>CM076577.1:554447871-555131032 GCA_034641835.2 Pinus albicaulis | reverse complement strand
ACAAAACACTACACACAACACATTAGGAAACAAACACCTAGGTACATACAGTACACTTCACTTCAGCAGTTTGCAAATCCTGGTTGACAATTAAATGAGCTCAGTTTAGGAGACTAGATTGAGACCAAACATTTTGGCGTCGTTGCCGGGGAAGTAAAAACTAGGTAACCTTTGTTTCTTAACATCCAAAAACAATTTTATGCGCAGGGAGAGAGATTCAAGGGGAAGATTTATAAGCAGCAGAGGCAGAAGTTTGATTTCTAGAACACCACTTGTTTCATCTAGATCCAGAGCTAGTACACCTTCGACTCAAACCCATCTTCCATCCTCCCTTGATCCTGGACTTCTAGAAGATCTAAGGTCAACTATTCCATTAGAGAAACCTTCCACTTCATCCACTGAACCTGCCACAGAAGAATATCTAAAGACTCCTAGTAAGGATACAAACCTTTCCACTTCCACAGGAGAGTCAATCATGGCAGAAGAAGGAGGAGGAGGAGTATTTAATGGAGAAAACACACTGTTTGGAGGAAGAGGTAGAGGTAGAGGAGAAGGAGGTAGAGGTGTAAATGGAGGAAGAGGTAGAATAGGAAGCTCTTTTGGGTTCCCTATACTTGATGAAGAAACCAATACAACCATGAAAAACATTTCACCCTCCGTCCTTCCAAACTTCTATGGACTTAAAACTGAAGATCCTGAAACTTTCTTATTCGAATTTGAAGTGCTGTGTAGGACTTATGACTACCTACAAGATGCTCAAAAACTGAAATTATTTCCTTCAACTTTGAAGGGAGCAACATTGAAGTGGTTTATGAGTCTAATCAGTAGTTCTATTAGAACATGGGAAGATATGAAACAAGCATTTCTAGAGAGATACTTGGATTATTGTATGTCGGTTAATCATAAGGAAGAAGTGTTCAAGATGTTACAAAAATAAGATGAAAACTTAGAAGATTTGTTGGAAATATTTAATTACAACATCAAAAGGGCAAAAATGGAAAACCTAGATCAAGACACCTTAAAAGCTCTTTTGTTGAAAACAATTAGGGATGAATGGTTGGATATCCTTAACATGATGGGAAAAGGGCATATATCACAACTTACATTACCTGAAATATCTGAGTTATGTATCAACCTTTCCAGAGGGAAATCTAAAACTGTCAAAGGTCCACACGCTTCGCAAGGGCAACTGCCTTCCGGGGACAAGTAGATCAGAAATAGGACACATGCTTGATGATTTTAAATCTGACATCTTAGGGAGTCTTAGTGAACAAATAGACACCCTTAAGATACAAAACAAGCAGAAGGCTGAATCTGATGCTTTGGCAATCTTTTGTCCCAAATGCAAAAAGAAACATGCCCTAAGAGAGTGTCCTTTGGATGTAAAAGTTATAGAAACCTGTGTCATTTGTTCTGAGAAACATGAGACCAAGAATTGTCCTTCTCTTCCTGGTCTCAAGGCTGGTTGAGAATAAATAAGAGAGGAACCCATTGTCGAGAGAGAGTTTAGGCCCCTTGCCTCACCAAGTCTGATCCCCGACAAATGCTTGAGACGTGTTTGGCTGAACCCGTCGAAGGAGGCTGCAACGTCAAGGCTTTTTGGTTGTAAACTTCTTTTCTCTATCTTTAATACAAGACTAGTCTTTTGGTTCCAATTTTGTGTTTGACAATATGCAAAGTGTTTGATTCTCCTTGACCAATAAAATAGTTGTGAATGAAAATATGTTTTCATATGCTGTCACCGTTCACTCGATCCTTATGCAGGTACACTAACATTATCACTGAAAGATTGCGACGTGCGAGGACAAATATCAATGGATCGCTACTGCAAATGACAACAAAACCATTGGACCAAGGTAGGCCATCTATCCTAACTCATTTTCATTTATAAGCTAGGAGTCCGAAAGTCCAGCTTGTTCCCTTATTTCTAGACCCACTCCAAGGCTAGAGGGGTCGCCTCTGTCCGCAGAGGGGATTTACCTGCACAACAAATTGGCGACCATATGGGGATTACTGTGTTTGTAATCTCTTTTTGTTCGTCTAGTGTTTGTCTTGTCGAGTCGACTTTGGTCGTTTTATAGTTTTTCTGCTCTTTTTTTCCTGTTTGACTGTTTTTAGCCATCCTGTTCAGTCTCAGAGTGTCAAGTTTGACCTTTGCTCAATGGTTTTTTTTTTTCCATGGTTTTCTAGCTCAACATTGCTATTTCTTGAACAATCACACCGATTGGTGCATGTTTCTTTTGTCACAGGTGTGCCAACCTCTGTTTAGCATCGATTACAGCTAGACAGACGCGCCAAATCATGTAGGTTAAAATTTAGCCTTTTTTCCTGAGTTTTGTCAGTTTCTCTTGCCTATGGGTTGGATTTTTATCTTTCAATTGGTCCATTGGGATTTTTTTGACTCTCTTGTCTCATTCTTCTCAACTATTTGTCCCTCATATAATTAGTGGAGTTTGTCATCCTAGGGTTTCTAGGTGTCTCCTGCCGCTTGTTCGACTCTCTCCTCATTGAGCCTTATGAGTTAAGTTTGAGTCAGTTTGGTCTCTATCATTTTAGTTTTTTGACTGATTGTTTTAGCTTTTCTTTCGGTTCTACGTGTCATTGGTTTGTTGAATTATCATCTTGGATTTCATTTAGCTCTCCATCTATCACCTGGAGCATAGATTACATTGCTCACTGAATCAGTTTAGATGCCCTCTTTTGCCTGAAGGAGTGCATCTTTGTTTTGAGTATGTTTGATGTTTGTATTGGATTGATCTCTTTGCTTTAGATCGTTACATTCGAATTGATCAAAACTAGTGTCTATTTTGATTTTTAGTATAATAGTGCATATTTCTTCTCATTCATCTAAAAAGACAAAATTTGCATTCTTTCTCTTAGTTTTAAAATGAAAAACATTATTTTGCATTAGTAGATTTTAGTGAACAAGGAAAGAGCTTTTCTTTTTCTGCTTTGGTTGTCTTAGATGTATTAGTGAAATTATGCTTGTGTTAAATTGATCGCTGCTTTGTTATGAACTATTATCCTTCCCTTAGCTAGCATTCATTTAATCAACATAAGGAATCTTTAAAAACTAACGCACATATATTTAGAGTTCTAGGATAGTGATGTGCTCTGTTGTCGTTAAACCTAGTAGCTGTCGTTTGCGATCTAGCATTAGACATCGCTAGCACGGACTCGTGCCCCCGGTACCGTCGAGTGTATAAAGGGAGACCCTCATAGGTTGCAATCCTTTATCCATAGGAAGCCGAGTCTGCCACCCTGTAACCGTGATACACCAAACACAACATTCGGGGAGATTGCCTGCACATATGTTAAGTCCTTGGTCATTTATCTTTCATTTGATGACCAAGGTGTATATTGTAGTTTACGGAAACTTGGTACACCCTTTTTCTTAGATTTCTTGAGTAGTCATTTTGGTCTTTTCGTGACTCCTTAAAACTGAAAAGATCATCGAGCACTTGTCCTTTCATGCTCGTTCAACCTGAAAGTGACTAGAGTCACCTTTTTCCTGTTTCTTGACTCTTAAAATATGAAAGAACATAGTTTTGTTTCAATGTCATAAAATCAATTTCCTACGATCACATGCTCGTTAAAGACATTTTCTTGGCTTGTTCTTAAGAAATTCCTTAGTGTTTGATCTTGAAGCCTCAAATTGGTCATCTCAGTTCCCTCCTGTTTTGAGACAAAGTCACGTTGGCGGAACCACCAGTTTCGTCGTCCTATTCATTACCTCCTAGTGGTGATCCTTCTCCTGAAGTTTCTTTGGGAGCATCTTAGCCCACTAGGTCTATCGATTTCTGGCAGTCTATTCTTCCGAGTATCTTACCTCTCGCTACCCGATCTCCTCTTGAAGAGCCATTTGATATCAATTGGTAACCTCAGGACGCTTGGTCTGGTTTTTGGAACGAGGAAGATTTTCCTCCTCTTACTTTAGAACCATCTTTACTTGCCACCGATTTAGTTGCCACTACTCGTCACCTTTTCGACAATAACATGGCTTCATCTGATATGGATTCTTCGAGTCTCGTCAGTAGTGAAGAGCTTTATGTTTATACAGGATATCATCATCTCCCTCTGAAGAATTTTTCGTATGCCTTGAGTCAACCTTCCTCATAGTCGGTATCTCTCCCACACGGTTATTGTACATTGGGTCAGATAATTTTTGGTGTTGCATCGTTTTATCAGAACCCAATATGGTTGGATACATCGACTCCCTCGGGAGCTCATCTATCTCAATATCGAGGGCATCACCATCGACTCCCATGATGTCGACAATTATAACCTCTGTTTTTGTCTGGCCCACTGTCTATGTGGCTTCATCCGCACCAACTGTTAATATGACTAAGTCATCGTCATCGTCTTCTACTATTCATCGGTCCATTTTTATCAATCCCATGATACCTATTAGGCCCACTGTGAGTGGATCACAACCTCACGTTTTAGGAACCCAACATGCTAGTAGTGCGCCTATCTCTTCTACTTCCATTCCTGGAGGTTTGACATTCGATGAGTATCTTTTGGCCATTCAACAACAAAATTCTACCCCTTAGGGTTCTCAGCAGCGACAAACTTCTTTTAATCCTCCGCATCATTATGACATGTACAGTAATCCCATCTATTTGCCTCCGATTGATCCCAATCAGACCATATACCAATTGGGACAACCCTATGGTCCACAATGACAACCCTTACAGGGACAAGCTTCGGTCCAACAGGGACAACCCTCTGGTCCATAGGGAAAACCTTATGGTCCGCAAGGAAAACCATTATAAGGACAAATTTCGGTCCAACAAGGACAACCCTATGGTCTTGGTGGTTAACCTTATGTTCAACATGGTGCATCTTATGTTCCCGGGGTGAAAATATATCCGTAACAGGAACAACCTTTTGTGCAACAACACCAAACTTATGTTCAACAAGGCCAAACTTTTGTACAACAAGGACAACCCTACAGTCCTGCGCCGAGTCAACTTGGTCTTCAGAGGCAACCTAGCCTATCCTGATCATTGGGATAACCTTTTCCCCAAGGGAAAACCGGTGGCTCTCAACATCCAGGCCAACTTGCTCCACAGGGACAGCCTGTCCAACCACAGTATCCAGGTCAACCTGCACCCCAGGGGAAACTCGTCCAACCTCAAGGCGCCAATTCTATTCCTCAAGGTCAATCTCAGGTGGTATATAGTGCGCCCCAAGGCATTAATTACATTCCTCAAGGTCAATCCCAGATGGTATATAGTGCACGTAAGGGCACTGCATACATTCCTCAAGCTTAAACTCAAGTGTTGTATAATGCACCTCAAGGCACTGCTTACATTCCACAACAAAATCCATATGTTTCTCAGGAAGGACCTCAGTGGTATGCTCATAATCAATATCCTGGTCCTCAACCCATGTATGGGAAGAATTATCAGGCTTATATTCCTTAAGGACAGAATCCTCCGGGACAAAACATATGGGGGAAAAATTTCTGTCAACCTGGGTGGAATCATAATACTGGTCTTTATCAATGGCCTCCAATGCATTTCGACCCTCAATTAACTTTCCTTGCTATGTTGGAACTACTTGATTTGTCAAAGTTGATGACCGATCCTATCCTTCATAATCCATATTGGCCTCCAGTTTCGACCAAAATTCCTAGCGATTGTCCCAAATTTGAGGCCAAGTTCGGAGAAGACCCCCAAGCACATGTTATGACATACCATATTTGGTGTTCCTCTAAATATTGGATTGACGATTCCATTCGACTTCGTATTTTCCAATGGACTCTCATTGGTGTTGCTTCCAAGTGGTACATTGAAATCTCTCGCAGCGTCTTCCAAGATTTCAACTCTTTAGCCATGGAATTTCTCGCACTTTCAGTTACCAGTTCGATATGAAATTGGGACGCGCCTCCTCACATCCTTGAAGCAAGATCGACCCACTTATATCTTTGATCATATTCGTGAATGGAGGTGTTTTCGTCGTTTAATCAAGTTTGAGATTCCTGATCAACTTCTAACTGATTGGTTCACTACCTCCTTCTTTGCTCCGATTGCTAAGGACATTGCTATGGGGGCATGTGTTACTAAGGAACAAGCCATCGCTCATGCCCAGTACCTTGATCTCGTGTACTCTCAGTCCAGCACATTGTATGATGCCCCTCGACCTGGAACTTCCAAAACAACGGCAAAACCATCCTTCAACGGTATTATCGGTTCTGTGTCTCAGACTTCTCGGAAGTCTTCTCCAAATCTTGCGAAGAAAAAATCTACTCTTTCCAATGATACTGCTTCTCAACCACCTCCAAATTCTGTTAAAACCATGGAAGTGAATGTCATCCAGTCAAATCTGGCGGATAAAGCTTCCAAGGGTAAAAAGAAGGGTAAAGGTAAGGCTAAAGCCGATACCTCGAAACATGATTCTCATAAATCTCATTCTCATGATGGTTCCCAACAAAAACCGAATTATCCTTGTATGATTTGTGACGAAGAGCATTACACCGAGGACTATCCCCGATGAGCCGAGGTGAGTCGATTGATTAAAGGCACCCAAGGCACTCTGACTGTTCTTAAAGAACCTTTCCCATCATATAAAACTTAGTTGGTGGAGAAACCTCAGTCCTATGCCCCATTTGGCTCTTAGGTTTTCATGATGAACAATCCTACATCTGTTTCTATTGCTATCCGATCTAATAATTATACCGAACCGCATCAGGAAACATGGAAGGAAATCGCTGATGGTCCTCCTCCCCCGCATTCTTTTGGCCCTATTCAGATTGAAAGGCCCAAAACTGAGCTCGTTGTATGACCTCCTTCTAAAGGTGTACTCTGTAAGTATTCCTACAATCCTAATGTCGGTGCTGCTTAACATTACAGTATTGTTGAGGATTTGGCTCAGGTGCCATCTACTATGTCTGCATTGGAAGTAATTCAGAGTTGTCTGTCTCAACGCAAGGCTTTGTTATTTTCTATCAAAGGGGTTGTTCCTACCGATTTGAGCCTTATCACCTTCAATTTGGAAAATTTCGTCCCACGTCTCCTTCACCAGCTTGCACTGATCATTCAAGTTGGGATTAATGGAAATACTATACATTGAGTGGTTTTGGATGAGGGTGCATCTACGTGCGCCATTTTTTCTGCCTATTGGAAAGCCATTGGTTCTCCAACCCTCAATTAATCTCCAAATTCTTTAGAAGCTTTTGATGGAAGAGAATCTCGCCCTCTTGGTTTTCTCGCTAGTTTACCTATTACGTTAGAAGGGAAAACAATTAATGTTGAGGTTGAAGTCGTTGACGCCAAGCTCAATTATAATCTTCTCCTCGGTCGTAGCTGGACTCACGCCATGCTATGCGTTCTGTCCACTCCCTTTCGTGTTCTTCAATTTCTGCATGAAGGAAAAATCATCATTGTTGATCAGGTGAAATTTTTCACTTCTTCTTCTTTTGAGAGCAACGTCCCATATGTAGATCGTATTCCTACGCCTTATGAGAGCATAAGACCGGGTATTTTCAAAGATCCTACCCTCATGGGTCTTTTTCCTCTTCCTCCACCCAACACTGCTCAGGTTAACATGATCTCCAGGTCTTCTGATCAATGGGTCATCCCTTCGCCTGAGAAGATTGATTCGTTTGGAGACTCGATGCCGTTAAGTCCAATAGAAATTAATTATTGTGAAATTTTTTAGGCTTTGGATCCTCCTCCCTCTGATTATTCTCCTTTGAGTATGCCTCTTGACACTTATTCTCAGTCCCCTTGGCTCAGCGCTTCGGATTTGCATGATCCCTTAAATGAGATATTTCCCATTGATGACGCCATCGTGGAAACTATGTCTTTTGAGGATCCTCCTTGGGACGATAGTCATCACCATTCCTCTTTTATGCCTGGCCTTGGGGCCATGTATACTTGTCTAGGGAAGTTTTCTTCTCAATTTCCTTCTCATATGCTTCAAATTCCTATCCTGACACACAAAGCATTTGCAGAAGGTAACTTGGGAAACATCACGCAAATGATGCCTATCAACATCTCTTTCAAACTGGGGGTTGTCGAGAACATGCACATTGGGGTGACCTGTTCTCCTGAGGAGATCGAGGTATATACTAGTCTCTTCAATGAATTTCGCGATGTCTTCACTTGGTCTTATGAAGAAATGCATGACATCGATTTGAGTATAGTTGTGCATGAGATTCCTATTTATCCTGGTGTGAAGCCTATTCGCTAGCGTCTTCATCCCGTGCACCCTAGAAAGGCGGCCGCTATTAAAGGATAATTTGAAAAACTTCTTAGAGCTAGTTTCATTTATCTGATTCCCTTGATAGAATGAGTTTCTAATATTGTTCTTGTGGATAAGAAATATGGTACTATTCATTTCTGTGTTTATTACCTTGATATCAACCGTGCTTTCCCTAAGGAAAATTATCCCACTCCTTTTATTGATCAGATCATTGATGAATGTGCTGGGAGTCAGATATTTTCCCTTATGGATGGGTTTTCTGGGTACAACTAGATTAATATTCTTCCGTATGATCAACTAAAGACCGCCTTTACCTGTCCTTGGGGCACCTTCGCCTATAAGAAGCTCCCTTTTGGTCTTAAGAATGATGGGGCTACATTTCAAAGAGCAATGTCATATGCTTTCCATGATATCAAGCCAATTTTTCAACCTTACGTGGATGACCTTCTGACTCATTCGGCTAAGCGTAAAGACCACCCAGATCATCTCCGTCAAATATTTCTTCGCTGTCGATGCTATAACATTCGGCTCAATTCGCATAATTGTGTCTTCTGTTTTGATTCTGGTATGCTCTTAGGGTTTATCATCTCTAAAGATGAAATTCATCTCGATCCCCTCAAAATCGAAGCTATTGTTAATCTCCCCTCTCCTTCCTCCTTACATCGTCTATAGAGTCTGCAAGGGACAGCTAATTTCTTGTGACATTTATATCGAACTATGCAGAAGTAGCCAAAGGATTTACGAGATTATTTCAGCAAGGCGTCTTGTTCCTCTGGGATGATATCGTCCAAAACTATTTTGATGCACTGAAGACATTGTTGATCAATGCTCCTTTGTTGTGTCCTCACAATTATCATCTCGATTACTCCCTCTATTTGGCTGTTGCATTTAGCACTATTTCCATGGTTCTGGTGCAAGACGACGATGATGGTGATGAGCACATCATTTACTATTTGAGTTTCAATCTTCTCGATACCAAAATGTGTTACGCACATGTTGAGAAGTTGGCGTTGGCTGCTATTCAAGCTGTTCAACGTTTTCATCATTATATTCTGTTACGCACAGTGGTCGTGATTTATGATTGCAACCCCATGACTTACATATTTACTCATCAATTGCTGGGGGGAAAATACTCGAAGTGGATTTTTATCCTCCAAGAGTTCGATTTGGAGTTTACTACCACCAAATCGAAGAAATAATTGGATTTCTCCGATTTGATTTGCTCTCTGCCTTTTGAATCTACTCCATCTAGTTTCAAGGAACGCATTCCAGACGACACACTTTTTCTTATTAGCACCCTCGATCCTTGGTACGGTGATATCATCGTATATCTTCAGACTTTCACCTTCCAATATGAGTTGACGAAGGATGCTTGTTGACGCATCCGCCATTATTCACCACCTTATCACATAGTCGGAGATACTCTCAACCGCATCAGGGCTAATTCATTCTCTGCCAGTGTTTGACCCTCGAGGAGGCTGAAAAGGTCCTCAATGATTGCCACTCTGGTGCCTATGGAAGTCACATGTTTGGATATGCTACTGCACAAAATATTCTTCATACTGGCTAATTATGGCCCACCATATTTAAAGAATTCATTGTTGCTATCTGTAAGTGTCACGTTTTCCAGATTTATCAGCACATGCACGCGCCACCCACACACCTTCATCCTGTCATTACCGTTGGCCCCTTTGCGAAGTGGGGCATTGATTTTATGATGTGTAACCCTCACTCAGCCGGGGGGCATGCTTATATTATCGTAGCCATTGACTACTTCACAAAATGTGCCGAAGCAATGCCTACACTTACAGCTGACAGTAAGACAACCACACAATTTCTGTTCAATCATGTCATTACTAGGTTTGGTGTCCCTCAAGCCATTTTTACTGATCATGGTTCTCATTTTCGTCATTACATGATGGCTAAGTTGACTTCTAAGTTGGGTCTGCATCATGACAACTCAACGTTGTACTACCCTCAGGCCAATGGCCAGGTTGAAGCCGTGAACAAAGTTCTAGCCACTATGCTTCAACATACGATAGGGATGCACAAGTCGAACTGGCATCTCATGTTGTTTTTAGCTCTCTGGGCTTACTGAACCTTAGTGAAGGATGTGACCGGATTCACTCCATTACAACTAGTTTATGGTCTGGAAGCTACCCTTTTGATTGAATGCAAAATCCCTTCTCTCAAGATGGGTGTTGAATTGCTACCTAATACTTCACTAGAAGAAGAGCATCTTCTATATTTAGAGAGGCTTGATGAAACTCGTTGCTTTGCTGCTCTTATAATAGAAGCACATAAAAAGCGGGTCAAAGCTCATTTTGACCAATCAGTTTCCCCTTGTTCCTTTGTAGAAGGAGACCTCATCCTCCTGTACGACCAAGGTCACGATAAGCTGGGGGAAGGAAAATTCCAACCCATATGGCATGGGCCCTATATTGTTAAACACATTTTGCAAAACGAGGCTTATGAGCTAATTGATTATGAAGGTTATCCTTTGGATCAACCCAGAAATGGGTTGTATCTTAAAAAATACTATGCATGAGTTTCTCATGCATGTTTTTTTTGTACATAGGTTTTTTTTCATTTTTGTACATTTTTGGCTTGGTGTGCTTTGCGAGCAGTTTGCCTGCTTATTGTGTCATTGATTATTGTGCAGATGTCTATCATTCCTTATGTTGGTTTTGTGGATGGTGCCTCCCGCAGTACCCAGAATCTTTCTTCTGCAGCCTGGGTGATTTATAATCCTAATGGTGAGTTGATAGATCTTCAAGGTATTTGTCTAGGACAAACCACAAACAATGTCGCTGAATATAGTGTTGTCGTTGAAATCTTAACTGAGGCCATTGCTCTCAACATTCGTGCATTGATTTTTAACCTAGACTCTCATCTTGTTGTTCTTAATGGGAATTATTCTGTTAGAAATCCTCAAATATTAAGGTTGTATTAGCGTGTTCGTTTATTAGAATGGAATTTTGATTACATCACATATTAGCATATTCCCAGACGAATGAATGCGTTAACTGATACGGTAGCCAATTGTATTAGATAGACTTTTGCGTAATTTGTAAAACATCATCATCACATGATAAGATTCATACAGGAAAATAGGCACACACACACACACACACACACACACACACACACACACACACACACATATATATATAACGAGTGTTTGCATCCACGTGCATCATAAGTTCAAAAAATATGTATGTTTTGGTTACGTCTTGAGACATCATGTCTCTAAAAAAATATGCAGAAATAAAAGCCTAGGTGTCTAGTCGACATGATGCTCATGGTAGCATGTCATTGCCTGCCCAAGCTGCCTTAGTAAGTAGTGAACACGGTTCGACACCCCTGTAGTGTGCCTCTGGTATGCGTGAGGAACATCATCAAATATTGCATAGTCAGGGATTCCGTTGGAGAGTCCCTCCAGGTTGCGTACGATTTCCTCTTCCTCGCTTCCCTCGCCATGAGGTGCCACATCAAAATCACGAGGAATCCTCCATGCTATTGGAGACATTCCTGCAGGTATTTCTGGGCCCACATCTGCAAATACATGGATTAACATCAGAACATATATAATAAATAAAAATCATAATAATCCTAAAAAAAATAAAAAATGAGTCTTACCCAATGCTTCATCCCAATCCTCTCCTATTGAGAGTGGGAGATCCGAATCATCGGTAAATTCCATGCCAGAATAGGGCCATTCCTCCATGACAATCAGTTGTTGATGGAGCCACTCAAAGAACTCTGGTCTCTAGGACATATGTTGACCACCTCTTGATCTTGGCATCAAAGCTGCCCAACAGACCATCCATGGCTCCTGGGTTGGTGGTGTAGGAACTATCACTTCCTGACGTTGAAAAATTGTACCGTTCCAAGATGAATGGTACCAAGATGGACCCATAACAAAACTATTTTAGCTTGTTGTTCTTGAATTTTGTCAATTGGCATTTCATATTGATCGTTACCGCCTCTGCGTTGGTGCCATACAATCTACTGTAAGAAGTAGCTGTGTTTTTGTGGCCTCATGCAGAGCTTGAGATCCAGCAACTCGCGTGATGGTGTGCAACACTAATTTTAGTGCCAAATTGGGAATGGATTGGATATCCACCTTCCCGCTTTTGGATCCTTTCCTTGCCCCTCAGAAATCTCTATCCATGACCATGCTCATGTTTTCCATTGTGGGACGGGTACCTGCTAGGATTGGTACTTCCCCCCTCCGTGATAATCCAGCGATGAAGTAAACATCTGAGATCTCAATCTCTAGCTCCTGATCGTGAATTATGAATCTTTCCCGATCAATGTCCCATACACTTATTAGGTACTGTAATAGCTCCAGTTGAGCTTGAAGACATGGTGTCATGAAGAATTTTTTAAGCTCGCAGTCCCTGAGAACATCCATGCATCTTACATTTCCCAAGGCTTTCTCATCTTCTTCACTATGTTCTCTTTCCTTCAATTCGATCACCATTTTTATTTTTCACACCTAAAAAAACATCAATCAGGCCATAATTAGTCAAATTATTTGCTATTGAAGTGTTTGAAACAGGCTAATTGGTTGAATTTACACTCAAAAATTAGTGGCTGCGGTTGGTGCGCGCCTGTTTGGATTCAAGGTAGGTTGGCGCGAGTCCATGCCCAGAACCCACGTCAACCGCCACGCCCTAATTTGAACGAAAACCCCTCCATAGATCTAAAAAATGGATTGCAGGTAATGAAATTTACATCAAAATGAAAGCAAGGATATGAGCTCTCACCTGGCCAAGACCGATTCGTGATTAGTCCCCTGGATTGTCTGCTGTTAGCTTCGCAAAATCATAGTGAAAAAAGGGTAAAAAATGCTCAGAAGAGGTAAAAGTGAAAAGTAATTTCTTTTTACTATTTTTGGCATTTTAAAACTTTTCAGAAACCTAATTAGGTTTTTAAGCATATTTTTTGATTATTTTTCTATTTTATCTCGAAAAATGGGTTCTACATGTGTTTCTTGTGCAACAACAGGTCCTCAACGTGACAGTGATGAAGTGACGATTTGTATTTTACACTTTTTCAGACTCGGTAAAACACGAAAAAGTCACCCCCTGGAGTCATCTTTCAGCTCTTTCCTGACTCTCAAAAATTGAAATTATTGCTGAGACTCTTTTTATTTTGAACTCGTTAAAGGCTGCAAAATGATATCTACCCAGTATACATTTACCCATTTTTCAGGTTGGGATAGATTATTTATGGAAAAGGAATAACTTAGCCTATCACAACTAAGAGGTTCTCTCAAACATAGTTTTCTATGTTTTTGGATCTGTGAGACCACCTACGAAAATGGACTTGCTGGAGTTTTCTTTTCCGCTTCTTTTCAAACTCCCTAAACATGAAAAGATGTTGAGTTCTTCCTTTGTCAGACTCATTAAACCTACATGACATCGGAAACTATCACCATGACGTAACCGAGTTCTTCCTTCCTTGGGCTCGTAAAATGTACAAGGATGGATTTTTCCAAAGGAAAAACTTATATGACAAGAACAAGCTATCCCCTTCAATCTTGTTTCCAAAAATAATTGGGGTACTCGCCAGCAATGGTGGGGGAAAATGGAACCAGTTCTCAGTCTTGTTGGCAGTATGTCTCTCTTGAACATGACACTCGTCTGCATTTCATGTCAGGTTGTGGAAATCCCATTTCGTCATTTTTTTCCTCCATGGGTTTGGGTAGTCTATTTTTACCTCTCATTTTCTCTTTTCCGCATCATCATGACCTCAGATCTCTTGATGTCAAATTCTTCCAAATTCTAGAGTCGTGTTACCAATATGTTCAAGAGAAGTTTCCTTCTGAAGTTTTCAACCTCTGATCCTCTTTTCGGTCTTGATTCACTATCATCTTATTCCTCTGTCTCATGTCAATGATGAGGGAAACATTATGGCCCTCCTTGAACTAGGTCACTTCCTGTCAGCTCATTATCTAGGAAGCTAATCTAGAGAGTCCCTTCCGGTACCTTGGAGCTTGCATGCCTCAATGGCAAGCTCTTTGCATTCTATGACAAATCCTCATCATTGGCCTTCGATTGGGTGATTCCGTGAATGTTCGACACTGTGCCTCACTGTTCACATTTTGCAGATTGTATTTGTTGTACCTTGAGAGCCATTGTCATTATTGCTGAGCTCTCGCACCTCGTTAACAACTTTCATCTCTCTCAAGGTAATCAGGTGACTTTCTTGCATGTTCAACTTCAACTCACTCATTCACATGCTTGAATTTGTACTTTTTCGAGTCGAGATGGAGCACAAGACCTTGGGTTTTGTCTGATGAAATCCAGGCTCCGAGACGATTTGTTTTCTCATGACTATATGCATGAATATTTTGATTGGATGGCTACCACCATACCTGAGTCTATTTGATGATCCTTCAGATGGCCGCATCCATACTCGATCTTGTTTTTATATGTACTCTTTTATGGATGGATGTGCCCATGAACATATTAATGTATCGTAGATATCGATTGTACTTGTACGGTGTCTTCCGACGACGGTGTTTGGTTTGAACATGCTCTACAAGCATTTCACTTCTCCCTCTCTCTAGGACCTCATGCTTTAGGGGGGCATCTCTGTTAAGGACAACATTTTTTCAAATTATCCCCTCGCAATCCCCATCCCAAACACTGAGGACCATTTCGTTGACTTCGTACCATGCCTTGCAAAAGTGTCATTACATGCCTCTGCATGTGAAGAACATTTCTCTCACATCTGCCCTGAGCAAGCTCTCAAACACATATGATTTTGGCCCTCCAGATGTAGGTAGTTATGGCCTTACGTCCATAGAGAAATTAGCACCCCGCTCAGGCTCATTGGCACTCTGTCTGAGTGGACTGTTCGTGTCGTGCTATTTTTGGAAAGTTTTTTTAAATAGAAGCGAATTTTCCATTCCTAACTACTTCGTGAGCGAAGTCATCATGGTTTTTTGGACTGAATAACGTCGAAGTCCTTCCTTTGGCTTCTTATTTCCTATAATTGAGCAACTCTTCAAAGGATGAGGCCTCCCTTCCACCTTATGAGGTTTCCCAAACCACCTTCTCCTCTCCTATAAATACATCCTTCTCACATGGTTTCAGCTAGCTGAACAGTCCTTACTATAGCTGGTGTGAAGAGTAAGGCATAGAGGAATCCATTGTCGAGAGAGAGTTTAGGCCCATTGCCTCGCCAAGTCCAATTCCCGATGAATGCTTTTGAGACAAGAATGGACTCAACCTAACGAAGGAGGCTACAATGTCAAGGATTTAAGTTTGTAAACTTATTTTCTCTATCATTAACCGTAGATTTGTTTTTTGGTTCCAATTTTGTGTTCGATAATATGCAAAATGTTTGATTCTCCTTGACCAATTGAATAGTTGTGAATGAAAATATGTTTTCGTATGTTGTCACCGTTCACTTGATCCTTGTGCAGGTACATGGATATTATCACTGAAATACCACGACGTGTGAAGACAAAGATCTCGGATCATTGCTACAAATGACAAAAAAAGTGTTGGACCAAGGTAGGTCATCTATCCTAACTCGTTTTCATTTATAAGCTAGGAGTCTGAAATTCCATCTTGTTCCCTTGTTGGATTATTGCTAGACCCGACCTGGTAGAGGGATCACCTCCGTCCGCAGGGGATTTACGAGGATACTCCCTCGGGAGGGGTAATAATCTAGAACGCCCCCGAGGGACTCAAACCGGGGGCAACCCCAAATCCGAATCAAAACCAGGATCCAAGTAACAACTCCTGCGGGGAAACGGAGCTTCCTGAGTATCCTATCACGGAACCGCAAGAAGCAATAACATCAACACTTCATCATGGTTGATCTGGACCTCATAAATCCAAATTTCAGATAAAACCAAATTTGGGCCCCATACCCACCCCCTCCACAACACATTATAGGTATGCCCTCTCTTTTTTCTTTGAATTCAAGTTATTTCAAATATATTTGTATGAAAAAGATGATTTTACTTGGGGTATTGGCTACAGGTATTGCAGGCACGCCAAATCACTATATGCCCTAGACAATAAAGGTACAAGAGCAGGTATCATTCTACCCTTAGCATGATAGGCTCCCCAAAAAGCTTTGATATCCTGACATCATTTCTCCACAAGAATCAACCATAGGTTCCAGTCACCCGACCATTTTTATCATCACCCCACCTTGCACGTGATACACACCATTGCAGGTCGGTAGAGCCTTACCCTCCATGGCATCCATCACTCATGTAGACCATACACCAAAGGTTGGGAGCCATGGCCATAAAAACACAAGCTCGGGAAGCACTTCATGTCCATTCATCCATCATGCATCAAGTCGAGTTTTACCCATGCAATGTTAAAACCCCTTTACTGAGCTACCATTCTCACAAGCAGATCAAAAAACGCACCACCGTGTCTCGCACATGGCCTATCACACCCCCATCAGCATAGCCCATCTGCGACATTTTTCATTCGCTTCACCACCCCCACACTGAGACCAACCAATGGGCCCCCCACCATTAGCGAAACACACTCATCAAATCATAGTGACAGACTATTTCATGTTTATTGGAGCACCCATCTCCATGCTTGTACATCAAAACCCATTTTATATTGTTTTGGAAAGTGTACAAAGATTTTTTTAGGAGAGCACTCCCACCCATCCATCCATATTTCTCACCTGGTAGTAGTCCCTAATAAACCTTGGTCGGAGCTTCGAATTATTTACCCAAACCCATCATAACACTCATAAAAACCACACACCCACCCTGGACGTCCTACCGACTACAGGGATTTCCTCACTATAAATTGTTATGACTACCGCCACTTGCATTTACAAGCTCCAACCTTAGGCCACTGAACTTCCATAATCAATTACAACAGTCTCTCATCATCATGCCTAATTTAACCTATCATAACTCACCCTGCTATGTCAAAGACCCTTGTCCCTTGCATCAAAAAGATCTTCCCTTGCCGTTGAGGCTCTTCTTGTTGACCTCAACAAGCACCTTCCAAAATGAGGCAAGACCTCGCATGGCTTCTCACCTTCACAGGCATCCCCCTATTTCCTATCATCGGTTCATTTCCACGATGTCATCAATCCTCTTGAAATTCGACTTCAAGATAAACATTAATGTCAAGATGGTATTGTACTTCACAACCGTTGCACTCTGTCAGAATTTATTGAAGCCCCATACATTGATAAACATCTCTTTCAGCAATGCTTATACGGGAAGGTCCCAAGTCATAGACACATGCATAAAATGAAATTTTTTTCTAAACATGCCATACCAAGATTATGCATGTGGGCACCAAATTCAACCTACTATCAAAGAAAAACACTCGAGAGGGAGTCAACAACTGTCGTCATTAACCAACGACAGGTCACTACCACACAAGTGACACATACATGACCTCTATCTGTCAGATAAGCTTAACTAGTAAAAACATCATGAGCATGGGACATACCCACCTATTGTATTTATTCTATCTCTTACAGGTTTCCAACAGAGCACGATACCTCTTTTACTCATGGAAAGGGGTCTCCAACCTCAGGTTTCACACAAGTTACTCTCTCTCTCTCTCAAACAGATTAAACAAAAAAATAAACTATAATTTATTTCGGTTATACAGTCCTTCCTAGACCTCATACATTAGGGGGAAAATGTTAACATTGGAAAACCGTACAAGAAAAAGACATTAGAAAATGGCAAGCAGAAGGTAGAAATAAGGATTTAGAGGGAAGGAATACATTACAAGAGTTGAAAAAATTAACTTTTCCTAAGGTCAAGCAGGCAAATTTATTAAACTGTGCACAAAACACTGACCCTAGACAATATTTGCGGCTTTTTTTTTCTTCTATATCCACGAATATCATCGCAGATATCCCTCAAAGAGCCCCATGGTCCTAAGTATGCAGAAAGTCACCATCCTAGACCAATTGGCACACTTGAAGAAGAAGATTCTCACTCAAGCCATCCAAGTACAACTACTTTGGAACCATCTTGAGGCCTTAGTGCATCACACAACTGAATCATCCTCCAACTCTTGTGTCAACATCCATCTTGTACCAAGAGAGAGAGGGAAAAATTGAGATTTTTCTACAAAAGACTACCATGGGAAGAGAAACATGGGAACACATTGTTATGCTAGCCAAATTTCTGGAGAGAAAACCAACTTGTGTTGTATAAGCAGCAAGAAGATTGGAAGGATTCAGTTGTTGGCCACCCAACACCTCAATCCAAGAGAATAATTTCACTAAGTGTCTGTCATTATAGCATTCGTTGAGGGGAGAGAGAGGCTTGTAGAAATATTGAAGGGAAGATACCCCCTTGTCGTAGATATTAGAGCTCCATAGCTCTAAGGATCCATTGCATTGATTTAGCATCCTATTCTCTTATACCACCAACACCTAATAAAGGGATAGAGTTATCTATTTTAATTATTAGTGTGTTTTACTTGACTGAGATTGTTATTGTACATGATTAATTTTTTTTTAATTTCTTCATTGATGTAGCCTGCTATGTTTATTACTTAGTTTACTACATGTTATTTTGTTCCACTAACAATCTAACAAAGCAATTGACCTGTGACTTTCTTGTAGGAAATAAGTCTCCCTATTAAGCACAATGTATTTCGTCCGCCCATTCGTCGAATACACTACAACAACCTCTAAAGTAGGATTGACTGAAATAATCTTGACTTCAGACCGGATAACCTATGGAGTCTTCTCAACTATAGAATTCTCTAGCATGGTGTACTGCTGAGAAGGGGGATCACATAATGGAGTCTGCTGCTGAAAAAAAATTCTCCCCCTAGGATCTCTTTCCCTTGTTCAAATTTCTTGGACTACTTCAAGGTCTTATAAAACTAGTCCCGGTCACTAACGTGGTCACCACATTAGCTCGATAGGTGGCGGGCCCATTATAGCTCCTCAGACGGGGTGCCTGGGTGGACTAGGAGGCAAGGCTCGACCCCCCAAAATTAATCACCACTGTCGATTTACGCTATTTAATTTATTAAATTTCTAGGGGAAAGCATCAGCTTAACTATCGCACTTGTTTACCCTTCAGAGCTTCTCTTCAGTGAGGCCGTTGTAATATGGATGGGGATCCACCCCATAGGTCGCTGTTACTTAGTCATTTATATACAGAAAGTGGGGGAAGTCACACTGCCACTTGGAGGCTCCTACATGCTTGAAAATGGTTCTTGCTAAGACTTCTTTACTACTGAGCTGGAATTCGGATGCCCTGGTTCTCTAGTTTCCTAGTCCCCGGAAGCTCGATCCCATTTGGATTGTAATTGGAAATTTTTATGGGGTTCTTAACCTCCTAGGTATGCCATCGAAATGATTTCATGTTGACGTCAACCATGCCATGTGTCTACCTATGATTGGTCTAGGTGTCATCCATATATGAGCCCTTCAAGTACCGAAAAACTTCAAAACTTCATGCCACGTGTTCACCTCTCAGCGCACGGTCACGCATGTCACATTTTCCCAATGACATGTTTCCACCTGTCTTGTCGGAGGAGAGAGAAAATGCTCATCTATTATTTTTTTTGCGATTGATTTCTTTGTAAATGGTTCCATCACGATGCCTTTGAAAATTCATTTAACTAAAGGTTACAGAGCTTCAGGGTTGTGAGATTTTGGTATATGATTTCTATTATGGGGTTTTGTTAGTAGATGACCCCGACTCTGAAAATTTATGGATCCCTAATCCCTAGTCCCCGAAGATTTCTGGAATTGATTTTCTAACTATTTACAAGATTTCGAGGTTGTGGGTTCTCTGGGATTTTGACTTTAATGGACTCAACTTTGATTGCCCCTATCTTTTGATCGAGGAGGCCATTTGGTGACTTATTTATACCATTGGAAAGCTCTCCCAGATAAATTTCTGATTGAGTAGGTCTGATGTGGTCTTGGAGATCATATTCTACTCTGAAAATGAATCTAAACTCTACTATTATTTTCACTTCGACCCCTTTATTATATGAAGAATAAATTAAAGAAGAGTAGGGTACACCATCGGCTCCAACTAGGGACAATGTATTGCAAGGCAATGAGAACCTACAGAATAGTAGCCTTCTTGTCCATGGAGTAAAAAACACATACAAAATGAAAACAAAATAAACAATTTGATATTTACAATGGGTCACCAATTTTTACAATGAAGGTGGGAATGTGACTTTAGTGCCGAAAGTAGTGCTTGAGGTACTTCCAATTTATAGGGAGCTCAAAGACTTCACCATCTAGATTTTCTAGTAAGAATGTGTTTTTACCTTTGGTTTCAACTACTTTGAAGGGCCCAAACCATAAAGGATTGAATTTTCCATGTTTTCCTTTGTCTTCTCTCCTGACATCCCATCTAAGAACAAGGTCACATGGCTGGAAAATTCTTTCCTTGGCATTTTTATCAAATAGGTCCTTGATCAGATTTTGAGTCACTTGAGTCTGTGTTCTCTTGCAATCCAACTAACTGGTTTATCCACCCGTTCAATGGATTGGGTTCCTCCTCTACATCATGAATTAACTTAGCCACTGACATAGCCAATTGAAAAGGAACAACGCTGCAATACCATATACTAATTCAAAACTTGATTTTCTAGCGGATCTCTTTGTTGTGACTTTGTTTGTCCATAGTGAAAATTTAAGCTAAGAGTCCCAGTTTTTCTTATTCTCTGCAACATTTTTCAATAAAATTTTCACCAAATTATTATTTGATGAATCTGTCAATCCATTTCGCTGTGGATAATATGTGGTAGAGTGACCAAGTATAACATTATACTTTTGACAAAAATAAATGAGTTTTTCAGACTTGAGCACATGGGAATTATCAGTCACTATATTCTTCGGGAAACCAAATCTAGAAAAAATATTTTCTTCAAGGAATTTTACAACCACTGAATCAGTTTCGGTTCGGGTAGGGATGGTTTCCACCCACTTTGTAAAATAGCCATTAGCTGTAAAAATCCATTTATGCTATCAACTGGAAGGTCGGTGAATTTCTCCTACAAAATCCAATCCCCGCTATCTAAAATGTTCCTCCACAAAAATTGGGATCAGTGGCAATGGGGCCAAATTCTTCTTCTCAACAAAAATATGGCATTCCTTGCAAAATTTTACGAACATATAATTGTTAGAATACTAGACCAGTAAAAAATAACTTTCAGGATGATCTTATGTGCTATAAAATTCAAAGTGTAATGTCCTTCACAAGTGCAACCATGCTATTCCTTTATAATCTCAAGAATTTCATCTTCTGCTAAGCATACCAATAATACACCAACATGATCCTTCCAATACAACTGACCATTTGTGATTACATAATTCTGAGCTTTCATTCTCAGAGGCTTATATTTAGTTCTGTCAAAATCTGTTGGATAGCTAAGAAACAATATATAGTGGACAACAATTTTCTACCATTATGAGCAAAGATATTTATAAGAAATAATATTATCTTGCTCACTAGACTAGATCTCCTTACCTACTTCATGTAGAAATTATATGCACTAAGCATGCATATGTCCTTGATCCACCTGATCTCACACTATTTAACTTTATGCAAGATACTGAATCAATTCCACTTGTTATTCTTTTGCGAATAATTTAATTGCACACACATGTAAAGCATAAATAAAAACAATCTCACATAACACAGTTTTTAACTGGGAAAGCTTGAAGCTGAAAACCCCAACTATATATTATTTATCATGGAGATCATATGACAATCCTCATACAAATCTTATCAAGCTCTCAGTACAGTACAATAGTCATACACTAATTAGGACCAATCTTGCAAATCCATGCACCGATCTCTGCCCCCTGCTAGCCTGCCTCCACTGTGCAATCCCTGTTGAAGAATAGCTCTGAATGAATTTGACTCACCCTTGCTTGCACTGCGCAATCCTCGTTGGCATCTCCACTGTGTGGGTGATGCAATCAATGCATCACTATAGTCACAATAGATAGTATATCTTTCCCTATCACCTATCTCTCCACTGGGTCTCCACTCAAACTGCCATGCACTGTAGTTAACTAATGTATTGTTCAGTTGATTAGTGAGTTATTATTTTTGAATCAATTAACTAATTCACTACGCTCTCACTAGTGTATCATTCAGTTAGACTAGATATAACTAGCTCAACTGAGTCTAACTTAGTTAAAATAAATACAACTCCATCAACTACTCTTCCAACAGTGTCATAACTCTGCCACTTGAGTTCTAATTGAGTCCTCCATGCATTAGCTCCAATAAACCCTTGGGAATTGCATAATTCCCTCAGTCCACTGATGGGCCACATCTGTGCATTGAAGCAAAGTGCTCCAAGAGAATAAGTTGCTATTTAGTGTCTGATTATTATTAAGAGCTAATAATAATCAACATGCATCTATTTTTAGATCGACGATCTATAAATAGACTTCGCCCAATATTATAAAAATAGAATTTCATCTATTTTTCCAACTTGATCAACCAT
Source organism: Pinus albicaulis (assembly GCA_034641835.2). Classification (NCBI taxonomy): domain Eukaryota; kingdom Viridiplantae; phylum Streptophyta; class Pinopsida; order Pinales; family Pinaceae; genus Pinus; species Pinus albicaulis. The sequence goes on along the minus strand of CM076577.1, from coordinate 555,108,344 downwards.
CCAAAAATAGCATCCTACAAATTATGAAATATGATCATCATGTCTAAAAATAGACATAGTCTAAAAATAGACTTGCGCCAAAAATAGCCTGTGAGCCCACTTAGTGAAGGCGAATCTTTTTACTAAGCTCATCATCTTGTTGAATCTCAACACTCCCTCTCAAAAAGATAGGGATTATCCTTCACCCCGATCTTGCCTCTATGGTATTCGAATTTTCTCCTAGTGAGCACCTTTGTCAGAATATCTGCATCCTGATCCTCCGCAGGAATGTACTGAAGCAACATGATCTTCTGCTGCACACAATCTCTGATATGATGATATCAGATATCAATATGTTTATATCTATCATGAAACATAGGATTAACCGAGAGTTTAATGCAATGCTGATTATCACAATGTATCACTGTGGGATCTAAATGTGAACCGAACAAACCAACCAGAATCTTCCTCATCTAGATAGCCTCACATGCAGCTTGAATTAAGTCGTCATGTATTCTTCTTCCACCGAACTGAGTTGCCACAAATATTTGTTTCCCGTTGTACCAAGAAAAATACCGTAGATCCGATATCGAAAATCCCTCCCGATGTGCTCTTTTCTTTCGTTTTGCTTCCTACCCAATCTCCATCCGTGAAGCGGCCACAACTTCCTCATCCGTCACCTATACCATAAACCATACTTAGATGTGCCCTTGAGATATCTCAAAACCTGCTTTCCTACCTTCCAAAAGAGCTTGGAAGGCTTAACCATCGCTTGTGAACGCTGGTTCACCGCATAGCATATGTCCGGTATTGTATTAACTAAATACATGAGTGAACCCACCAAATGTCGATAAATAGTGGCATCCATTACCTCTGCCAATGTAACATCATCTTTCCTCCAATTTCTTGGAAGAGGAGTGTCGATAGGCTTGCAACCTTGCATGTGAAACTTCTCCAGTATCTCCTAGGCATACTTGCCTTGAGACACAAACAGTTCACCTTCCCGTTGCCATATTTCCAATCCAAGGAAATAATGAAGGAGGCCCAAATTCTTCATCTCAAACTCCTTTGCAAGATCTGCCTTGCATGAGTGTATCAAATGCTCATCACCTATTAGTATTAAATCATCAACATAAAGTAAAATGATTAAAATCTTACCCTCAACCACATTCTGGTACAGGTTTCCATCTGCCGCACTCTTGGTGAATCCAAGTCCAGTGAAATAGCTATCGATCCAAGTGTACCAAGCACGGGGTACTTGTTTTAGCCCATACAGCGCTCTTTTGAGCCTGCACACATGCGACTCACTGCTGAAGATCTCAAATCCTTCAGGCTACTCAATGTACACCTTTTCCTCAATGATCCCATTAAGGAATGTAGTCTTCACATCCATATGATGAATGTGCCAACCCATCTGCGCTGAGAGAGCAAGGATGGTCTGTATGGAAGAATACCATGCGAGAGGTGCAAAGGTTTATTCATAGTCAATCCCCTCAATCTATGAGAAGCCTCGAGCAAAAAATCTTGCCTTATACTTATCAACTCTCCCATCAGCAGCTTTCTTTACCTTGTAGATCCATCATGATCCTACAACTAATTTTCCCACCGGCCTTCAAACAATATCCCAAGCACTATTTCTGATAATGGAGTCATACTCCTCCACCATGGCATCTACCCATGTGGGCTCCTGCACTGCTTCTTCAAAAGAAGATGGCTTTGTCACGATACAGTTGCTCATAAGAGCCATGTATCCAGTAAAACGGTCAGGTGACTATCTCTATTTGTACTGTGATGTAGGGACTCCTACATTCTGTGCCGCATCAAGTTTCAGTCTCTCAGCTTCTGTGGTACGCTTTCTGCTAGTTCTTATGTTTGGATCTGCATGATTGGAATCCTCCACTCCATGAACTTCCTCCCGTGGCTAATCCACATCTAGAGGCTCATCTTTCAGAACATGCAGTTCCTCCTCTGCATACAAATCTAGCTCCCTCTCGTGATAACTTCAGAAGCCACCTCATTGAATTTTATATCCCGTCGCACAATAATCATCCGACCGTTCCGGAAATACACACGATAATTATGGGGTGTTTCGTGTACCCCATAAATATCCCAACTTCTCATAGCCGGCTCCAAACGCTCTTCCCCGGCGGCCCTTCATCACATGAATGTAAACAGATGAGCCAAAAATATTCAAATGAGAAATATCAAGCTTCTTACCAGTAAAATATTCTTCAGGTGTACTCATGCCAAGTACTTTATGAGGACAATAGTTTTGCACATAAACCGCAATGTTGCATGCTTATACCCATAAGTGCATCGGTAGGCCCTGGTCATGCAGCATAGATCATGTAGCACTCACGATCGTTTTGTTCTTCCTCTCCACGACCCCATTCTTCTGTGGGTTATGAGGTGTTATGAGTTCTCTTCGAATTCCTTCTTTTCTATAGAAGTCTTTGACTTTGTTCGAGATATATTCACCACCATTATCACTCTGTAGAGCCTTCATTTGCTTCCCCAACTCCTTCTCCACCAATGCATTAAACTCACAGAACTTTGAGAATGTTTCGCTCTTCTTCTGCATGAATAATATCCAGCATCTATGAGAATATTCATCAAAAAATATAACATAATACCTATGTTTTTTTGTTAAAGCAACCGAGAATGGTCCACACACGTCTGTGTGAATTCTCTCCAGGATCACCGAAGCACGGTTATCCTTCTCATGAAAGGTGGTCTTCACAAACTGACCCATTATACATCCTTTGCACTGATCTGACTGCGCAAGATTATCCTTGGGAAGTCCTGTAGAAATTTGCTGCAAATGCTTCAAAGCGCCATGTTGAAGATGGCCCAATCTCCTGTGCCATAATTCGCCCTCATCCCGGCTCACCACTTCTTCTACTTTGCCCACCATTGCAGTGCAGCCATCTACCTCCATCTTTTACAGATTCTTAATTCAAACCCCTATCTTCTTGGTTTGACCCATTGTTTTATGTCGAAGGAAGGATTTTCCCTCACTGAAAACAACATCATAACCTTTGTCTTCCAGCATTGCGACTGAGACCAAGTTCTTCTTCAGACCTGGAACATGCATGAAATTCTTCAACAAGAATGGATTACCGGACTCCCTCTCAAAGGTAATGGTCCCAATTCCAGTTTCACTGTACCAACCATTGTCGCCCATATCTATATGCATCTGAAGATCCTTCTCATCCAAGTCAATAAACAACTCTTTGTCTCTTGTCATATGGAAATATGCACCACTATCAAGATACCACACCGATCCCATGTAGCTTGAAACCAAGCAAGCGATCAAGGAGAAATCAAGCTCAAATTGCGAGGCTAAGGCCTCTCCAACTACAGATCCAGCATCCTGCTTGTTCTTCTTCTTCTATGGACAGTTAGTGGTGAAATGTCCATGCTCGTGACAGTGAAAACACTTCACTTTGGAAAAATCCTACTTCTTGCCTTTAGCACAGGATTTTGAAGAATATTTCTTCCCCTTCCCTTTCCTTTCTTTGGTAGCCAAAGCACAATTCTCTTCATCTTCATTCTTCAATGAAGATCCATCCCTGGTACCCCGCCTTATCTCCTCCTGCACAAGATCCGACCAAAGTCGCTCCCATCCCGATAGTTTCTCTCGTCCATTGAGAGAGTATTCATAGCTATGCCAACTCTTCAAAAGCCCAAGGAGATCCAAGCTCACCGAGTCTTCATCATCAACAGTAACCCCCACACTTTCCGCTCATCCTTGCAAAGGACAAACTTTTGGTTTGTGAGGGCCTTTTGGAATATTGTTGCCTTTCTCCATTTTTATTTTTCTAAGCTTGTCTTTAAGCGCCAACTTCCTCTGGTCACTTCTGCTTTTGAAAAAGTCTGTCAAATCGTTCCACATTAAGAATGGAGTGGCTTTCCCATGAAGGCTGGTCACAATATGGTCCTTCACACCTTCCAACAAAATCCTTCTCGTCTTTGCTGTCTTCTTTTGCCATGCGTCAAGTAATGCAACATCGCTAGATCCGGGCTTAGGAACATTGCTATTGATGAACTCCTTCAGTCCATTATCCTTCAAACATCGCTCCATCCCCGTCCTTCCAGGCTATGTAATTCGAGCTCCCATCAAGGGCATACTCAAACCGCAACCCATTGAAATCCATTTCAATGTATACTCAATTTCTACACCAAGAATCTTCTGTAGAAAATTTGAATTGTCCACCAGCACAAACTCAATTCATATTCAATCAACAATCCTCCGATACCATGTAGAAATTATATGCACAAATAATGCATATGTCCTTGATCCACCTGATCTCACACTATTTAACTTTATGCAAGAGACTAAATCAATTCCACCTGTTAATATTTTGCGGATAATTTAATTGCACACACATGTAAAGCATAAATAAAAACAATCGCACATAAATACGCTTTAACCGGGAAAGCCTGAAGCTGAAAACCCCAACTATATATTATGTATCATGGAATCATATGACAATCCTCATACAAAGCTTATCAAGCTCTTAGTATAGTACAATCATCATACACTAATTAGGAACAATCTTGCAAATCCATGCACCAATCTCTACCCCCTGCTAGCCTACCTCCACTGCACAATCCCTGCTGAAGAATAGCTCTGAATGAATTCGAATTACTCTTGCCTTGACTGCGAAATCCTCATTGGCAACTCCACTGTGTGTTTGATGCAATCAATGCATCACTATAGTCAAAACAGATAGTCCATCTTTCCCTTTCACCTACCTCTCCACTGGGTCTCCACTGAAACTTCCATGCACTGTAGTTAACTACTATATTTTTCAGTTGATTAATGAGTTATTATTTGTGAATTAATTAACTAATTAATTCACTCCACTCTCACTAGTGTATCATTCAGTTAGACTAGATACAACTAGCTCAACTGAGTCTAACTAAGTTAAACTAAATACAACTCCATCAACTACTCTTCCAACTATGTCATAACTTTTCCACTTGAGTTCTAACTGAGTCCTACATGCATTAGCTCCAGTAAACCCTTGGGAATTGCATAATTCCCTCAGTCCACTAATGTGCCACATCTGTGCACTGAACTGAAGTGCTCCAAGAGAATAAGTTGTTGTTTATTGTCTGATTATTATTAAGAGCTAATAATAATCGACATGCATATATTTTTAGATCAACGATCTATAAATAGAATTTGTCCAATATTCTAAAAACAAAATTTCATCTATTTTTCCATCTTGACCAACCATCCACAAATAGCATCCTGCAACTTCTGAAATATGATCATCATGTCTAAAAATAGACTTGCGCCAAAAATAGCCTGCGGGCCCACTTAGTGAAGGCAACTCTTTTCACTAAGCTCTTCATCTTGTTGAATCTCAACACTTCATTTGGTCTAGAAGTCTCAGCCAACAAATTTATTCGTATCTCTTGAAAATTTTCCTCTAATAAGATCCTGTCTAAGCCTTTCCCCATTATTAGTTTAGTTGTCTTGATGCCCATGTCACAGTATTGAATTTTAGCTATCCACTTTCCCCCTTTTCCCTCACAGTCTCCTTGTGTGAGGATGTCCTTCACAACTATTATAGGAGCATAGAAAATTATCTCACACTATAAAACATAAGTCCTGAAAGATTTCACGACCTTAACCAGAGTATAGGCATGCTTTTTGAAGATGTCATATTTCAATTCTGTATCCCTCAGTACGTGGCTAAAAAATGCCACTAGTTGTTATTTCTCTTCTTTATTCTTCAGCAATAGGACAACTGTAACACTATTAGGGGATGAAAAATAAAATATTAGATATGGCTTTTAATAATTAGGACTAGCCAAGACTAGAGTCTCTCCAGAGGCAATATTAATTTTGGCAAATGATTCTATTGCCTCTTAAATCCATTTGACATATCTGTATTTTCTCAACATGTCTGTAATCTACTTCACAATTTCAACTTAATTGGGCCTAAACCTCCTTAAGAATTTTATCCTTCCTAAGAAGAGTTGAATCTCCTTTTTTTTCCTTGGATAAGGTGTTGAAGAATGTAAGTAGTGTCAGTCTTCATAATTATATTTGAGTCATGATGTAATGTATTTGTTAAAAGAAAGAAAAAAAAAATTTATTATTAAAGAAATTGACTTATTAAAGCATGGTTTTCATGCTTGGGTCAATTTTTTATAGGTCAAAGCCTCCATTGTAGGCTTCTACGGTTTACTCAAGCGTCCTTGTCCATGCCATAATGTAAAAAACCATTCTTGGGCTTCCCTTGTCAAGAAATAAATTTATTTTATTGTATTTTAGGTCTTCTAGGCTTCCTCCACCAAGTCTGCCTCAAAGAAGGACAAGTAAACCTAACTAAGGGTCAAAAACACCTATATAAAGGGAAGTCGAAATTTCAGAAGTAAAAAAAAAAAATTTCGAATTCCGAAAAGTACATGCAGATCGAGAAGCACAGGAAAACCCAAAAGTACAGGAAGACCAAGAAGTGCATACAATATGAAAAGAAAAAGAAAACCAATAAGTGCAGGTAGGACGAGAAGTGCAGGCAGACTGAAAAGTTTAGGCAGACCGAAAATTTCAGAAGTGTAGGTAGGTCATAAATTCTTGTGAAGCTCAGGCCAAAATTTATGGGTTAAAGCTTCTCGATAAGAAGAAACCACTAAATCATCTTAGAAGGTTGACTTGGTGGAGGAGGATGGTATTTGGTCTAGGGTCTTGGTCTATCTCATTTTGAATTATTGAAGGAAGATTTATTGACTGGGTTTTCCCCTATATAGGGGTTTTAGCCCTGGTGGGTGCCTACATTTGGTGTCCTTGATATTCGTGTTTTGGTTTTGGTAATTGCTTGATGAACTAAGATAAAAATAACATACGAAATCTTATAAGAACTCAAAGATATCACAAGTAATTATCAACTAGAGAAAAAATTTAAGCCTTTCTTATTTTTTAACATGGAATCAAAGCTAAGTGAAGAAGAAGGAAAAAGGCAACTTGAAGATATACTGAGGAAAATAATATCAGAAAGGTCATTAAGGAAAAAGGATCATATAAGGAAATAAATCTACTATCTACAAGAACTATGTAAAACTCAATTAATGGAGAAAAAAACTAGGTGGAGCCTCCAACTACAAGGCCTAGAAAAAGATAATAAATCTCATCCTCGAAAGGAACAAAGTTTTGGATCTAGTTTAAGGAAAAATCAAGAAGCCTACAGATGAAGCAGAGAAAGAAAATTTTAGAGAAACCAAAATCTTGACCATGAACCTAATAGTGGATGGAGTAAGTGCCATATTCATTCCATACATCTCCAACATAGATTCCGCTCAAGAAATGTATGAGGCTCTCTCCAAATTATTGACCATCAAGAACATTGGTCAAATAAAAAACCTCAAAAATGAATTATGAACTATCATGATGAAGAAATACAATACTATGGCATCCTACTTTATAAGGATATCTAGAATCATATATGAACTCCAAGAAACATATGAAATTGTACCAAAAAGGGAGCTTGTAATTACTGCTCTTCTAGGTCTACATAAATATTGGAGTGATTTTTCATTAAGAATCAACAGTTGGAAGGATACTACAACATTTGAAAAAATTGGGAATGCATGAAGTCAAGAAGAAGCCAAAATATCGTTAGTAAAAAACAAGAAGGTGGATGAAGAAGAGAACATCTCAAATGCCTATTCCGCTCATCACAAGAAGGGAACCTTCAAAAAGTTCAAAGGACCAAAGAAGAAAGTAGACATATCAAATATTAAATGTTGCAATTGCTATAAGATGGGTCATTTTTAAAAATTAATGTCCAGAGAATCCAAGGAATGGGAAGAGAGAAAGAGAACATGCAAATATTGCCGATGAAGCTCCACCTAAGAAGAGCAAGACTGAAGAATTGAAAGTCAAGGACTTATACAACTAAGTCCCCTCTCTCTTAACCCTCTTAGCCTTCTATTTTTTAATCTTTGAATTGATTTCATCTATGTTTTGATTTATAGAGCTCATAGATCTAATGTGTCTTGTTAGGATTTCTTGAATTGTTTTCATAAATTTGTAGGTGTACCTCCACAATATTGAATTAAGAAGGAGCCTCCACTATTTTACCAAAAGGGATTTCATAATACATAAAGGTTATGGAGGAGACTTCAAAGGATATACTTGAAGAATGGAAGAAGTTATGTTGCAAAAGAATTACTTTAAGAATTGATGTCCTACAAGGTTTGTTAAGGAACAACTCAAGGTATGTATTAAACTATAAACTTTATTATAAAGTTCTCTTCATGTAAAAGATACAATCATTCTTCTTTTGAAATTTTCTTTACATTATTGACATTGTTATGTCTAGGGTTTTGAATCACAAAGATTCTTGTTAGGATGATTAATCATTAGATTGAATCTACCCTCATGATATTATTTTTTCATTCTTGTGCAACCCTAACCTTTAGGGTTCACTATAAATCCCTAGCCTCTTGTTGCTAAGGGTATGTCAATATTGATAATGAAACCCTATTTTACTTAGGGTTATTGATGGAATCTAGCTATCCTATTATTTTTATGTTTAGGGTTTTGGTATTGTTATGATAAAAACCTTAGATCTTTAGGGTTTGGTGAATTAGGGTTTGTGAACAAAACCCTTGTAAGTAAGATCCTAGGAATGAAGCCCTAGGTGTATGTTTGTATGTTTGATCAAAACCCTAATATTAATAAATTGTTGTATGTCTAACTTTGATGTATTAATTTTTGTATCTTGGGTTACCTAATAGATATTGATGTGAAATGCATCCTAGATATGTATATGCGATCATGATAACCTAATTATCGATACTCATGTTTTAGTTTGTAAAATATAGGGTCTGTAAAACCATAGTAGAGATTAATATTCTAGGATATGATTATTTTTTGATATGACTTAGTTTTGATAAATTATAGGGTTTGCAATAAACCCTGGTAGAGTATAACATGTAAATTCTAAAAGTTGGTGAAACCTTAGATGTATAATACTATGATTGGATTGTTATTTGATTGAATTTCTGATATCTAAGGCTTTGTGTCTCAAAGATGGAGTCTAGGTTTCATGAAAAAACCCTAACAAGAAGTTGAAGTAAAGCATGTAAAAATATGTGTCTCTTTCTGATTATAAACCTAACTAGGTTTAGGTGTTTGATGTCTAAAGTCTGAATGTTTCCATTATAGTAACATGAATTTGATATAAATTCATGCTTGTGTATATTTGTTCTTGGTTGTACCTACTATTAAATTATTGTAGGTACATAATCTTCAAGATGATGAAGATGTTTGTATAAGCATGCTGAAGGAATTTGTATATCAAGATGACCTTGATGAGGTAAGAAAGGTTGGAGCCATGAAAGGTTCTCCGAGGTCATAGAAGAGGGAAGTGGTTTATATCCCTAAATTGAGAGGGATCCTAGATAGAAGAAAGGGTATATCTCCCCAGTTGAGAGGGAGGGCATATTATGATAGTGAATACTTTGAAGTAAAAAAAGTACTATCGATAAATGCTCACGGAGTTTTAAAAAAAATACTTGAGAAATATTTGAAGATGTATTTGGTGCTACTGAAGAAATGAAAGAAGAAGAAAGCTCTTGACAAATTGTATATAACTTGATGATGAAAGTAGCATCAAAACGATTGAGGACCCTGAAGGGTTGTGTTTATTTGTATGCATATTTTAAAGTTTATTATTAATTGGGGTTTTTGTTTGTACAAGAAAATCTCTCCATAAGAATGTTGAACACTTTGGAAGCATGCTTGGACAAATGGATATATTTAGCTTAATAGGTAGAGTTGAAGCATCTAATGGTGGATGCTTTGGAGGACATCTGGTCGACCTATACATTTATGTGTATATCCCAAAGAGGGAGGGTGACATTGGTCATGGAGATCCAACCTTAGATACACACTTAGATCCCTGAGTTGATGGCTAGCAAGTAATCCTAATGGCACCTAGAGTGACTGAAAGCTTGAGTCCATATTAGTCCCACCTGGATAGATTACGTTGGTCAGGTATCTAGTTTGCAACACTGAGTGTGGTAGAAATATTCATAGTTTTTTTGGATATCTTCCATTTACCTCTATATATGTACATAAATTATGAATACCTACCTAGTTAAGAGGGAGTGTTGAAGAATGTAACTAGTGTCAATATTCATAATTATATTTGAGCCATGATGTAATGTATTTTTCAAAATAAAGAAAAAAAAATTTATTATTAAAGAAATTGACTAATTAAAGCATGAGTTTCATGCTGGGTCAATTGTTTATAGGTCAAATCCTCCATTATAGGCTTCTATGGTTTATGTCAAGTACCCTTGTCCATGTCATAACGTAAAAGACCCTTCTTGGGATTAGGCTTGTCAAGAAATAAATTTATTTTATTGTATTGTAGGTCTTCTAGGCCTCCTCCACCAAGTCAGCCTCAAAGAAGGACAAGTATACCTAACTAAGGGCTAGAAACACCTATATAAAGGGAAGTCAAAATTTCAGAAGGAAAAAAAAAAGTCGAATTCCGAAAAGTACAGGAAAAACAAGAAGTGCAGGTAGGATGAAAAGTACAGAAAAACTGATAAGTGCAGATAGGAAGAGAAGTGCAGGCAGGTCCGAAATTCTGGTGAATCTGGGGTCGAAATTTTTGGGTTGTTGTTAGGTTAAATTTTCTTGATAAGAAGAGACTACTAAATTATCTTGGAAGGATGACTTTGTGAAAGAAGGTCTTTGGTATAGGGTCTTGGGCTATCTCATTTTGAATTATTAAAGGAGGAGTTCTTGACTGGGTTTTCCCCTATATAGGGAATTTTGCCTTGGCTGAGTGCCTACATCTGGTGTCCTTGATCTTCGTGTTTTAGTTTTGGTAATTTATTGATGAACTAAGATAAAAATAAAAAAATAAAGATAATAAGAACTCAAAGATATCAATTAGAGAAAATATTTTTTCCTTTCTGATTTTATAACAAAAGGGGTGGTTCTAATTGCTTCAACTCTTTTGGGATCAATTTTCGCTCCAACTCTTGAGACCACATGCCCCAATAGTTTTCCTTCCCTAAGTGAAAATTGAGATTTCTTTGGGTTTAGGGACAAACCTTACTCCATGCGGTTTTCAAATATGTGTTGAAAATGCTGGAAGTGATCCTCATCGGAATTTGAGAAGACTGTTATTTCATCCAGGTAAATCAAAAAAAAATTATCCTTCTCCCCAAAAAATGCTATATCCATTTCCCTTTGAAAATTAGCTCCAAATTTCATGAGGCCAAAAGGCATTTGAGCATACATGAATGTCCCACAATATGGTTGTACCAGAGAACCCATCAGTCATTGACAATATTGATGACCTCGCCACCTTCTGCAAAATATAATCCATCTTGGGTCGGGATTTATTATCTTTTAAGGAGCCCTTGTATAAGTTTTTTAAATCCACATACAACCTAATATCTCCATTCTTCTTTCTGATAGGGACCATATTAGCTACCCATTCTGAATATCTCAGGGGTACAATTATTTTAGCTTGGAGCATTTTTCTGATTTCTTTCTCTATCAAGGGGAGAAGTAGGGGATTAATCTTTCTAAGCTTCCACTTGTGAGGTTCCTTTTCATACTTCAGAGGAATATTATGTTTAATTATAATGATATCATAAGTCTTCAATTCATCATAATACCAAGCAAAAATATCAACATATTTTCTGAACAAGTCAAGACACTTCTGTTTTTATCCCTCTGGAATCCCCTTGGCCAACTTAATTAGTTTGGGCTGTTGTTATGTGCAAATATTACAATATTTTGTATCCTCCTCACACTCCTTCTTGTCTAGTTTGGTTTCCAGATCATTAACATCAAAATTTTTTTCCAATGGAACCAACCCCTTTGGGATTATGTTCCCCTTCAACTGCAAGTTTTTCTGCCCGACCACAGATTCTTCCCAAGGCGCTTGTTACATAGTAATTTGTCACTATCCCTGCAATCCCCATATTTCCCATTGGAGGGTATTTTCTATGACCAATAAGTAGTGTCATGCCTTGCAAATACCATCATTGCATCCCTTGCCATGAGGACAACAATCCTTCTGTTGACCATTTCGTGAGAAAACCACTAAAAGCACCTGATTTTACCTTGGCACTGGTAGCCCATTATGCCCTCGTGCCAATGAGGAAAATTAACACTGAGCCCGCGCCAGTTGGTTCTCTATCCTAGTTAAGCACCCGTGCCAATCTGCTTATGGATTTTTTTTTTTAAAAAGAGGCGAAGTTTCGATCACAATAACTTTGTGGATGAGTCATAAGAAGTGGTTCGACTGAATAACCATGGCCTTCCTCCTTTGGCCTCTTGTTTCCACCTTATGGGGAAACCTCCCAAGGGATAAGGCCTCCCTTCCACTATTGTAGGGATCCCAACCTCCTCCTCTCCTCTATAAATATAGCCATATTACATTGATGTGCTAGCTAAATGGTACGGCCAAAGGCTGAATGGCTGAAGGTTTGAACATGTTCTAGTTGAACTTGTAGGAAAGAAACTATAGCCGGGAAAATATTGAGAGCCAAGCCAAAGAGAATCCCGTAAGAGAGAGAAGCTTCGTCCAGATTCCTGACAATATTTTTTGAGACACACTCCACTGTTAGCCCCACGGAAGGAAGATCATAGCATCAGAGAATTTGGTTGTAATCTCCCTTTTGTCATTTATAATATAAGCGACTTTGATTTTGGTTCCATTCATGTGTTCATTTATTTATGTAATGTAATGAATTATATCCTCTCTGACTGATATATGGTTACATGCTTTAGATTTTACGTTGTATGTCATTGTTTCCTTGCATGTGTATAGGTGTTCGGACGTGTCGAATGGAAGGATTGTGATAATTCAAGCGAGGGACGGGAAACATCATCTTTTCTTCAATGAAAACTGCGTGGGATTTGAGGTAGGCTACTCATCGCGATCTTTGTCCTTCTTGTAACTAGGAACCAATGTCATTGCGTGACTTGATTGTTGCTAGACCCGATCTGGGCTAGTGGGATCGCCTCTGTCTGCAAAGGGGATTTACCTCCTCAACAACGCTTAATATTCAACTACTTCAATTTACTCAGTATGTTCACCCTATTGGTCTTTTAAAACGTTATAAAACTCTCCAATAACCTCCTTAAACCTTTTAATTTGATCTTCATACTAAAACACCTGCCAATATTTCACATTATCAGGCACCGAGGCTCTGTGCCTAACTTCCATGTTATATATGAGCAAGAGATTTTGTGGGGGCTTGAAGGCGCTAGGTGCTGTTTCCAAGGAGGCCGCCATTATATTTTTCTCCTTGGGAAAAAATTGAATATTAAATTCCAGAAAGAAATTCTCAACTAGATCCCACACTTCATTTATGTAATATTTCAACCTCGGATGCTTAGTTTGTCATTGATTATTAATTTGTTTCACAATGAACTCAAAATATCTAAAAAATGTCAAACATTCAATTTTCAGATTCAATAAGCATCTATCTCTTCTTCATCCAAAGGGAAATTTTGATCATCCTCCTCTCCTCCCTGTGGTTTTGTTTCATTTTCTACTTATGAGAGAGTTGAATATTGGTTATCCTGAACCTTAATAACATCTTTAATGCTTTCCTCAAGATCATATTCTAAATACAATGAAGAATTTATTTGGTCTTGATGGTCCTTTCTTTCTATTTTCGACAATTGCAAAGGAGGTCTCTTATACTGGGGATTGAAGTTTCTGTTGGGGACTTGTTGGATATGTCAAGGGGTATTTTTGTTTTCTAGCTCTAGCTTCACCAACTTATTTGAAAGGTTTCTAATAAACTTATTCATCTCATACAACTTCTACTCTTGAGGATCCCTCACTTGGCCAGAGGAGTTGGCTTCCTCCTTTCATCTTATCCTATCACTATGTTATCCATTCCCCTTCAAATTTCTTGCATATGAATTGTTTGCTTTAACTTCCAGAGCATCAGTCTAGATTTGGTCCAGTGTGAGGGATTTTCTCTCTTTGAGGGTAAACCCAAAATTGGACTCAAAGGCTCCAACGAACACCACCTTAGCTGCTTCCTTTGGAGGTTTGATCTCAACAGACAAGCTGTTATACAACTTATTAAATATCATTATAAATTTTGTGACATATTCATTGTGTCTTATATTTATTTCATTAAATTCAATCAAGAAATACCCATGATATTTCTTTTCCCCTCATTTCTGCATAAAAGTGTTCTCTAATTACTCCCAAGTGTTGATTGAGTTGTTTGGTAGGGACTTGAACCATTTCCTAGCCTCCCCATCTAAGGACTGGACAAATAGCCTTAGGACTACATCCAAGTGCTCTACATTCATGTTTTTTGCAAATCCACAGAATATCTAAATATGTTTTAGGTTGTGACATCATTGTCCCTAATGAATCTAGGCAGGAGCTATAGAAATTATATAAATAATGCATTATACATCCAAGATTCTTCTGATCAGACACTATTTGACTTCATGCACAATACATAATCTCTTCTACTATTGATCATTACTTGCGGAAATTAAATCAATTGCATGCACACATTGAAACCATAAAAAATTCACACATATGAACACAGTGTTTTAACAGGAAAGCCTAAAGCTAAAACCCCCAAATGTATGTATATAATATATTTCATAGAGATCATGTAACAATCCTCATACAAAGCTGATCATGTCAAGCTCTCAGTACAATACAATCGCTACACACTAATCAGGCCCGATTTAGAAAATCCATGCATCGATCTTTGCCACCTGCTAGCCTGCCTCTACTGTGCAATCCCTGTTGAAGAATGGCTCTAAATGAACTCGAATTGGTCCAGCCTTGCTCACACAATCCTCATTGGCATCTCCATCAATGTGTGGTGCAAACTCATGCAACACTATAGTCACAACTGATAGTCAACCTGCTCTTTCACCTACCTCTCCACTGGTCTCCACTGAAACTGTCCATGCACTGTAGTTAAATGATGTATTCTTCAGTTGATTAATGAGTTAATAATTAGTGAATTAATTAATAATTAATTCACACCACTCTCACTAGTGTATCAATCAGTTAGACTAGATAAAACTAGCTCAACTATGTTTAACTCAGTTAAACTGAACACAACTCCATCAACTACCTCAATAACTCCACCAAACTCTGTCACATGAGTTCTAACTGAAGTATCCATGCAATAGCTCCACTTAACCCTTAGTAATAGTGTAATTCCTTCTCTCAGCTCCTGTGCCACATCTGTGCACTTAACTGAAGTGCTCCAAGAGAACAAGATAATGTTTATAGTCCAAATATTATTAAGAGCTAATAATATTCGACATATCTATTTTTAGACTGGAAATCTAAAAATAGATTCCGCCCAATATGTCTAAAAATAGAAGTCCATCTATTTTTCCAACTTGACCAACCATCCACAAATAGCATCCTGCAACTCATAGAATATGATCGATATGTCTAAAAATAGACATAGTCTAAAAATAGACTTTGCGCCAAAAATAGCCTGCGGGCCCACTTAGTGAAGGCGACTCTTTTCACTAAGCTCATCATCTTGTTGAATCTCAACACTCCCTCTCAAAAATATAGGGATTATCTGCCACCCCGATCCTGCCCCTGTGGTTTTCAAATTTTCTCCTGGTGAGTGCCTTCATCATGATATCAGCATCCTAATCCTCCATGGGAATGTATGAAAGTAACATGTTCTTCTGCTCCACACAATCTCTGATATGATGATACCAAATGTCAATGTGTTTAGATCTATCATGAAATACTAGATTAATCGAGAGTTTGATGCAACTCTAATTATCACAATATATCACAGTAGGATCTAAGTGTGAACCGGACAACCTTACTAGGATCTTCCACATCCATATAGCCTCGCATGCAGCCAAATTTGCTGCCATGTACTCGGCCTCCACATCGAACCGAGTGCTACGGATTCTCTCGCTTCCTTTTCGTACTAATTAATCGTCATTAAACCTACATAAAAATCCCTCCCGTATGTGCTCTTTCCTTGTCCATTGCCTCGCTTCAAATCGCATCCGTGGAAGCTGCTGTACCACCCTCATCCGACCTGCCCCCCCGTACCATAATCGATATCCTTGATGTGCCTCCTAGGATATCAAAATACATGCTTCTTCGCTCTCCGTGAGCTTGGTAGGCTTAACTATAGCTTTTCAGAAAAGTCGTTAACAACGTAGTACATGTCGTGTCATGTATTGATCAGAGGTACATAAGCAACCCTCCACCACCAATCGCCGGTAAATAGTGGCATCCACTACCTCTCGTCGACAAGAACACCCCTTCTTCTCCAACCATCACCAGGAAGAGGAGTGTCGATAGGCTTGCAACCTTGCATGTTGAACTTCTCCAGTATCTCCCGAGCATAATTGCCTTGAGACACAAACAATCCACCACTGCGCTGCCAAATTTCCAACCCCGGGAAATAATGAAGGAGGCCCAAGTACTTCATCTCAAACTCTTTTGCAAGATCGGCCTTGCACAAGAGTATCAAATATTCATCACCCATCAAAATCAAATCATCTACATAAAGTACAATGATCAGCAACTTACCCTCCACCACAATCTGGTATAGGTTTGGATCCGCCTCACTCTTGGTGAATCCAAGACCGGTGAAATAACTGTCTATCTGTGTGTACCATGCACGAGGTGCTTGTTTCAACCCATACAACGCTCTTTTGATCCTACACACATGTGACTCACTGTTGAAGATCTCGAAACCTTCGGGCTGCTCTATGTACACCTCCTGCTCAATGAATCCTTTGAGGAATGCAGTCTTCACATCCATCTGATGAATGTGCCATCCCATTTGCACTGAGAGAGCTAGGATGCTCCGTATGGAAGAATACCTTGCGACAGGTGCAAAGGTTTCCTCATAGTCGATCCCCTCAATATGTGAGAAGCCCCGGGCAACAAATATTTCCTTGTACTTCTCTACACTCCCATCAGTAGCTTGCTTCACTTTGTAGATCCATCTTGAACCTACCACTAATTTCCTTTCCGGCCTTGGGACAATCTCCCATGCACTGTTTCTAACAATCGAATCATACTCTTCCACCACGGCATCTACCCATGCAGGGTCCTCCACAGCTTCCTCGAAAGAGGATGGCTCTGTCATGATACACTTGCTCATTAGAGCCATGTATCCAGGATATCGGTCAGGTGACTGTCTCTGTCTACGCTGTGATGTAGGTGCTCCCACAATCTTCTCTGCATCAAGATTCAGTCGCTCAGCTTCCGTAGTGCGCTTCTGCCCTCTGATGGTTGGCGCTGCATGAGTGGTTTCTTCCACTCCATGAACCTTCTCTTGTGGCTAATCCACATCATGAGGCTCATCCTTAGGAACTAATAGCTCCTCATATGCATGCAAGTGTGGCTCCCTCTCAAGCGAGCAATTCATGGCTTTCTCCTCATGAAATTTGATATCCCATCGCACAACAGTCTTCCCACTGTCTAGAAAATACACGATAGTTGTGGGCTGTTTCTGTATACCCCAAAAATATCCCAACCTTTACGGTCGGCTCCAGCTTCTTCCTATCATCCTTCGTCACATGAATGTAAACAGGTGAGCCAAAAATCTGCAAATGAGAAATATCAGGCTTCTTACCAAAAAACGCCTCTTCGGGTGTACTCATGCCAAGTACTCTGTGAGGACAACGATTTTGCACATAAACCGCAGTATTGCATGCCTCAGCCCACAAGTGTATGGGAAGGCCCTGATCATGCAACATTTCCCGTGCAGCACCCACGATCATTCTATTCTTTTGCTCCGCGACCCCATTCTGCTATGGGTTATGAGGCGCTATGAGCTCTCTCGAATTCCTTCTGCGCTGCAAAAGTCTTTGAATTCGCTAGAGATGAATTCACCACCGTTATCGCTCCTAAGAGTCTTCACCTGCTTCCGCAATTCTTTCTCCACCAGTGCCTTAAACTCACAAAACTTAGAGAATGTCTCTCTCTTCTTCTGCATGAAGAATATCCAGCACTTACGAGAAAAATCATCAACAAATATCACATAATACCTGTGCTTTTCTGTCGAAGCTACTGAGAAAGGTCCATATACATCTGTGTGAATTCTCTCAAGGATCGTCGTGGCATGACTATCCTTCTCATGAAAGGTGGCTTTCAAAATTTTTCCCAAAGTACATCCCTTGCACTAATCTGACTACGCAAGTGTACCTTTGGGAAGCCCGGTAGAAATTTGCTGCAAAATTTTCAAAGCACCATGGTGAAGATGGCCCAATCTCCTATGCCATAGCTTGCTCTCATCTTGACTCATCACTCCTTCTGCCTTGCCTGCCATTGATATGCAGCCATCTACCTGCAACTAATAAAGGTTCTTAACTTGACCCCCTATACTCCAGGTTTAACCAGTTGCCTTACTGCGCAGGAAAGCCTTTCCCTCACTAAAGACAACATCATATCCCTTGTCTTCCAACATCCACACAGAGATAAGATTATTCTTCAATACTGGAACATGCATGAAATCCTTCAAGATGAAAGGTTTTCTAGACTCCCTCTCAAAGGAAATGGTCCCGATACCAGTAACATTGTATCTACCATCATCACCCATCTCAATGTGCACTCCAAGATCCTTCTCATCCATATCAGTAAACAAATCTTTGTCTCCGATCATATGGAAAGATGCACCACTGTCAAGAAGCCACACTAAACCCATCACACTTGAGACCAAGCATGCGATCAGTGAAAAATCCAGCTCAAACTTCGAGGCTAAGGACTCTCCAACTAGAGATCCAACAACCTACTTATTTTTCTTCTTCTGTGGACAATTAGTGGCGTAATGTCCGTGTTTGTGACAGTGAAAGCACTTCACCTTGGACATCTCCTGCTTCTTGCCTTTCACACCAGATTGAGAAGTGTTCTTCTTGCTCTTCCCCTTCCTTTCTTTAGTAGCCAAAGTGAAATTTTCTTCATCTTAATTCTTCTATGAATATCCATCCCTGGTACTCCGCCTTATCTCCTCCTACACAAGATCCGACCAAAGTTGCTCCCATCCCGGTAGTTTCTCCTGACCATTGACAGAGTCCTCATAGGAATTCCAAATCTTTGGAAGCTCATGGAGAGCCAATATCACCAAGTCCTCTTCATCCACAGTAACCCCTACACTTCCCATCTCATCCTTGCATTGGAAAAACTTCATGAGGTACTTGGGTATATTGTCGCCTTTCTCCATTTTTATTTTCCTGAGGTTATCCTTGAGCGCCAACTTCCTCTGGTTGTTCTTGCTTTGGAAAAAATATATCAAAGCTTTCCACGTCAAGAATGGAGAAGCTTTACCATGAAGGCTGGACACTATGTGATCCTTCACACCTTCCAACAGAATCCTTCGACATTTTGCTGTTTTCTTTTGCCATGCGTCAAGTGCGGTAGCATCGCTAGAAGCAGGTTTTGGAATTTCTGCATCTATGAAATCCTTCAACTCATTATCCTCTAGCACCATCTACATCCTATCCTTCCATGCAATATAATTCGAGCTTCCCTCAAGGGAATACTCCAATAACAATCCGTTGAAAGACATCTCAACTTCGACACCAAGAAAACACTACTACAAATTCGAATTCCACCAGCAAAAAACTCAACCACTTCAATGATTTGCAATTGCTCCAATGATAAATATAGCTCTGATACCATGTAGAAATTATATAAATAATGCGTTATACATCCAATATTCTCTTGATCACACACTATTTGACTTCATGCACAATACAAAATCTCTTCTACTATTGATCATTACTTGCGGAAATTAAATCAATTGCATGCACACATTGAAACCATAAAAAATTCACACATATGAACACAATGTTTTAATGGGAAAGCCTGAAGCTAAAAACCCCAAATATATTTATATAATATATGTCATAGAGATCATGTAACAATCCTCATACAAAGCTGATCATATCAAGCTCTTAGTACAATACAATCGCTACACACTAATCGGGCCCGATCTAGAAAATCCATGCAATGATCTTTGCCACCTACTAGCCTGCCTCTACTACGCAATCCCTATTGAAGAATGGCTCTGAATTAACTCGAATTGGTCCAGCCTTGCTCACGCAATCCTCATGGCATCTCCATCAATGTGTGGTGCAAACACATGCAACACTATAGTCACAACTGATAGTCAACCTGCTCTTTCACCTACCTCTCCACTGGTCTCCACTGAAACTATCCATGCACTGTAGTTAACTGATCTATTCTTCAGTTGATTAATGAGTTAATAATTAGTGAATTAATTCACACCACTTTCACTAGTGTATCAATTAGTTAGACTAGATACAACTAGCTCAAATGTGTCTAACTGAGTTAAACTGAACACAACTCCACCAACTACCTCAATAACTCCACCAAACTCTGTCACATGAGTTCTAACTGAAGTCTCCATGCAATAGCTCCAATTAACTCTTAGGAATAGCGTAATTCCTTCTGTCAACTCCTGTGCCACATATGTGCAATTAACTGAAGTGCTCTAAGAGAATAAGATAATGTTTATAGTCCAAATATTATTAAGAGCTAATAATATTCGACGTATCTATTTTTAGACTGGCAATCTAAAAATAGATTCCTCCCATTATGTCTAAAAATAGAAGTCCATCTATTTTTCCAACTTGACCAACCATCCAAAAATAGCATCCTGCAACTCATAGAATATGATTGACATGTCTAAAAATAGACATAGTCTAAAAATAGATTTGTGCCAAAAATAGCTTGCGGGCCCACTTAGTGAAGGCAACTCTTTTCACTAATCTCATCATCTTGTTGCAATCTCAACAAGATTTTGAGATATTCTTGGGGAATTACATTCAAAGGATGTTTTAGATTCATAGGAGCATATCTATTGAGCAAGAAGCTAGGGACAACCATACTTTGTAAAGGAGGTTGAAAAATATTTGCTGCAAGGCCTGACTGAGGGGTTGGGTGAACAACAGTAGATAAGATTTGGTGTGAAATAACTGTGGGGGTTTGATATGGGATATTAATGAGAATATGTTTGAATTCTTCAATTTATGGGAAGGTATGATATGTAAAAGGACCATAACTGATAGAGGTCTCTTCAAACTTGGGTTCTGAAAAGTAAAACCCAGAGGGAGGAAAATGTTCTTCTGGAAATTCTAAAACCATAGATGAGGTTTCAGGGTATTTTATCTCAGCTTTCTGAGAGCTAGAAGCTGTGGCCTTTGGGGAACAACGAACAGGATATGGAGTACTTCGGGTTTTTTCTCTCTAGATTCTCTTGGAGATAATTCTTTCTAGGTCAAAGACAGGAGGATTTTTCTGCTAAGAGGTATCCGAATGAGTATGAGGCCTTTTAAAAGCTAGGATTACAGTATAAGTACTTTTTTAGGTCAAAAATATCAACCCAAACTTCTTTTTCTCACCATACAAAAGATATTTTAAGAAATTATATCGAGGGAAATATAGTCTAATTCATTCCCCGACAATGACGCCATAATATTTGTCATTTCCTAGAGACAACGCTCGGGTTGAGGGGAAGGATCAGTGCCTAGGACATATTATAGTCTCTTGAAGATGAATCATTGTTACTCAAGAGTTAAATGTAAAATTATTTAATTCTAGTTTAATTATCCTATAGGAAAATGACATTTCACCCATTAACTGTATTTCGTTCCAAAGAATTAAAGTTCAGCCATGGTGGCCTACACACAGATAGTGAATCTTCTTTGAATGTTGTAATATAGGTGAAGAAAGGAATAAAATAAAGAAACCTAGTGTAGAGGGCTAATAATAGAATCATGTGCACTAAGCTTCAATATAATTATGAATAGATAAAGAGAATGAAATAAAAAACCATGGAGCACATTTTAAGGCCTTAAATATTCTATTACAGGTACGATTTTCCAAAGCACGACATAGATAAATCTGACATACAAGACCGAGTTCCAACAACTACAATTACACAATTTATAAGAGGAAAGAAACACATATGACGATGATTAACAAAGCTAAAATCACATACTCCAAGTATCCATGCTTCGAATCACCAAAAACTTCTTCATTAATATTCAAGATCAATATACATTTCATAAAGCTCCAAAACTTGAAAAATTTGCAGAATATTACAACCTCTAGCCTAAAAATTGAACCCCTACAAATAATTTCTTCCTTCCTTTTATAAGGAGAGTCTCAACAAAAAAAATTACAAAAATATCTTGAAGTGCGACAAATTTCTAAACTAATCAACTGTGCGAGCGTTCCAATAGCCTAGCTATGTTACATAACAATCTTGATTCCTTATTGAAAATAAAATATTTAAAAAATTTCCAAAATGGCAGAGATATGCCATGATTCCAAATCAAAAAAATATTCACTTCTGGATTGCTTGATCCTTCGAAGTCGACCCATGTTCCACTATCCATATTTGATATTATTTTTTAATTTTAAGAAGTATCACCAGCTCTAGAGGGGAATGATGCTTGATTTTTTTCTGGCTACTGAAAATAGCCTCTTGTTATGATGGAAATATATGAGTGGAGATGTTGGTAAGTGACTTTAAAACCAACCAATTGGTGTGGGGTTTGGCTAAAACATGCCAATTGGATTTAATATTAACTTTTCTCAGCTTATTAACCCTTTATGTGAACTGAAACCCTTGTTCAAGCCAATTCCTATGCAAGATCTCCACATTTGTTAGGGAATCCTCTGGACAACTGTAGATGATATTTGATTCAAGTAAGGAATCATTAATGGATTCGACCAAGGAATTTGACATTTTACAAGCATCACTAACGAGTTTTTGAATTGTACATATCCTCGATTTCCATCCCTTAAGAATGACCGATTTATGCATTTCATCGAATTTGGGAAAGTCAGGTTCCCTCCCCTAAGCACTCTCTTTCCATTCTAACATTTCATTTAGTTCCATCTTGGATTCATAAAAAAATGAGATCATATATAATAACTCATCAGTCAGAGCATTTCCAAGTTTACATTGTTACTGAATCAAATTCAACTTATCACAAAATATTTATTGCCGCCTTTGCAAACATACATTTAAATCAAGGGCCTCCTGTTGGAAATCCTTCAGCTGAAAGGTACAGACCTGGAATTTTTTTATCTTCTGTTGATATTCTTAGAGTTGTTTATCCTTTGCCCTAATCTCCACTGCTTGTTGAACTTGAAGCGAATTGAACCACTTTTGCAGTTCTGCCAGTGCGATCTCCTTTTGATCTAATTGAGCTTGCCACTATGCTCTCAATTTTTCTTCCTTAGTGATAAGTGATTTTTCCATGGAGGCATTCTTCTCATCCTTCTCCCTTAGTAATTATTGTACTTCCATGGAATTTTCCATGGTGGCAGAGGCATATGCACTTGTGAATTGAGTTAACTTTCCAAGTTCATCAGCAGGGGAAGCTGAATTTCCTTTCCAGAGAACTTCTAGAGGAGAAACTTGTGAGCTTTTCCATGGGAATAAGGCTTGGGAATAATCTATATTCCTTTCCTTCCTCTTTGCATCACTACTGTACATGGCTATAAAAAATATCCATTGGAGGGATCTCTTCAACATTGAGAAAGACCTTTGAAGTAGGATTGACTAGAATAATATCTACTACAGGTCAGGTAATCAATGGAGTCCTTAGTTGTAGATTTCTTTGGCATGGTGTACTATTAAGAAGGGGGATTACTTAACGGAGTCTGCTGCTAATTTTTTTTTTCACCCCCTAGGATCTCTTTCCCTTGTTCACCTTGCTTAGACTACTTCAAGGCCTGATAAAACTAGTCTCGGTCATTGACGTGGTCGCTACGATAGCCTGATAGGTGGCATGGCCATTCTACCAGGCTCTGTTGGGGTTTGTGGGAGGATTGGGAGACAAGGCTTGATCCCTAGGAATTAATCACCATTGTCGATTTGTGCTATTGACTTTATTAACCCTGAATTTACAAGGGAATGAACTGGCTTAACTCCCGCATTTGTTTACCCGTTAGAGCTTCTCCCAACTGAGGTTGCTGTAATATGGATGGGGATCCACCCCATAGGTGTTTGTTACTTATTAATTTATATTTAAAAAGTGGGGGGAGGTCCACTACCAAGTGATGGATCTTTCATGCTTGAAAATGGTGCTACTTAGGAGTTCCTCACTACTGAGTTGGAACGTAGATGCCATGGTGCTCTGGATCCTTGGTCCTTGGAAGCCCGAGCCCCCTTGGAATATAATTAGAAATTGTTACGGGGCTATGACCCTCTGGGGTATGCTTCTATAATGACGTCATGCTGATGTCAACCAAACAACGTGTCAAGCTATGATTGGTACAAGTATCATCCACATATGAGCCCTTTGGGTGTCGAAAAACTTCAAAACTGCTTTCCACGTGTCCACCTCCTAGCGGGTGGTTGCTGATGTCACCTTTTCCTAATGACATGTTTCCACTTGTCCATTCGAAGGAGAGAGAAAAAGGGTCCTCGATCCTTTTTTTTTATTGATTTCTTTATGAATGGTTCAATCTAGGGAAAATTTTAAGGATGGAAGTTTATCTTAAAGTTTAGAAACCTTGGCAAATCTTACTAGTCCCCAATATGTAAATTCTAAAATTTGTGATGATATTTTTGTAAAAATATTTAGGTTTCTAATTATGTTATATTATTATATATATAATTTTGGAAATTTTTAGGGTTAAATAATTTTATACCATAAAATTAGGGCAAATCAATTTTCAAAAACATGGAAATTGGCGAATCTTTTTTTGAAAAAAGCGTGGAAAATTAGCCCACCTGCGAATATTAGCCCCTAAAATTTTCCATGGTTCAATCCCGATGCCTTCGAAAATTCATTTAACCAAAGGTTACGGGGCTCCAGGGTTGTGGGATTTTGGCCCTCAATTTTTGTTAGTAGACGGCCCTGGCTCTGAAAATTGATGTATCCCTGATCCCTGGTACCCAGAGCTTTCTGGAAATTAATTTCTAATGAGTTATAGGATTTCAGGGTCACAGGGTCTTCGAGATTTTGACTTTTATTTGCCCAACTTTGACTGCCCATACCTTTTGATCTAGGAGGCCATTTGCATACTTCTTTATACCGTTGGAAATATCTCTCTGAGAAATTTTTGATTTAGTGGTCCAATGTGGTATTTGATATCATCTGTTGCTCTGAAAATGACTCTAAACTCTGCTATTATTTGCATCTCGAACCCTTTCTTATATGAAGAATAAATGAAAGAAAAATAGGGTACAATAAATAGGTCTATTTTTTTAGCAACTGAAATCTTTAGATCTATTTTTCTTGTTGGCCTACAATTGTGAATATGAAATGCATGTTATATTTTTGTAAAATTTGAGCAATTTTAAGAAAAAATAACGGTGTTGTTTTGTTTGGAGTATTTGATTTGGTTCCATTGTATTTGGAGTAGTGATAGTTTATTTAATTTATGTTGGTTACTAGAAATTCGTGTCTCCTTGGTCTTGAATCTTTAAGTGGATGATAACTTGTGGTATATTGATTGCTACATTAGGGTAGATCATCCATATAGTATTTGAGTGCATAGATCCCATTCGAACTCCATAATTAGGTTTTATGTATTGATAGGAATCTTGGAAGATGTTGTAAATGGAGGAGTTTTTTAGAGTGGGTGTTTATAATTCCTAACCTAATATCCTTTAATACGTATGTTGATCTAGTGGTTTATATATTTACATCTATTTTTTTGTAGATCTACAATTATAGATTTGAAATGCATGTTCCATTTTTGTAAAATTTGAGAAATTCAAGGGGAAAAAGTAATGGTTCGATTGTGTTTAGAGGAATTTATTTAGTCCATATTAGCTTTCCTTTTATAAAATTTAATTGCCACATGATCTAGATCCGATTGTCTCAATTTTCCAAACTTTTGGAGTATTAACAACTAGAAATTTGGATAATTTTCTGTCAATTTGATGCTACCATTGTGTCTAAAGTGGCCCAATCAATCAATAGCACATCATATTTTTCAAAATTGGTGTTTATTTTGTTGAGACATAAGTTTCTCAAATTGGCCTACGGGGATTGCGATCGGTTTTTGAAGACAATTTTTAAAACTGCTCTAACATTTATTTATTAAGTTATTTTTTGATGCTATTTTTTTCAGACTATATTTCTGGGTTGATATGTGTTGTGACATAAGTGGATTCAATCATCTGTTCTATTTGATGTTCATAATTTATATTTCTTCCCCAAAACCTAGGTCCATACCTTATTTTGAAACTTTCAATGGTCATATTGATACAAACACCATTTTGAGTTTTTTTTGGAAGCACATAATTTCATAATCTACACAACGATAATATAAATCTATGTTGATTCAACCATATTATTGTTGAGGATGAAAATGACCATATTACTCTGGTTATTATAATAGTTTGTTTGAGATATTTTCTTTGATTGTAGAGTTATTTTGTGTTTTTACTTTTGGCATGTTGTGTTTATGGTTACACTGTATTATTACATGTGGTGCTTATTTACGTATTTTATTAACTTGGTTGTTGTGAGATATTGTTAAGGGTTTGAATTGAACTAGCACTCCAATTTATCATTCTCACCTTTAGTTTGTTGGATCACATTTAGCTTCATTTTCTATTTTTCATGCCTTCTTGGGAAGATTTTTATTTGACATATTGTGGACTTTTTGTGATGATTCATGTCTTTTCTCTTGGAGGTTATTTCAAGTAGTTTGTTCTTTGTTTGTTTAACTTGTTTCAAAGGGATGTTTGTGAAGAGTTTAAATATAATTTGGTTCTAAAATTTATTACTCTATATTGATATTCTTAACACTTTATCATGAACAGATTGATGTTGTCATATTGAACATTTCAACATTGATTCTTAATGGTAGTGGGTGTTTTCTCCTTGCAACTTATTAATATTTTTATTGCATCTTATGGATAGTTTTATACATTTTTCCACTAAATAGTTTATCGTTGGTGGAAACAAATTATAATTACCTTTGATATTTATGAAGGCTATTAGTTATCATTAAGTGAAAATGCCATCTTCCTAACCTCTTTCCTTTGTTTGGGTGTTCATTTCTCTAGTTAACATTAAGGGGGAGTCTTAAAATGTGCTTTGATGTTGCTTAGTGATTTGATGTGGTATTGTATTGAACATCTGTAGACAAAAGACAAAAGATAACCCTTAACTTTAAAAATAAAAAGTAACAAAAAAAATATTAAATACAAATAAACTATTAATTCATAAATACAAAAATAAATTGACACCATAAAGAAACGAGAATTTAGAGAAGAATATTTAGGTAGGGTAACACCATACAGTACTCTTTGTAGAAGGAATCACTCTATAAGCCATGTCTACTACAATACAATAACATCTAAGATATCTCAATACGATGATACTCATGTATATGCATATTTTATCATGAGTATTTCTAAGGGCCTATGTCAACTACCCCTTATTATTATATTATTTTCTTAACTA
The DNA here is from genome assembly GCA_034641835.2 of Pinus albicaulis. Classification (NCBI taxonomy): domain Eukaryota; kingdom Viridiplantae; phylum Streptophyta; class Pinopsida; order Pinales; family Pinaceae; genus Pinus; species Pinus albicaulis. Next base: position 555,080,911 of record CM076577.1, on the reverse strand, counting down.
CATAGTGAACTTATTCCATAATTATGGCCATAGTATATTCATTATACCCTTTTGTACCTCCCTAGGTACATTACATTTCATACTTGTTTGCATGTTTCATCTTTAATATCTAGGAAAGAACCATATATATGATTTTATAAGAAATGTAGTCAACAACTAATATGCATGAGTATCCATCTATCCTAGTGAAATATGGATATAGGGTCCAACTGTGGTCATTCATTCTTGATCTAAACTCTAGTTTCTACTTTTATTCTATGTTATTGTTGTGTTGATATATCCATGCATTGTTTTTAGCCCTCAATTTTCTTCCATAATGCGTTCATTTTTGGTTCCATGTTGATCAATAGTGCGTTTACCGACACCGAGGACTTTGCCTTGATGACTTTCATTTTTGTAGGTGGTGTGGGTGGTGACATACAACAACCTTAGATATTGGTTCTTTTTTCTTTGTTTCTTAAACATGTGGTTCCTTTGAGTAATATGACTCCCTATATTTTTGTTTTTTTAATGCCCTTCCTAGGGATTTTATTCATGTGCTTCTATAGGCTCTTAATCTAATGCAAACTTGGGCTCTTCATTTGATGTGTTTGTAAGTACTATAGTTATTTATATTACCAGGAAATCTTCATGTGACCCATTAGGCCCTTCTGATTTAGTAAGATAGATATCTTGCAATGTGATTTTATTTTTCTTCCCAAAGCTTCATAATTTTCTTCCAAGCTTCATAATTTTCTTCCACATTAATATTGATCGTGCCAATTGAGTCCCTTAGAGGATACCCCAAAACGATATCCACGACATCCATATGTATAACATGAAAATTTGAATGCAAAGCATATTTATCCACAAAAAAATTCAAATCTTTAAAAAAATGCACGTTCTTATCCTCAACCTATGTGATTTGAATATGCTTTGAGGGGGCTACAATATTTTAACGAGGCCAACATTGATTAAATTATACTTCATACTAGGGTTAATAGAAATAATGAAATTTCCTTCAATACATTCATGGAATTGTAAGATGAAGTTACCATATGACAATAAACCCTTATGGGTCTCATTATCCTTCTTCATAACATGAGACCACTCATTTAAATGCACTTGTTCATAGTATTTCTAGAAGTTCCAACATCATTGTTATGTGATATGAATTTCCCCATATGGTAATATTGTTCATAATATTTAAGTATAGATATAGTTTCCATAATAATGTATTTTATTTTCTTATGAAATCTTATGAATTATTCAATAGTATGGTCATCATATTTTCCGATAAAAAAATGAAGAAAACACACAACAAAAATTTGGGTTTTTAAAGGAAAATCACTTAGCTTCAATGTAGTTCCTTTCTGCAACTAGGGTTTTGATGTGGCTAATTTGAAATGATCATAACTTCCTCACTGTGGTTAAAAATATTTATTATGACCACAATTATAAAATTTCATGGTCATTCTACATCTAATGGCTTTGGTTTGACTAAAGTCTTGGCACTCCCTTAAAATGTATTCGATCTGCAATCCACACATTGGTCACTGAGAAAACCCTAATATATATTTTAATTGATAAGTCCATTTCTATAATTTTGTTTTGGATAATATTTATTGACCTTGGGTGTTATTTTGAGAGCAATTGATATCTATAATTGATTTGTTTAGATTCCATACAAAATTTTCGAAAACGGATTTGAATATCATCTATATTATTTTTTTTTCCTTGAAATATATGCAATGTATTTTCTCCACTTTATGCCTAAGAAAGAGATATAATACCACTTGAAGATAAATTTTGTAGATAAATGATAATCCTTTACCTCAAAATAAATTCTTGAACTTAATAAATATCAAAATACATTCACGCCATAAAGAACACAGTAATTTAGAGAATACACCTTAAGGTAGGGTAACATCAAATTCTCCTCATGGAAGCCTGTTAGTTCACAAGCCATGCTTGATATGATACAATAGCATCCAACACATATAATATAATTATACCAATGTTTATTTATAGTTTTTAATGAGTATTCATATGAGTCTATAACAACTCCTCTCTATTATTAGGACTATTTCCTTTAACTACATCGTGGGACTATTGCATAATTATGACCATATTACATTAATTATCACTTGGGTACCTCCCTAAGTATACAATATTACCCTCTCATATGTTAGGATTTGTTTTATATTTTTTTAGTGGCTATATGTAGTATTTTATTTGATGTCATAATAATGACCGTTATAACATCACTTGTATGATATTTATACATGCAATTAGGGTCCACTAGATTTTTGTAATATTGCATATGGAGAAAATTTTAGAGTTATTTGATGGTGAACTTATCTCTTGATTCACTCGTTGCTTACCTCATCATCCACCTTTATGGATGGGCCAATATACACTGTTATGCGGAATTATGGATTACAGATAAAACAAATTCTTTAAATGTGATGCTATGCATTTAGAACAACAGATCAAAGACTTTGCAGACACTTTTCCTAAGAGTAAATAGACACACAAAAAGACGGAGAATCTTACTTGTGATCCAAGCGCTTCCTATTCTCCTTCTGTCGCTCTTGATGTAGCTTCTAATAAAACTTTGATCACTAGGATATTTCCTGCTAATATGAACACTAAACAACAAAGATATTGCAATGTATAGATGGCTATTTATCTTAATGAGTTAAATCAATGAAACATGAAACATATACATCAGCTAAGAATCCATAATATGAAAGATAGAAGCTTATACAGATACATATGTGGGAAAATGAGCAGCAATATTTATTAATGGATAGAAGGGGGAGGTTACAACCAACGATTGATTTGATGTCACCAAATCCATCATCATCCCAGTCTCATCACAATTAACATATCTCCAACAACATATCACTCAAATCAAACGCTCAATTGAGAATTCAACAACATTTCTCTACCAAATTTCTTCCTTCTCAAGCACTAGGATCTGTGCTCAATTTATAGATCAGCTGAAGGTAGTATCACAACCAATGACTTTGTAATAATAGGAAAGACATGTTCCCAAGATCATAGGTGTTAGATGGACACATGGATTCAAATTTTGACACATATGGACTCTTCTAGAAGGCACTGGCCATGTGGAGATTCCGAAACAATGAGAATTTCACTTCCAATTGACCAAAACACTCTTGAATGTCGGGAAGTGCTTTGCACAGCACCCTTGAATGGAGGTATCTGCATATGCAAAGCAGTTATTCCATTGAGAGGTTGCGTTGGTGAGCTCATAGGTGATATAACATGTAATTAAAATCTTGAAAACCTTGCAATGGAAGTCATAGATGATTTTTTCTTGTTATTGACTTAGGGCATGTAGCAAATGAAATGATAGGGGATGATAGACCCTATTTCATTGGTTCTAGGGATGAAGCTATTTTATCCAGGTCATTGGGAATGGTGCCCAAATTGACCTATAACAGGTTCCCCCCTAAAGCATGAAGTAAGAATATTTAATAACAATATTTTTTGAATAAGATGCTTTACACTATGATGGGATGGAACTGAAGCGGAGTGGCGACCTGCATCAATATTATAATACATTACATCATGGTATATCCTCTTGATCGTGAATTGCTGAGGGAAGGCATTCCCATGCTCAACACATAAACTATATAATAACATGTACATAGTGCAGAAAGTCGTCTACATTGGAATGTTTCCCAATATTGACATGCCTACAGATATAGGCCCATGTTCGAACGAAAATATGTATGTAAGGTCACCGTACAGATGATGTGTACAAAAATCTTGAAATCGCAGCCCAGATGGATGAAACTAGATCCAGGGTCTTCTTATCTCGTTCACTCGATCGTTCGGGTACAAGTCTAGCCATGCGAATATGTGATTTGTAGTCGAACATGGTAAGGCATCGTTTGATTACCAGCCAATGATGTGAGATGTTAAAAAATGTGAGAGAATCACCATTAATTTCAATGGCCCTCAAGGTACTGTAGTACAAGGTGTGAATAGATGATTTGATGTCGAATGCCAAATAAAATCTTTCGGTCAAAAGTCCAGAAGCGAGGATCTTGTCGATGCTGTAACAATCCTCATGGTACTAGAAGATGATGTTTCTAAGTAAACTTCCCGGATAATGATTTGGTGTCAATAGGAAGTCACTTTATTGCGAAACGAGAGTTACTGATTTCAGAGACAAAGTATGACTTGATATAGTAATGTTCAGGGATGAATGTCATTAGAATGAAGGTTTATGAGTATTGAAAAAGGATGAGTATTCACTGGATGACTTCTCTTGAACATATCGACGACACTGAGATGAGTTGGCAGAATTGACCCAAAACCAAAGTGAACATATGATGAACCATAGGTATGAATGAACCGTCAAGAATATTACCCAACCCAAATAGTCATAGTGTTGGAGTGAAGTGTCATGTTCAAGAGCGACCTACTACTGTAAAAAGCTCTGTTAACTTTCCCAAATTTTCCCCTGTCATTTGTCGACTAGTACCTATTTATTTTTAACAAGCTTGAGGAGGATAACATATGATTAATCTATAATTCAACCCTTTGGGTGAATAATGTATCTCTATTTAATAATTTAATGAGTATAGCGATGAAAGAAACTCAATTCTTGCCATGATCGACAAGCCCGTCACTATTTTATGTTTTAATGAGCCTAACGACTGTGACAACCTAGTCCTTTTTCATATTTAGAGAGTCTGAAAAAGAGGACGAAATAAAATTGCATAAGTACTTTTTCGTAAAGTTGTCGCTCAGGTTCGAAAAAGTGTAAAATAATATTTGAGAGAACCTCTTAGCCATATTCAACTGAGGCATTCCTTTTTCATAGATATCAACTCATTTACTTTTGCGAGCTCTAAAAGACAGGTGCTTGACAATATTTTCACATTATCGGAGTCTGAAAAGAGCTTAAAAAATACTCCAAGGGTTCTTTTTTCGTTGTTATTGAAGCTCGAAAAAGAGATAAAAGTGCGCTTCAATTCCTTTTACATTTTAAATAAAGCTCTAAAAATAAGGATAAAAGTATGCTTTGTGGTCAAATCATTCTTGAAATAAATCTGTATGTATAATCTGTTCATCGGTTGTAAAACATATTCAGAACAACATCAAATGGATTAAAAATACCTGTTTCATGATAAAAATAGAATAAAACCATAGTCACATCAATAATATGATTTGAAAATAATCAAATGAATAATTAAAAGAGTTTTACTATTCATTTTTACCATTTGAAATTTACCATTTTCATTTTGGAGCTTGGTACCTATTTTTTCCCCGGAAGTTGAACCATTGATTGTGATCAATTCTATGGACGGTTTTCATCACAGTTGGATCCAGGTTGGTGCCATAAACCCTCTCTTTCTTTTAGTAGTCAATTCATTTACTTTCATTGAAATTTTTTAGGGATTTGGGCCCATCGAAAACTGCATTTTGGAGCACCTAACTTGAAGCCTAGGTGCATATTCAACGCACTGTCCCTTGTTCAAGACTGTGTTGGGTGCAATTCACATTCTTGATTCTTGCATTGTACCCAAAATTTGCCTAATTTTTTGCATGAAAAGGAGTCTAATGAGTCTTATTGTTATGTTTCAGGATTTCATCGGACTACAATGATGATTACTTGGAGAGAGAGAGCATGAAGAATAAAATATGATTTCCCTAAATGATTTGGGTATAGCAAGAGCCCTAAGAGATTGTGGGTTATTAAAGTACTTCAGCTTGTCAGGGACTAGACAAAAAATAGAACTCTTGGAGTTCCTAGTTTGAGCATGCGATCTGGATATTGAGGCATTTTCACATTAGAAACAAAGTGGTTCCTACTACAGTGGAGGATGTATCTTTTCTTACAGGCTTGTCGAGGAGAGGCTTGCCTATTTCTCTTTCAGGGTCTGCTCTCGAAGGAGAGACAGTGAGAGACTATGTTTTGTAGTATTACTATCCAGGGGCAGAGCCAAGCAAGGATGGGAAAATAAATATCCGTGACATTCGTGATTTGCCTTTGAGAACCATTATTTTTACGATTGAAAAGCTTGCCAGAACTGTTACACTACATGTAGCGAATATATCATATATGCAGTATGCGCTAGAGCGAATGGAGTCAACAACCTTCAATTGGTGCAAATCTGTACTTTCTAAGATAAAAGAACAACTGAACAAGGCAAAGGGAGGAAGGAAGAAAAACTTCAGTTATGGTTCAATCCTCATTTCATTTTCCTTAGAGTGGATTCCACTGATGCAACCTTAGCATGTGACACTGGGTGTGTCTAACCCTAGAGATCCAAGGATGTAGAAATGGGTATAACTAATGGCTAGGCATGCAAGCCAATCGTCCATTGTGTTCTCGACTGCATTCTTCACCTGGTTCAAGCGACATGTTATCACCATGCATACGGAGGCGTTGATTTCCGAGGATATCCAGACTTAGCTTTACTAGAAGGTGCTCAGTGGGGTGCAATAGGTAAGAATGTTTTGACCATGTTTTTTGATTTTTCTAAGGTTTATACAATGTTTTTGTATTTTTATGTTTTCACAAGACTAAACTAAAGTTTTAATGTAATGCAGATGTTGGTTGAGTTCAACCATTGGAGGAACTAGAGCATGGAGTAGATGAGCCAACAGAGAGGGCTGTTGGGAGAGCAGTCCTTTAGGATTTAAACATGGTTGAGTGTCTGTCTGAGCTTTGACAACACATAGAGGGGTTGAATTTCGGGATTCTGGATTGCCGGATCGAAGATTTACCCATGCGACTGAAGCGCTACAATATAGGCGTTCCTAACTGCTATATGCGATTACTATGTAGGATAGCTAGATCTATAGCATGTTACCATAATTATCACTAGTTTAATTTTAACATGTTGCATACATTTTGAGGTCAGGTGACCAATATGTCTTGGGCACAAATTTTTGTAAAAACCTATAACTATCTATCTATTTTATTTTAGTGTTTTCCTATGTTTATTGCACAATCCTATTCAATTATGTGAATGTATATTTACATGTGTTGAAAATGTCTGTCTAAAACATGATTAGCTAGAGAATCAGTGAATGCATTCAAGTTTCTAGAAATGTGTTGATATTGAATAAAATCAAAGCATCTTTCCAAAAGTCGAACTCTTACGAACAAATGATGCAGTGTTGGATTTCTAACAGTATATACACTAGTAAGTTGTAATAGCACAAGTTGTGAGTCTAACCTTATGATGATGCAGTTAATACCAAATGAAATGGAATCAGAGAAAAGTTCGATCAACGCACTATACTCATCAATATTGTTTGTTGATATACCAATAAAAATCCCTTGAAAACTCAATAAATCGCTGTTCAGAGCGAAAATGGCCCACACTGGAGAGGATAGATTCTGTGTACTATAAATAGCACCATTAGCATATCCAAAAAATGGTTCCAAAGATTCAGACATCTGCGATGAAATGTAAAGCGGATTACTAACATCAAGAAAGCTTTAAAAAACAAGCTAAGACAATGAATGCAAATCAACAACATATATATACAATATAATACAAAAAGTTACTACGCTCATGATTAAGCATAGTAACGTTTCAAATAAAACCCATTTTGGGGCTGCGCTAACGAAATTCCATCATAATCCACCAACTCGTTAGGACCCTTAGCAAGAACTCTTTTGACAATATAGGGGCCATGCCATAATGGCTCAAATTTCCCTATCCCTATTACATCAGCTTCTTGATCATAAAGAAGGACCAAGTCACCCTCTGAGAAAATGCGAGGCTTGACATTTTTGTCGAATTGCGCCTTTATATGTCTCTTATGCACTTCGTTGGCCAATTGGGATTCAAGATGCATTTCATCAAGATGGATGAGGTTAAAAATATTCGCTTCTTCTTTTGATGTGTCAGGTAGCAAGTCGATTGCAAGTTTTAACGACGGTATTTCACATTGGATTGTCAAGATAGCTTCCAGACCATACACTAGTTGAAAGGGAGTAAATCTGGTTGTGTTTCTCACCGAGATTCGGTACGCCCACAAAGCAGAGTACAGGATCAAATGCCAGTTTATTTTACGAACTCTTATCATTCGTTGAAGCATACATTTAAGAATCTTGTTGATAGCTTCAAAATTTTTATTTGATTGTGGATAAAAAGGAGTAGAATTATCATGTGACAATCCTAACTTGGCCGTTAATTCAATCATCATATGGTTACGAAAATGCTTCCCATGATCTGTAACTATAGCCTGTGGGACCCAAAACCATGTAATGACATGATTAAAGAATAAAAATGAAAGTGTTTATCCTGTGTTGTTGAATGTAGGCATCGCTTCGGCCCATTTGGTAAAGTAGTCTACCATGAAAATAATATAACCATGCCCCCATATGAACAAGGGTTACAGGTCATGAAGTCAATGCCCCATTTCGAAAATGGTCCCACAAAGACAATAGGATGCATTGGCACTGGCGGTTTGTGGATTTTACGATCAAATATCTAACACGCATGACAAATTCTGACCGCAAGGATGTAATCGCAAAATATGGTACGCCAAAAGTAACCGACGTGGAGTATCTTCTATGCGGTAGCATATCCAGACAAGTGTCCACCACAAGCCCTATCATGACAATCATTTAAAACCTTTTCAGCCTCCTCATGAGTGAGGCACTTTCTTAAAATTTTATCGACACCATGACGATAAAGTGTGTCACTGATGATCAGATAATCTTTGGCTTGGTATTGAATACGTCGCAGGTCAGAGTGAGAGGTATCAGGCCAAAAAGTCTGGGTCTAGAGATAAATGATAAAATCCCCATACCAAGGATCAGATGATCCAATCAGAAATAGAGACTCACCAGGAATATATGGTTCCGACATAGTAGTAGTACTATCAGAGGGAAGGTCCCAAAGAAGCTCAGCCAAAACTAAAGTCTTCTTTGACTTGGATTTGATGAATTCCAAATCAAATGCCTGCAAAATGAAAATCTATTTTGAATACTTCCCCCCTAGCAATTGACGTGATAAGATATAAGTCATGGGGTTGCAATCCGAAATGAAAATGGTTTTCCGGAAGAGGATATAGTGGCAAAATATTTGGATAACTTGAACAACTGCCAAGGAATGCTTTTCTATGTATGGATACTTCACTTCCGTATCATTGAGATTATGACTCAAATAATAGATCGGATGTTCTATCCCATTTTCTACTTGGACCAATACCATAGCGATGGTTGTATCAGCCGTGGTGATATATAAGAAATAATCACTCTGATATTTGGGGGGATACATTATTGATGCCCAGACAAGAGTATCCTTGAAAACATCAAAAGAAGCTTGCCCAACTTGGTCCCAATGGAAGGGAATCCCCTTTTTCAAGAGCCGAGTAAATCCTTTAGCCATTTTGGTGTAGTTGGGTATGAACCTCCTTAGGAAGTTTGCCTTTCCTTGAAGTTTCTGTATCTAAAGTAAATTTGATGGTGCATGAAAATCAAGAATGGACTGGACCTTCAATGGGTCGAATAGAATTCCTTCTTTTGAGACGATGAATCCAAGAAAATGACCAGAACCAACAGAAAACACAGATTTATGTCGATTGAGGCGTATTTTGTAGTGTCGGTAGCGTAAAAAGATGGCTCTCAAATTCATCGGGTGATCAGTCCGATTTCGTGAATGTGCAGGTAAATCGTCTAAATAGGGTTGAACAATGTGCTTGATGTCATTGAAAGCATAATCCATTTCTCTCTAAAAAGTGGCCTCAACGTTCTTTAAACCAAACGGTAGTTTCCGATAAGCGAATGTGCCCTAGGGATAGATGAATGCTGTCTTATATTGATCCTCTGGGTGGGTATTGATTTGATTGTAGCTAGAAAATCCATCCATGAACGAAAATATTTCACATTTAGCACAATCGTTAATAATATAGTCGATAAAGGGAGTAGGATAGTTGTCTTTTGGACAAGCAAGATTGACATCCCAATAATCGATACACACTCTGATGGTTCCTTGTTCTTTTAAAACAAGAATGATGTTGCAAACCCAGTCAGTTAGCGGAACAGGGTAAATGAAACCATCACGCAAAATTTTTTCAACTTCTTCTTTAATGGTAGCTGCCTTCTTCGGATTAACAAGATGAAGGCGTTGACTTACCGGCTTGACATCAGGGTACATATTAATAGTGTGTTCAATGATACTAGTATCTATGCCTAGAATTTCCTAATAATACCAAGAAAATACATCACAGAATTCACGAAAGAGAGAGGGATATGTTTTGAGTTCTGATGGAGAACAAGATACACTGACATGAATGTTTTCTACAATGCTAGTTTGGTCGAAATATCGATAGAAATGGTTTCTTCAATATTTGAAAATTTTCACTTGGAATCAATTTCATTAATAGGAAAATAATTCAAAAAGAAATTTTTGATCGATGGATGATATTTTTCACTAAGCATATTTTCTTCATAATCAGGAAGATGGGAATGATGATGATAATCTTCCCATGGTTCTCCTTAGGACATCATGGTTTCTAAAATTTTCTCATCTGTCAAGAAAGTTGAATAAAAAGGATCAGATGGAGTACCAAAATCTAAGGAACGATCAACCCAAAAAACTTGCGATGATGATTTCATATTTGCCACCCAAGCTAGAAATATTGATTGCTATGCCAACTCAATAGGGCTAGGTGTCAAAAAATCATCCAACGTAACAATTTCAAAATCACCCGTACTCTTCCTTAAGCTAGATGGAGTGGAAGAGATCATGTAGCAGGTCTCTATACTTGCAATTTCTGCCGATGTCACAGGTGGTGGTAATGCAAAGGTTCCCATGAGAGTGGAATCCTTTAATATTCCTACACCAATATTCTGAAGTGTGAGTTGGGGTGCGTGAATGAACATAACACTTCCAGTTACTTGTGAAGTGGAGACAAAGAAGGATAGCTGATTGATGAATGTGATAACACCTTTATATGGAAAGACGATCATTCTAAATTATGTAGAAACAATTGTACTCATAGCATATACCATGGCATTCCCAGTAAAGTATTGTAGTCAAGGGGTTCGTCAACAACCTCAATGTCAACATTCACTGTTTTTTTCCCTAATTCAACGTGCAGGTTATTGATAATACCATAAGGCTTATATGTACGTCTATCGAAAGCCTTCTATGTCATTGATAATTGAGATAAGTGCAACGAGAAAAGTGACTTCCAAAAAATTAGAGACATAATGCACGTAGATGCTCCCTCATCAATAATAGTATGATGACCTAGGTGATTGAGAACATTTACTTGGATGGAGAATGCCAATTCTGCTGGTATTTGCGGCACATAGCCCGTATGATTAAATACTACCAGATTAGAATCAATCAAATCAATTCCACCAATAACCAACAATAAAGTCTGTTTCTGGGAGGGAAATTTTTTTAATACCTCAAGAGCTGACATATCTGAAGGGGATTGAGCCAAATATTCAACTATATTATAGTTTTGAGTATCTTTTTCTCGAGGATTATATGTAGATTTATGAATGACTCCCTTTGGTGGCTTGATTGTCAATTCAGGAATAGCAGGTGGCAGTATCGATTCCGTAAATGGATTCGTGGTCAAGGTAGTAGGTTGATTAGTGGTCTGACTACTATAATATTTATTGCACGTTGACACCAAAATATCTATTGATGGCTTTATGACAGATAGCATAAGCACTTGGGAACTAGAAGCTGGATCCGTACCAACCAAATTTGTGTCCAGATTTGTAAACAGATCTGTCAACACAGCTGACACATGTGAAATCTTTGTTCGGCCCAAATTAAGGTATGTTCTCACCCTGAAAGTACTTCAAATTATGTTATAATTTTGGGGGAATTCCTATTCATATTAACAATAAAGAGAATAAAAGATTATGAAAATGAGAACAATTAGACTAATGATGAAAATGCTGTTTTTGTAATAGAAAATAGACTTCTCTTATCTCTGCATGCAGGAAGGCAGAATGGATGGAACAATAGGAAACATAAGCCAACCAATAGATGCAAACATATGAAATCATGGTAACTCCCAGCGGCCGGCAGAAGGCAGACAAACGATTCGAGTCCAAGAACTCAAATGACAACCATGCACAGTGGGCTGTCATTTGGGAAATACTTTCGCATTTTTGAAATTGCCTTTAAAAGGGCGATGGATGGACAAGAAGGGGAGTCAGAGACAGGACATGAAATTCATTCTGTAATAGACACATCAAAAATAGTCTGTCTAATTGTGTTCTTGTAACATCACTGGATGTAATATAGAGCTTTGAACAATAATATTTTGAAGGTTTTACTACGCTAAGGCTTCTGGTGGTCTGGGCCCAACCTCTGGAAGTTCCATGCAAGTTTTCGTACTCTATGTAGTTGCAAGAATATGATGCAGTTGTAAAGTATATTTCCATTCAATAAAGATACAATTCTCTTTCTTCAAGATTGTTAGAAATTACGTTCTTGAAGTAGGACAATCGCAATCGTATTTTCCGACTTACGGCAATATTTTATTATTAGTAGATAGTTCCAATCCTTTTAATACCATTGCATTTGAGTTACAAATCATAGAATAAGTTGATTTCAATATTATCTGTCTTTATGAATTGCATTCTTCTTCTAGCATAACGAAGCATTCAACCATCGATCAATGTTGATTAATTAAGTCATAAAGAGAATTCCATTGCAAAATTACTTAAATAATTGTTGTACGATTTATTTAATTCGCTTCAGTTATACTGTTGTTCCATTACTGTTCAGCTTAGTTATCCTACTTTTCCATTATTTCTTAGCTAGTTATACTGCTGTTCCATTACTGATCAGCTAGTTATACTACAATTCCATTACTGCTTAGTTAGCTAGACTACTGATTCAATTCGATTCCATTACTGTTTAGCTTAGTTAGACTGCTGTTCCATTCAATTCCATTGCTGTTCAGTTTATTATCAAATTCAATTCAATTGCTGCTTGATTTATCTAGATTGTTGTTCGGTTCAGTTAAACTGCTGTTTAATTCCATTAGATAGATGCAAAATCTTGTTGCTTAATCTTAGGTTAAAAACCTATCCAAGCCACCCCTCGTAGGATAATCAAGCTTAGGAAGTTAGAAAATTATTCCTCATAAGTGACAAAGAACATCTGTTAAACGACTTGACTCTCATATATTGTACCAACACTCTTGGAATAAAAAGACTTACCCCGGGTTGATAATTAAATGAGAAAGCGCTAGAGTTGTCAATAAAAAGCCACCTCTTTCAGCACAAACATTTTGGCACCATTGTCAGGGAGAGTGTTAAGAGTCACCTCCTTTATTTATATTTCTCCATTGCTGTGAAGAATTGGGTATTGAAAATGAGAGGTAAGAACCTGCATACCGGCAAGCAACATGCTTGCCCTTTAGCCCGCTCACCAGCAAGTCGTAAAAAGAACCATAGATAGGTGCTCTTATTTTATGTCTAGGAAGAAAAATATAGAAACAATTCGAAATCATTCGCAACCATCCTCACAATCCAAAGGATCGGTGATCCTTGGAAGAACAAAATATATAGACAAAATCATTAGGAAAGATGAATCTCAGGCATCTATAGGACCCATAACTGTTTCCATTCAAAGTTCTAATGTATTCCCTCAGGCAGCAGCCTCACCATCTGTAGCCTACTCCAAGATTCACTACGAGACAGAGGGGTCTGAGAAAAGCCTACAGACTGCCGTTCATATAGGCACTGACCCTTCAAAAGAGGGAGGCTCTTGCAACCTATAAGAAGGAGGGGGAGAAACTAGTGGAGGAATTCACATAGAAATATCAGAACCTAAGTCCCCTAAATAAGTGATCAAAATAGAAGTACTTAGGATCCCAGATCAGGGAAGTGATGTAAAAACCCCACCACATTCACCTCCAAAGTCTATTAGAATCTCTCCTCCAGAACAAGAAGTTGCCGAAGATTTCTGGCACCTCTTTGATCAGATGGAAAATAATCAAAATCAGAATCAGAGGCAGACATCAAAATTAGAATACCATATTATTGATCATGCTGCCAATGCCCCTATGAAATCCATTCCCTTGCACAACATCCCCACCTTTCATTAGTTAACCACAGAATATCCTGATGCATTCCTATTTGAATTTGATGTCTTATGCAGAGGATATGACTACACCATCGATCCCAGAAACTAAAACTATTTTCCTCTACCTTAAAAGGAACTGCACTCCGCTGGTTCATGGGATTAGGAGGGGGAACTATAAACAACTGGGACCAAATGAAGAATATTTTTCTTACCAAATACCAAGACTGTTGTCGAACCCGAGACCTAAAAGACGAAATCTTAAACATGTCTGCAAAGGACAATGAAACATTAGAGGAATACGTAGAAATATTTCAATACAATTTACAAAGATCCCCATATACCACGCTATCCAAGGAAATTTTAAAAGCCACGATGCTTAAAGGGATGAAGGAAGAATGGGTTGAGATGCTTAACATAATGGGGAAGGGAGATATTTACCAGAAAGAATACAATGAGATTATTTCCTTATGTATTAGATGCTCCTGGGCTAGCTCATGCAATAGACCTGTTGGGCGTGATTCTACGAAGAAGGATCTTAAGTAGACCAATGGCAATGTAACTAGAGCAGAATTTGGAAATATGTTAGAAAATTTCAAAAATGACATCCTGGGTACTTTGACAATGAAACTTGATGTTTTACAAGCCAAGTAAAAACAAGCTATAGTAGAACAAAACCTGGCCATCTTTTGCCCAAGATGTCAGAAGAAGCATAGCTAGAGGGAATGTCCTTTAGACATGGTTCAGACTTGTGCTATCTGCACTAAGGATCATACCACGGACCAGTGTCCTTCACTTCCTGGGCTGAAAGACGTCTACAAGGAAGAAAAATAAGAAACAAAGCCAGTCTATTTAATGAATCAGCGTTGGAAATGGCAAGCATGGCCTGACATACCACAAGACCTGCCTCAATACTTTCCATTGCCGTAGTTTAGCCAGAAAAACCATGCAGCAACTTGGAAGACTCAAAACCCCTTCCCAACTTGGCCAAACCAAGTGTTTCCTATGCCACCTTGGCCTACGCAACCTCCATCATGGAGTAATTTGAAGAAATTCCCTTGATCTCCCCTTTATTGGCAGAATGTCCCATATCAAAACCAATGGCCAAGCCCTCCTACTCAAAACACCAGTTGGAACTGGGAGCGACCCACGAGAATGGCCAATCTTCCAATAGGAGCAGGGACCCAAAATCAACATATGTTTCCAGCTCCCTACCCAATTCAGCATAACCATCAGCCTGCCATACGCCCTCAATTGCCAGCCCAACCCAATCCTAATCCCAATAATAGACCGGTTCAACTAATTCAGATCATAGAAAATCCAAAACCCAATGCTGAACAAAAACAATGCAACGAATTGAGGTTAAGATCAGGACGTACCATATTACTTATAGACGCCACAACTCCACCTCAGTCCCAATTTGAAACCTCCATAGAGCCTAGCCTAATGAATATAACATAAACAGGTAAAGATAAGGAAACAATTGATCAAAAAAGACCTGAAGAACTTAGGGTGACTTTGCCTCTATTTCTTGAGAGATTAAACCTACCCAGGCCTATAATCACTCCAGATTTTGACATCCTTGGGGAATTAAGAAACCTTTGTACCAAAATTCCTCTTCTCGAGGCCATCCAAGACATTCCCATCTATGCAAAGAAAATCAAAGAATTATGTGGAAAAAAAAATTAAGAAAACAATGGCTGCACCCACCGTTCATGTGGTAGCTGGAATGCTATCTAACTTGTTGTTAGGTAGGGAATCACCTGTAAAATATGAAGACCCAGGAAACCTGTTGTAACCTCTGTAAATTTTTGGACACTCATTTCCAAACAAATTGGTTTACATGAGGGTAGCCATTAACATCCTAACTACAGGAGCTTGTGAAAAACTTGACATATCAGCTTTAGAACCTATGACCACACTTCTGGAACTAGCTGACAGATCTGTTATTAGACTGGAAGGTGTAGTGCAAGACATCATGGTCTCTGTGGAATCATCGGAATACCCAGCTGATTTTTTTGTCATTAATCCAAAAAACAGGATGGAAGGGCACCCATTGATTCTTGGGCGGCCTTGGCTGGCCACAACAGATGCTTACATAGGCTATCGAGCAGGTAGCATGACTATCACTAGAGGAGACTCTATAAAAAATATCATTATTTATCCGCTAGCCAAAACCAAGCCTGCCCATGGTAAAAATACACAAACACCCAGATACATATTGGGAGCAAAACATCCGTCCACCTCTGACACTAGTAGAAGCTCTCGAATTCAAGGATCAAACTGAAGATGATGTGATTAATAACTTTATGAATTAGTCACCCAAGCTTGAAAATCTAAAATGCCAAATGTTGAAAACAATCCTCGAACATGAAGATCAAGAGGATCCTGTGACAAACTTCGAGGCTCAACATATGTCCACAATCGTTGTTCGTAATAGCATACCTATTGAGATTGAGCCAAGAAAGGTTCTGAATATTAATGGCAGCTTGGATGACAACCAAAAGAAGAAACTTATAAAAGTCCTCCAGAAGCACCAAGGTGCATTTGCGTGGGAATACCAAGGAATGAAGGGTTTGGACCCACAACTGTGCACAGACCACATCTATACTGACAGGGAAATGCACCTTGTTAGATAACCCCAACGAATATTAAAGCCACACTTAAAAGAGATTGTAAAAGAGGAGCTGCAAAAACTGTTAGATGTAAATTTCATTTATCCTATTTTAGACGGCAAATGGGTCTCCCCTCTAGTGGTCATCCCTAAAAATAATGGAAGTGGAGAATCTGCATAGATTACAGAGAATTAAATAAGGAAACACAGAAAGACCATTCCCCCTTCCCTTCATTGACCAATTCCTTGACACATTGTCTGGGAAATGGTTCTTCTCCTTTCTTGACGGATTTAGTGGATACAATAAAATCTAAATAGCTCCCGAAGACCAAGATAAGACAACCTTTACCTGCCCATGGGGAACTTTTGCTTAAATATTTTTACTGTTTGGATTATGTAATGCCCTAGCAACATTTCTGAGAGCCATAATTAGCATTTTTTCTGACTTAATAAATGAAGGACTTGAAATATATATGGATGATTTTACACCCTATGGGGAAGACTTTAGTCAAGCTCTAGAGACACTATAAAAAGTGTTAGAATGATGTATTGCTACTAGACTATGTCTAAGCAACGAAAAATTCCACATGATGATGTCTGAGGGGGTAATCGTAGGTCACTACATTTCTGCAGTTGGAATACAGGTAGATCCAGCTAAAATAGAGGCAATCCTTCTATTGGCCACACCTTGTACACAAACAGAGGTACGTATTTTTCCGGGATATGCAGGATTTTATCGCAAATTTATAAAAAAATTCTCGCAGATAGCTGCACCTTTGTATGCATTGACTGGGAATGTTGAATTCCATTGGACTGAAAAATGTGACACCGCTTTTACAGACTTGAAGAAGCTGGTCTCAACAGCACCAATCCTACAAGGTCCTAACTGGAAAATGCCCTTTCACATCTCTTTTGATGCATCTGATACAACAATAGGAGTAGTCCTTGGCCAAGAAGAAGACTGAAAGCCTTATGCTATTTATTATATCAACAAAAACCTTACCCTTGCCGAATTAAATTATACAGTGACCGAAAAATAATTCTTGGCTGTCATTTATGCTATCAATAAATTTAGGCACTATATAACCGGATATCAAGTGTTCCTGTATACTGACCACTCTGCTATTAAATATTTAGCTAATAAACCAATCACGAATGGGAGAATAAATCGTTGGCTACTGTTGTTGTAGGAATTCAATATAACGATCAAAGATCGTCTAGGGAAGGAAACATGGTCATAGACTTCCTGTCCAAATTCCCCAAGATAGACGACACGCTAACAGTTGATGATCAATTCTCTGATGAACACCTGTTTGCTATAGCGGTCAAAACACCATGGTATGAAGATGTGGAAAATTATCTAGCAGTGGGGAAGCTACCTAGACATTTAACGACGAGAGAATGAAAATTGATTGTACAACGCAACGCAAGATTCTCTTGGATTGGAGGATACCTATTCCATACAGGGGCCGATATGCACATACGCAGATTCATAAGGGAAGACGAAATATATGACATCTTACGAGCTTGTCATGATGAACCCTATGGTGGCCATTTCGCAGAACGACGGACAAGGCATAAAGTGTTGCAATTATGATATTATTGGCCTACGATCTTCAAAGATGCAAAGAAGTATGTCCAGGCCTGCGATAGCTGCTAAAGAATAGGTCACCCAGGCCAAGATGATGAAATGCCACTATAGGTGGAACCATTTGAACGATGGGCATTGGACTTCATTGGGCCATTCAACCCACCATCAAACCAGAAAGCCCACATATTAGTTGCCACGTATTATATCACCAAATGTGTAGAAGCAGTGGCCTTGTAAAGAGCCACGGAATAATCAGTAATTAAGTTTCTCTTTGAAATATTCGTGCGATATGGCTTTCCAAGGGAAGTGATAATCGATGGGGGGGCACAATTCACAGGAAATAGGATCACATCTACCTTAAGAAATCATCATATCATCCACAGAGTTACGTCTCCTTACCACCTGTAGGCCAATGGGCAACTTGAAAGCACCAACAAAGTCCTGGAGGCAATCCTTACCAAGACGGTAGCAGCGCACCATCGGGACTGGACCACTAGACTACCAGAAGCCTTATGGGCTTATCGAACAACCTGGCGAAATAGCATTGGATATTCACCATATCAGCTAGTATTTGGGAGAGAACCTATCTTCTCTATTGAGTTTGAAATTAAAACTCTGAGATCAACTCAGGAAGTGGGATTGGACTTAACAGAAGCTCAAGCTAAGAGACTCCAAAAAATAAATGAACTGGATGAAATTTGACTTCTTGCCCTGCAACACACAACGATCATTAAACAAGAGTGAGCCAAGTGGCACGAAAACCTAATAAAGAGGAAGGTATTTCAAAAAGGAGATTGGGCACTCCTCTATGGCTCCAGATTCCAAGAATTTGCAGGAAAACTACAAACAAGGTAGCTTTGTCCATATGAGATTCAGGAAGTACATAGCAATGGTACCATCACCTTGACCACGATAGATGGTTCTGGTTCAACATTTCGAGTTAACAGGCATAGAGTATGCTTCTATCCTAAACCTCTCACGAAAGAATCTTTCTGTCAATAGGCACGAAACGATCCCACCATCCAAGTTGTGGTGCAAGGGGGTGATAACCCCACAAACTCAAGTACATGAGAGGTTTGACAACATCACTTGTAAATAATGTATATAATTGTTTTGTCTTGTCGTACATTCTTCCCATTTGCGATTTATTTTCCTTGTAAGATTGTGTTTTTATTGTTGTTCAATTCGAAAACTGCTGCGGTCCTATCTTTGAACAACTGCTGTTCAATTGAACATCCGTCCATTTGCTGTGTTTTTTTGTTTTTGTTTTTCGATTCGCGGACAACTACTGTTCAATATTTGAGTGACTACTATTCAGTTGAATTGAACAACCATTGGCTGTGTTTTTCAGTTTTGCTGTTCAATTCACTGACAACTGCTATTCAATATTTGAACGACTGCTATTTAGTTGAATTGAATAGCCTTTGGTTGTGTTTTTCTTTTTGCTGTTCAATTCATAGACATCTACCATTCAATATCTAAATGGCTGTCGCTCAATTGAACAAACATCTGTGGCATTTTTATTTTTTTCTATTCAATTCAGGAATAGCTGCTGTTCAATCTTTGAACGGCCGCTGATTCAACCAAAATTGAACAACAAATTGAACAGTAGTTTTTACGTTTTTTACTTTTCTGTTCAATTTGTGAAAAAATACTGTTCAATATTTGAACGGCTGCTGTTCAGTCTAACTAAACAATTGTTTGTTGGTGTTTTTATTTTTGTTTTTCAATTCAAGAACAACTACTATTCAATCTTTGAACGACTGCGGTTCAACCAAATTGAACAAAGTTTTGTTGTGTTTTTAATTTTTCTGTTCAATTCTTGGACAACCACTGTTCATTCTTTGAACGACTACTGCTCAGTCGAATTGAACAACCATTTTCGACATTTTTATTTGTGCTGTGCAATTCATGGACAACTGCTATTCAGTCTTTGAACAACTGCCAATTCAACCACAATTGAACAGTCGTTTCACGTTTTTAATTTTGTTGTTCAATTCTTGAACAAATACTTTTCACTTCTTGGATGAATGCTATTTGGTCGAACTAAACAGCTGTTCAGTGTTGTGTTTTTATTTTTTTCTGTTAAATTCGGGAACAAATGCTATTCGATCTTTGAGTGGCTGCTGTTAATTCGAATTGAATAACCGTTTTTCAACATTTTTTTAATGTCGAGCAATCTTTGAATAGTTGCAGCTAAATCTCTGAACAACTGCTGTTCGAACAACTTAAATAGCCATTCTTTTTGTAATTGAGTAACCTTGAGTAGGGAATGGTAGTTGGAAGAAAGATGGAAAATGGTAAAATTACAAATATGATGGCCCTTTGCCACTATAATTATTAAACAGGAAGATTGCATTATGCACACATGAAATGAAAGGCTAAGTCACCCACAGTTTAAATATGATATCATACAATACAAGACCTTATCTTTTTTCACTATTTGAGTAATATGTCCCTACAGCATGAAGAAATGGAACAAGGGGTATTAATGGTATTGCTTTTTTTTCCACTTCTTTCACCATCCCTCACTCTTAAGGAGTCAATGAGTCTCCCTCTATGTAAAAATAAAATAAAAAAATCATTGTGTGTTCATGCAAATCTTTAAGAGGATAGGGGGTCTCATTACGAGCCAGCCTACCATGATCATAGGGATTTAACAAGTGACATGCCCATTATGGCTACCACACCAGGGCAATGACCTTTTCATCTACTAGAAGGACAGGAGGTCTCATCACGAGCCAACCTGATCACTCTGTTACAATTCTAGTGAATGGCATTGTGACTATCTGGATACCACACTAGAACAGTGACCTCATTATAGATCAAGATGTTACAATTCAAAAGGAATTATTACATTTACATGAAAATCTTAAGAGAGGATAGGGGGTCTCATCATGAGCCAACCTACCATGTTCATAAAGGTGTAGCAAGTGACATGCCCATTATGGCCACCACACTAGGGTAATGACTTTCTTAATGACTTGAAGGACAGGAGGTCTCATCACGAGCTGACCTGATCTGGTACAACTCTAGTGAGTGGAACCATGGTTATCTGGCCACCATGCCAGCATGGTGATCTCTCTATAAAATTGGCAAAACAACTATTCTTACATAAGGATATTGGCTCATTTTTTGGGTTAAAATAGCAACCTTGTAGAGGTTATGAATGCCTGTTGGCAGCAGTGGCTCTACTTGTGGTATGAAATTATGCTCCTTCAATAGCCAATTGGTTTTATATACACCTTGTCTTCCATTTTTCAACCACAAGCTATAACTCAAACTAGCAATAATTATGACCTGCCATAAGAATAACTAACAAAGATATGTTTACATATTTTGAACTTTGGAATGACAACGCCAATCATTACTTGACTCAGTATTGCTTCCGTCATAACTTTTCAGTCATGCAAGGAGATCATATCACAATAATGGCTATGCTATTTCCTCTCACTTTATGGTCACTTACGCACAAGATACAATTATGAAAGCTTCTAAATCTGACCTTTTTACTGCATATGTTAGTAATTACTCAACCGCCCGTTCCTTCACACGCAGATTAACATTACCAAATTTTGACATTCCCCTGTATGCATTCATAAGTGACCAAATCTCTCTTGTACTTAAGGGCGTGGGTGCCCTTTCTTCGAGGGAGGGGGTGTAATTGGCCTTAATTCGACAAGCATGTGAAATCCCTGCACAAATCTCGTTAGATGCATCGATAAGACTAGAGGAAAACTACAATTAAGGCATGAATATTATCTACGTAGAGCCACAATATCTTTTCCTCTTGCAGACAACATCTAGTCGAAACAACAGAGCCAAGAAGAAAAATAATCAGAGGAAAAGACCATATCAGCTATGGGAGGAAATACCCTTCGAAGGGAGCCTGCAAAATTTCCAATTTAGAGGCAGCGAGTGCCATCCTCGAGCGAGCTCGATGGCTAACATATGTACACAAACTACAAGGATTCAACACGAGAATTGCAATAAAATTTCTACAAAATATGCAGGAAGGGAATACTAGAGTTAAAGGCTGAACTATACCAGTTACAAAGGGAATTATCGCGGAAGTTTCTGGAATACCAGTGCAAGGAGAAAGATGGGCAGAGAAGCATCTCCTCCTGAGAGAAGTAGTAGCAGCATACCACGACCCAGATGAACCATTGGAACGAAAAATAGAGGGATTAACCTTGCTTATTTACACCAGCCAGGGTAGGAGCTGACAACATTCATCCAAAAGTTTATTACATGCAAAGGACGCTGGGATGTGGTAAAACCTCGACAGCTCAAAATTTTAGCTGCACTTAAACAAAAAATTTCAATTAATCTGCCTACCTTTTTGAATTCCATATTGCATGATACTGTTGTTTGATTGAGGAAAGCCAAGAATCCCCAAGAAGTGGTTAGTCACCAAGGGTTAATAAAACTAATCATCATTCATGAGCTAGATAGGTAGCAGATAGCATGGGATAATTTCGTTAACCCTGAGGCACATGAACCAAAAGTAAACCCTGACGGAACCAAAATTGAGCCCCCCAGGGTAAATACACTAAGAATAAAAATGAGCCGAACCTCAACGCAGAGCCAAGCAGGCAAAAACATTCCAAGACACCCCAAGGAACCTCAAACCTCATGGAGGAAGCAGAACCATCCCATGCACCCTTGCAAGAATTCGAGGAGGAAATGGCTCGAGTCC
Organism: Pinus albicaulis; assembly: GCA_034641835.2. NCBI lineage: Eukaryota > Viridiplantae > Streptophyta > Pinopsida > Pinales > Pinaceae > Pinus > Pinus albicaulis. Next base: position 555,057,956 of record CM076577.1, on the reverse strand, counting down.
TAGGACAAATAAGGACAAAATATGAATTTAGAAACCCATTGGAAGCAGGGGAGCAAGAGGAATTTTCTGATAAATACGCCACCCCCAGTAGCTCTAGTCACACTAAGGTCCTACCTGACAAAGAGGAACCGCGAGATGATGAGGCTCTGTCTCTTATCGATATTTACAAAGTGTATAGTGATGGATAGGTAGAGGAGAGATTGGAATCACAGGATCATTCGGGTGACACTATCCTTGTGGAGCAGAGCACACACACAGAGACAACCCCTTTGTCACCAGGAGGTAGCATCGCTCCTCCTAGTTAGGACCCTCACATTGAGGTAAATTCTGAAGATGTAATCAGAAACACCATTTTAGATGCTATCCCTGAAAAGGGGAATTCCACTCCCCTACCACCCGCTGAAATAAGGACAGGTGAAGATTCAGATGAAAGGATAAGTGAGAAACTAAGAAGGACCTGCAAGAGATTGAAGAAATTGGTAAAATGTCTGAGAAAAAAACTGAAAAAATAAAGAAGGGCCCAGAAGCCAAAGACAAAAACCTCTATTGCAGGAACTCAAACAGAACCAGTAAATACTGTCGAAAGTGAAATGAAAACTGACTTAGATGACACTATGGAAGCTGGAATACAAACCAATTTGATAACTACTACTGAAACTAAAATACAGACCAACCTAGTGGACACCACCGAGGCTGAAGTGCAAACAAAACTAGAAAACACCATGGAAGCCTCCACCCAAACTGAGCAGAAGGTTATAGAGGAAAAGGGGACCCAAATAGATGTTGAAGATGGCAACAAGAAACAGTGAAGGAGGCATCCTGAAACATCTTTCCTGATCCTAGTTGGAAAGTGATCACCTAAACTAGGTGGGGACCACACATTTGATTTTTGTCGAAAAATCTATTTTTAGACTATGTCTATTTTTAGACATATGGAGCATGGTCCGGGGATTGCAGTATGTTATTCTTGGAGTATTGGTCATGTTGGTAAAAATAGATGGGACTCTATTTTTTGACCTATAGGTCGATGTCTATTTTTAGACTGCCTATCCTAAAAATAGGGAAGTCAAATATTATTTACACTTAATAATATTTGGACTATAAACATTATCTTATTCTTCGAAGCACCCCGCTTGATGTCTGGGATGTGGCATGTACCGAGTAAGGAACACGCTTTCCCAGGGTTTAAGTGAAGCTATTGCATGATGATTTCCGCTTAGAACTCTGCGTATTGCAGTTTGGAGATATCGGAGGAAGTTATGGAGTTGTATTCGCTTAACTAATCTAAACATAGTTGAGCTTTTGTATCCGTTAACTAATAGATACAATTAGTGAGAGTGGTGTGAATTAATTATTAATTAATTCACTAATTATAAACTCATAAATCAACTAAAGAATACACTCGCTAATCTCGGCGAAGGACAACAAGTGAGACCGCGTTAAATAGGTGAAAGAGCAGGTTAGCTATCAGTTGTGACTATACTGTTGCTATTTGCAACACATAGATAGGTGGAGTAATCAATGAGGATTGTGTAGTTCAATCTAGGTGGTTTATCTATATAAAGAGGCCATCCCATAGCTTTGAAATACGCAATAGAGGCTGGCTATCAAGTGGCTAAGGATTGGAGCAAGTGATTTGCTAGATCTAGCTTGATAGTGTGTAGCATGGGAGGTAGTGCATGAGAGCTTGTGAAGAGTTTTTGCACTATGATTGTTACATGATTTCTCCATGGCATGTATATTATATGCGTATAGTTGGGGTTTTTCCATAAGCTCTAATAGAAATACCGTGTTCATATGTGTGAATTTTTATGGCTTTAATGTGTGCATGCAATTGATTTTATTTCCGCAATTGATGATTTCGACGTGGTAGAAGAGGTTATGTGTTATGCATGAAGCTCAAATAGTGTGTGACCAGGATAATCTCGGTTGAATAAGTGATCAATTATTCAAATTTCTACAATAGAGGAAGCCCCTGCCTATGCCCATATAGTAGAGAAAGCTGCCAACCAAAAATTATGCAATGAACTAGTGCAAGTGCGGCATGAACTAACACAGTGCAAGAAGGAGGTGGTGCCATTACAAGAATATCAGGCATTGCTAAAAAAATTCATTGACCTCTCCACCACAAAAGATGAGACATTCGCCTAGCTTAGAGGAGAGCAGGCAAAGGTTAAAGTGGTACAAGAGCAGGTGGAGCAAGCTAAGAAGAAAATATCTACAATTTTCTCTTTATATAATGATGCGCTATCATGCAGAGCTCCGACAACCAACTATGCCTTGTTCCTAACAGAACGGTATTTACTCTTGAAATTTAAAGCTGTCAGGGCAGGAAAACCCACTACTTTCAGGACCATAGAATAATTTGTCCATTGTTGTAACGATTAGGATGAGCCGGTCCAGGGCCTCTTGTGTAAGATTTACATGCATAACTTCTTCTTAGAAGAAGACAAAGACAACAACCCTAGCCCCTTCATAGGATGTGCAGCTGCAAGCCTTCCTTTCATTTTCTAAAAACTAGATCAGGTGGGCCAAAGCCTACGACATCTTCCAAAAAAGAGAGCAGAGTATAGATTTATGGGTTAGGGGGGAGCCTACGAAACCCCTGCAACTGATCATCTAGCACAAAAACTTCATGAGAAGGAAAGGTGTGAGGACGAGGCTAGGACCCATCCATAAAGATATCATAGAAAATGCACGAGAATAATTTGGGGACATTTGTGAAGTGACCTTAGCAGCAACCAAGCAAAGATGGATGGCCTTCACAAACAATGTGAAGAATAGGGAGCCATTCAGTTACAGGAATTTCAAGGCTGTTGCCTCCAGATTCCTTTCATATAACAACCTAGTCTAGAGCATGGGGCCTGCCTGGTTGGGATGCATATACAAAAACCTTCTCCTCTGCCATCGTCCTGAGGATTATAATCACAATTATGAATTACTAGAAGGAGCCACAGGCGGTGCCTTTGCGCTCATGAAACGAAAACAAGGCTTCAGAGCATACAATGAAAAGGACTACCTTGCCTACTCCTTAACACAGCTACATCTCAATCATCTGTTTGCATGAGGACATGAAACTAGGTAAGCAGGGGAGGATGTTGGGCGCAAATTAAGGTATGTTTCTCCCCCTGTAAGTACTTCAAATAATGTTATATATTCGGGGGAATCCCTCTTCATATTAACAATAAGAGAATAAAATATTATGAAAATGAGAACAATTGGACTAATGATGAAAATGATGTTTTTGTAATATAAAATTGACTTCTCTTATCTCCGCATGCAGGAAGGCAGAATCGCTGGACCAATAGGAAACGTAAGCCAACCAACGGACGGAAGCATATGAAATCCTAGTAACTCCCAGCGGCCGGCAGAAAGCAGACAGACAAATTCGAGCCCAAGAACTCAAACAACAACCACACGCAGTGGGCTGTCGTTTGGAAAATACTTTCGCATTTTTGAAATCGCCTTTAAAAGGGAAAAGGAAGGAGGAGAAGGGGATTCAGAGAGAGGACAAAAAATTCATTCTGTAATAGACAAATCAGAAACAGTCTGTCTAATTGTATTTTTGTAACATCACCGGATGTAATATAGAGCTTAACAATAATCTTTGAAGTTTTTACCGTGCTAGGGCTTCGGTGGTATGGGCTCAACCTTGGAAGTTCTAATACAAGTTTTCATACCGTGTAGTTGCAGTAACCAATGCTTTAAGAATCATGCAACGGTAGCATTTCTTTCCATGAATTCCGTTGTGAAAGCAGATCCCGCATATAAGAACACAACTGCTTCACGAAATCTGAAAATGTTCAAAGTTTCTATAATAAAATCATGAAAAACATTCAGCTCAATTTTACATGAAGGCGAAAAGTAGTCACAAAAAAATCTCAACTCCCCGAAATATATTAAAATTCCGTGCCGTATATTAAGCATTGGGCGGCTCGGCTCTTGCCCCCTTAACCCACTCCCTCACTCGTACTCACCCCAACTACCCCCGCCCAACTATTCAAGTGTGTCTTCTCCTCACAAAACCACTCATATTTATACATAAATAATGAATTTAATTCATTCCAAAAATCTCTCCACCTAATCCTCAACTAAATCTAATTTAAATTCATTTTAGGTGTGGACTCAACAAGTCCCGTACATAGAATTCCTACTCCCTAATTTTGCTACCTAATTCTATTTTCTCTCATATCCTTTTAATTAATAAAAGAATATATACAAAATCCTCACTTTTATAATTTATCTCCTATTTTATTTAAAAATAACAAATTAATTAATAAAACAATTAAAATGTCACACCCCCCTTTATTACATAATTAAAATTGAAATTTGGCCTTGATGCTCCTGCATCAGACTCCCAAGGTTGAAATTAATCATGATCACCTGATCATGTGTTCGGATCTGTGTCTGCCTGGATCCCATATCTTGTGCTGCAACTTCTCACTTGTCACTGCTTCTATCTGTTGTTCTTCTCCAGGTCTCCAGACTTTATGCTACATTGCCCCACTGGCTATGCTTCCACAATCTTCTGATGTCTTTCTTTTGCTGCTTTTTCTTTGTTTTACTGCTGCTGGCCTCTTCTGGGATATCTTCATAATTATCATCCTAATTAGTTCAATTTCTCGATCCAATAGATTTCCTTCAGTATCAGCAATAAAACCTGTACCCACAAAACAATTGTTAAAATAAAAAACATAAGGCTTCAGTGCCCCTTTCTCTGCTGTTGCCAACATTTCAGTACGCTGCTCTGAAATTCTCTCCTCCATTAGCACATCAGTATGTTGATTCAATTCCTATGTGAGACTATTAGTTAGTCCCTCCTCCACATCATCTGTTTGAAAAATGCTTCCCTGTTCTGTGTCTTTCAGTAACTTTCCCTGAAAATAGATCCTCTGCTTTTCCAATTCTCTTCTCTGTAGATCTAACTTTCTATATAACCTAACAATCTCAACTGGAGTAGAACTCGGAAATTTTACACAAATTTCCATACCTTCATTTGCTATTGACCAATCATCATATGGTCCTTCTTCCCCCGCTTCAACATTCTGCTGAATATTTCCATAAGACCCCTCTGTCTTCATTTCTTCCTGAGATCTTGCTATCTCAGCATCATTTTGAACAAATTTCAGATTCAACTCTTCTTCTTTAACAAACTTCAAAGTTTGTTCACCACCCTGTTATATACCTGTCATCACACCCAAATCATTAGTCTTAAAAACATAAGACCTTGTGATCTCACTAGATGCTTCAGTCGACATCTCTCTTTGTTGTTCTGAATCCTTCATTTGATTTAGTTCTTCTGTAGATTTCCCTTCTGTCTCATCACTACGTCCCTTCTCCCTCTGGCAATCTTCCTGAATTTTCCTGGTTTCAACATCATTACATTGTAAAATTTTTTCAGCAATCCCATTAAACAAATACACTTGTTTACCTCCTGGGAATTTTCCTTTAGCATTTCCACTTTGTTCCTGTTCCATAACAGCTTCGACTTGCTGTCTTATCCCAAACAAGAAGTCATTTGTGATTTCTTCCTGTTGTAACCAATCAACACATTCCTTCTCTAAAAGGAATTCTCTACCAGACTTTACCTCAAGAATTTCATTCTCCTTTGTGACAGTTCCATTAGACTGCTCACCATCTTTCGTATATCCTGCAAACATACATAAACTGTGAGAAAAATTTCAAGGCTTCATAGCCTCATCTGTTTCTCTCGCCATCACCTCTTCAGATGCTTCTGAACTATCCCAATAGTTCATGAGATCCTCCTCACTGATCTCGTCACCCAGAATTTCGCCATGTTCCGGGCCACAAATGGAAACATCCATTTTTAACTCAGCCTCTCTGAGTTCTTCACAACTCAAAATTTGCTCGAGCTTCCTCAGCTCCTCCATCAACTGTATGTTTACCTGCTTTTCCCTCTTTGCATGTAGCTTCTGCCACTTCACCTTGTTTCTCATGGTCCAACCATGTGTCTGGTTTCTCACATTTTCCTGCAACAATTTCATTAACAATTCAAGGTGAATTGTTATCTCAGCCTTCTGCCACTTGTACTCTTCATGAGATCTCCGAAAATGACTATCAACAGTCATCTTCCCCTCCTTTGTGAATTGCCTCTGTTCACATGTGGACTTCATTTAAGCCACTTCCCCGCAATCCTTCACACTTGTCATTCATTAAAATGCAACTCCTCCTCCTGCATTTGGGTTCTCTTTGTCCTGGAACCAATCTCGGACAACCTTCTTGCTACAATTTTCTGCAAACAACACTTTAGCAACTCATGTGTTACAATAACCAATTCTTTGGATGTCGGGCTCCGCTGATCATGCACCCAATTACATTCAGACTTTGTATTTATCGTACGACTCTTTGACTTCAGACTTATACCAAAATTTTCATCTTGGATGAATATGCTCAATCTTGACTCAAAACTATCCAAACTTCCATCTAACACCTATTTTCACTTCAAGAATCGACCAAAAATTATGACAATGGATGTTTCAAGTTTATAAAATCTTCACTTTCTTTCATATTTCATTCTTTAAGAAAAATCATCAATTTCACTTATCATTCCACATGATACTGAAATTGCAATTCAAGTGTTCCAAGATTTATTTAAGGTGAAAATAAATAAACCGTTCCATATTTAATGTTCAAAAGTATCATACCTCATGCTCCTATGCAACCTCTATCCTCTGATTTCCGTTCCTCTGTGCCATCTTTGTCACTGTCAATACTTGCATTTTCACAAGTTTTTCATCATTTCCCTCTCATCGATCTAAGTGTGCCATGTCAATTTACCATGCCCCTTGCTTACATGCTCATATACTTTCACAAATCACCACAGTATACCCACTTGATAGCAGCCTAAACTGCTAACCCACATTCTCACTCTTCAAAAAATGCATGTCCATATATAAACCAAATATAAGTTTCAATCTGGGCAACCTCAATTTAATATGCGGAAGCTATATTACTTAAACAATGATTATCGAACCATTGGAATACCCATTTCAATTGAATTCGAACCAACATTAGATCATCAAAGGTTCATATTTCATCCTCACCTCAAAAGAGCTTGAACCAACATTCGAAGTTTACAAAACTTCATTTAAATGTGCTACAGCCAACATATATCCACATCTCCAAATCAAATGTTATGAATATTTACTAAGCTTTGGATTTCAATACCCAATTCAATGGACTCTTCCTTCTCTGGATTAACTCTCAATTGCCAACAACTACTGTTTCGGACCCATACATCAATGGTGAATAAAAAATTATCAATAAACATTTCATGAAATGCTCACGGCAACACCAACACCAAAGTAATACTTGGTTCCAACAATTAACACATAGCAATTCGATTTATCATTTACAAGTGAGGCGATACCACCGGTTTAGCGGTTCAAATCCTTCTTTATTGCTCAGCGCTCATTGAAACTTCTGCATTATCGAATTTCTATTCGATTCACGATTTCACTTAACCCAGCGTTCAACTATTTTTTTAATTGAACTCTCACAACAATAATAAATCCCAATTTCAATAACACTTGGGCTCCTAGTTTAACTTACCATTTTAAACCATACGCTGCCTCATGGATACAATGCCATTAATTCTATGTCTTGCATCTCTGCAATTGATGTGCGCTTTCCCTTCACGATTCTGCATCCGAATCTCTGCAATGTATTCTTCCCTAATGCGCACAGAGATCAAACAACCTCTGCGTTAAGACTGATTCAAAACATCATTTAGGAAAATAGATGAATTCTGCCTCTGCGTTAATTATCATTCCAGAAAATAGATGGATACTGCCTCTACGTCTTAATTGAGCCATCGCTGTCTTTAGTTCAATCCACTGCATTTACAATTAACACCACTGCAATTGGTGAACATGATGATGCCACACTTTAGCTCCGAGTTCAATTCTCACAGCTCTACGCCTTTGACCACACCAAATAATTTATATAATGACACAATTCAATATCAAGCAATGCATCCAGGTTATATTAACGCATAGCTTTATCCTGCTTGATCTCAAATTTTGTGTCCGCCTGTATTAAAACCCTGAAGATCGACTTGTTTCATACAAAAATGGGTATCGATGCATACAGGTTTGTATCAATACATACAAATCAAACTTTATCAATTGGAATCAACGTCCCTTCAATTCAAACACAGAGTTTTAGAATTACCTTGATTACCTCTCCACACAGGTTTTAAACACCTTCAAATTTAGTCTTCAACGCTTTCTGTTTTGTGACTTTAATAGAAAAATTGATATCGATTATACCAATCGAATCTTCATCGATTTTCATTCAGAAATACCTAAACACAGATTTCACCAATAGCAAATGAATTCCAAAAAAAAAACCAGAATCCTCAAATACAAGTTTTTTCAAAAGCGTGTAAGTCAATTACAGCTTCAAGGAGTGAGTTGGTTCTTCACACGGATATTAACCATTCAGATCCCTCAATAACATAATAATTCAGGAATTTAAAGAGAATCGAACTCACTTAATTCAAAACAAACTCATACCAATCACACGATGTAGAAATCGTTCAGCTTGTTCATACAAAGACTGAAAACGCAATTGAATTATGAAAAATACACAGCAATTGGAAGTGCGTTAATCACAATCCTTCTATATAATTTCGCTCTTCAATGCGTTTCACCGCAATTGACACTGCTCCTTGAATAGATCTTTTTTCACTGTCCCTGTTGCCAACGAATGCAACAATAGTAACTTGTATGCTGGTGGCAATGTTATAATTGAACTTCAACTATCTCGTTGACTCCACCTGGAACTCTGCCATGAATATAATTGAACACTATTAATAATAATATGCAGAATGCATAGCGCTGCTTCAGTAACGTTTACACTACTCCAAAGTAACATTTAGCGCTGCTCCAAAATGTGCTGCTGCAAATTTAACGGTTCTCTCCATATCAACGACTACTACTTGACTTCCTTTGGCATGCTTTACGCACATTTCTGTCATGTGCAGTAATAAGGAGCCTCACCTTCTTTGATTTGGTTTATTCAATTTCATATACCATTTAACACACAACTTATAATTCAATCCCATCTGCATAGCCATATAATTCAGAATTAAATCAGGAATTCATAATTGAAATCTCTGTATTAACAAACACAGTAATTACATAGGAATTTTCCTTGGCCTGAGCTTCTCTTGCACCCGCTTTGATACCAAAATGATGCAGGAATTCTGCTAGAAATAAGATCCCGCATATAAGAATACAACTGCTTCATGAACTCTGAAAATGCTCAAAGTTTCTATAATAAAATCATGAAAAACATTCAGCTCAATTTTACATGAAGGCGAAAAGATCCATACAAATCAACTCCCTTAACTATATTAAAATTCTGTGGCCAGATATTACATTGGGCGGCGTCTTGGCTCTTGGCCCTTTAACCCACTCCTCACTCACTCCAATCTTAACTATCTCAGCTCTTCAACTATTCAAGTGTGTTCTCCTCACAAAAACCACTCATATTTATACAAAAATAATGAATTTAATTCATTCCAAAAATCTCTCCACCTAATCCTCAACTAAATCTAATTTAAATTCATTTTAGGTGTGGACTCAACAAAGTCCCGTACATAGAATTCCTACTTCCTAATTTTGCTACCTAATTCTATTTTCTCTCATATCCTTTTAATTAATAAAGGAATATATTTACAAAATCCTCACTTTTATAATTTATCTCCTATTTTATTTAAAAATAACAAATTAATTAATAAAACAATTAAAATGTCACACCCCCCTTTATTACATAATTAAGAATGAAAATTGGCCTTGATGCTCCTGCATCACTTTCAATACAGATATTGTTCTCTTTCTTCAGGATTTTTAGAAATTGCGTTCTTGAAGTAGGACAATCGTAATCGTATTTTCCGACTTACGACAATATTTTATTATTATTATATGGTTCCAATTATTTTAATACCACTGCATTTGAGTTACATATCATAGAATAAGATGATTTCAATATTATCTGTCTTTATGAATTTCATTCTTCTTGTAGCATAACGAAGCGTTCAACCATCGATCAATGTTGATTAATTAAGTCATAAAGAGAATTCCATTGAAAAATTACTTAAATAATTGCTGTACGATTTATTTAATTCTCTTCAGTTATACTGTTGTTCCATTGCTGTTTTGCTTAGTTATTCTGTTGTTCCATTACTGCTAAGATAGTTATACTATTGTTCCATTACTGCTCAGCTAGTTATACTGTTGTTCCATTACTGCTTAGTTAGCTAGACTACTGATTCAATTCGATTCCATTACTGTTTAGCTTAGTTAGAATGCTGTTCCATTCAATTCCATTGCTATTCAGTTTATTGTCGAATTCAATTCAATTGTTTCTTGATTTAGTTAAACTGCCATTTAATTCCATTAGATAGATGTAAAATCTTGTTACTCAATCTTAGGTTAAAAACCTATACAAGCCACCCCTCGTAGGATAAGAAAGCTTAGGAAGTTAGCAAATCCTTTCTCATAAGTGACAAGGAACATATGTTAGACAACCTGAATCGTATATATTGTGCCAACACTCTTGGAATACAAATACTTACCTCGAGTTGATAATTAAATGAGAAAGCACTAGAGTTGTCAATAAAAAGCCACCTCTTTCAACACCAACAGTCTTAACCATTTTTGAGACTTCAACATGGTGAGGAAAATCCCGAACAAAGAGTTACTCATTATAGATTATGCATGGATAATGAGGTTTTATATTTCCAGACGATTGATTAGATTATCTTTCCTGCGGGTTTGAAGTTTGCTTTTTCTTTGATTTCCCTTTTTTCTTACTTCCAGGTTGCTTGTCACTTTTTCCTTTAAAATGACACGACATTGATTTAAGAAGAAGGCACAGGATCAGATGCGGTATTATGATGTGTGCTTGTAGTACCGACCAAACCGTCTCTGGCATGAGAGTCCTTTAATGGAGGAGGAACAGTAAAATAAAATTGCGGCGCGTTAGAAATTTTCTCATAGAGCGTGCCAAAATGAGTATAAATAAAGTCTAAATATTGGTCACAAGTAATAAAATACTCTTCAATGACGACGACACCCTTATCCACATCCTCAGTTATAGATGGTAACAGGGACTTAATGAACCACTCATCAAGGAGCTAATTAGGAACAAATCTCTTAACCATTCTACGACGACGCCACTCATGAATATGATCAGAAATGTGACTAGCATTAGTCTGTTTAAAATTAGTCAAGAGTTCCATTCCAGTTTCATATCGTATGGGTAACTAGAAGTGAGTCAAAAAGACAGTAGCTAGGGTAGTGAAATTTTTGAAAGAAGCTCTAGGTAACTTAATGTACCATTTTGCAGCCGGACCAATGAACGTATGCTTGAAAATATGTAGTCGAACCGAGTCATCATTCAGGGAGTTTGATGAACACCAAAAATGATAAGTCATAACATGAGTCGACGGATCTATCCCAGGGTTTCCATTGAACTTAGGAATATCTGAGGGTAATTTATGAGGTATCACCGGCCACCAAGGAGCATAGTTGAATGGATCATTAGTGAGCCGATTTAAATATAGTAACTCTAAAGTTGAAACAAAGGGAAACTATTGATTGAGGCTGGGTTGAGCATAGCGAGGATATGATGGAATGGCTTGGGAAACATGCCTTTGAGAACCAGCATAAGGAATCTGCTGGTGGTAACCCATATAGAGGTTATTTTGATAAGAAAATGCTTGAGGATTCTGTTCACAAAAACCTGGATATGATACTTGTTGAAATGAAGGTTGAGGCATTTGCATATGAGGCTGCCAAGGGGTCTGTCCACCATTTTTATAAACCAAATTATGATAAATTGGATTTGGATGAGGATAGGTATAACCTCGTTGTGGCTGCGACATCCCATAATATGGTAATCCAACTTGTGAATAAATGATTCAGGGTGCAGGTTGTTGTAAATTACCCGAAGGATTTGGAGTTTGAGGGCCTAATACTTGAGGGTATTGAGTTGAAGGACCCACCTGAAATGGTTGTTGTACAACAGTTTGAGTCTGTAACAGGGGTAAATATGTATTAAAAAGTGGAAATGATGTGGGTGCAATAGGTTGAACCAGTTGATACGAGTGTACAACCGTTTGTGGTTGGATAGGCAGAGTGGGCTGCCATTGACAAAAATTCATTTCGACATTAGGTTGACCAAAAAATCAGGGATTATTATCAAATTTGGTGACCCTAGGTTGCCCCCAACACGAGGAGTATAATAAGATGAAAAATATTGTTCTCCAAATGCAATGAGTCTAGTTGAAATTGTACTGGATGAAATAAACCAATATGGACCAGCTTGATATTGCCCTGAGGATTTATATAAAGGATCAAGCCGTTCAGTAATCACTATAGGTTTACCAGTTAGGATACCAGATGATGACATTGGTAAAGTCCATGGATTTGAAGATGCACCAGAGAAAATTCCAGATAAAGATTTATAACCTGATGGGACCGAAGGGCCACCATGAAAATATGACTCTAGTGAAGTTGTGAACATCAATGGTGTAGCAAGAGCAGGTGCTGACACAATCAGAATAGATGGTCCAACCGAAGATGTTGGTTCATGCATGGTTATTGATTGAATTTATACCCTTTTGAATTGATGAGAATTTGAATAGGTACACGATCAAAAAATCAGAGGGTGGTGATTGAGGAAATGAGTGGTATAGGTAAAGATCCTTCCCAAAATGGGTTGGAGTTAAAGGTGTTTTGTCTTGTGGGATTTATTCAATCGAAATTAAACTAGGTAGATGGATTTCACCATCAGGCACAAAGTATATTTTAGGAGGTTGACTGTGTGATATGGGAGACTCAATCTCTACAATGGATTGTGGGGTGTCTGATACAGGAACAAATTTTGGTCATTCAAATTTGGGATGCAGATGTTCTGGAAAAAAAGAGGTAGGATATGGATCAACTTCTAGTTGAACAACGTTGGGTTTGGGAGGTATGGTCTCACTGATTGGATGGATTGTGACCACGAGTAGTTGTGAGGACTATGTCTCAACAACAGTGGATGAACCAGGATTTGTAGAAACAACTTGTGCCGACTCTGGTATATGGGAAGATGATGCTTCACCAAAGGGACTGATGGTACCAGTTTTGATAGAGTGATGTTGCCTTTGTTGACCAGAAGTGACTTCCATTGGTAAAGGTGGTTTCAATGCAAGTCTACGCGAACGATGGGGAAAGTGATTTTCTTCTTCCACAATGAATGATTTATTTTATGAAAAAAAAATAATAAAAAAATAAAAGGGTAATTCTAGGCAAATTTTTTTACCAAGAAACAGTGAACTGCAGAATACCTGCTGGCGAACGAAGAAGTACAGACAGGGAATCTCCCCGAATGCTGTGTTTGGTGTATCACAATTTACAAGGCAGCCAAATCGGTTCAATATGGATGGATAGAAACCTAAATTTGTCCTCCCAAATATACCCGAATATACGTGGAGGCCCAAGTCTGTATTAGCGCTATCTAATGCGAAACTGCACAATGAGAGAACCCCTTTATAATTTTCGTACTATAACACTGCCCAATATACCCAAAGGTATGTGGACGAGCTATGATATACTTACGTACATGGAGTGAGGTATCACACTCGGAATGTATCGCAGATAATTAATGAAAACTGCTATGTTTTATGACGCTGAAACACGTCTCTAGCCTAGACCTTCTAAATGTTATCGTTATGGTTCCAATTCTTTGTTAGATAAATTGATGTAAATTTTAAGTTGATCTTGTTTATCAATTTGTATTTCAAGGTTCACTGCGATGATGTGATGAAAATTCCTAAAATGAAAACTAAAATGATAAGAAAAATTTTCACTTTTAGTTTTTTCAATGAAAATATTAGCTATTAAAGGGAAAGAGAAATTAGTTTTGAGAGCAAACAACAAAGAGCACAAACTAATATGCAACTTTCCTAATTTGTTCCTATTAAAAAACACATAATTCACTACATGCAAATGCAGGTTTTTCTTTTCAGTCCCCTTAATGTGAATGCAAAAAGGAAACTATATACATTAAATCAATAGAAAACAAATGCTTTCTTCTTTGAGAAACACTGAATTTAACAACTTCTCTTTTAGGAAAAATGAAGCCTATGGAACTACAGTTTTTCCTATAGGAAATGAAGAATTTAACGACAATTTCATTTATGAAAACAAATGGATCTAATGCACAAATAAAATATTTTTAATTTTGTTTGTCAATGATAAAGAAAAACACTTAAAGAGACATTGAACAAACGTACTTTTAAAAGGAGGAAGATTCAGGCAAATTCACTGGTCTCTATGAGGCATCAGATAATTGAAATCACAACAAACAAAAGACTGAAAGTGATAGAAATGAAAAATTCAAAGGGAATTTGGTTGGCTTAGGGGGAAACAAAGTCTCTAAAGGGAGACAGTGCATTGCAAAGCACTCCTGAGTGGGAGACAGTGCTATGCAAAGCACTATGTCTTGACCAACAGTGCGTTGGGTGTAGCAAAGAACAAAATTCAAGCTACTAAACACACTTCTAATGCAATTAGTTGTTTCAAAAGCCTAATAATTGAGAGTAGATGCTACTTGGTGGATAAGCAGAGGAAAAATACACCAAGGATGAAGGTAAAATCCCTAGCAGAGTCACCAATTTGTTATGCGGAATTATGGATTACGGATAAAACACATTCCTTAAATGTGGTGCTATGCATTTAGAACAACAGATAAAAGAATTTATAGACACTTTTCCTAAGAGTAAATAGACACGCAGAAAGATGGAGAAACTTACTTGTGATCCAAGCGCTTCCTATTCTCCTTCTGTTGCAGTTGCTGTAGCTCCCAATCCAACTTCGATCACCAGAATATTTCTTGCAAATATGAACACTAAAAAACAAAGAGATTCCAATATACATATGGCTATTTATCTTAATCAGTTAAATCAATAAAACATGAAACATATGCATAAGCTAAGAATCCATAATATGAAAGATAGAAGCTTATCAGATACATATGTGGGAAAATGAGCAGAAATATTTATTAATGGATAGAAGGGGGAGGTTACAATCAATGATTGATTTGATGTCACCAACTCCAGCATCATCCCAGCCTCACCACAATGAACATCTCTCCAGCAGCATATCACTCAAATGAAACACTCAATTTAGAATTCAACAACATTTCTCTACCAAAATTCTTCCTTCTCAAGCACTAGGATCTATCCTTAATTTATAGATCAGTTAAAGGTAGTTTCACAATCAATGACATTCTAATAATAGGAAGACATGTTCCCAAGTGTTATAGATCAATTTGGGCACCATTCCCAATGACTTGGTTAATTGGGCATCATCTCCAGGACCAATGATCAAGGGCATATCATTCCCTATCATTTTAGTTGCTACATGCCCTCAGACAAGAAGAAAGACAAATCAAGCAAAACTTTCATCAAGCAAAGGTTTCCATGGTTTGAAGCTTATTATATAGAATATGAGAGCTCGCCAACATAGGATCTAAGGGGCCTAAGTTCGTTGCATATGCAGGTAGCCCCATGCAAGGTTGCTCCGCAAAGCACTTCCCGACATTCACAGGTGCGTTGGTCACATTGGGAGTGAAATTCTCATTGTTTCGGAATTTCCACTTGGCCAGTGCCTTCTAGAAGAGTTCACATGTGTCAAGTGTCCATTTGACATCTACATGACTGGAAACATGTCTTACCTATTTTTGGAAATTTATTGATTGAAAAACAACCTATAGTTCATCTATAAATTGAGCACAGATCTGAGTGCTTGAAAAGGAAGAATTTGAGTAGAGAAATGTTGAATTTTCAATTGAGAGCTTGATTTGTGAAGCTGCTACTGGAGATATTTATACTGTGATGAGGCTTGGGAACGTTGCTGGAAGGTCACTTCAAATCAGTCGCTAGGTTGTAACCTCTCCTATCATCAATAAAGAGTAATGCTTATTTTTCCCTATATGCATCTGTATTGGCTTTGATTTTCCATATTGCAAGATCTTAGTTGATGTATATGGTTTATTATTTACTGATTTAGCTAACTAGATTGAATAGATATCTATATTATTGCATATTCTTCTATTTCAGTGTTCTTTCTTGCAGGAAGCATTAAGCTCACAAACTGCTTGAATTTGAAGCTGCAATGAAAGCGACAGAAGGAGCCATTTGGAAGTGACTGAAAAAGTAAGCCTCCAATCCTCTTTGTGTATCTATTATGAGTTAGGAGAAATAGTCAGATAGTCTTTCACCTATTTTTCTAGACTAGCACTTGTCTAGGGAAGCGTGATTTATCCATAATTCACAATTCTGGCCCAACAAATTGGCGACTCCACTGGGGATAGAATTTCTCTTAGTTATAGGTGTTTTAGCCTCTGATTTGCTTTGTTTATCCACCCATTAGTTGTTACACATAAATATTAAACTTTTTTCAGACCTTAATTTGCAAAGACAGTGAGTTAAACAGTAGTATTTTTCTTTGTATACTGTGCCCAACGCACCCTTAGACTGGACATAGTGCTTTGTAGAGCACTGTCTCCCTTCCTAGCTTGCGTTTCAGAGCACTGTCTCCCCTTGGAGACTGCGTTGAATCCTGAAAGTACCCAAATTATCTTGAATTTTCTTTGCAACTTGCTTCACTTTTGTTTGTTGCTATGTTCTGAACATTTTGATGCTCAATTGACCAGTGAATCTATATACTTCTTCCTCCTTTGGCTGAAAATTTGTTCAATTTTTGTTTAAAAATGTATTTATTTATTATTGAAAAGTTGTTTTCAAAGTGTTTTTTATGGTCATATTAAGAATCATTTTCTTTCGAAATAGGAAATTGTCGTAAAATCTTCATTTCCTTGATAGGAGAAATTGTTGTTGAAATCCTCGTTTTTCCTTCAAAAGATAAATCGTTGTTTGTATTCTTCGTTTCTCAAAAGTAAAAGGCATTTGAATTATTGATCTAGTGCACCTAGTTTCTTTTCTGCATTCATAACATTAAGGAAACTGAAAAGAAAAACTTGCATTTGCATGTAGGATTATGTGTTTTTTGCAAAAGGAACATTAGGAAATCTGCATTTAGTTTGTGATTCATTGATTTTCTTTTTTTCCATTGATTTGTTTGCTCACGAACTATTTTCTCTCTTCCCTTAGTAGCTAGGTTCTACATTGAAAAAGTTGATAGTGAAAGTTTGTTTATCATTCTTAGCTTGCATTTTAGGAATTTCATACAAATCATCGCGGTGAACCTTTGAAAGGCAAATTGTTAAGCAAGATCAACATAAAATTAATCTCAATTTACTTAACAACACATTGGAACCATAATGATAACATTTAGAATGTCTAGGCTAGAGATGTGTTTCGACGTCGTAAAACATAGCAACTCTCGTTAACTTGTCTGTGATACATTCTGAGTGTGATACCTCACTCCATGTATGTAAGTATATCGTAGCTCGTCTAAGTACTTTCGGGTATATCGGGAAGTGTTACAGTACGATAATTATAAAGGGGTGCTCTCATTGTGCGGTTTCGCATCAGAAAACGCTAATACAAACTTGGGCTTCCACGTACCTTTGGATATATTTGGGAGGAAAAATTTTAGGTGCTATCCATCCGTATTGAACTGAGTCGGCTGCCTTGTAAATTGTGATACATCGAACACAACATTTCGGTGGGAGATTGCCTGCCCGTACTTATTGGTTCGCCAGGAGGTATTCTCCAGCTCACAATTTCTTGGTAAAACCTTTTTGCCTAGCATGATCATTTTTTTTTGTTTTTTTTTTTTTGGTTAAAATAAATTAGTCATCATGGAAGAACAAAATACTTTCCCCCGTCATTCACGTAGACATCTCTCTATTGAAACCAATACCATCAATACCTTTGGTGAAGCATCATATTCACATATACCAGAGTTGGCACAAGTTGTTTCTACAAATCCTGGTTTGTCTACTATTGTCGAGACATAGTCCTCACAACTACCCATGGTCACGATCCTTCCAATCTGTGAGACCATACCTCCCAAACCCAACGTTGTTCAACTAGAAGTTAATCCGGATCCCATTGGGCTTTAGGGGGAAACTGTTATTGGTCAAACTAGACATCATCCCTAGGACCAATGAAATAGGGTCTATCATCCCCTTATATTTCTGTTTCTATATTCCCTAAGTGGAGAAAATCTTGATTCTGAAGTTGAAAAATCGAATTTTTTTTTTGTATTGGTCACTTCATAATCTATTGTAGATATTGAGTCTCCCATATCATGCAGTCAACCACCTGAAATATACTTTGGGCCCAATGGAAAAGTTCTTCCACCTGGTTTGATTTCGATTAAAGAAATATCACAAGACGAGACACCTTTAACTCCAACTCATTTTCGGTAGGAGCTTTACCTGTATGAGTCTTTTCCTCAATCAAATTCCTCTACTTTTGTTGATCTTGTTTGACTTTGAGTTCCCGTATATTCTATAGGGTATACACTGGGTCATTTCACCATGGATGAGATAACATCACAGAATGAACCATCTATTTCAGTTGCAATAACACTTGTTGTTGCTTCATATTCAATGTTTTGTCCATTGACTTCACCCATGTCATCATCTGGAATCCTATATGGTTCCTCCCTTATGAGTACTGAACAGCTTGATCCTTTATTCACATCTTCAATACAATATCAAGCTGGTCCCATCTGTTATTCTCCTTGGTGGTCGGTGATTTCACAGAAATTACCCTTTGAAATTCCGAAATTCAATGAAAATCCTAGAGGAGACCCATCAATTCATGTTATAAATTATCATTTATGGTGCTCATCAAACTCATTAAATGATGACTCCGTTAGACTACGTCTTTTCCAGAGAACACTCACTACTCCAACTACACAATGAGGATGGTTCTTTTACTGTGTCAACCTCGTTAAAAAAATGAAACAGAGTTATGAGGAAGGTTCTTTTTTCTTATGTCAACCTCGTTAAAAAATGAAACAGACGATGAGGATGGTTCTTTTCCTGTGTCAACCTCATTAAAAAATGAAACATGTGATAAGGATAGCTATTTTACTGTGTCAACCTTGTTAAAAAATGAAACAGGTCATCAACATAGTTCTTTTCCTATGTTAAACTAGTTAAAAAATGAAACAAATCCTCCCCTATAATGAACCTTCATTCCATCCAACTATCAGTAACTAATATTCTACTTAGGTGAATGAAATTGACATCTTCTCTTGCAGGGGGAAATCGACATGTGCTCTTGCAGGGGGCATTCAAAACATTCTTACCAATTGCACGCAACTGACAGCTGAAGTTCGTGGGCAAAATCAGGTTCAGAGCTCCAAAATGAAAATGGTAACTATGGAATGGTAAAAATGAATAGTGAAACTACTTTTTATAATCATTTAATTGTTTGCAAGTTAAATTTATTTCTATGACTATAGTTTTTTTTATGTTTTTATCATGAAACAGGTATATTTAATCCATTTGATGTTGTTCTGAATAGGAAATACAATTGATGAACAGATTAGTCATGCAAATTTATTCAATTAATGACTTGACCACAAAGCATACTTTTTCTCCTTATTTTTAGAGCTTTGTTAAAAATGAAAAATGATTTGAAGCGCACTTTTATCTCTTTTTCAAGCTTCGATAACAGTGAAAAAGGAACCCTTGGAGTCTTATTTTAGCTCTTTTTAGACTCCGATAATGTGAAAATATTGCCGAGCACTTGTATTTTTGAGCTTGTTAAAGTAAATGAATTGATATCTACTCAGTATAAGTTTAACCCTTTTCCAGACTGAGATGGATTATTTACGAAAAAGGAATACCTTGGTAAACATGACCAAAGAGGTTCTCTCAGATATTATTTTACACTTTTTCGGGTCTGAGAGACAAATTTATGAAAAGTACTTTTGGAGTTCTCTTTATTCCTCTTTTTCAGACTCTCTAAATATGAAAAAGGACTGGGCTATCACTGTCGTTAACCTCGTTAAAACATAAAATAGTGACGGGCTTGTCAATCATGGCAAGAATCGAGTTTCATTCATCGCTAGACTCGTTAAATTATTAAATAGCAATACATTATTCACCCAAAGGGTTGAATTATAAATCAAGAAAATGTTATCCTCCTCAATCTTGTTAAAAAATAAAGAGGTATTGGTTGACAAATGACCGGGAAAAATTTGGGAAAAGTAAGCAAAGTTTATTTTTGGTAGCAAGTCGCTCTTGAACATGACACTTCACTCCATGTCCGTGGCTATTTGGGTTGGGTAATCATCTTGACGGTTCATTCACACCTATGGTTAATCATACCTTCACTTTGGTTTTGGGTCAATGCTGCCAACTCATCATAGTGTCTTCGATATGTTCAAGAGAAGTCATCCAGTGATTAAAAACTCATCCTTCTGCAATACTCGTAAACCTTCATTTTCATGGCTGTCATCCTTGAAAATTGCTATATCAAGTCATACCTTTGTCTCCGAAATCAGTAACTCCAATTTTGCAATAAGGTGACTTCCTGTCGACAACAAATAAATATCCAGGAAGTTCACTTAGAAACATCAGATTCCAATACCATGAGGCTTGTTACAGCATTGAAAAGATCCTCGCTTCCAAAATTTTGACTGAAAGATTTTTTTTGGCATTCGACATCAAATCATCTATTGATGCCTTAGAAAATGTACTGTAGTACCTTGAGGACCATTTCCATTAATGGTGGTTCTCTCGCGTTTGTTAACAACTCACATCATAATCAAATGATGTCTTTCCATGTTCGACTACAAATCATATATTCGCATGGCTAGACTTGTACCTGAATGATCGAGTGAACGAGATAAGAAGAAATTGGATCTAGTTTCATCCATCTAGGCTGTGATTTCAAGATTGTTTTACACATCATATGTACGGTGACCTTACATATAGATTGTCATCCAAACATGGGCTTATATCTGTAGGCATGTCTGCATTTGGGCAACATTCCAATGAAGACGACTTTCTGAATTGTGTACATGTTATTAGATTGTTTTATGTGCTGAATATGGGAATGCCTACCCTCAACAATTATGATTAAAAGAGGATACATCATGATGTAATATATTGTAATATTGATGCAGGTGACTACTCCACTTCATTTCTAGACTCATCAGAGTGTAAAGCATCTCAATCAAATGTTCTTATTATTTGAATCTCATGCTTTAGGGGGAAATTGTTATAGGTCAACTTGGGCACCATTCCCAATGATCTAGTTAACTAGGAATCATCTACAGGACCAATGATCAAGGGTCTATCATTCCCTATCATTTCAGTTGCTACATGCCCTAAGACAAGAAATAAGACAAATCAAGGAAAAATTTCATCAAGCAAATGTTTCCATGGTTTGAAGCTTATTATATAGCATATGAGAGCTCACCAATGTAGGCTCTAAGGGGCCTAAGTTAGTTTCATATGCAGGTAGCCCCATGCAAGGCTGCTCTACAAAGCACTTCCCGACATTCACAGGTGTGTTGGTCACATTGGGAGCGAAATTCTCACTATTCCTTAATCTCCACTTGGCCAATGCCTTCTAGAAGAGTTCACATGTGTCAAGCTTCAGATCCAAGTGTCCATTTGACATATACAAGACTGGAAACATGTCTTGCCTATTTTTGGAAAGTTATTGATTGCAAAACAACCTACAGTTCATCTATAAATTGATCACAAATCTAAGTGCTTGAAGAGGAAGAATTTGAGTAGAGAAATGCTGGAGAATTTTCAATTGAGAGCTTGATTTGTGAAGCTGCTGCCGGAGAGATTTATATTGTGATGAGGCTTGGGAATGTTGCTGGAAGGTCATGGAGACCCCTCTCTTTGGTGGGTGGTGATACCACATATGTTACCCTCAGAAATTCCTAAATTCAATGAAAACCTTGGAGAAGACCCGTCAACGCATGCTATAACTTATCATTTATGGTTCTCATCAAACTCATTAAATGATGACTCCGTTAGACTACGTATTTTTCAGAGCACACTCACTACTCCAACTGCACAATGAGGATGGTTCTTTTGCTGTGTCAACCTCCTTAAAAAATGAAACAGGTTATGAGGAAGGTTTTTTTTTCCTGTGTCAACCTCGTTAAAAAATGAAACAGGCGATGAGGATGGTTCTTTTCTTGTGTCAACCTTGTTAAAAAATAAAACATGTGATGAGGATAGTTCTTTTACTGTGTCAACCTCATTAAAAAATGAAACAGGTCATGAGCATAGTTATTTTCCTGTGTCAAGCTCGTTAAAAAATGAAACAAATCCTCCCCTATAATGAACCTTCATTCCATCCAGCTATCAGTAACTAATATTCTACTTAGGTGAATAAAATGAAGCTTGGGGGGCATCTTCTCTTGCAGGGGGAATTCAACATGTGCTCTTGCATGGGGCATTCAAAACATTGTTACCAATTGCACACAACCCACAGCTGAAGTTTGTGGGCAAAATCAGGTTCATAGCTCCAAAATACAAATGGTCACTATGGAATGGTAAAAATGAATAGTGAAACTACTTTTTATAGTCATTTAATTGTTTACAAGTTAAATTTATTGATATGACTATAGTTTTATTATGTTTTTATCATGAAAAAAGTATTTTTAATCCATTTAATGTTGTTATGAACAGGAAATACAACTAATGAACATATTAGTCGTGCAGATTTATTTAATGAATGACTTGACCACAAAGCATACTTTTTCTCCTTATTTTTCGAGCTTTGTTAAAAACGAAAAAGGATTTGAAGCACACTTTTATCTCTTTTTTGAGCTTTGATAACAACGAAAAAGGAACCCCTCGAGTCTTCTTTCAGCTCTTTTCAGACTCCGATAATGTGAAAAGATTTCCGAGCACTTGTCTTTTCAAGCTCGTTAAAGTAAATGAATTGATATCTACTCAGTATAAGTTTAACCCTTTTCCGGATTGAGATAGATTATTTACGAAAAAGGAATACCTTGGTTAAACATGACCAAAGAGGTTCTCTCAGATATTATTTTACACTTTTTCGGGTCTGAGAGACAAATTTATGAAAAAGTACTTTTGGATTTCTCCTTTGTCCTCTTTTTCAGACTCTCTAAATATGAAAAAGGACCAGGCTATCACTGTCGTTAACCTTGTTAAAACATAAAATAGCGACGAGCTTGTCAATCATGGCAAGAATCGAGTTTCATTCATCGCTAGACTCGTTAAATTATGAAATAGCGATAATTTATTCTTTGTTCACCTGAAGGGTTGAATTATAGATCAAGAAAATGTTATCCTCCTCAATCTTGTGAAAAAATAAAGAGGTATTGGTCGACAAATGACCGGGGAAATTTTGGGAAAAGCAAGAAAATTTTATTTTTGTTAGCAAGTCTCTCTTGAACTTGACACTTCTTTCACTCCATGCCCGTGACTGTTTGGGTTGGGTAATCATCTTGACGATTCATTCACACCTATGGTTCATCATACCTTCACTTCAGTTTTGGGTAAATGTTGCCAACTCATCTTAGTGTCGCCGATATGTTCAAGAGAAGTCATCCAGAGATTAAAAAATCATCCTTATACAATACTCATAAACCTTCATTTTCATGTCCATCATCCCTAAAAATTGCTATATCAAGTCATACCTTTGTCTCCGAAATCAGTAACTCCTGTTTTTCAATAAGGTGACTTCCTGTTGACAACAAATCAATATCCAGGAATTTCACTTAGAAACATCAGATTCTAGTACCATGACGCTTGTTACAACATCGACAAGATCCTCGCTTCCGTACTTTTGACCAAAATATTTTGTTTGGCGTTCAACATCAAATCATCTATTCACGCCTTAAGAAATGTACTGCAGTACCTTGAGGGCAATTTACATTAATGGTGGTTCTCTCGTGTTTGTTAACATCTCACATAATTGGCTGGTAATCAAACGATGCCTTTCCATGTTCGACTACAAATCATATATTCGCATGGCTAGACTTGTACCCAGATGATCGAGTGAACGAGATAAGAAGACCCCGTATCTAGTTTCATCCATTCAGGCAACGATTTCAGGATTGTTGTAC
Organism: Pinus albicaulis; assembly: GCA_034641835.2. NCBI lineage: Eukaryota > Viridiplantae > Streptophyta > Pinopsida > Pinales > Pinaceae > Pinus > Pinus albicaulis. Next base: position 555,033,882 of record CM076577.1, on the reverse strand, counting down.
ACATCATCTGTATGGTGACCTTACATACAGATTTTCATCTAAACATGGGCCTATATCTGTAGGCATGTCTGCATCTAGGCAACATTCCAATGAAGACGACTTTCTGAATTATGTACATGTTATTAGAATGTTTTATGTGCTGAATATGGGAATGCCTACCCTCAGCAATTATGATCAAAATAGGATATATCATGATGTAATGTATTGTAATATTGATGCAGGTGACCACTCTGCTTCATTTCCAGACTCATCACAGTGTAAAGCATCTCAATCAAATGTTCTTATTATTTGGATCTCATGCTTTAGGGGTCAATTGTTATAGGTCAATTTGGGCACCATTCCCAATGACCTGGTTAACTGGGCATCATCTCCAGGATCAATGATCAAGGGTCTATCATTCCCTATAATTTCAGTTTCTACATGCCCTAAGACAAGAAACAAGACAAATCAAGGAAAACTTTCATCAAGCAAAGGTTTCCATGGTTTGAAGCTTATTATATAGCATATGAGAGTTCACCAACGCAGGCTCTAAGGGGCCTAAGTGCATTGCATATATAGGTAGCCCCATGCAAGGGTTCTCTGCAAAGCACTTTCTGACATTCATAGGTGCGTTGGTCAGATTGGGAGTGAAATTCTCATTGTTCTGGAATCTCCACTTGGCCAGTGCCTTCTAGAAGAGGTCACATCTGTCAAGCTTCAGATCCAAGTGTCCATTTGACATCTACATGACTGGAAACATGTATTGCCTATTTTTGGAAAGTTATTTATTGCAAAAAAACCTACTGTTCATCTATAAATTGAGCACAGATCTGAGTGCTTGAAAAGGAAGAATTTGAGTAGAGAAATGCTGGAGAATTTTCAATTGAGAGCTAGATTTGTGAAGCTGTTGCTGGAGAGATTTATATTGTGGTGAGGCTTGGGAACATTTCTGGAAGGTAACTTCAAATCATTCAATAGATTGTAACCTCTCCTTCTATCATCAATAAAGAGTACTACTTATTTTTGCCTATATGCATCTGTATTGGCTTTGATTTTCCATATTGCAAGATCTTAGTTGATGTATATGGTTTATGCTTTACTGATTTAGCTAAATAGCTTGAATAGATATCTATATTATTGAATCTTCTGATGTTTCAGTGTTCTTTCTTGCAGGAAGCATTCAACTCACAAACCGCTCGAATTTGAAGCTGCAACATAAGCGACAAAAGGAGCCATTTGGAAGCGACTGAACAAGTAAGCCTCCAATCCTCTCTATGTATCTGTTCTAAGTTAGGAAAAATAGTCGTATAGTATTTCACCTATTTTTCTAGACTAGCACCTGTCTAGGGAAGCGTGATTTATCCGTAATTCACAATTCAGGCCCAACACCAAGCTCATAGGTGTTATATGGACACATATGGACTCTTCTAGAAGGCATTGGACATGTGGAGATTCCAGAATAATGAGAATTTCACTCCCAATTGACTAACACACTCTTGAATGTCAGGAAGTGTTTTGAAGAGCACCCTTGAATGGAGGTAACTGCATATGCAAATCAGTTAGTCCCTTGATAGGCTGAGTTGGTGAGCTCATAGGTGATATAACATGTACTTAAAATCTTGGAAACCTTGCAATGGAAGTCATAGATGATTTGTTCTTGTTCTTGACTTAGGGCATGTAGCAACTGAAATGATAGGGGAAGATAGACCCTATTTGATTGGTTCTGGGGATGATGTCCAGTTTAACCAGGTCATTGGGAATGGTGCCCAAATTGACCTATAACATACACCCTTGATTATGCCCTATGATTAATGTCTAGGTTTCTCCTAATTGCTATTAATTCAAAACTCCTTGGCCTTTAATCTTAAGGTGGATTGAAAAATCATTCGGAAGATAGGAATAACAAATATGACTCCAAAGGGAATGGATACGATGGCCAATGCTAGGGTTAAGCTCTGTTCAGCGGTTGCCGCTGCCGACATTGAAGCGCCTGGTTCACTTTCCATTGAAGTTGATGCGGAGTTTCCAGTCACCTCTCACGACGCAGCCCTCTCTCGACTGCTGCTCAAGCATGGGTTGAAGGCATCACAAAATAATGCAGACGCCGACAGTTCTGAGGATGCAAGATGCACAGGTTCAAAGGCAGTGGGAAAATACACAGCCGCCAATAGATACGCTGTCGACGCATCTAAACCTGCGGATGCCCTCCACGACCACAAAGGCTCGACTCGAATTCAACTGGGTTTTGTAGGGGGCAGCTGTTATTTCCGGATCTGTTCCCTGGGCTACCCCATCAGCGCCATTAAGGCATTGCATGCAGACTCTTTTGGATTCTTTCCTGCTCCAAGCCCTCAAGAAGGGCGTGAAGAGTCTGACAGTCTTTTCTCTTAGAATGAGGGGGGCTGCACAGGGATCGGTATGCAGGGGCAGACAACGCCGCCCTTTTTTTGCTCTGCCTCCTTGTCCATCGGTTCGGCTCTAAGACGGCGAGTCTATCTCCCGGAGCTGATGCGTTGGCCTCCTCAGCAACTCTCAGGCAGATTCAATCTTGGAATCGACAGAAATCCTAGCTCGGTGGTAACACAGCAGACATCAAAAATCTACTCTGCTTCTTACCAGATCCAAATTTCACAACCCTCTGGCAAGACCATTCTGCTGTGGGTTCGCTCCTCAGAGTTGGTGCTGACTCTCAAATTAAATCTGGAACGTCGGATTGGGATTCCCTCAGCTCTTCAGCGACTTCTCTTTCGAGGTAAACAACTTGAAGATCCTCTGTCCCTCTCTGCTTACAGCATTAATAAGAATGAATCTTTAGTGCTAACCCTTCGGTTGAGAGGTGGAGCTGTTGGGCAGTCCTCTTCTGCTCCTTCCTTCTCATACAAAGATGCGGTTCACTCGGAGACCCCCAAACCCCCTGAAACCCTTAAACCAAAACCTTTTTTGGTTGACAAGCTTGAGGAGGTTCCCTCTGTTGAGTTTTCCCATGAAGAAATTGCAAATGATCTTCAAACATATGCAGAAAGAGCTATAATTTGCAGATTTAATGGAATGTGGCCGCGATCAAAGGATCTCTATGACTGGATCCATGCTAACTGGACCCACCATTGCAAAGTCAACTTCTGTTCAAAGGGGTATTTCATAGTACTGTTTGATAATCTCAAGCACTACGAAAAGGCTATTCAAGAAGGTCCTTGGTTCATGGGAACTGCAGGGCTCTTCTTAACTCCATGGTTCCCAGAATTTGACCCAGCAACTGCTGTCATCACCAGGACACCTGTTTGGATCAGGCTCCCCAACTTACTAGCCCACCTATGGCATGTAAGAGTCTATAAGACGATTGGCAACACCTTGGGAAATTTTCTGATGGGAGATTATTGGCGGGAAAGCAAAGGTATTTAAACATATGCTAGAATATGTGTGGAATTAGATTTAAGCAAGGGACTTCCAGACCAAATCAATCTTAAGATTAACGACATTGTTTGGACTCAGCCGCTGGATTATGAGAATACTGCCTTCCGCTGCCGACACTGTCACCAAACAGGGCATCTGCAGAACTCATGCCCAGCTCTCCCGGCAAAATTGAAAAAGATGAATAATTCCAAGCCCAAATCCAAGCGATGGGCTCCATATTCTCCGCCTCCTGCAGCGGACTCGGATTCCTCTTGCTCTGACGATGAAGGTAGTGATGCCGATTCGGGCCAGAATCAGTCAATGAACATCCCCACCGATGCTCAGTCGCAACCTCCTGATGCTTCCATTGCTCAGAAGCGAGCTCATGTGACCTCCTCTTTCGACTCTGATAAGGATGCCCCTCCTTAGGAGAACTCTGGTCTTCAGGTTGTTTTAGCTCATTCTCCCCAGGATGGATGGGTTAAAGTCAGTAAAAAGAAAAGGAAAAAGCTTCGTGTTGAGGCCTATGCCCACTCTGGGTAGTTTTTAGTCTTTTTGTCTTTCAGTGTTTTCTTGTACTTCCTTGCTTGTTTCACTCCTTCTCCAGGGCCGAGGTTGGTAGTTTTACCATTTCCGGTTGCTGGTTTTCTGTTTCTCATGATTGTATCACCATCTTGTACTATATTTCAGCTTAATAGAATCAGTCTTATTCAGAAAAAAAATCTTAAGGTGGATTGTGGGTTATGGTATTGATGTTATTTTAGAGTCTATGATCTTTAGGCTAGATCATCCATGTAGTTTTATGAGTATATGGATCCCTTGTTAACTCCATACTTGAGAGGTCTGTTGCGAGATGTTGTAATGATATTTTAAATAATAAATGGGGGAGCTATTTAGAGTGGATGTTTTCCCACCCCTGGATTTTATAGTGGAGCTAATTCATATAAATATACCACCTTGGGAGTATTATAGTGGATATTTTAGTGTTGCAGTATTTGGAAAAAAATTCAAAAAACTTCCACTAAAACTTTGTTATTGGTAATAGAGCTTTAAGTGGAGTATTTAGTGGATGTTCAATATAATTAAAAATTCTAAGTGGTTGGATGCCATAACAAAAGTGTTTATCTTGGTGTATTTAAAACAATAAGGTGCATCGATGCACACATAATTAGTGTGCATTGATGTGTTTTTAAATAATTAAAAGACTTGATCTATTTTTTATACATACAATGCATTGATTGCTTAAAATATTATAAAAGAACTAATACAAAGTATATACTATTATGTGTTGTTGCAAATTATATACTATTATGCACACACACACACACACACACACACACACACACACACACACACATATATATATATATCGTAAAGTATTGGTATAACGGTAATGATAACAATGACACCAATTGTAACATTATAATAGAAATAGTAGGATTTTTCTTCCAATACTTCCATCAAATATATGACCATCCAACCTTACATCATCCTTACATCATTAGTGGGTTCTATTCAATTATTATACCATGGTATATTAGCTCATATGCCTTACACCTACGAAGTTATGTGCAGTCACAGATGGTACTTCACACATAATACTTTTAGTTGATGAGCTATTATTTCATGTGTATGTTTCCTCATTAGATGTGATGTAATGGTTTCTTAACTAGTCACGAAAGTAATAAAATTTAGCTATGATCTAATAACACGTATTGACACTAAATTTTTTATTATTTTATATTATATACCGAGGGGACATAATTTTCGTTAGACAAGTGTTGTCATGACTTAGGCCACGTCATGTCCTTTGTGACCTTATTGAGTAGTGTACCACATATCCTAACCATACCTAACATTTTCAATAAATTCCCTTTCAATTTCATCTCATTCATAAATAATTATTATTGGCACATAGGTTTAACTTATCAAATGTCATCCAACAAGGTCTAAGTGAAGAAATTAAAGAACAATGTAAGCCAAAGTTAAATAAATCCAAAAAATAACAAGGCTAAAGCTATGTCACGTCATTAAAAATGCCTAACCCCAAAGTCATATGCTAAAAATGCATATCTAAATAAAATACTATTAAATCAAAGAATAATTTAAAATGGGTAATAAATAAGGTGCCAAGGTGGTAACTCTAAGCAAAGCTCCCTATTAAAGGTTCACATGAAAAAATAATGAAGATTATTTGGTTCAAATTTATGAAGGAATGCAATGGAATACATATATAAATATAAAAACATCGATACAATGAAAAAAAACTTTAATTCATTAATAACGAAGTACTGAAAACTATTTACATGCATAATGGAAATAAACTAGCTCATGCGATGGTAGTTTATCTCTGAGAAGAGATGTGGTGGATGCATGCCTTCTAAAATGTGTTGCAATGTGGATTTAAGACCCATTTATTATTGATAAATAATGGAAAACCATAAACACCAAAAAAAATAACCCTAGGAGATGAAGAGCCAAAAGTCTGTGGGCCCCATTGGGGTAAATTGGTATATTAAAATCTCAGGGTCATAATTTTGGCATACGATGTCCATTTGACTCGTACGATACCTCACTAGAAATATGTATCTGAGGAATACTGCTTTTGACTGCAAACCCATACCACATGTTATTGGTTTTCATGTTTTCCAAAAAAATATTTTTTAATGCCTCAAAATGACTTCGAAAGTTCAGGGCTTGAAAAACTGCCAAAAATAGTAAAATGTGATACAATTGAGAAAACTGAAAGAAACAGTGGTGGGGATCTAAGTGGAATAGGCGGGTGGACACCAATATCCACCTGCATCAGTCCTCCCCCCTTAGGAAGCAATGACCCCCATTGCGTTGACTGCCTCCATGAGATGGGGAAAATTTTGCTGAACTTGGTCCCTAGTGAGCCACTTTCCTTGGTGCAAGAGTTGACCAGCTTTTAATACCCAATACAATTGGATCTTTAGCTGGCGAGTGTTCTTGATCTGTGAGTGTTCTTGATTAAGCTAAAGTTAAATAAAACGAAAAAATAATGAGGCTAAATCTATGTCACCTCATTAAAAATGTCTAACCCCAAAGTCCTATGCTAAAATGAATATCTAGAGAAAATATTATTAAATCAAAGAAGAATTTAAAATGGGTAATAAACAAGGTGCCAAGGTGGTAATTCTAAGAAAAACTCCCTATTAAAGGTTCACATGAACAAATAATGAATAATTTTTTTATCTAGATTTATGGAGGGACAAAATGAAATACAAATATAAATAAAAACACAGAGATAAAACAAAAACATAACTCCAATTCATTAATAACAAAATAATTATAACTGTTTACATGCAAAATGGAAATAAACTAGCTCGAGTGATAGTAGATTATATATGAGAAGAGATGTGGCAAATACATGCCCTATGAACTGTGTTACAATGAGGATTGAAGGCCTATTTATTACTGAGAAATAAAGGAAAACCATAAACATAAAAAAACCGAACCCTAGAATATGAAGCACCAAAATTTTGTTGGCCTCATTGGGGTAAAAATTGGTACATCAACTTCCTGAGGACGTAACTTTGGCATACAATCTCCATTGGACACTTACAAACCTCATTAGAAATATCTATCTAAGGACTACGAATTTCGACCGCAAAAATCTATTACATGTTATTGGTTTTCATGTTTTCTGAAAAAATGTCATTTAAGGCCTCAAAATGGCTCCGGAAGTTCAGATCACAAAAAATGCCAAAAATAGTAAAATTTTCTACAATTAAGGAAATTAAAAGAAAAAATGGTGGGGGTCCAAGTGAAATAGGTGGGTGCTCACCAATATCCACCTGGATTATTCCTCCCCCTTAGGAAGAAATGATCCCCATTGTGTTGAGTTCCTCCATGAGATAGGGAAACACTTGCTGAACTTGGTCCCTAGTGGGCCACTTTCCTTGGTGTGAGAGTTTGACACCTTTGATAACCCAATAGAGTTAGATATTCTGCTGATGAGCGTTCTTGAAATGCATGTCCATGATCCGATTAGTTGTGGCATGTTACATGTAGTATGATTTTAGCTCTGTTGGTATGAGTTGTTTTACAATGCTTGATGTTTCCAGTAATGGTGTAAAGTATGGATGAAGGCTGTCCACATTGAATGCTAGGTACAAGCCAAGGAACGGGAGAATGTTGAGCTAAAAATAATTGTCTCCCACATCCTTCGTGATGGTGTAAGGACTGTTAGCGCAAGGAGTTATTCCTTGACTTCAAAAGGAGTAAGCCTTACACATCATAAATAATTTCAAATTTAAAGGTTTTAAGTTGTGGGATGTGTTATGAAACCAGCTCCAAAAATAGAAGAAAAGAGAGATCAATGCCTTATAAATAAGCCACTTTGAGGGGGAAACCTCCTTTACATTACATAAATGAACAATTCTTGGATGATACAAATGACAAAACCTCATTTCTATATATAGGAGTCCATGGGGCCACAATATAATCCTAGCCGACCTAACAATAATAATGTAAGGGAAAAATAATAACAATATGGGGGTTACACAATACAATGATGACAATAAGGGGGCTACACTAACAACAATAAGGGACTATACTAGTAATATAGGGTCCTAACATGCCCCTCCCCTTCAAAAACTGTTGTCCTCAACGCTTGAGTAGCTCTGGATGCTTCTATATAAAATTCTCATCCTCCCATGTTGAATCTTCAGTGGGTAAGTTCTTCCACTTGATGAGATACTCTGAAATTGATCGATTTCGTAGATGTAGAGTTCTTGTTTCTGTGACTGCTTCAGATTCGAATATGATTTTTCCTTCCTGGTCAAGTTCTAGTAATATTGTTTGAATTGGAATTTTGTCACCTATAAACTTCTTTAAGCATGAAACATGGAAAACTGGATGCACTCGAGAAGAAGCAGGAAGCTCCAATTTGTATGCCATAGTACCAATGTTTTGCAACACCTTGTAAGGACCATAGTACTTTGGCGATAATTTATTATCCTTATTAGCTTGCTTGAGGGACATTTGTTTGTATGGTTGTAGTCGTAAAAATACCCAGTCTCCTATATCAAAACTTCACTCGTTGCGATGTTGATCTGCCTATTGTTTCATTTGATTTTGTGCCAAATTTAGGTTATCCTTTAAGAGTTGGACAACTTGTTGTTGATGCTCGATGCGATCTTCCACTGCTTGGAGCTTATAATTTTCTCTTAAATATCATGTGATGGATGGTGGACGATATCCATAAAGTGCCATAAATTGGGTCATTTTTGCAATAGTATGGAAGGAAGTGTTTTACCACCATTCAGCCAGAGGTAACGACTTGACCCATTGTGTTTGTTTATCATATACAAAACAAGAAAGATATCCTTCCAAACATTTTTTCACTATCTCAATTTTCCCATCGGATTGAGGATGATAAGATGAGCTATGAACTAGTTGAGTACCCAAACAAGAAAATAATTCCATCCAAAAATTTCTAGTAAAAATGGGATCTCTGTCACTTACAATAATCTTTGGGTTTCCATGTATCTTTTGAATTGTTTCCATAAATGCAGTAGCAACTGTACTTGCTTTAAATGGATACGATAATGCACAAAAGTGTGCATACTTGGTAAGTCTATCAACTACCACCACGATGACACTCTTTCCTTCGAAATTAGGTAAACCTATGATAAAATCCATTGAAATATCCTCCCAATGATGACTCGGAATGGATAAAGGCCTTAGAATACCTGAGGTATTAATTGTCTCAACTTTATTTTGTTAGCAAACCAAACATTCTGCCACAAAATTTTGAATATCAGATTTAAGGCCATCCAAAAAAATACTTTCTTCACCCTGTGGTAAGTTTTTAAAAATCCTGGGTGTCCTCCTAATGGAGATGTGTGCAATTCCAAAAGAATATTTTGTTTTAGTTGGGAATTATTACAAAGATATAAGTGATATTTGTACCATAAGGAATCATTTTTCCAACTAAACGTATCAGATGTATTAGGATCTTGCTGCAACTTTTGAATGAGTGTCCACACTTCTTTTTCCTTCTTCCATTCATCCCTTGCTTCGGTTATCCAATCTAGTTGGATAATAGAAATTGCACAAAGCAATGCTTACACCTCTTCATCATTTCTTAAGAGTGCATTTGCAACAAGATTTAGCTTCCCCTTTTTGTAGATGATTTCAAAGTCATAACCCAACATCTTTGTGACCCATTTTTGCTGCTCTTTTGAAGATAGTATTTTTCCAAAAAGTGTTTAAGACTATAATGATTATTTTTTACCTTGAAATGTCTTCCCATTAGGTAAGGTTTCCATTTATTTAGTGCATGTATTATTGCCAACATTTCCTTCTCATAAATAACTTTTTGTAAATAATTTACTTTTATTGGACGACTTTCAAAAGCAATGGGTCTTCCTTCTTGCATTAAAACCAACCAATTCCATTTCCTGAGGCATCACATTTGGCACAATAAAGGTTTTTGTGAAGTCTAATGTAGCTAAGACCGGTGCTAGGACGTACATTGCCTCTTTAAGATGCTCAAAGGCCTTAGTTCCTTCAGGAGTCCATGAAAATTCATCTTTTTTCAATAATGTTGTTAGAGGTGTTGCTATTCTCCCATAATTATTAACAAACATGCGATAATACACTGTTAACCTGAGAAATCCTCAAAACTGCTTTATGGTTGTGGAGGCTTTCCATTCCTTAATGGATTTAATTTTTTTAGGGTCTACCTTAACATCCTCGTGAGATACAATATGACCCATATATTCCACCTCTTGTACTCCATATAAACATTTGGAGGTTTTTTCATATAATTGTTTCTCTTCCAATAGTTCGAGCACCTTGTCAACATGTTGAACATGATCCTTCCAAGACCTGCTGTAGATTAGTATATCATCAAAAAATACTAGCACAAATTTTCTAAGGAAGGGTTTGAAAATGGAATTCATCAACCGTTGAAATGTAGAAGGTCCATTGGTAAGGCAAAAAGGCATGAACAAAAATTCATAATGACCCTCATGAGTTGGTAATGTTGTTTTCGGAATATTTTCAGTCTTCATTCTAATTTGATGATATCCTGAACGAAGATCCAACTTGGTAAAATAAATTGCTCCATGTAATTCATCCAATACTTAATCAATCACAAGAATGGGAAATTTATATTTAATAGAGAGCTTCTTGAGCTCACTATAATCGAGACACATGCACCATGATCCATACTTCTTGTGCACCAATACTACTGGAGTAAAGAAATAACTTTGACTATGTTGAATTATACTAGCCTCTAACATTTCAACAATCATACATTTAATTTCTCTCTTTTGGACACAAGGATATCTGTAAGGCCTGAATTTTGGAGGAACACTTCCTAGAATCAAATGAATAGCATGATCATGATCACGAATAAGTGGGAGTCCTTTGGGAGTTACAAACACCTTGGAATGATTGTCCAAGAATTTTTGGATATTTGGAGAAATATATGATTTTGATGTTGGAACTTCTAGTGAGAATAATTGTGCAATTACGCCTCATTGTTATTTCTTCAGAAGCTTTGTCATGAAATTAGAGCTTATTATCTTTCCTAGCTTCCCTGTGATACCCCGTAATTAAACTTCCTCTCCTTTCGAAAAAATATTCAGGAAAAGTTCTTGAAAATTAAAAGCTACCGCCCCCAAAGATGGTAACCATTGTACTCCTAGTACAACACCAGCACCTCCCATTGGAATGGAAAGAATTGGAATATTCAATACATATTCCCCCATGGTTAGCTTGATATTATGACATTTTCTATAAAAATTTATAGTTCCTCCATTTGCAACCATCACTTGAAATTTTGGTGCTGGGTATAGGAAGCAATTCAATTCCTTGGCTACCTTACAATGAATAAAATTACGGGTACTACCCGAATAAATCAACACTATTACCTTTTTCTTCTTGATATGTCCTTCTATCTTGAGAGTTTTAGGAGTGGTAATTCATGCCAATGCATTACAGGATATGGTTGGATTCATTTCTTCTTCCGCTAGGGCTGGTTCCTGATGTATATCCTTTTCTTTTGAATTTTCTTTTTCATTTTATTCCTCCTCTTCACAATATATGTAAAATAATTTTTTCTTAGCACACTTATGACCTTTAGTGTATTTGCTATCACAACTGTAGCAAAGTCCTTTTGCTCTTTTTTTCTTCCAATTGTTGTGGTGTCAACCTTGTAGGTTGTGGAAGTCTAAGAGTAGCAACACTTCCATATTTATATATGTGAATTGTAGGCTTCCTTGTTTCCATAATTTTACATTCATTTTTTCTTGTCAACCTGAATGCCTTCTCTAATGAATCAGGTTCCCAAAGGCGAACCTCATGTTGGATGTTATCCTTTAAATTCCCTATGAATACATCAATCCTGTGTTCCTCTGGAATATCATTTACCCTTATATTCAATTTTTTGAAGTCTTCAATGTGCTACACCACTGAACCCTTTTGTTTGAGATTTATCAATTGGATAAAGAAGGTGTTTCTTTTTGTATCCTCATAATGTGCTATCATTTTCTCCGTAAAAATTGACCAAGTGACAATTGTTTTAAGAAATAAAATCCATCGATACCATACAAATGTATTTTTTTCTAAATATAAAGTTGCAATGTGCACATTTTGTGTGTTTTGAACATTATTGAGATAAAAATATTGCTCCATCTGTAGTATCCATGTTACGGGATCCTTGCCATCAAACTTGCTCATATAGATCTTTGGAATATGGTGGGTCTTCAATCCAACATTAGAGTTTATGAAATCATGATTAACATTTATTTTTTTCTCATGATGAGTTTCCTCTACTATCTTTTTGCCATTAGGAATCATTTTTTGTATCAACTTTGTCAAACCTTCCATGTCTTCTTTTAGATCATTCTTCAGGTCTTTAATTTTTTCTTTTATACCATCGATTTTAGCTTCCATGTATTCCATGCAATTCTTCAAACCATCCATAGTAGCTTCCATTCCCTTCTTCAAACCATCCATATTAGCTTCCACACCTTTCTTCAAAACTTCCATTTCATTTTTTGTTGCTCTTTGCAAGAGCAAATTTGGTGCACTTGCTCTTGTAATTTTGAGATATCATGTTGCAATTCTTCATATTAATGAGTCATAGTAGAGTATTATGAGGGCTTAATGAGTGTTGAATTATTTTTAGGGGGCATTTAATAACCCAATACTGATATCTATGCTTCAATATGCCCTTGGAATCACTTCAAATTGATTTTTCAAACAAGACTTATGCAATTGGAAAAACAAAATACACACATTTTTCTTGCTTTTGAGGAGCTTGATATTGGAACTGACTTATCTATGTGATTTTGGATCTTCAATATCTGAAATTAGGTTATGTAGTATCCCTTTGAATCTTATTTCGAATGCCATAGGTTTGACCTAATTTTGATTCTTCAAGGAAAATTTATGCCCAATCTCCCACAATGGCCTAATTATGGACTGGTTCAGTAGAGTGAAATTGTATGTCGTGCCATGAGTCACTGTTTCCTACTTTGGTTCTGAAATTGATACATAGAAAACTACAATCCATGTAATTTCAACCACTTTTTACATAATCCCAATCTGATGTTCAGAGACAGAGTTATGACGATTTTCCCACATTCACCTCTTTGAGATGAAATTCAGGAGCCTGAAAAAACCCTATCTTCCACAGATCATATCTCTGAAAATATTTCGAAAGAAGATCTAAAATTTTTACACGTATTTCCTTAGGATTTTGGCTTCTTGTGAAAATAATTTCAACTTCTGAACCTTCGTAGAAAAAAATTTATAGAGAAAATTCCATTATGACCTGTTTGTAGCAATGAAACCCTAGAATCCAAAGATCTGATACCAAATGTTATGAAACCAGCTCCAAAAATAGAAGAAAAGAGAGATCAACACCTTAGAAATAAGCCATTTCGAGGGGGAAACCTCCTTTACATTATAAATGAACAATTCTTGGATGATACAAATGACAAAACCTCATTTCTATATATAGGAGTCCATGGGGTCACAATATAATCTATCCGACCTAATAATAATAATGTAAGAGCACAATAATAACAATATGGGGGTTACAGGGTACAAGAATGACAATAAGAGGGCTACACTAACAACAATAAGGGACTATACTAGTAATATAGGGACCTAAAATGATGGCTTATCAAAGAGTTTGAAATTATTTTTATTCTTTAAGACTTTCATGCATTTGGCAAGCTGTGGAAAGTCTAAATTGTATGGGTAAATTGTAGTATAGGGAGCAGAGTATAAAAAATGAAAGGAGATGGATAACTGGTACTTAATCTAAGAAATATTCATATCCTAAACCAGTCACACAACTATAATGATGACTCTTTACACAAACTCTGTTTGATGTAAAGTAAACAACATTCAGAAAGTAGAGTACATGCATAAAGTATTTCACAAATCCTTTATGAAATATTCACTAACATGTTCTAGAACAATGATATGATTTGCAAGAAGCTGGAAAGTAGATAATTTACTATTATATCCTCTAACAATTTCTTACTCACACCTTACTAGCTGCCGCAACTCATAAATTAGAAGAAATTAACAAAGAGAGAAACACACCATACATTATATAGTACTTGAGTCACAAAATCCTCCAGCGTTAATGAAAAAAGGTTTTTCTTTATTACATTAAGTCTTCAGGTAGACCAACATCTAACCTGTAAATTGTATTTACAAATGGTATATATAGAAAGAGAGGCACCAACTCCATCTCTTCTAAAAATAAGGAAACATTACTCCTAACATTACATATGTGTCATAGGACATTAAATATATATCCCATTGAAATCTAACTGAAAGGACAAATGCAGATGAAAGAAGAGAAGAGAATTTGGGCTGAACAACTGAGTATATTGACATGTTGCCTCTTTTTTTGTTGATTTGTCTCCTCATTCCTTGGGTTCTTAAATAGCCAGTTGTCTTCATTGAATATGACCTTCAACAACCTCATAGCCACTTATCACCATCAATTGTTATATCCATTTCGTATCTTTCCTGAACTGGCTCAGAAATTTTGCTAACAGATGTCAAAAATCATTTAAAACAGGTGCTACTAGAAATTCTGGTAAAAACCTGTAATTGCGCAAAAATTGTAACGCTACCATAATGTCCGATAGCGCTATGTTTCTTTTTCAAAATTGCATAGAAAATACTTGAAAAACCCATGCAAAATTATACACTTTCAAATTTGAGTTGTTGTTCAAAATTTCACTTGATAAGAAAAAGGGTGTTTTATCAGAAAGCCTTTTTACCTTTCTTCCATATGGGCTGCAATTTCAACAAGCTTGTCCAAGTTTGATTTGCTGTCAAAAAATGATTTTGATCTTGTGGTTCTTGTGGCTGTTTCTTTGACATTGGCCTTTTCCTCCTTTGAACCCTTTTGGATATTTCTTCTTTTTGAGGGTTCTGTTTGCTGATCTGAAGGGGTTTTGTTTTTGTCTTTCTTCTTGGATTCACTAGTCTTTAACCCCTCAGATTTTCCTTCTACATCAATGAACTCTCTCAAAAAACTTGGATTATGTAGAGTCTTAGACTTGAGCCTAAACTTGTTGCTATCTCTGGTATGTATTTTTCTGGTACCAGCAATAGGTTTGGTCTCCTATTTATTTCTCTTGCTACTTATTTCATACCCTGCATCTTTGAGGAGCTCTTCATCAGACTTAGTGGGCTGATACTCTTTATGTATTTTCTATTGAATGTCTACTTTTGGAATTTCTGGTAGCACCTATGCTTTATATTTTTCTGCAGTTGCAAACCTTCCTCTTAGAGCTCTGGTACAAACATTTGGAAAAGGAGAAATGGGAGGCACCATTTTCATGGATTTAGGTTTATTTATTGATGACCTCTCTCCTTTCTCCAACTTCCTCTCAACCTTGAATGAAGGAGTCTTTTCTTTTTTGCTCTTAGCGTTATGGATACTCTCCTTCTTAGCCTTTCTCTTATTCTTTTTGCAGGCTGAGGGTGTTGTTGTGAAGCTAGATCAAGTTGAGTTGGAGGTGTAGGTGCAGGTTTTCCTGCCCTGTAAAACATCAAATGGTCCCATGATTGATTTATTTTCCTTAGTTCTTCCTCAAATAACACTTTAATAAGAGCTTGATGATACAAGTTGTATTCAAAAGCAACTATGTGTGTTTGAATCCTATTTGACATCTTAGTTAGGCTCTTCAACAAAAAATATGGCAAGTTTAGGTTCTTCATACCTGCAACATGAAATAGAAATCTCATATGATAAAGAAACACTACAATATACCTCCTCTCACAAGTGAGGTAAATTTTGATGAACTTAATAGCTTCAGCCCATTCATTTTTGAGGTAGGTACTGGGAATTCCTTTGCCCAGTTGGGATCTTTGTGTCCAACTTTAAGGAAACTTTTGAGGTCTCCTCTAGTGTTGAATTGGCCTTTAAACCACCTTTCTCCTTCCCGTGGAAGGTTGAATTCCTCAGCAATTGAATCTGCTAATACCTGCAATATAAGACCATAGATGGTTGCTTCTTGTCCATTGAAAGAATATGAAAACTCCTGAGCTACTCCTAAGTGAGGGCTTCCAAGTCTTGAGCATAGAGGATACCACCCTGCTTGAACAAACAACCTTCTCACATTCGAATTTTCATCCACTAGTTCATCTCCTTGTGGTTCAATTCATTTTAACTTTCATCCTCTTTTAGTCATCTTTAGTAATTAATAAGTATATATGCTGAAATCTGATAGGTGGAAAGGATCACCTAACAGGTGTTTCTGTGTCTTATATGAGATCTTGTCTAAAATCTAAGACTCCCTTTTCAAGTTTCTCACTAGAAAATTTTGTTCTCCAACAACTAAACTCAAAACTGATAGTCTTCCTTCCTTTTCGGTGGTTTAAAACAACTACATTGGTTCACCCTCCCATGCAAGATATTTTCATTATGGTAAGTATCCTGGACCATAGCATGTACCATGTGATAGTAATTATGATCTTTAGTTGGCTGCATAGCTTCAGATGGCATGCTACAGGTGGCTGGAGATGAGCGGATCTGTGATTGGAAGTCACTTCCATTATATTTTTATTATTGGCCTAAATTTCTGGCAGTGTCTATGCATGACCAATCAGACGGTCATCTCATTAAGAATGTGGATCCACGATCTTTTCCAATGAAAATAACGTACTTTTACATGAAGATAAACCAACTCATCTGACAGACAGGACATGATCAACGGTTGGTTGTGTTAACTATGGATTGAAACCTAGAAACTACACGTATAACCATGACTTAAACTTAACATGAATGACCGAAAACCTTTCCTATCACGTGATTTAAATCATGATAAAATATTTAAAACGTATTTAAAACAAGAACACGTGGCTTGACACAAAGCGTATGCGCTTTTCTTTTATTTTTTTCAAAAATAGGGGAAGTTACTGAAATTTCTAGCAGCGTCGGATTAAAGAAAAATAGGCACAAATGGAATTAAAACAGACTATCTGAAAAGGGCTAAAACATACGCTACCAAAAATTTCGGTAGTGTTCATTTTTTTTTTAAATTTACAAAGTCTAATCCTAAAAAAATTAAAATTAAAATAGAATCATGACTTAGCAAATAATTGTGCTAACAAGGCCCATATCAGAGTGGTTTGAGGTTCTGGTGGGCTTTAATAAGGCAGTCTTTCTGCAAATGCAAACAAAATTTGTTGCCCACCTGAAAATTGTGTGGTACTCGATGTTGATTATGCCACTACATGTACTTGACATTGGACTTATCCAAAATTCCATGCACCTACTGGTGGATGTGTTGGATGTGTTCAATAAACCTAGTTATTTTATTAGCCTCAGAATGTACATGGGTGGATTCTATCTATGTAGTCGCATGAGGCATGAAAAGATCAATTGGAAAAAATGGTTGAAAACCTAGAACCACTTGAAAAGGAATGTGACCAGTAGAGCTATGGAGAGCTATATTATAACCAT
The DNA here is from genome assembly GCA_034641835.2 of Pinus albicaulis. Taxonomy (NCBI): domain Eukaryota; kingdom Viridiplantae; phylum Streptophyta; class Pinopsida; order Pinales; family Pinaceae; genus Pinus; species Pinus albicaulis. The sequence goes on along the minus strand of CM076577.1, from coordinate 555,016,532 downwards.
GTTTCACATAAGGAATTTTCTCATCCTAGGTTCGTGGATGCTTGGAGTTGTTCATGCATAGTATATGCACTATCATCCTATTGATGACCCTTGTCTGGTCATAAGTCCGGGGATGGAATGCAGTTGACTTGGTGAGCTTAGTGTCAAATAGTTTCTAGAGGCTTGACCAAAATGTTCTAACAAACATGCTATCGCAATATGATATAATGGTATGCGGGATTCCAAAATGGACCCATACTCGTTCAAACAAGATTTTGACAATGTCCTCTGTTGTGATAGTCTTATTGCAAGCCGAAAATATCGTCATATTAGGATATATGTCAACTATCACAAATACACAGTCATTACCATGCTTGGTAGAAGGGAGGCCTGCCAGATAGTCCATGGAGATGGATTCCCAGGGCTGATTAGGAGTAGGAATAGGAGTGTAAAAGCCTTGATTTTTGATGGTTGGCTTCAAGATGGCATAGATAATGTAGGATATGATAAATTTTCCAATTTCCTGTCAGGGTTTTGGCTAATAAAAATACTTCTATAGTACGACTACAATTTTCTCCACACCAAAGTGTCTTACGACCCTACTATAGTGCGCATCCCAAATAAATTTGGCACACCAAATTGAAGGAACACAAAGGTGGCCTAGGTAGCATAATAATGTGCCTTGGAGGTGGAAATATGGGACTTTCTTTCCATCCACTAGAATTTGATAAGTTATGAAGAATTCTAGATCAATTTTGTACAATTGAGGCCATCCATAGGTCCCATTGCAAAACGAGTTGTGAACAGTAGTTAGTGCTACAAATGGGGACCAACTGAGGTAATCTGCAACATGTTTGGTGCTTCCATTATTGTACTCAATGTTCAAGTGGAATTGTTGCATATATGTAGACCACTTCTGATGATGATCATTCTTCAACTTCCTTTGTGTCTGTATAAAATGAAGAGGTAGTTGATCTGTGTGGATGACCATCTCCTTCCCTAGAATGTAATGTTTCAATTTATGACAAGTATACAATATTGCACGATAGAATACATGTCTTTATCATATGTGTGGTACTTACAAACTGTATCAGAAAATGTCTCACTATGATATGCCACTAGATTCCCTTGCTAGGTGCTGACTACACCAATAACATAGTTGGAGGCATTTGTCTCGATTTCAAATGGTTATTGCAGGTATGAAAATGTGAGTACATGTGTAGAGAAAGGTGACGCTTCAGCTGAACGAACAGATTTTTTTGGGACTCATACCATGAAAAATATGCTATCACTTCACCCTTGGTAACCTGACTCAAAGGCCAAATGATATGGGAGAATCCCAACACGAACCTTCGATAAAAATTGGCATGGCCCAAAAAGTTGCAAATCTCTGTTAAACTAGTTGAGTCTAGCCAATCAAGATTGACTTGGATCTTAGCTAGATCCACATGAACCCCTTAATTATTTATGATGTAACCTAGATATTGGACTTGGCTCATGCCAAAGGTGAATGTTCTGAGGTTGGCACATATTTTGTGTTGTCTCAGGGTTTGAAGGACCTATCGAAAGTATTGCAAGTTATCTTCCCAACTCTTGTTGAAGATAAGAATGTCGTCTATATATACAACCACAAATGAGTTGGTGAAGGGACACAATATGTCATCCATTAGCCTCATAAAAGTTGCAGAAGAATTTTTCAATCTGAAATGCATGACCAACTATTCGAAAAGGCCCTCCTTGGATTTGAATGCAATCTTCCATACATCTGTTGGATTTATTGGAATCTAGTGATAATTGGCCCCCTTGAGCTGGTCATGAAGGTCATTAATCCATGAGATTAGATACCTATTCCTGACAGTGATTTTGTTTAGTGCTCGATACAATCACGAATGAGTTGGTGAAGGGCTGCAAGATGTCATCCATTAGCCTCATAAAATTTGCAAGGGAATTTTTCAATCTGAAATTCACAACCAACCATTCAAAAAGGCCCTCCTTGGATTTGAAGGCAACCTTCGATAGATCTATGGGATTTATTGGAATCTAGTGATAGCCAAACTTCATATCGATCTTGTTGAAATACTTGGCCCCCTTGAGCTAGTCGTGAAGGTCATTAATACATGAGATTGGATACCTACTCTTGACAGTGATTTTGTTCAATGCTTGATACTCAATGTAGATCCTTCTGGTCTCATCCTTCTTCTGTACAAGTAAAACAAAGCTCCCACAAGGTGAAGAAATTGATCAGATGTGTCCTTTTTTCAACATCTCTTGGATTCGCATTAGGGGAATTTTGAGGTCTAAAATGGGCCTCCTAAGTAAATTATAAAATAGTAGTGGAAATAATAAAATGATATTAGATTACATCATCAAATTTTAGAAGGAAAAAAGAAAAAACTACTTTTTCAACTCATATTTTAAGCTTATCTCCCTATGGGTTTACTCAAATTTTGAGCGGAAAAACTTTTTGGATGCAGAATTTGATTCTTCATCCAAGGAGTACCCATGTTGCATACTTTTGATGGACCCTACTACATGAAAAATGATAAATACATGAGAAATGTGATTGCAATCATGTTTTGTCATGTATTTCTCATTTGTTGTGTAGCAGGGTCCATCAAAAGTATGCAACATAGGTAGTCATTGGATGAGGAATTAAATGTTGCATCCAAGGAGTAATGCCATATGAAATTTGAGTAAAACCTTAAGGAGATAAGTTGAAAAAGTAGTTTTATTATTTTATTATTTTTTAATATTTTTACCTTTTTTACCCCAAAAAAGGTGAATCATCCGCCATGGTTGACATCATCATCTTGAATCCTATTGGTTCTTATAAAGTTTATTTTGGTTGAGAATTTTTCTTATGAGGCCCATTTTAGACCTCAAAAGTTCTCTAATGCCACTTGATATCTTCATTTTCCATAATGGAGCGACGATATATCGACCCATTGAGAAGAGGTGCTCCAAGGTTCATATTGATCGAATGCTTAACCTGACAGTGTAAGGGAACCGCTGTGGGTGAAGAGAAGATGTCCCTGTATTCTTCCACAACCTTATCCACTTTCTTCTGTTGCATGGAATAACCTTTCTTGGGGGCCATGGAGGTGGAAACGATATTCCCCTTACTTTGAGAGCGAATAAAAAAGAAAAAAATTTCCCGGTCCGGGAGATGATCTTACTGCATTGCTTACTAGAGTTCAAAGAGATGGTTGTAGGAAGGGATACCTCTAAAATCCTGTATAACTTACTACCCAAATTAATAATGACATTTCGAGGCCTAAACTCATACACAACATGACACTTCCACATGTATGGTTGGCTGTAATATCCCCAAAAGGGAGAATGCAGTAATACTTAAACACAATATAAGAACTGCAACAAGATAAAAAATAAATCTTAAGACAACATTAGAATTTATAGAGAAGATGAGCCATTTTATTATATTGGAGAAGAATCAGTTACTTAATGTACAAAATGTGAGTAGATCTAGCCAAAAAGTTGGTCTAGAATCCCTCAGAATACATGCTATAATAGGTACAGCTTAACTCGAGAGGCACTGAAGCAAATACTGTGTTGTCCCTTCAGAATAATATGAACATATAGCTATAGGATGAAAAAGTAAAATTCATATATACTCAAATATGGAGCTCAAATGATGCCAAAATTCAAGATCTGGCCAATGTGATGGATTCCCAAGATAATCCAGAAAGGATTTTCCAGATCTATAACTTTGGAAAATAACCTCCCTAGGATTCGATATTTGAGCTGATGGGAATACAGATCTGAAGCTAGATATGAAAAATAGATGGTTGAAATATGTTATTAGATCAGATCTATGCTTGACGGGCAGATCCCTTCTTTGAGCTAGAAGCTCTAGATCTAGCTTCTCAATCCTCCAATGATGATTTCAGTTGCTGTAACACAAATGCCAACAGAAACTGCACTGTGAGGGAAAGAGAGGCCTTCCGCCTGCTAAAAAATGTTGCAATAAACTCCAGGCTGATGGTAATACTGATGGCAATGTGAGGGAATGATCCCTCACAGGATTTCTAGCTGAAATACTAGCAACTTCCTTCCTCCCTTTTGATCTGCAAGATAGACAACGTAATTCCTGAAGGAAGTACTACTATTGGGAGGTAAATAAATTTTTGTCTGATGCCAGATAAGCAATGAATCTATAGGAAGATAATATTTAAGCCCAAGGTGATAGGAATAATCCTTCACCAGTTCTCCAGCTAAAGTACTGAAGACAACTTCCTCCTTCCAAACAGGTCTTCCGAAATCTGCAATTTCTGAATATGAATGTTATGCAGAAAGTAGGAAAAAGAGATGTGGCACTGAAATCTTGATGTAGAATTAAGTAAATGAATTTTTCTAGAGCTAATTTAAGAAAGAAGTGGGATTCCCGACCAGGAACACCCTGTGCTAAACAACACTTGCAATATCTGCTAAACAACCCGAGAAAGCAATGGAATGTCACATGACAATTCCAGATATGGAAATATCTTTACATCAAGAATAATCAGCATTCCCTCATCCTTGCCTTCATCTTCTTTATATAACATTTGAGCCTTCCCAAGCCTTGGCCCTCATCTAGACTGCATAGTGTATGTGGACAAGATCCTCTAAGTTTGACTGTGTTGTTTGACCAAATTAACCATCATGTCTAGGTGCAATGTACACCCTCTCCATCAAGTGTGTTGTGTTTTCACATCATCCTCCATCACTTTATCATGAATGTATCATAATCTTTTGTTTGACATCTTCAAGATCTTAGTTGACTGAATCAACCTTTTGATTGATCTCTTCAAGATCTTAGTTGACTGTGTCAACCACCATGATCTATCTCATTAATGAGACAAGTTATCCATTTTCATTCATATTAGTAGTTTCTCAACTACCTTATTATGTATATCTAGGTTTAATTAATCCACATTCACACACACAAAGTGGATATTTATTCATATTGAGGATTGTGGGTCCCTCCACCCTTTTATTTACTTAATTCATCAAGAAAATCAAGGACTCTAATATTCCACATATGATGTGGAAATTTAGGAATATTACAGTCCCCCCTGCAAAATGTTGCTTGTCCTCAAGAAAATACAAAAGTAGATGTAATATATCTATTCCCCTCCAAATAGCATCCACATAAGGAAGGCTTCCTCCATTTTCTACAATGGGTTATGCATGTTTGGTTCCAAAGTTGTCTTTTAAGAACATAAAGAATGACCTCTAATTGGATGGTTAGATGCCCTCCTTCCATCATGACGTACCAAGTGACAACCATATGATGTCCAACATCATCATCAATACATGAGGTGCATAAAATAAGGTGGCTCTCTTCACAAAGGAAAAGCTCCATCACACAATACATCTCTCCATCTTATGTTTCATGAATTTTTTTGAGCATTGATATGCTCTCATACTTAGCCCTGTTGGCCTTGTTGGATCCAAGCATCATTCCAATGTTATGAAAAATAAGAAGAAAAGGAGCTATATGGGTAGACAAGGATGTCAAACCATATTCTCCTAATAGTAACCACCGGAGTAAGGCCCTTTGCTGCCATCACCCATCTCCTCCATGTAAGATGGACAAGCCAAACTCCCCCAAAAGCAACCAAAGCAACACGATATTTTGCTGCTTTCTCTCCTCCTCATGTGCATCATGAAGCAAAAAAATACTAATGGACATATGGAATGTCACATCAGCCCAATGCAAAGAAACATCACCAGTGCACATCATGAGAGCATCATGCAAAGATTTACCCAAGACAAAACACATAGACATAGGAGATTTCATGTGGTGGCCAATCTCTCTCAAGTGAAACCAAAATGTACATGCCTTCTTTTTTTGCATTATATCATTGATATACAAGGCATGAATCAGAAAAATATGAGCTATTGGGTGGTAACCATACTCACCCAAGAGCAGCCAACGCAACCATGCCTCCTTCTTCATCTCATAAGTGTTCCTCAAGGCATGGATCAAATAAATAGGAGCCTTTGGGCAATGACAAGAACCTCCCAAGGGAAACCAACATAACCAAGCTTGCTGGCCCATATAAATCTGCAAGTGGTCATGAAACCCCTTTCTTATCTTCCTCATCCACTCACCCCAATATGGAATATGAGTGATGTGCTGCATAATCATGGTATCCTCCCTTTGTAGAATACCATCTTCCCCAAACTGATGAATAAATTTTCACTCCATGAAATGTTGAAGTGCACCTCTAATGAGATCTCTTAATGAGACCTTCTTCTCATCCGTGGCCTTCCAAAACCAATGAGGTTCTAGATCTGCTGTAGGTAGAAGTTTCTCTTTGAGCTGTGAGATGCTCATTGAGAAAGGGTCATCTAGAAAGGAGAAAAGGTTTCTCATCTCAAGATGTCTACCATTTATCATCTTTACCTCCATTTATTCATGAGTGAAGCTACCTTCATAATGCTCCAAGAATAATGGGGCCTCATCATTATCACTGCTTCTTAGTGACAACGCTGTAGATCTGCAAGGTAATACATAAATTGTCTCAAAGAAAGGTACAATACTGATCTCATAACCAGTCATTGTACAAAGGATTATGATCATCCCTTCTTCTAAAGCTCTACACTTCAACTCAAGAGGTTGAATGTGGTCCATCCATGACAAACTGGGATAGTTTTTTATCTCCTCCTTGATTAGATCAAAAGTCCTCTGCACTGTGATATATTTCTACTTCAAATCAACACTATGTTATAACCCTTGGTTATGCATGGGCCTTGATGGCATGTCCCCATAAGTTTCAATAAGATCTACTGAAACAATAGGTGATGAATGTGTATTCATACCTTGGATCAACTGATATGTGGGAACCTCTTGACAGAACACAAGATTTCCTCCAACCGGGACAATAATGCCTCCAACTAATGGTAAGAGTGATGGTTGCTCTTCTCCAAGTGTACCATCATTGGAATTTTCCTCCTTTCCCTCATGGATCTCCTGAATCATGCATGGGACTCTATATGTTAAGAGCTCAAGACCAACTTGCAAATATGCAAGATTCTCTTCTCTAGATGCAAGTACTTCTGCAGCTGGTGGTGAATGTAGTGACTTCTTGTCCAGAGTGACAAGATTGCCATCCTCCTCCTTAGGAAATGTCACTTTGTGGCACATATCTGGTTTTCTCCCATCAAATTCCTTCCTTAACTTGTGAAAGAAATCTGAACATTTAGTCACCTTTGCATGCTCCATGTGACCAAACCACCAATCATTGGCTTCATTTAAGAGATGAATTGCTGCAATTTGAACAACCTCTTCTTCAGACAGGATGTAGTCTGAAAAATTCATCTAACTCTCTCCTCCAAGCCTTAACAGTACTTGAGGAAGATCCATCAAATGTAGGAAAATATAACCTATTATTCCTTTTTCTTCTATTGTTGCTATAGGATCCTCTTTCTTCTTTGACTTTGAAGAATTGTTGGAGAGTTAGCTTCTCCTTGAATGCTCTAAACTATGCTTTGTACTCTTCAAGATATAGATAGAGAGTCTCATGAGTCTCAGGTTCATTCCTTCATTTCTAAACCCTTCACCTTCTTCAAAGAGAGTGGGCATAGTGGATCTATGAGGAGATCTAGGATTCTCTGGTTTTCTTCTTTGCCGATAGGAAGTGCTAGGACCTTCCTCATCACATCTTCTTCTTGGACCTTATTTTTTCCTTTCCTCTTTCATTTGATAAACCTCCTTGGAGAGATCTTGAATAGATATACAGAAATGAGTGGCAGAATTTTATTCCTCCATGATAGATCTCATCTAACTGCTTCTTCTTTAGATGCAAAATATGAAGTGTCCACAAGCTAAGCCAAAGATCATGCTCTGATACCACTGTAATATCCCCAAAAGGGAGAATGCAGTAATACTTAACCACAGTATAAGAACTGCAACAAGATAAACAATAAATCTTAAGAAACCATTAGAATTTACAGAGAAGCTGAGCCATTTTATTATATTGGAGAAGAATCAGTTACACAATGTACAAAATGTGAGTAGATCTAGCCCAAAGTTGGTTTAGAATCCTTCAGAAAACATGCTGCAATAGGTACAGAGTAACTGGAGAGGCACTGAAGCAAATACTTCATTTTCCCTTCAACAGAATATGAGAATATAACTGCAGGATGAAAAAGGAAAATGAATATCTACTCAAATCCATAGCTCAAATGATGCCAATATTGAAGATCTGGCCAATGTGATGGATTCCCAAGATAACCCAGAAAGGATTTTCTAGATCTACAACTTTGGAAAATCACCTCCCTAGGATTAGATAATTGATTTGTTGGGAAATATAGATCGAAAGTTGAATTTGACAAATATATGGTTGAAATATGCTATCAGATTAGATCTATGCTTGAACAGCTGATCCCTTCTTTAGATCTATGAGCTAGAAGCTCTAGATCTAGCTTCTCAATCATGCAATGATGATTGCAGTTGCTGCAACATAACTTCCAAAAGAAACTATGCTGTGAGGGAAAGAGAGGCCTTCTTCGTGCTGAAAAATTCTACAATAAACTCCAGGATGCTGGTAAGACTGATGGAAATGTGAGGGAATGATCCCTCACAGGATTTCTAGCTGAAATACTAGCAACTTCCTTCCCCCCTTTTGATCTGCAAGATAGACAGGGTAATTCCTGAAGGAAGTACTGCAGTTTGGAGGTCAATAAATTTTTACCTGATGCCAGATCAGAAATGAAGCTCTGGGAAGCTAACCTTTAAGCCCAAGGTGATAGGAATAATCCTTCACCAGTTCTCCAGCTGAAGTACTGAAGAGAACTTCCTCCTTCCAAACTGATCTTCAGAAATCTGCAATTTTTGAATATGAATGTTCTGCAGAAAGTAGGAAAAAGAGACGTGGCACTTAAAGCATGATGTAGAATGAATTACAAGACTCTTTCTAGATATTCTCTAAGAAAGATATGGGATTCTTGACCAGGAACACCCTGTGCTAAACAACACTTGAAAAATCTTCTAAACAGCCTGAGAAAGCAATGGAATGTCACATGACAATTCTAGATATGAAAATATCTTTACATCAAGAATAATCAGCATGCCCTCATCCTTGCCTTCATCTTCTTTATATAACATATGAGCCTTCCCAAGCCTTGGCCCTCATCTAGACTGCACAGTGTATGTGGACAAGATCCTCCAAGTTTGACTGCGCTGTTTGACCAAATCAACCATCATGTCTAGGTGCAATGTACACACTCTCCATCAAGTGTGCTGTGTTTGCACATCATCCTCCATCACTTTATCATGAATGTCTCATGATATTTTGTTTGATATCTTCAAGATCTTAGCCGAGTGAATCAACCTTCTGTTTGATCTCTTCAAGATCTTAGTTGACGGTGCCAACCTCCATGACCTATTTCATTAATGAGACAAGTTATTCATTTTCATTCATATTACTAGTTGATCAACTACCTTATTATGTAGATCTAGGCTTAATTAATCCACATTCACAGACACAAAGTGGATATTTATTCATATTGAGGATTGTGGGTCCCTCCACCCTTTTATTTACTTAATTCATTAAGAAAATCAAGGACTCTAATATTCCAAATATGATGTGGAAATTTGGGAATATTACAATCCCCCCCGACAAAATGTTTCTTGTCCTCAAGAAACTCCAAAAATAGATGCAAGCCATATATTCCCCTCCTAGTGGCATCCACCTAAGGAAGGCTTCCTCCATTTTCTGCAATGGGTTATGCATGTTTGGTTCCAAAGTTGTCTTTTAAAAACATGAAGAATGACCTATAACTGTATGGTTAGATGTCCTCCTTCCATCATGAAGTACCAAGTGACAACCATATGATGTCCAACATCATCATCAATACATGAGGTGCATAAAATAAGGTGTCTCTCTTCACAAAGGAAAACCTCTGTCACACAATACATCTCTCCATCCCATGTTTCATGAATTTGTTTGAGCATTGATATGCTCTCATACTTAGCCCTGTTGGGCTTGTTGGATCCATATTATGCAAAAGAAGAAGGAAAAGAGCTATATGGGTAGACAAGGATGTCAAACCATATTCTCCTAATATTAACCACCGGAGTAAGGCCCTTCGCTGCCATCCCCCATCTCCTCCATGTAAGATGGATAAGCCAAACTCCCCAAAAAGAAACCAAAGCAACAAGAGATCTTGCTGCTTTCTCTCCTCCTCACGTGCATCATGAAGAAAAAATATACTAATGGACATATGGAGTGTCACATCAACCCAATACAAAGAAACATCATCAATGCAAATCATGAGAGCATCATGCCAAGATTTACCCAAGACAAAACACATAGACATAGGAGATGTCATGTGGTGGCCAATCTCTCTCAAGTGAAACCAAAATGAACATGCCTTGTTTTTCTTCTTTCTATCATTGATACACAAGACATGAATTAGAAAAATATGAGCTATTGGGTGGTAACCATACTCACCCAAGAACAGCCAGCGTAGCCATGCCTCCTTCTTCATCTCATAAGTGTTCCTCAAGGAATGGATCAAAGAAATAGGAGCCTCTGGGCAGTGAAAAGAACCTCCCAAGGGAAACCAACGTAACCAAGCTTGCTGGCCCATATAAATCTGCAAGTGGTCATGCAACCCCTTTCTTATCTTCCTCATCCACTCGCCCCAATATGGAAGATGAGTGACATGCTGCATAATCATGGTATCCTCCCTTTGTAGAATACCATCTTCCCCAAACTGATGAAGAACTTTGCACTCCATGAAATGTTGAAATGCACTTCCAATGAGATCTCTTAATGAGACCTTCTTCTCATCAATGGCCTTCCAAAACCAATGAGGTTCTGGATCTACTGTAGGTAGAAGTTTCTCTTTGAACTGTGAGATGCTCATTGAGAAAGGGTCATCTAGAAAGAAGAAAATGTTTCTCATCTCAAGATGTCTATCATTTATCATCTTTACCTCCATTGCTTCATGAGTGAAGCTACCTTCAAAATGCTCCAATAATAATGGGGCCTCATCATTATCACTACTTCTTAGTGACATCGTTGTAGATCTGCAAGGTAATACATAAACTATCTCAAAGAAAGGTACAATAATGATCTCATAACCAGTCATTGTACAAAGGATTATTCTCATCCCTTCTTCTAAAACTCTACACTTCAACTTAATAGGTTGAATGTAGTCCCTCCATGAAAAAATGGGATAGGTTTTCATCTCCTCCTTGATTAGATCAAGGGTCCTTTGCGTTGTGATATATTGCTGCTTCAAATAAACACTATGTTCTAACCCTTGCTTATGCATGGGCCCTGATGGCATGTCCCCATAAGTTTCAATAAGATCTACTAAAACAATAGGTGATGAATGTGTATACATTCCTTGGATCAACTGATATGTGGGAACCTCTTGAAAGAACACAAGAGTTCCTCCAACTAGGACAATAATGCCTCCAACTACTGGTAAGAGCGATGGCTGCTCTTCTCCAAGTGTACCATCACTGGAATTCTCCTCCTTTCCCTCATGGATCTCCTGAATCATGCATGGGACTCTATATGTTAATAGCTCAAGACCAACTTGCAAAGATGCAAGAGTCTCTTCTTTAGATGCAAGTACTTCTGCAGCTGGTGGTGAATGTAGTGACTTCTTGTCCAGAGTGACAAGATTTCCATCCTCCTCCTTAGGAAATGTCACTTTGTAGCATATATCTGGTTTTCTCCCATCAAATTCCTTCCTCAACTTGTGAAAGAAATCTGAACATTTAGTCACCTTTGCATGCTCCATGTGACCAAACCACCAATCATTGGCTTCATCTAAGAGATGAAGTGTTGCAATTTGAAAAACCTCTTTTTTATCTATAGGATGTAGTTTGAAAAATGTATCGAAATCTCTTGTCCAAGCCTTAACAATGCTTGAGGAAGATCCATCAAATGTAGGCAAATAGAATCTATTTTCCCTTTTTCTTCTATTGCTGCTATAGGATCCTATTTCTTCTTTTATTTTGAAGAATTGTTGGAGAGTTAGCTTCTCCTTGAATGCTCTAGACTGTGCTTTATACTCTTCAATATATAGATTGAGAGTCTCATGAGTCTCAAGTTCATTCCTTCCTTCATTTCTAAACCCTTCACCTTCTTCAAAGAGAGTGGGCATAGTGGATCTATGAGGAGATCTAGGATTCTCTAGTTTTCTTCTTTGCCAATAGGAAGTGCTGGGACCTTCCTCATCACATCTTCTTCTTGGACCTTCTTTCTACCTTTCCTCTTTCATTTGATAGACCTCCTTGGAGAGATCTTGCATAGATCTACAGAAATGAGTGGTAGAATTTTCTTCCTCCATGATAGATCTCATCTAACTACTTCTTCTTTAGATTCAAAAGATGAAGTGTCCACAAGCTGAGCCATGCTCTGATAACACTGTAATATCCCCAAAAGGGAGAATGCAGTAATACTTAACACAATATAAAAATTGCAGCAAGATAAAAAACAAATATTTAGAAAACATTAGAATTAACAGAGAAGCTGAGCCATTTTATTATATTGGAGAAGAATCAGTTACACAATGTACAAAATGTGAGTAGATATGGCCAAAAAGTTGGTCTAGAATCCCTTAGAAAACATGCTGCAATAGGTACAATGTAACTGAAGAGGCATTGAAGAAAATACCGCGTTGTCCCTTTAGTAGAATATGAACATATAGCTACAGGATGAAAAAGGAAAATGCAGATCTACTCAAATATGGAGCTCAGATGATGCCAAGGTTTAAGATCTGGCCAATGTGATGGATTCCCAAGATAACCCATAAAGGATTTTCTAGATCTACAACTTTGGAAAATCACCTCCCTAGGATTTGATGCTTGATCTGTTGGGAAATATAGATCTAAAGCTAGATCTGAAAAATGGCTGAAATATGTTATCAGATCAGATCTATGCTTGAAGGGTTGATCCGTTCTTTAGATCTATGAGCTAGAAGCTCTAGATATAGCTTCTCAATCCTCCAATAATTATTGCAGCTGCTGCAACACAAATTCCAATAGAAACTGTGCTGTGAGGGAAAGAGATGACTTATACCTGCTAAAAAATGATACAGTAAACTCCAGGATGATGGTAATACTGATGGAAATGTGAGGGAATGATCCCTCACAGGATTTGTAGCTGAAATCCTAGCAACTTCCTTCCTCCCTTCTGATTTGCAAGATAGACAACATAATTCCTGAAGGAAGTACTGCTGCATTGAGGTCAATAAATTTTGGCTTGATCCCAGATCAGAAATGAAGCTCTGGGAATCTGATCTTTAAGCCCAAGGTGATAGGAATAATCCTTCACGAGTTCTCTAGTTGAAGTACTGAAGACAACTTCCTCCTTCAAAACTGATCTTTAGAAATTTGCAATTTCTGAATATTAATGTTCTGCAGAAAGTAGGAAAAAGAGATGTGGCACTTAAAGCCTAATGTAGAATGAAGTACAAGCCTCTTTCTATATCTTCTCTAAGAAAGAGGTGGGATTCCCAACCAGGAACACCCTGTGCTAAAAAACACTTGCAATATCTGCTAAACAACCCGAGAAAGCAATGGAATGTCACATGACAATTCCAGATCTAAAAATATCTTTACATCAAGAATAATCAACATGTCCTCATCCTTGCCTTCATCTTCTTTATATAACATATGAACCTTCCCAAGACCTGGCTCTCATCTAGACTGCGTAGTGTATGTGGACAAGATCCTCCAAGTTTTACTGCGCTGTTTGACCAAATCAACCATCATGTCTAGGTGCAATGTACACCCTCTCCATCAAGTGTGCTGTGTTTGAAAATCATCCTCCATCAATTTATCATGAATGTCTCATGATATTTTGTTTGACATCTTCAAGATATTAGTTGACTGAATCAACCTTATGTTTGATCTCTTGAAGATCTTAGTTGACCGTGTCAGCCTCCATGACCTATTTCATTAATGAGACAGGTTCTCCATTTTCATTCATGTTAGTAGTTTCTCAACTACCTTATTATGTAGATCTAGGCTTAATTAATCCACATTCACACACACAAATTGGATATTTATTCATATTGAGGATTGTGGGTCCCTCCACCCTTTTATTTACTTAATTCATTAAGAAAATCAAGGACTCTAATATTCCAAATATGATGTGGAAATTTGGGAATATTATAGTCCCCCCCAGCAAAATGTTGCTTGTCCTCAAGCAACTCCAAAAGTAGATGCAAGCCATCTATTCCCCTCCAAATGGCATCCACATAAGGAAGGCTTCCTCCATTTTCTACAATGGGTTATGCATGTTTGGTTCCGAAGTTGTCTTTTAAAAACATGAAGAATGACCTATACCTGTATGGTTAGATGTCCTCCTTCCATCATGAAGTACCAAGTGACAACCATATTATGTCCAACATCATCATCAATACATGAGGTGCATAAAATAAGGTGTCTCTCTTCACAAAGGAAAAGTTCCGTCACACAATACATCTCTCCATCCCATGTTTCATGAATTTTTTTGAGCATTGATATGCTCTCATACTTAGCCCTGTCGGCCTTGTTGAATCCAAGCATCATTCCAATGTTATGTAAAAAAAGAATGAAAGGAGCTATATGGGTAGACAAGGATGTCAAACCATATTCTCCTAATATTACCCAACAAAGTAAGGCAATTTGCTGCCATCCTTCATCTCCTCCATGTAAGATAGACAAGCCAAACTCCCCCAAAAGCAACCAAAGCAACAAGAGATCTTGCTACTTTCTCTCCTCCTCATGTGAATCATGAAGCAAAAACATACTAATGGACATATGGAATGTCACATCAACCCAATACAAAGAAACATAATCAATTCACATCATGAGAGCATCATGCCAAGATTTACCCAAGACAAAACACATAGACATAGGAGATGTCATGTGGTGGCCAATATCTCTCAACTGAAACCAAAATGAAAATGCCTTCTTTTGCTGAATTCTATCATTGTACATAAGGCATGAATCAGAAAATACGAGCTATTGGGTGGTAACCATACTCACCCAAGAGTAGCCAGTGCAGCCATGCCTCCTTCTTCATCTCATAAGTGTTCCTCAAGGCATGGATCAAAGAAATAGGAGCCTTTGGGCAGTGACAAGAACCTCCCAAGGGAAACCAACGTAACCAAGCTTGCTGGCCCATATAAATCTGCAAGTGGTCATGCAACCCTTTTCTTATCTCCCTCATCCACTCACTCCAATATGGAATATGAGTGATGTGCTGCATAATCATGATATCCTCCCTTTGTATAATAACATATTCCCCAAACTGATGAAGAACTTTGCACTCCATGAAATGTTGAAGTGCACCTCCAATGAGATCTCTTAAAGAGACCTTATTCTCATCCATGGCCTTCCAAAAACAATGAGGTACTAGATCTGCTGTAGGTAGAAGTTTCTCTTTGAGCTGTGAGATGGTCGTTGAGAAAGGGTCATCTAGAAAGGAGAAAAGGTTTCTCATCTCAAGATGTCTACCATTTATCATCTTTACCTCCATTGCTTCATGAGTGAAGCTACCTTCAGAATGCTCCAAGAATAATGGGGCCTCATCATTATCACCACTTCTTAGTGACAGTGCTGTAGTTCTGCAAGGTAATACATAAACTATCTCAAACAAAGGTACAATACTAATCTCATAACCAGTCATTGTACAAAGGATTATTCTCATCCCTTCTTCTAAAACTCTACACTTCAACTTAATAGGTTGAATGTAGTCCCTCCATGACAAACTGGGATAGTTTTTCATCTCCTCCTTGATTAGATCAAGGGTCCTCTCCACTGTGATATATTTCTACTTCAAATCAACACTATGTTCTAACCCTTGCTTATGCATGGGCCTTGATGGCATGTTCGCATAATTTTCAATAAGATCTACTAAAACAATAGGTGATGAATGTGTATGCATACCTTGGATCAACTGATATATGGGAACCTCTTGACAGTACACAAGAGTTCCTCCAATTGGGAAAATAATGCCTCCAACTGCTGGTAAGAGTGATGACTGCTCTTCTCCAAGTGTACCATCACTGGATTTCTCCTCCTTTCCCTCATGCATCTCTTGAATCATGCATGGGACTCTATATGTTAGGAGCTCAAGACCATATTGCAAAGATGCAAGAGTCTCTTCTCTGGATGCAAGTACTTCTGCAGCTAGTGGTGAATGTAGTGATTTCTTTTCAAGAGTGACAAGATTGACATCCTCCTCCTTTGGAAATTTCACTTTGTGGCACATCTTTGGTTTTCTCCCATCAAATTCCTTCCTCAACCTGTGAAAGAAATCTGAGCATTCAGTCACCTTTGTATGCTCCATGTGACTAAACCACCAATCATTGGCTTCATCTAAGAGATGAAGTGCTGCAATTTGAACAACCTCTTCTTCAGCTACAGGATGTAGTGTGAAAAATGCATCTAACTCTCTCCTCCAAGCCTTAACAGTGCTTGAGGAAGATCCATCAAATGTAGGCAAATAGAGTCTATTATGCATTTTTCTTCTATTGCTGCTATAGGATCCTCTTTCTTCTTTGATTTTGAAGAATTGTTGGAGAGTTAGCTTCTCCTTGAATGCTCTAGACTGTGTTTTGTACTCTTTAATGTATATATTGAGAGTCTCATGAGTCTCAAGTTCATTCCTTCCTTAATTTCTACACCCTTCACCTTCTTGAAAGATAGTGGGCATAGTGGATCTATGAGGAGATCTAGGATTTTCCGGTTTTCTTCTGTGCTGATAGGAAGCGCTGGGACCTTCCTCATCACATCTTCTTCTTGGACCTTATTTATGCCTTTCCTCTTTCATTTGATAGACCTCCTTGGAGAGATCTTGCATAGATCGATAGAAATGAGTGGAAAAATTGTCTTTCTCCATGATAGATCTCATCTAACTGCTTCTTCTTTTAATGCAAAAGATGAAGTGTCCACAAGCTGAGCCAAAGATCATGCTTTGATATCACTGTAATATCCCCAAAAGGGAGAATGCAGTAATACTTAAACACAATATAAGAACTGTTGCAAGATAAACAGTAAATCTTAAGACAACATTAGAATTTACAGAGAAGCTAAGCCATTTTATTATATTGGAGAAGAATCAATTACACAATGTACAAAATGTGAGTAGATCTAGCCAAAAAGTTGGTCTAGAATCCCTTAGAAAACATGCTGAAATAGGTACAAAGTAACTGGAGAGGCACTGAAGTAAATACTGCACTGTCCCTTTAGCAGAATATGAACATATAACTACAGGCTGAAAAAGGAAAATGCATATCTACTCAAATATGGAGCTCAGATGATGCCAAGATTCAAGATCTATCCAATGTGATGGATTCCCAGGATAACCCAAAAAGGATTTTCCAGATCTACAACTTTGGAAAATCACCTCCCTAGGATTTGATCCTTGTTCTGCTGGGAAATACAGATCTGAAGCTAGATCTGAAAAATAGATGGCTGAAATATGTCATCAAATCAAATCTATGCTTGAAGGGTTGATCCCTTCTTCATATCTATGAGCTAGAAGCTCTAGATCTAGCTTCTCAATCCTCGAATGATGATTGCAGCTACTGCAACACAAATGCAAAAAAAAAATGCGCTGTGAGGGAAAGAGAGGCCTTCTGCCTGCTGAAAAATGCTGCAATAAAATCTAGGATGATGGTAAGACTGATGGAAATGTGAAGGAATGATCACTCATAGGATTTCTAGCTGAAATACTAGCAATTTATTTCCTCCCTTTTGATCTGCAAGATAGACAGCGTAATTCCTAAAGGAAGTACTGCTTCTAGGAGGTCAATAAATTTTGGCCTAATGCTAGATCAGCAAGGAAGCTCTGGGAAGCTAATATTTAAGCCCAAGGTGATAGGAATAATCCTTCACCAGTTCTCCAGTTGAAGTACTGAAGACAACTTCCTCCTTCCAAACTGATCTTCAGAAATCTGCAATTTTTGAATATGAATGTTCTGCAGAAATTAGGAAAAAGAGATGTGGCACTTAAATCCTGATGTAGAATGAAGTACAAGAATATTTCTAGAGCTTCTCTAAGCAATAAGTTGGATTCTTGACCAGGAACACCCTATGCTAAACAACACTTGCAATCTCTACTAAACAGCTCGAGAAAACAATGGAATGTGTTGTAGCCCCTACAACACCCTCCAAAAAGATCACCATTTCAAATTTTTGGAGCCCCTTAAAACTAAAGAGAAACTATTAAGTCGCCAAGTCGCCAAGTCGCAAAGTTAAACTATTGATGAAAACCGCGACCCCACGACCTTGCGACCTCGCGACCCCAGGTCGCTAGGTTGCAAGGTCGCAAATCCCCAACTTTAACGAAAAGTGCGACCTAGCGACCTTGCGACCCAGCGACCCCAGGTCGCCAGGTCGCCAGGTCGCTAAGTCGCAAATATACAATTTTAATGAAAAGTGTGACCCAGTGACCTTGCGACCCCGCGACCCCAAGTTGAAAGGTCGCAAGGTTGCAAAACTCTGGAATTAATTGATTTGCGACCCAGCGACCCGCATTAATTGCCCACACGTGCGACCTTCTATATAAGGGAGGTCGCCACGTCGCATTTTACACATTCAGCGATTTGAAAGAAAACGCCTCTGACAGTTCGACTGGCGCTATTTTCCCGGGTAAGTTTCCATTTCCTCCTGCTTTTTCCATTATGAGCATTTCTTGCCAAACCCATGTCCCCTTAGGCCTTTAAATTGCCCTTTTTCTGAGCTTTTATATTTTTTGACTATTTTGTGAATCTGCTTTCTCCACAAATGTCCAACCTCACCACATTTCTGGTTCAAACTCTGGTAGCTTTGCCCCTTTCTCTTAAAACCATTCCTCAGCTCTGCCTGGACCCAACTAACTTATAAATCCTCAAGAGGAGGGAGAAAAGAGAACTTACGGCCACGCGCGTGCAAAACCCCCCCGGCAAGCCTTATCGCGACCTAGTCGCGAGGTCGCAAAGTCGCATCCTTCCATATTTCTGAAATCTGTGACCCAGCGACCCAACGACCTAGTCGCGAGGTCGCAAGGTCATATTTTCAAATTTTTTGGAGAGTTGCAACCCAGTGACCTAGCGACCTGGTCGCGAGGTCACAAGGTCACACCTGGACCTTTTCTTGCAATCTGCGACCCAGCGACCCAGTAAACCAGTAACCCAGTTTTACATGTGTCACAGCTAAATTTCACCACTAAACTATAACTGGTTTTATATCATCATGTCGTTCTTATCTTGGGATTCCTTTATGAATTTGACAGGTGAACTTCAAGAAGACATAGAGTGCATACCTGTTTTATCATATTCTAGTGACATGGCGCCCCCGCTATCTCGGAGGAAGGACAAGCAAGTAGTGGAAGAAATTGATGAGCTGGAGGTGGTGTCCCCACCCCCAATATACAGGGATACACTATGTACCTTTGCAAAAGAAGACAGTATGCGATGGTACCAAGTGTATCATGAGTTCGCTATACCGGAAGAGGAATTTCCAGAAGATCTCCCAGACCGGGAAATATACTTGGAAGTCAAGAAGTCTAAACTACATCTGGCAGGGGCGCATCCAGCCATATTTCCATGTTCAGAGGTTATAGATTGGATCATACAAAAGACGGATCCCAAGAAGTTTGTGATCCGAGACAGCGAAGGCAGGGCTTTCGCTACGCTCGTAGGCGCGGATGCTCACCTCTACTACTCGTTGCCTCGCCCGGATGAGCATTTCACTCCAGAATGGGCTACTGCCCACGCTGTTCTGATAGTTGATACTATTAGACAATGGTGGGAGGAGCCCGAGAAGTTCAAGGTCAAGAAAGACCAAGAATACCCGGTGGCTAGCCTGAGGAAGGTTTATAAATTGGTTGCCGCCATGCTTTGCAGGCTTTACGGGCGCCCGGATTGCTCCACTTTCAGCGGTAGTTGGGCTACCATCATGGAGTATGTGACAACACATGGCACCCGTTTCAACTGGGCCAGCATATTGATGACTTCGATGCAGACCAACTTGAACGCGGCATTGGCCCCGGATGAAGGAATGCCTGCCGAATTTTACATGGCCTCTTACCTACTGGATGTTGTCTGCGCAAGAGTACACTTCGAGGGATGGGCACACAACTGGGATTCCGAGCAGTCGCGTGCAATTCATCTGCAACTCAAGGTATTTTGGGAGTCCAAATACAAATAGGATATAGATCAGATCTCCCAAGTGTTTATCCCCTCTCTATATAGACACTTATTTGGCCAAGATGCCCCCTACATGTCTTGGCGGGCCAAGGAGACTCTAGTCAAAGTGGCACACTGGTTCCATTTCCCCGGGTATACCTTCATCCGAGTATTTGGAACTTACAGGGCACCACATGCTATGCCTCGCTTTGTTACAGACAAAATTCTCATTCAGGAGGTATGCTTCCAGATGTCTCAAGGCTTCTCCAACGTCCTGTCTAAATGCAAAAAGAAGCTGTGGCCCACGATACCCCTCACCATTGGCGCGTGCACAGTTAAAGAATTCAGGGAAGTAGCAGCAGAGGGAGAAGCAATGAAAAGTTATCAGCTTGGGGCGCTAGAACACCGAACATATGACCCAGAGAGAATAGTTCCTGAACACTGCCTGAAAGCTAAATTCAAATGGACTTATCAGCATATTGAGCGCCCGACAGAAGACGAGAGAAGGAACTGGTATAATGCTGAGAGACAATTTGCTCCAGGAGTAAACGTGGTCCAAGAAGATCCAGATGATCAGAGCCTAGAAGACAGAAGTCATCAGTTAGGAGGTTCCTCTTCCTCTTTACCCAAGAAATCTCAGACCAACACAGGGTTTACTCCATCCATCCAACAGAAAGAAGCAGAAGCAAAAGCCCAACAAGAAAGGGAAAAGAAGATAAAAGAGGATGAAGAAGCACGCAAGAAGAGTGCAATAACAACACCGAAGAAGAAGCAGGCCAAGGAGGCCAGGAAAGAAAAGGAGGGAAAGGAGGCACAGGCCACAGCAGAACGGGCACTTAAGGCAGAGCTGGACAAAGCAGAAACTGAACGCCAAAAGAAGGCCGAACAGGTTGCGAAAGCTGAACGCCAAAAGAAGGCCGAACAGGCTGCTACTGCTGAGCGGAAGAGGAAGGCCGAAATAGAAGCAGCAGGAGAAGCTGAACGCCGGCGAAAGGAAGAAGAGGAAAAGAACACAGAATAAAGGGAGGATGACATGCTGGAAGATATTGAGGTAAATCCCCTCGAGATACCTCTGGGCAGTACCAAGCTTTCTGATGTTAGATCCCCCCCAGGGGCAGGAAGAGGATGTATTTGACCTCACGAGACTCACATTCGATCAATTCTCTTTCAAAATCTGGTAAGAGAAAAGAAGGTCACTGGCACAAAGTCCCTCTGCCACATCCACGGTTGCAACAGGCAAAGACATAGTCCTTGATACCAGGACTAATCCTGTAATGATAGCATCGGCGGGTACTGCTTTCGCCGCAGCCACAGAAGAGAACGTAACCAGAATGAGTAGAGAAATAGTCTCTCTACAAAATAGACTGCAAGCAGCTGAGCAGCGCGAGAAAAGAGCAGAGCAGGAGAAAGCAGAGTTGAGAGCAGAAGTTCAACAACTTCGAAACCAGACTCCACCGGTAAATGAAGTCCCACTGGCCATTTTCAAGGAGTGTGAAGTGTTAGAAGTAACCATGAGGCAGGTGTATGGAGAAATGTTCACCATCGAACAAACAGTCGCCCCACTGGTAAGAGCACAAGCAAAAACCAAGCAAAAGCACGAGCAGCTCAGGGAGGCCTCACAGGCCTTAGACAGGATGATGGGCTGGACAGTACAATACCCTCAGGCACCTGAAAATTTGCCCAAGAGGGATTGGATTCATACACAGGATGCTAAGGTTCAGCTCCGTATGGCAATACAATCTAAGGACAAACTGTCTAAGGACCTGGACAAAGTAATGTCTTCATACAACCACCTGATCAGCGGTATCGACTCGATGCACACCTTGCACCACATTCCATCACTTGGGGCATTGGACAAAGAGAAAACCTGGGAACAAGTGGATCAGGACATCCAGTCATTTTTGCAGCCTATCAAGCAAGTCGCTGCTGCTCCCGAGCCCTCAGCATCTCAAGAACATCTGAGTCAGTTTATTGCCACTCCAGCGTGGATTTATACCAAGCTTGCCTCACATTCAAACCAGATCTCACAGAAAATGGAAACCTTAGTACCAAATGCTTTGGAATTCATGCATCGGTTGAAGGAGGAGGTCCCTCTAGTTTCCCCCATAGCGGCAGAGTACCGGACATGGCAAGATTTTCTCAAGGAGAAACAGATTGACACCCCTGACATCAACATTGCGCATCCATCTCCACAGCCCGGTAGCAGCAAGTCATGAGCAGCAGTTAGAGGTATGTCGTAGGTCAGACCACCCGGACAAGTCGTAGGTCGCACTGCCTATCCAGGTCCCAAGTTGCACATACCAGACAAGTCGTAGGCCGCAACCTCTTCAAGGTCGCGAGGCAACTCAACAGGCAGGCAGGTGAAAAGTCGAGAAGCCCAAAGGGCAAGTTTTGTGCTATAAAACTCCCTACGGGGAAAGAACCAAGGGGCTTTTTCTTTTTGGAAGACTCAAGAGCTACATTGTATTGTATTGAAAGACCATATTCTTAGGCATATGAATACGAATGCTTGCTAAAACCTCTTTGTTGGATGATGTGTCTTGCTGTGACAACACTGTGTGTATTTCTTGAACAGTTTCAGAACATCCTATGATTAATGAAACTGCATTTCCAATAACATCATTTATGCATCATGTTTATCTATGCTTGTGTTAATGATGTTCAGTTTTATCACTTTCTAAATGGATGTTAATACCTTTGTCTATTAGCATTTCGTTTTATCTTTCAGAAAGTAAGGAGGAATCTTGCCATTAAGAACTATTTCTTCTGTGGTAAGATACCTTGCAAGCATAACCCCAAAGACGTGCTGTTAACTACATCTCTTCGGGCGTATGTGTTTTATTTATTTCTCTTGCTACGCATAGTGTTGTAGACATGTTCCATGCATCAATCATGTATTTCGTATCTTATGAATAAGTGTGTGTCTGCAGGTTTAATCAGGTTCTTTTGAGACCAGAAGGGAAGGCGTCTTAAGCGGTAGCTGGACCCACACCCCGGACGGGATCCCTACTCCAAACGGTTTAAGGTCTAATTGGGACTTTTTACCAGGGAGATCCCCTACTGTTGGCTGGAAAAATTTTCCCGTCAACAGATTTGGCGCTAGAAGGAGGGCCTGATGGAAGCCTCCCAACATACAACGAACTTTCCATCACAAACTCCCCAAGGGGAGGTCATAAACAATGAAACTGTCCCTCCTCCTCTAGAAGATATTCCAGAGAGGGAGACTCGATGTTATGAAATCACCAGGGCGCAGTTGAGAGCCTTGCGCCCAGCTGCCCGCGATCTTATCAGAAACTTACGATTTACTCCAATCATGGAATACCTTGCCCACACTAGAACCCCTCCTGAGAACATCACTTGGAATGGTGTCCTTGCAAGTACCATACCTGAGCTCTTAAATCTCATGTTGGAAGACCTCGGCAAGGCTGTTGAGGAAGATGACCCGATTCTCCAAGAGGGCAAAGAATTTGGCGACACCTAACCTTTCCCTAACTGCCATCCTAACTAGACTCGGCAAAACAACAACCAGGCACACCCCCCACCTGGGGATGGTGAGGAAGACAGAGGCCGAGGAAATGTAGACGGGGAAAATAGGGCTCGTAGAAATGAAGGAGAAAGGAATAGGGCTTGTAGAAATGAAGAAGAAGGAAATAGAGGCCAAGGGGCCGGAGGTAGAGGAGATAGGGGTCGAGGCCAAGGAAACCAAGCTCACAACCGTCACCCAAACCCAATGAGGCCTCCTGTCCACAACTTGGGATATCTTAGAGATTTTCTTCACCGTGGGAGACACCAAGATGAACACTCCCGTCATGAATCAGAAGCATCTGTCTTAGGCTCGGGGGGTGAATCTGAGCCTGAGTTTAGGCAACACCAGCGGGCTAGAAGAGTGCAGCCCCTAGCCTGGATGGCTCAATCTCCATTAAACCTTTTGGGCCCACTCCACGATCTGCCTAGGCATCTGGAGAAACACCTCCCCAAATTTGACCCTGAGAAAGGCACCTTAGCTGAAGATCATATCAGCAGCTTCTATTTGTCACTGCAAATCATGAGAATCCAGTCCGATGATGTCGCATGTCGACTTTTTCCCCATACTCTAGAAAACAAAGCAGCCACATGGTACCGCTCTCTTCCCAGTGCCTCTATCACCTCATGGGACCAATTCTGTCACGTATTCCTGCAGAAGTTTTCAGAAGATAAAACTCCTTCCATGCTGCTCACGGAATTGAGCACGATCAAGTGTCATAAAAAGGAGAAGGTTAAGGACTTCAACTAGCGCTTCGCTACCATATTGCAGAAGTTTCCCCCCAACCTGGCGTTGGATGACTCAATCACTGTTGACTACTATACCAAGGCTCTCCCTAGGGACATTGATGTTTTCGTCAAGCGTGAAGCCCGCGCTACCCTTATGGCTAATTATGAGGCTGCTCTCGCGGTGGAGAAAGACATGCTTTCGATAGGGGCCATCGATCACGAAGGGAGGGATGATCACAAGCCTAACACAAAAATGGGTCAGTCCTCCACTCCTAAGACCACCGATAGGGATAAAGATGCGTTTGACTTTGAAAGCATGGCAAAAACCCTTAAGCTCTTAACAAATGAAGTCACTGACCTAAGGAGAAAGGGCACATAAGCCACAACTAGCAATAAACCACCCAAACCTTTCTTCAGAAGAAGTAATCCCAACACTAACAGACCTCCGTCTAACACAAAAATTGCTCTCAATGTGGAAGAGATAGGGAAAGATAACTTCTGTTCTTTCCACCAAGCTGCCCACTCTGAAAAAACGTGCCCTCAATGGATTGGTAGCATGACAGCAGTAGTTAATCAACTTTTAGATGACCAAACTCCAGGGGATGTGACGGAGGATGATGTTTCAGATCACGATGAGGATCCACCCTCGAACGAAGAACCAGGATCCTCTATCCTTGCTTTTGACATAATCCGAGGTGGGGACAACCTTACCTCCATTGATATCAACATGGCAGATACTCCCAAAGATCAGCCCGTGCAGAATTATAGTCTAAGGAGCAAAGGAACTGTTCCCGAGCAATCCTATGAAGACAAGAAAAGGGCTTTCCTAAGGAAGATCCTGCCCCCAGGAAATGGAAAACAATCTGTTCTGGAGAAGCCCCCCAACAACATTACCCGAGCAAGTAAAAAGGGCAAGCTCCTGACAGAATCCTCTAAGACCTCTACCGAGCCTAGCCCTCAACCAGAGTCTAGCTATAACATTGTTGAAGATATGAAGAAAACAAGAGCAAACATTTCTCTCTACGAGCTGGCTCGCATTACTAACCAAAAGGAGCTCATTCTAAAAGCTTTCGAAAACACTTCAGCTACGAAAACCGTGAGCAACACGTCCGCGCAAGCCGGTCCAGATGTACAGTCTATAGTAAACGCCATCAATACCAACTCAAGAGGATCCACGCCTCCTTTCCTTTTGTCCTTCGAGATTTTTAACTTCAACGTCCACAACTGTCTAGTTGACTCCGGTGCCTCAACAAACGTCATGCCTCTATCCGTCTGTAAAAAGCTGAACATTCGCCCAGAAAAAACTGACGCAAAGATCATACAACTTGACAGATC
This sequence comes from Pinus albicaulis, assembly GCA_034641835.2. Classification (NCBI taxonomy): domain Eukaryota; kingdom Viridiplantae; phylum Streptophyta; class Pinopsida; order Pinales; family Pinaceae; genus Pinus; species Pinus albicaulis. Next base: position 554,990,834 of record CM076577.1, on the reverse strand, counting down.
ACAAGTGCCAGCCGTAGGAGAGTTGAAAAATGTCATCATATGATTGTCATCAGACTCTAGAGTCCATCAATGCATTGACATTGTGATTGTTGACATCTTGGAAGCATACGGCCTATTGCTTAGCAGGGATTGGTCCAGCAAGTTGCAAGGCTATTTCGCCACTGACTGGTCCCACTTGTGGCTTCCTTACAAGGGGCGGAATAATCAAATCAGGGTCGAAAGTGAACCTTATATGAAACACACCGTCACTGATTTGGATGCCGTTAATGAACCCATCAGCTTTGCACAGGAAGAACTTGGCATGTGCTTTCTGGAAGCAATATTTGGATGATACCAACCCCCTCAGTCTTCCGCAGGCCTCGAAGTCCAATCTGAACTAGAACTTGTCACAAAGGAGCAAGTTATCCCTGACTCACCACCAGTAGAAACTCCTCCACAACCTAATACCCCAAAGGAGCCGGGAAGTGACATGTGGACCTTGTATTATGATGGTTCCAAGACCCATGACGGAGCCGGTGCTGGTTGCATATTTCTTGACCCTCACAAGAATAAATACTTAATCTCATGCCGGCTAGAGTTCCAGTGCACCAACAACTCTGCTGAGTACGAGGCATTAATCCTCGGACTTAAGAAAGCGCTGGATTTGAAGGTAAAATTCTTACAGGTCATTGGAGATTCTGAGATTATCACCCGCCAGGTACGCAACAATATTCACTGTTTATCTCCTCATTTAAAAGCGTATCAACAAGAGGTATGGCGATTGATTTCTGGTTTTGATGCATTTGGAATTAAATTTGTCCTCAGGATGCACAATGCAGCAGCTGATACTCTGGCTAATGCTGCTGCTAGATTCACCCCTTTGAGGGACGGTTTTTCTATTGAAATTATATATAGACCCTCCGTGCCAGACAACATTACTAACTTACGCGTCTTTGATGATGATCAACAGGTACTAGAGTTTATGTGTAACTCAGAAACATTCAAGGACGCTGCAATAGATGAAGATGATCACGACCAAGCTGTGCAGGAAGAGTATGAGAAACACAGAGGGAACCCCATGCCAAAGGGAGTAGTGTCACTTGAGAAACTCTTCGATCTGTAGAGCCGTTTTCGAGGGCCCCCGAATACCAAAGTGCAAAGCTCCATCTTGGCCCATCAACAAGTGAACTTGGGATCAAAAGATAATCCTAAGTTCGTCAACCTTGGGAAAGACTGCACCACCCAGGAGGCGTAGGCTTTCACCCAACTATTTCGCAAGTATCGTGACGTATTTGCTTGGACATATGATGACTTACGTACGTATGATACTCGAATTATCCAGCATGTTATACCCATGAAGGAAGGCGCAAAACCGTTCCAGCAAAAGATCAGAAAAGTACATCCTACTCTGGAACCATTGATTTTGAAAGAACTCAAGAAGCTCTTGGATGCACGAATTATTTTCAAAATCCGTCACTCCACGTGGGTGTCAAATTTGGTACCCGTACGAAAGAAGTCTGGAGAGATACGTTTGTGCGTAGATTTCCGCAATCTGAATCATGCCTCAAACAAAGCCAACTATCCGATGCCACCCATGGAACAGATATCACAAGCCATGTCTGGGTCCGAAATGTTCTCCCTATTAGACGGTTTCTCCGGCTATAACCAAGTGCTGGTAGCTGAACCAGATAGATTGAAGACCACTTTTCGAACCAAGTGGGGAACTTTCGCGTTCAGACGTATGCCTTTTGGATTAATCAACGCAGGGGCAACTTTCCAAAGAGCCATGGATATAGCCTTCAGGGGGCTGATAGGCCAAAGTGTGGTTGTCTACTTAGATGACGTCACCGTGTTTTCAAAACACCGGGGTGACCATATACGCCACCTCAGGCAAATTTTTGAAAGATGTAGAAAGTACGGAATTTCACTTAACCCAAAGAAGAGCATTTTCGCCTTGGCAGAAGGAAATTTGCTAGGCCATATCATAACTAAACAAGGTATTATCGTCGATCCAGAACGGGTGAAAGCCATTGCTCAAATTCCTCCTCCCAGAAGTAAAAAAACGATGCAATCTTTCTTGGGGAAGATCAATTTCGTACGGAAATTTATATCAGATTTCGCACAGATAGTCAAGCCATTACAAGGAATGATAAAAAAGAATGCTATGTTCCAATGGAATCTACCAGAAAGGGAGGCCTTCGACAAAATCAAACAGGCTATAGCTGAAGCTCCCTCCCTGCAAAGTCCAGATTTTGGCAAATATTTTATCCTATATACTTTTGCTTCAGATTCCTCACTTGCGGCCGTCCTTACGCAGAAAGATGGCAACAACGATGAACGACCCATTTCCTTCATGAGCACTGGTCTACAAGGAGCTGAGTTAAACTATCCAGAAATTGACAAGCAAGCCTATGCGGTCTACAAGGCAGTAAAACATTTTAGGCCCTACATCTTGAAAAATCATGTCACGGTTTTTGTGCCACACCCAGCGGTCCGCTCACTTTTCATGCAGCAAGAGCTAGGCGAAAGGTGGGGCAACTGGGTGGCGTGTTTGCAAGAATACGATTTAGATTTTAAACCGACACATACCGTTAAAGGACATGGCTTATGCCAAATGGCCGCGGAGGCTGCAAGTGCTCATGAAATTGAAGAGGAATGTTGGGAACAAGAGATCGACATGTATCAAAGTGACCATGTGCCTCGGCAAAGTAGCCCTTCTTGGTATTCTGACGTTTCAAGATATTTGGCCCAAGGCACCATGGACCCTGCTCTCACTGCCCGGCAGAAACGCGCAATAAGACTCAAAGCCGCATCTCACCAACTGATCCAAGGTAAGTTGTTCAAGAAACACCACGATGGGGTCCTGTTACGTTGCTTGGAAACCGATGAAGCGCAGAAAATCTTAACTGAGCTGCATGACGGACCAGCTGGAGGTCATTTTGCCGGAGATACTACTACCCATAAGATAATGCGCGCAGGATACTATTGGCCTACTCTTTTTAGAGACGCGCATGCATATGTTCGGAAATGCATTCAGTGCCAGAAGTTCGCCAACCGAGAAGCACGACCAGCTGCCCCCTTACTCTCAGTAGCAGTAGAGGAACCTTTCCAACAGTGGGGTTTGGATGTAATTGGTGAAATCACACCTCACTCTTCTAAACAACATCGGTATATCCTTACAGCTACTGATTACTTCACCAGGTGGGTCGAAGCAACGCCTTTACGCCGAATCAATGATCAGGAGGTAATAGAATTCCTCACGCATTCCATCATTACCAGGTTTGGCGTTCCGACTTCTTTAGTTTTCGATAATGTGACTTATTTCTCATCTTTTAAATTATATGATTTTGCGCTGGAAAATGGTATTATTCTGAAACATTTTGCAAATTACTATCCCCAGGGAAATGGATTAGCTGAGTCCACTAACAAGAATCTTATCCGTATTATTAAGAAGACCCTGCTATCCCACCAGCGCAACTGGCACAATGCCCTTCACAATGCACTGTGGGCTGACCGTATCACTCCCAAGTCCTCTTTAGGCACCTCCCCATTTTTCCTCGTGTATGGAAAAGAAGCTGTTATCCCTCCTCATCTATCTCTCCCGGCCCTCCAAATTTCCCAAGAATGTCATGGTACCCCGTGCCCCACCTTGCAGACTCGAATCGACACCTTGCTGAAATTGGAGGAAGCAAGGCAAAAGACCCAGGAAAATTTTTCCATCCATCAGAGCCGAATCAAAAGATGGTTTGATAAAAAGTCCACCGGGAACAAAATTTTTGAAGTAGGAGACCTGGTCCTCAAGTGGGATAAAGCCCATGAGGAAAAGGGGAAGCATTCCAAGTTCCAAGCACTTTGGACAGGCCCTTTCCAAATTAATGAGAAGATAGGATCCCACACATTTAGATTGCAAACCCTTGAGGGACGAGTCGAGGTCCTCCCGGTAAATGGGCATGACCTCAAACACTATTTCACCTAGCTACCCTTAGAGGGCTATATTATCCTTGTACCATATTTGCAAAGAACCTTGGGGGCTTGATCACTCATGCTTGAATGATGCAGATGATGTGGCAGAGGTAGAAGAGGAGGGCATTCCTTCTATATATATAGTAATAAAATTTTTGAGGAAGGATTTGTTAGAGCCACGCAATTGGCACACTGCAATAGGTTCTATGCTGATGGAAAGCCCTTTCCGATAGACTCAAAGGTGGCAAAAGCTTTGTTGTTATCTGCACCTAAGGGTAGCATATCACCGAACTCGAGGCATCAAGCGGGAAGCTTACCTCGCCAGCCTGAGAGGGTGCCCGCAAAAGAAAATGCAGTGTGAGAGGTAACCAGACCAGAAGGGAAAAGAGGTACTCTATGCTACGACAGGGTATCTGGGAAAAACCAAAGTCCTCACACCAGACCAGGAACAACCTCTCTGCCAGCAAAATAAGTCAGGATCCCTCATCCGCCCAGGCTAAATTGCCATCTCAAATAAGTGCCACGAGCACATCTAAATAAGTGCCTCAGGCACATTCAAAATAAGTGCAATAGCACACTAATAAAGGGTAAAGGATTGAGAAAGGCTTCCTGCGTAGAGAGGTGATGTAACGACTCCGCCGGGGTACTGACCAGGCTCGCTGGCAGCGGAGCAACGTTCACGATTCCTAGGCAGTGACTCTGCCGGGACCGAGAGGTTCGCTGGCAGCGGAGCAACACGATGAGGACAAAATAATCGTACCAGACCCTGTAGCCGCCTGGAGTTCTCCAACCCTTCCAGTCCGGAGACCTGAAGAAATGAATTTGGTTGAACGGTGCCCAAACAGGCCAGCAGATTGAGCAACCCAGCAAGGTGCCAAAGGTTAGGAAATGTCAACCATAAGGTAAAAGAAAACAGTCAGCATAGGCCCCTCCCTCCCCTCGCCAAGACTAACCATCAGCAGAGACTCTGAGTTCGTCCAGTGAATCACCATTTGTTGTAGCCCCTACAACACCCTCCAAAAAGACCACCATTTCAAATTTTTGGAGCCCCTTAAAACTAAAGAGAAACTATTAAGTCGCCAAGTCGCCGAGTCACAAAGTTAAACTATTGATGAAAACCACGACCCATGCACTTCGCGACCCTGTGTCGCTGTGTCGCAAGGTCGTAACTCCCAACTTTAATCTAGAAAGGTGACCCAATGACCTCGTGTCGCTGTGTCGTAAGTCGCTAAGTCGCAAATATACAATTTTAATGAAAAGTGTGACCCAGTGACCTTGCGACCCCGCGACCCCAAGTTGAAAGGTCGCAAGGTTGCAAAACTCTGGAATTAATTGATTTGCGACCCAGCGACCCGCATTAATTGCCCACACGTGCGACCTTCTATATAAGGGAGGTCGCCACGTCGCATTTTACACATTCAGCGATTTGAAAGAAAACGCCTCTGACAGTTCGACTGGCGCTATTTTCCCGGGTAAGTTTCCATTTCCTCCTGCTTTTTCCATTATGAGCATTTCTTGCCAAACCCATGTCCCCTTAGGCCTTTAAATTGCCCTTTTTCTGAGCTTTTATATTTTTTGACTATTTTGTGAATCTGCTTTCTCCACAAATGTCCAACCTCACCACATTTCTGGTTCAAACTCTCGTAGCTTTTCCCCTTGCTCTTAAAACCATTCCTCAGCTCTGCCTGGACCCAGCTAACTTATAAATTCTCAAGAGGAGGGAGAAAAGAGAACTCACAGCCGCGCGCACGCAAAACCCCCCCAGAAAGCCTTATCGTGACCTGCGACCCAGCGACCTAGTCACGAGGTCGCAAAGTCGCATCCTTCCAGATTTCTGAAATCCGTGACCCAACGACCCAGCGACCTAGTCGCGAGGTTGCAAGGTCGCATTTTCCAATTTTTCGGAGAGTTGCGACCCAGCGACCCAGCGACCTGGTCGCGAGGTCGCAAGGTCGCGCCTAGACCTTTTCTTGCAATCCGCGAGCCAGCGACCCAGTAAACCAGTAACCTAGTTTTACATGTGTCACAGCTAAATTTCACCACTAAACTATAACTGGTTTTATATCATCATGTCGTTCTTATCTTGGGATTCCTTTATGAATTTGACAGGTGAACTTCAAGAAGACATAGAGTGCATACCTTTTTTATCAGATTCTAGTGACATGGCGCCCCCGCTATCTCGGAGGAAGGACAAGCAAGTAGTGGAAGAAATTGATGAGTTGGAGGTGGTGTCCCCACCCCCAATATACAGGGATACACTATGTACCTTTGCAAAAGAAGACAGTATGCGATGGTACCAAGTGTATCATGAGTTCGCTATACCGGAAGAGGAATTTCCAGAAGATCTCCCAGACCGGGAAATATACTTGGCAGTCAAGAAGTCTAAACTACATCTGGCAAGGGCGCATCCAGCCATATTTCCATGTTCAGAGGTTATAGATTGGATCATACAAAAGATGGATCCAAAGAAGTTTGTGATCCGAGACAGCGAAGGCAGGGCTTTCGCTACACTCGTAGGCGCGGATGCTCACCTCTACTACTCGTTGCCTTGCCTAGATGAGCATTTCACTCCAGAATGGGCTACTGCTCACGCTGTTCTGATAGTTGATACTATTAGACAATGGTGGGAGGAGCCCGAGAAGTTCAAGGTCAAGAAAGACCAAGAATACCCGGTGGCTAGCCTGAGGAAGGTTTATAAATTGGTTGCCGCCATGATTTGCAGGCTTTACGGGTGCCCGGATTGTTCCACTTTCAGTGGTAGTTGGGCTACCATCATGGAGTATGTGACAACACATGGCACTTGTTTCAATTGGGTCGACATATTGATGACTTCGATGCAGACCAACTTGAATGCGGCATTGGCCCCGAATGAAGGAATGCCTGCCGAATTTTACATGGCCTCTTACCTACTAGATGTTGTCTGCACAAGAGTACACTTCGAGGGATGGGCACACAACTGGGATTCCGAGCAGTCGCATGCAATTCATCTGCAACTCAAGGTATTTTGGGAGTCCAAATACAAACAGGATATAGATAAGATCTCCCAAGTGTTTATCCCCTCTCTATATAGACACTTATTTGGCCAAGACGCCCCCTGCATGTCTTGGCGGGCCAAGGAGACTCTAGTCAAAGTGGCACACTGGTTCCCTTTCCCCGGGTATACCTTCATCCGAGTATTTGGAACTTACAGGGCACCACATGCTATGCCTCACTTTGTTACAGACAAAATGCTCATTTAGGAGGTATGCTTCTAGATGTCTCAAGGCTTCTCCAGCGTCCTGTCTAAAGGCAAAAAGAAGCCGTGGCCCACACTACCCCTCACCATTAGCGCGTGCACAATTAAAGACTTCAGGGAAGTAGCAGCAGAGGGAGAAGCAATGAAAAGGTATCAGCTCGGGGCGCTAGAACACCGAACATATGACCCAGAGAGAATAGTTCCTGAACACTGCCTGAAAGCTAAATTCAAATAGACTTATCAGCATACTGAGCGCCCGGCAGAAGACGAGATAAGGAACTGGTATAATGCTGAGAGACAATTTGCTCCAGGAGTAAACATGGTCCAAGAAGATCCAGATGATCAGAGCCTAGAAGATAGAAGTCATCAGTTAGGAGGTTCCTCTTCCTCTTTACCCAAGAAATCTCGGACCAACACAGGGTTTACTTCATCCATCCAATAGAAAGAAGCAGAAGCAAAAGCCCAGCAAGAAAGGGAAAAGAAGATAAAAGAGGATGAAGAAGCACGCCAGAAGAGTGAAACAACAACACAGAAGAAGAAGCAGGCCAAGGAGGCCAGGAAAGAAAAGGAGGGAAAGGAGGCACAGGCCACAGCAGAACGGGCACTTAAGGTAGAGCTGGACAAAGCAGAAACTGAACGCCAAAAGAAGGCTGAACAGGTTGCGGAAGCTGAATGCCAAAAGAAGGCCGAACAGGCTGCTGCTGCTGAGCGGAAGAGGAAGGCCGAAATAGAAGCAACAGCAGAAGCTGAACGCCGGCGAAAGGAAGAAGAGGAAAATAACACAGAAGAAAGGGAGGATGACATGCTGGAAGATATCGAGGTAAATCCCCTCGAGATACCTCTGGGCAGTGCCAAGCTTTCTGATGTTAGATCCCCCCAGGGGCAGGAAGAGGACGTATTTGACCTCACCAGACTCACATTCGATCAATTATCTTTCAAAATCCGGCAAGAGAAAAGAAGGTCACTGGCGCAAAGTCCCTCTGCCACATCCACAGTTGTAACAGGCAAAGACATAGTCCTTGATACCAGAACTAATCCTGTAATGATAGCATCGGCGGGTACTGCTTTCGCCACAGCCACGGAAGAGAACGTAACTAGAATGAGTAGAGAAATATTCTCTCTGCAAAATAGACTGCTAGCAGCTGAGCAGCGCGAGAAAAGAGCAGAGCAGGAGAAAGCAGAGTTGAGAGCAGAAGTTCAACAACTTTGAAACCAGACTCCACCGGTAAATGAAGTCCCACTGGCCATTTTCAAGGAGTGTGAAGTGTTAGAAGTAACCATAAGGCAGGTGTATGGAGAAATTTTCACCATCAAACAAACAGTCACCCCACTGGTAAGAGCACGAGCAGAAACCAAGCAAAAGCACGAGCAGCTCAGGGAGGCCTCATAGGCCTTAGACAGGATGATGGGTTGGACAATACAATACCCTAAGGCACCTGAAAATTTTCCCAAGAGGGATTGGATTCATACACAGGATGCTAAGGTTCAGCTCCATATGGCAATACAATCTAAGGACAAACTGTCTAAGGACCTGGACAAAGTAATGTCTTCATAGAACCACCTGATCAGCGGTATCGACTCGATGCACACTTTGCAGCACATTCCGTCGCTTGGGGCATTGGACGAAGAGAAAACCTGGGAACAAGTGGATCAGGACATCCATTCATTTTTGCAGCCTATCAAGCAAGCCGCTGCTGCTCCCAAGCCCTCATCATCTCAAGAACATCTGAGTCAGTTTATTGCCACTCCAGCGCGGATTTATACCAAGCTTGCCTTGCTTTCAAACCATATCTCACAGAAAGGGAAACCTTAGTACCAAATGCTTTGGAATGCATGCATCGGTTGAAGGAGGAGGTCCCTTTGGCTTCCCCCATAGCGGCAGAGTACCGGACATGGCAAGATTTTCTCAAGGAGCAACAGATTGACGCCCCTGACATCAACATTGCACATCCATCTCCACAGCCCGGTAGCAGCAAGTCATGAGCAGCAGTTAGAGGTAGGTCACAGGTCGGACCACCTGGACAAGTCACAGGTCGCACTGCCTATCCAGGTTGCAAGTCGCACATACCAGACAAGTCGCAGGTCGCAACCTCTTCAAGGTCGCGAGGCAACTCATGGCAGAGCTGCACAGGCGAAATGTTGGGAAAGCCCAAAGGGCAAGTTTGTCTTTATAAGACTCTCCGGGGAAAGAGACAAGGGGATTTTTCTTTGGAAGACTCAAGGAAACTTCATTCTTATTTGTATTGAAAGACCATATTCTTAGGCATATGAATACAAATGCTAACCAAAACCCCTTTGTCGGATGATGTGTTTCTTGCGGCAGGCTTAACATGTGTCTATTTCTTGAGCAGTTTAGAACATCCTAGGGTGTATGACTGCATTTCGAATAACATCATTTATACATCATGTTTATCTACTTTGCTGTTAATGATGTTCGGTTTTATCACTTTCTAAATGGATGTTGTCTGCTGTATGGCATTGATTTTATCTTCAGTAAGGAGGAGGAATCTTGCCATTAAGAACTATTTCTTCTGTGGTAAGATACCTTGCAAGCATAACCCCAAAGACGTGCCGTTAACTGCATCTCTTCGGGTGTACGTGTTTTATTTATTTCTCTTGCTACACATAGTGTTGTAGACATGTTCCATGCATCAATCATGTATTTCGTATCCTATGAATAAGTGTGTGTCCGTAGGTTTAATCAGGTTCTTTTGAGACCAGAAGGGAAGGCGTCTTGAGCGGTAGCCGGACCCACACCCCAGACGGGATCCCTACTCCAAACGATTTAAGGTCTAATTGGGATTTTTTACTGGGGAGATCCCCTACTGTTGGATGGACAAATTTTTCCGTCAACAAAATGTCACATGACAATTCTACATCTGAAAATATATTTACATCAAGAATAATCATCATGCCCTCATCCTTACCTTCATCTTCTTTATATAACATTTGAGCCTTCCCATGCCTTGGCCCTCATCTAAACTGCACAGTGTATGTGGACAAGATCCTCCAAGTTTGACTGTGTTGTTTGACCAAATCAACCATCATGTCTAGGTGCAATGTACACCCTCTCCATCAAGTGTGTTGTGTTTGCACACCATCCTCCATTACTTTATCATGAATGTCTCCTGATATTTTTTTTGACATCTTCAAGATCTTAGATGACTGAATCAACCGTCTGTTTGATCTCTTCAAGATTTTAGTTGACTGTGTTAACCTCCATGATATATCTCATTAATGAGACAGGTTCTCCATTTTCATTCATATTAGTAGTTGCTCAGCTACCTTATTATGTATATCTAGGCTTAATTAATTCACATTCACACACACAAAGTGGATATTTATTCATATTGAGGATTGTGGATCCCTCCACCCTTTTATTTACTTAATTCATTAAGAAAATCAAGGACTCTATTATTCCAAATATGATGTGGAAATTTGGGAATATTACATTGGCCTAATAATACATCAAAAACTTCAATAGGAGAAACATCACACAATGTCTCATCCATGAAGGGATTGATGTTGTTTGGAATGCAACACTGCTGGATGACAAAAATATATTTTCCTTGGTGAAGCCACCCGATGGTGTATGACTACAAGTGTGGTGTGGTTGGAAGGACCAACCACTTCATAACCTATGATTAAATGAGACTCTTTTGGCTCCTGTTGTCAACAATGAATTGCAACGCATTACACTTCACCCAAACATGTGAGTGGAAGAGGCACTCTCCATCCTCTGGATCATCATTTTCAATATTTTGGACCTTGGTGGTGGCAACGATGACCGTTGGTTTTGAATTAATAATTAACTTCCCCTTGTCACTCCCCTTGTCATATTTTGGCTCAGAATCAAAACATGCATCACACTCTGAAGCTTTTAATTCTTCCATCAATTTCATCATGGTGTGACACTCATTTGCGTTGTGAGTAGGGCTTTTGTGGAACTCACACCACTTTCTTATGTCCTTTTTCGTCTTTGTGGTGCCATTATTTTCTTGCTACTTTGTGTAATATCCAAAAAGGGAGAATGCAATAATACTGAAAAATAATATAAGAACTACAACAAAGTAAACAATAAATCTAAATACACATCAGAATGCACAAAAATAGCTGAGCCATTTTATTATATGGGAGGTGAAAAATCAAGTACAACAATGCTCAAAATATGAGACACTAAAGCGAAAGGGATGGCATGGAATGACCCTACAATGATCCCACAAGAGGGACTGCGTAATTGCTGAATTGCTGGGAGGTAAACTGTGTTGTCCCTGCTACAACTATTGGGACTAGAACTGCCTGAAAGATATAAAGTTAGATCTAGGCAGAATGGGAGCTATGATGATGCTAAGAATGTAGATCAATGATGGATTCCCAAGATAATCGAGGAAGGGTTTCTCAGATCTGTCAATCTAAGAAAACCACCCTCTTATGGATTCACATATATGCTGAAGGGAAAGCAGATCTGAAGCTAGATCTGATGATATTATGGCTGCAATGATGCACAATCAAATCTATGCAAGAAGGGATGATCCCTTCTCTAGATCCCTAGGCTAAAAACTTAAGATCTAGCTCCTCCAATCTCCTCCATTGAAAATAGCTGCTGGATGAACAACAACTTCAGAAAACTATGCTGTTAGAGAGGGAGGCTCTATAGCCTGCTGCTAGATATGGCAAATCAGCTCCTAAATGTTGGGAACAATAGATCCAATGTGAGGAGATGACCCCTCACAGGATTTCCAGCTGAAATACTGGAAAATTCCTTCCTCCAATAGATCTACGGGATTGGACTACGCAATCCTTGAAGAGACTATTGCTGCATGGAGGTAAGACCTAATGGTCTGAATTTCGGATATAGATCTGCTACTCCTGGAAGACTAAATGTGAAGAAAAAAGTGGTAGGATGAATCCTCCACTGGTTTCCAGCTGTATACTAGAAACAACCTCCTAAAGATGGCACCAATGCCTGATAAGGAATGTAGTACAATCCTATTCCTTAGAGATCACTCAAAGAAAGAGGTGGGATTCCTGCTCGAGAACACCCTATGCTAAACAAAACTGCAAAATATGCTAAACAACCCAAGCCTAAATAGAAATTTCCTAAGACAAATCTAGATCTAAACAGATCAAGAAATGAATAATCCAAAACATGCCCTTCACTGTGCCTTCACCTTCATTATATAGATATGAGCCTTCCATAGCCTAGGCCCACTCGAAAACTGTGCTGTACATGTGGACAAAAGTCTCCATGGTTGACTACGCTATTGATCCATGTCCTCCATCATGTTCACATGGGGTAATTATCCTCTCCATCATGTGTGCATTAAATGCATCACTTCCTCCACTATCTTATCATAAGTTCCTTATGATCTTCTTTGAATGCATTATGATCTCAGTTGACCTTATCAAATATCCTCATGATTTTTCATTTAAGATCCATGATCATATTTGACTGTTTATCCTCCATAATCTATCTTATAAATGAGACATGATCTCCATTAATGGAGCTGCTCCACTACTCCATGATTTTATATGTAGATCTAGAATATCCACATACACACATAAAAAGTGGATTTTATTCATCTTTGATGATTATGGGTCCCTCCACCCTTTATTTACTTAATTAATTTATTTTATTAAGAACTCTAATATTCCAAATATCATGAGAAAATTTGGGAATATTAAAGTCCTCCCTGGGAAAATGTTGCTTGTCCTCAAGAAACTGCAAAAGTAGATGCTAGAGAAATATTGTACCCCTCCAAATGGCATCAACACAAGGAAGGTCTCCCCATTTGCTGCAATGAGTTATGTATTCCCAACACCAAATTTTCCTCTCTGGAATGTATAGAGTGATCTCTAACTGTGTAGCTAGATACCCCTCATTCATCATGAAGCTATAAGTGACAACCACAAGATATACGACACCATCCACAATACATGAGATACATAAAGATAGATGGTTCCTTCCACAAGAGGAAAGATCCAACTCACAAAGTATACCTCCATCCCATGCTACATGAAGTAAAGAGAGGCTTCTCATGCCTCCATCCTTAGCCATGTTGGCCTTGTTGAATCTAAGCATCATCCCAACATTGTACAAAAGAATAAGTAGAGATATATGGGTAGAGAAATATGTCAAGCCATATTCTCCCAATAGTAGCGAATGCAACAATTCTCCTTGTTGCCACATGACACCATCAAGATACCAAGTATGGTGTCCATACTCTCCAAGTAAGAGCCATCGGAGGAGTGCCTCTTGCTTCCATCCTCCAACACTATCATGAAAATTAGGGGAGTATGTAGGACCAAAGTTCCCCAACAAAAGCCACAACAACAAGATCTCTTGTCGCCTCTTCACACCATCATGTGAATCATGGAGTAACAAAAATATACTGAAGGACATATGTAATGTCATATCAGCCCAATAAAAACAAACTCCATTATCAAATATCATGAGAGTATTATGCCATATTACCAACAATATCAAACACATAAACATGGGATATGTCATGTGATGGCCAAAATCTCTCAAAAAAAATGAACATGCCTTCTTCTACTGCATTTTATCATTGTTACACAAGGCATGAATAAGAAAAACATGAACTATTGGGTGGTAACCATACTCACCCAATAGCAGCCAGCGCATCCATGCCTACTTCTTCATTTCATGAATGGTTTTCAAGGCATGGATAAAATAAATAGGAGCCTTTGGGTAGTAACAAAACTCTCCCAAGAGAAACCAAGGTAACCAAACTTGCTGGTCCATGTCATATATTTGCAAGTGGTCATGCAACCCCTTGCTTATCATTCTCACCCTCTCACCCCAATGTGGATGATGAATGATGTACTACATAAACATGGTAACCTCCCTTTGTAGAATACCATCCTCCTTAAACTGATGAAGAACTTTGCACTTCATGAAATGTTGAAGTGCACCTCCAATGAGATCTCTTATTGAGATTCTCTTTTCACCAAAGTCCCTCCAAAACCAATGAAGGTTTGGATCTGATATAGGTAGAAGTTTATCTTTGAGCTGTGAGATTTTCATTGAGAAAGTGTCATCTAGAAAGGAGAAAACATTCCTCAGCTCAAGATGTCTACCATCTACTATCTTTACCTCCATTACTTCATGAGTGAAGCTACCTTCAGAATGCTCCAAGAATAATGGGGGCTCTTCCATTTCACAGCTTCTAAGTGAACACACTATAGATCTGCATGGTAATACATATGTTGTCTAAAATCAAGGCACAATGCTAATCTCATAATCAGTCATTGTACATAGGATCATGCTCATCCCATTTTCTGAAACTCTACACTTCAAATCAAAGGGTTGAATGTAGCTCAACAATGATGAAATGGGATAGCTCTTCATCTCCTCCTTGATTAGATCAAGGGTACTCTGCATTGTGATATGTTGCTGTTTCAAATCAACATTGTGTTCTAACCCTTGGCTATGCATTGGCTCTGATGGCATGTCCCCATAAGTTTCAATAAGATCTACTGAAACAATATGTGATGAATATGTATGCATACCTTGGATCAACTGATGTGTGGGAACTTCTTGCAAGAAAACAAGAGTTCCTCCAATCGGAACAATGATGTCTCCAATTGCTCGTAAGAGTGATGGCTAGTGTACCAACGCTGGAATCTTCCTCCTCTTCCTCATGCATATCGTTGATCATGCATGGGACTCTATATGTCAATATCTCAAGACTATCTTGCAAAGGTGAAAGTATCTCTTTCCCGGATGTAAGCACTTCTGTAGCTGGTGGTGAATGTAGTGACTCCTTGTCCAAAGTGACAATATTGACATCTGTAGTGTCCCTTCTTGGTGAGATAACGTTGATGACACTTAGAGAGGGTAATTTTGATATAATGATATAATATTATGCATGACAGATTTATGTACATAATTATATGATATATACTTGGTTTGGGTCACCTGATTACTATATGGTTATGAAAATATCTATGGTTTTGTGTATAAGAAGCGATTTTGGTTAAGAGCATATTAGCTATTTTTTCTCTTTTTGTATCCTAGTTTTGAAATAGGTGTATGAAATGGATGGTGATCCAAGATTGGGACACATAGATCCATGAATGTTCATGGTTATGTGGAACATATGGTTAAATTATGATTTATGGATAATACATAACTTGTATGATTATATATATATGTCTAACCTTGTACTGAGTAGGATGTGGTAGGGGGCCTGGTCCTTTTCCAACAAGGATGTCCAATTATGAATGACTGTGGATGTCATGTCTTCAAAACCTAAATGACCATGGAATTCATACACCATTCTTGGTAAAATGTGATTAAGCTAATTTAATTATGAAATTCATATGAATATTTTGATCTATGAGATTGTGATGTGTCAGGTCTTCGAACAAGGCCTTACCAATGAACCATCAAATGGGTAAAAGCTCATAATTAGTACCATAAGGAGAAACGTGGAGTTTCAAAGCACAGTAGATGAGAAAGCATGGAAATTAGGGCGTGGAGTCCTAAACCAAAGAAATATAAAGACGTGGAGTCTTGTATGTTTAGGGCGCAAAGTCCTAAATATTTAAAAAGATCAAGTTATGGAATCTTAGATCTTTGGAGTAGATCAGGGCGCGGAGTCCTCAATCTACTAAGGCACAGAGATGCATGAACTAGGGGTACGGAATCCCTATTATCCGAAAGAAAAATACCACTCATGGATAGATTTCCTTAAAAAGGATCTCAATCTAAAAATTTTGGAATGAATTTTTAAAAATATAAAGTCATGTCTAGCATCTCAAGCATGAATTTCCAAAAATAGTAAATATCCTTGCATAAATTGGTAATCAAGCATAGTTGAAGGAAATTAAATTAAGTTATCATTAATAAATCCTAATAGTTCAATATTGACTTAATCCTCAATATTATTATTATTATCATTATCTTTTATGAGAATATGATATTTTATTAAAAGGTAATTACAAATTAACTTCATCTATTCAATCAATTCACACCTCTCTCCTTCATGACTCTCATGGATCTATGTAACTCTCTCTATTTTAAATATTACATTACACTCTCTTTTATGCACTCATCAAGGAATGACATATTCCTCTTAAAATCATTAAATATATGTCATAAAATATTCCTCTTAGACTCTCTTTAATGCATATGTTACACGCTTCTTAAATAAGGCACGCATACCTCTCTTTAATGGCATAAGTTACACCCTTCTAAATGGAATACAATGCATGCATATTACTCCTCCTTTATGACAATAATTTGTTGCTCCTCCTATATATGAGTCTCATGTATTCTCACATGGGGATGGAGGGTGATGCCAAAAGTGGAAGAGACTTGAGGAATATTGTGAGAGGGAGAGATATGGAGAGTATCCAATTGCTTCCAAAAAATATATGAACTCCTTACTAATCTACTAAGTATATATGGAGGTTGAACGTGAGTGGTATTTAGAGGAAGTGAAAACTATCTTCCTTAGTTTTCCTTGCATATCTCTCTACTGTTGTATTGCGGTATTGGTTGTGAGCTTTTGTAGCTCGGGGGTTCCATGGGGAGAAGTTCTTCCTGGATATGGTTGGGAGGAAAACTGGGTGGTTCATGATGAGTTGGTAAGGATATTGGCGTTGGAGCATACTCTTATTGGAGCTGGAGCATACATCCATCCTTTTGGAGTTGTAAAAATTCACTATCAGGTATGTGGATCAAATTATATTATGTATTTTTGTAGTTTATTTCATATTTTTTTCTTGTTTGGTTGTTTTCTGAAACCTACATATATATGAAGTGTTGCACACCAAATGTGTGGAAATTTTGTAATGGTTGTTGAAGTATTTTCTTGTATAGTGTTGAATCGATTAACTATAGGTACTAATGGATGAAGCATGTAGGTTGCCATGAATTATATGGAAACATTTTAATGGCTTAAATTATGTTTCCCCCCTCTCTGTATAGCTTTAGATAATTTTTCATACTATGTATTTGACAGATGTCATAAATGAGATTGTAGGATTTTTGGGTTGTTGTTGTTTTGAAGAATCGTGTTTCTGGGCACCCCTGTTTTGATTTAGCTCCACTTTAGGGGCTATCTGTACCAAAAGACAATTTCACCCTAAATTTGATTTCAAAAATCAAGTTTTCGGATACCGATTCCCAAATATGCTCTGTTTTGCAGATTTGTTGCTGCATGTAGGAATCACCTGTTGTTTTGTTTTGCTGTTTTTTTTATTATTATGTTGGATCTGCCTGATAAGTTATAATGATGAATCTAATATAGGAAAACCACTTGGAAATTGTGTCTAAAGTCTACAATGGTTAAAACATTGAAAATTTAAATAACTTTATGGCAACTTGTTGTATGACTGCCAACTGTTTGTCAAAATTCCTTAATGGATGTACCTTACAACTTGTGAGATATGTGCAAAATTCGTAAATATTTATATTCATTTATTGGCATAGATTCAAAAATGAAGATGGCTGATAGTATACTTATATCTTTATTTCAATTATTGACATTACTCACAAGAAAACGAAGTCATGTAATTTTCGATTCATGTTACCTAATTTTTGTGAAAACACCTCAAAGTGATAATGGTTGTAAGTGTTTGAAAAAATGCCTCAATGGCTGTACATTTAATGTTTGTAAATTGTTTGTCATAATGTTTCAATGGTTTCATCTAATTATGTTTATGAATTGTCCATAAAAAAAATGGGGCTTAAGTTAATTTAGGATTTGCAACCAAGGTGTTTCTAGCATAATAACTCCATTGAGTTATAGGGTCCTACTAAAAAGTCACAATTAGGGTAAGTAATTTGTTGTAATATTACCTCACATATGAATTCCTAATTATTGGATACCGAACCTATATAAATTTAATTATTCTTTTAAGCAAATAATTCATAAGCATGTTATTTAGAACAAAATCAATTAGTCACTCTTGAACACATTTAATTACAACATAATTAACAATTAGCTTATTATAAATTGTGGTTCATAAAGGTTGAAAATTATTCGTCCCACTAAATAATTTATATTTTGATGGTGATTTTAGTCTTGAAAATCCAGTATTATGGTTGTATGTTTTGGATCTTGATAAAAATTGAACCTTGTAGCTTTGATGATAAGGTTGTAGAATTTAGGGTGTAGTGTAAATGACATTAATAACTTTTATGTCCTACAAAAAAAAATTTATCGCATTTTTATTCAATATAATATTTCTCTATAATAATTATGGTAGGTAAGGTGGGCCCTTACATATGGTATCAGAGCTAGTTACAACACTAGGGCCTAATGGTCCAACATGCTTACTTGTAGGTTGATGATGCATGAATGTTGATTTTGCATGCATGTTTAGTTGTTGTATATCTTGACATGGAAGCATATTGGTTGCACAAAGGATATTCTTATTATTATGTCATTTATTAACTCATGAAATAAAAAGAATTATTTCTTATATTCATTTATACTTTTGTTCAGATAAGTTATTATAAATATGTCAAAATGCTTAAAGACATGCTGGAAAAGGATGTGCTTGGGAAAGTTGGGGTTAAACCCAAGCATGTGAATGGCTTGATTGTCAATCGATGAGGGAGATAGGTGAAGTGCATGAATGGTTTCATATATGTTCAATGCATCATTATCGATGTGATATGGGCTTAGTAGGCATCTTTTCTAGCTGAAATCGTATCTACCCATAAAAATATTGGGTTAATCTTGACTATAGTATGATGACCTTGGTGTGTATGCCTTGGGAATGTGTAACAAGTGTAAGGGTGAGATTCAATTAACATGATGATTGCGTTCATCATGTTAATTTTGACTCTTTTCATACCTACACTAATGGAAACTTAACAAAAGCTACCTTGAAGGATGTGACTTTTAACTGTGAATGTAGATTCAAGAGTAAAGTATGTGCATTAATTAGATGTGTTAAAATATGATTTGGGAATACATTCTTAATGAATAAGAATGAAATTCCTCTAATTTATTTGACATGATTTTGTGTAGTTTGGGTTGACATTCTACAACAAATAACTTGAAATGACTCAAATACTAGGTTGAGGTATGACCTTCCTATAAACAAGAGGCTTACATGACTACTGCATGAAGCATTGTGGAAGCCATTTTAAGGAACATTTGAAGGTTATGTTTTACTTACGCTAACGTATGGGTGTGGAATCCATACTAGCATATATCTATGAGAAAATTTATGGGTGTTGAATCCATACTAACATATATCTATGAGCTAATGTATGGGTGTGGAATCCATACTAGCATATATCTAGGAGAAATTGTATGGGTGTGGAATTCATACTAGCATATATCTATGAGCTAATGTATGGGTGTGGAATCCATGATAGCATGTATCTAGGAGAAATTGTATGGGCGTGGAATCCATACTAGCATATATCATGAGAAAATTTATGGGTGTGGAATCCATACTAACATATACCTATGAGCTAATGTATGGGTGTGGAATCCCTACTTGCATATATCTAGGAGAAAATGTATGGGTGTGGAATCTATACTATCATATATCTATGAGCTAAGTAGTGAGTTCAGGTATGGGTGTGGAATCCATAATAAAATATATCTATGAGCTAAGTAATTCTTATGGTGAGATATTTTGATGGAATCTCATAGACATGATTAAGGAGGAGTGACTATGAGTAATTAAATTTAAATGGATATAGATTCGTGACATGAATTTGCTTGACATTTAAATCCATTATTTTATTTTTATTACAAATGAAGATACTAATATTGGTATATTTAACACCATTAGGTGGTTTAGAATATTTAGAATAATTGATTTAAAATAGAATGTGTGAGCTAGGTGTCTATCCTGTAGTATTGTAATCCTTTTGTATGTGTTGGATTTAGGTAGAATTAAAATTATTTTCAAATTATTGAAATGTAGAAAAAGATTATTGTAATAAGTTTGTTGGAGAGTTAAATCCCCTATGTGGATAGAGGCGACCCCTACTAGCCCAGATCGGGTCTAGCAACAACCGAGTCATGCTAAGACGCAGATTCCTAGTTACAAATGACCAAGATGCGACAAGAGGCCTACCTTAAGTCCCATGCTACTGTTGCTTGCAGAGAAGATGGTGCTTCCATCCTTCGCTTTGGCAGATCACAATTCTCTCGCTTAGCACGTTCGAAAACCTGCACATACATGAATAAAAAATAACATACAAGCGTAAAACCTAAAACATGTAACCATATACCAGTTAGAGAAGGTATAATTCATAACATAAGACATGAAAATATGAATGGAACCATAATCGAAGTTGTTTATTATTAATCACAACGAAAGAAATATACAACCTGAGCTCTGACGCTGGATCTTCCTTCGGCGGGTCAATAGCGGAGCACATCTCGATGAAGCTTGTCGGGATGGGACAAGGCTCTCTCTCTTAGGCTGTCTAACAATAGTCTCCTTACTACTGATTCAACTCTATTCGGGCTAGCTTGAAAAGGGAAAATGACAAGCTTATATAGATGGTGAAAGGGAAGTTGGGATCCCTACAATGGTGGGATTGGCCCTATCCTCAAGGAAGCTTTCATGATAGGTGGAAAACCACTTCCCCTACATGGAGATCCAGAGCCAAACCTCCCAACTCATTTTAGAGACTCGTTCAGGAGTTGGTTGGAATAAAACTTCCGCCATTTATTTTTAAAAAACAATTCTTATTAAGCTTGGTGTGAGCAATACACTGGGACAGAGCGCCAGTTGGTGCGCCCTCTTTGGTGGATTTCCCGCATTGGCACGAGGGCTGAACTGGATAGTCACGCCAAGGCCAAAAGGTCTATATTTAGGGATTTTCACAGGAAATTGTCTTCAGGGGAATGATTGTAATTGTCAAGGGGGATGTCATAAAAGTGGTTTTAGGTCATTTCACTGCTCAAAGGTCACAGAAAAGGCCCTCCAATGTGCGGGACAGGGGATTACAGGGATGGTGACAAACTACTGTGTAATAGATTCCCCCTAAAGCATGAGGTCCGAGAGAGAGAGAGAGGGGTGAAATTCTTTACGAGAACATGTCCAACTAAAAACACTGCCATCGGAAAACCTGCGTAGACAAGTACAACTTATATCTCAAATACATGATGCATGGTATGGGTGAGACCATCCATAATAGAGTATACAATAATCAAGATCCGAGGCATGAATGCAACCATCTAGTGAGGATCGATAAATAGACTCAGGTATGGTCGCAGCCATCTAATCAATGAGTCATGTAGCCAATCATGATAGTCGACAAAATCCGCAGCCTGGATTCCATCAGGAAAAATCCAGGGTCTTGCGCTCCATCTCGACCCGAATAGAGTACAAGTCCAAGCATGTGAATAAGTGAGCTGAAGTTGAACATGCAAGAACATCGTATGATTACCAGCCAATGATGAAAGCCGTTAACAGACGTGAGAGGTACCACCAATAATGATAATGGCCCTCAAGGTATTATAGGTACAATCCACAGAATGTGAACAGTGAGCTGGTGTCGAACACCCGCAAAATCATTCGATTAGAGGCCAATGATAAAAAACCCACGTCGAATGTGAAGAACTTTCCATTGAGGCATGCAGGCTCCAAGGTACCAGAAGGGAGTCTCTAGATCAGCTTCCTGGATAATGAGCTGAAGTCGACAGGAAGTGACCTTGATCGAAGGTGGGCCATAGTGTTCCCAAATCATCGACGTGAGACAAAGGAACATAATGTTTGTGAATCAGGATCAGATGAGAATCAGAGGAAGGTTGAAACTGCAGAGGTCAACTTCTCTTGAACATATCGGCGGCACAATAGTGGAGTTGGCAGTATTTGACATAAAAATATCAGAGGTCATGATGACAAGGCAAAGAGAAGATGAGAGGTCAAAAGGGATCACCCAAACCCATGGAGGCAAGTGGAAAACGAGATGAGATGTCCCCAACCCGACATGAAAGCAGAAAAGTGCCATGTTCAGAAGCGACATACTGCCGACATGACAATGATACTGGTTCCATTGTTTCCCCACCATTTCTAGTGAGTACATCTTTATTTTTACACAAGCTTTAAGAGGATACCATATCCTTGTGATATAATTTCATCCTTCAGATGAATCCATCCTAGTACATTTAAGGAGGCCTAGGAAGGAGAAACTCGAATATCTTCATTACGACTGAATCTGATGTCATCAGGTTTTAACGAGTTTGACAAAGGAATAAATCAACGTCTTTTCATGTTTAGAGAGTTTGAAAAGACAACAAAAAAGTAAACTCCAACTGTCCCTTTTCGTAGATAGTTCCTCAGATCCGAAAAGGTAGAAAAATATGTCTGAGAAAGCCTCCTAGTCGCGATAGGCTAGGGTATTCCTTTTTCGTAAATAATCTATCCCAGCCCGAAAAAGGGGTAAACGTATACTGGGTAGATGTCATTTTGCAGCCAATTTAACGAGATCAAAATGACAAGCGACTCGACAATCTTTTCATATTTAGAGAGTCAGAAAAGAGCTAAAATGTGACTCCTCCTGGAGGAACGAGTGGTATTAAGGGTAGAAACTGGTTCCAGTGATGGTGGAACTGCTCAGAACAAGTAAAGGTTAAGAGGCTGGCTAACAAGACCACTCATCGCAGCGGTTCCTCAAGAATGGGTAAAACAACCAAGTGAAGGCATATAATCGGCCAAGCAAATAGTGACGGTGGAATGAGAAAACCAAGGATCATCTGGCAAAACAGGAATGGTTTCATTTTTACACAAGCTTGAAATCAAAAACTTTGCTTGAAGTTGGTTTCATTTTTACACAAGCTTGAAACAAGGATAAACTATGCTTGAAACCAGTTTCATTTTTACACAAGCTTGAAACGGAAACAAAATATGCTTGAAAAAATTAAGCATGCCCCCTATCATGGTGACTCAATTCAAGGTACATGCCCCCCAAGCTTCAGTCCATATGAAAAGCAGATGGAGTGAAGGTTCAAGTTACGAGATCAAGAGAAAGACTCGATTGGGATTTTACGAGATCTTAGCAAAGACTCGAATTGAACGAGAACATGTTTCATTGTTTTAACGAGGTTGAAACATTAGAAGAACTATCCTCATAAGACCTTGTTTCATTTTTTAATGAGGTTGATACATAAGACAAACTATCCTCGGAATACATTGTTTCATTTTTTAACGAGCTTGACACAAGAAAATGAACTTTGCTCCGAAGAGCTTGTTTCATTTTTTAAGGAGCTTGACACAAGAAAAAGAACTGTGCTTCGGCGAGCTTGTTTCATTTTTTAAGGAGCTTGACACAAGAAAATGAAATTTACTCCGGTGACAACTCATCATGATGAATAAGAAGTCATGGATTCCAAGAGTTTCCCGTTCAATGGAAGGAAAACATCTTGGAAGTCTGGACCCAATGCCCCTAGCACACTATGCACGACAGCATCATCACTGAGTATAGGCACGGGGTAGGTAGCCACATAGTTGACCTGCAGTGGGGAAGATACAACGGGTGGATAAAAACTAGGAAGGGATGATGGCAGGCCAGCTGCCACATCAGGACCAAAGAACGAAAGCTGATCAATGGTAACGATTCGTCCTTCATGTGCAAAACAGACCACATGAAAAAGCGAGGAGACAAGCACTCCCATGGCATAGGTATAATCGCACCCCAAGAGCAGATTGAAATCCAAGGGGCCTATAACAACCATCACGTCCATATGGATGGTTTTACCTCCCAACATAACAGGTAACCTTGGAAGGATCCCTAATGGTTGACTATTTCTTTTATTAAACGCCAACAGATTCTGCGTAACAGGCACAAGCGGCGGTGAAATGAAATCTTACCAAGTAGTTGAGGATAGGACACTAACAGACGCACCTTTGTCTATAATGGTGCCGGGTACGACCAAACCAAAGGCCTGTACCATTATCTCGAAAGGCACATAAGACGGAAGGCGGTATCCTACAAATCGATTCCAATCAAAGGAAGCGACCAAACTACCTCGAGGGGCTACCATCGAAATGAGATGGTCTTCCCTTGGTGTTACTGGAGAAGAAGGAGCATCCTCCACGAATTCCATCACGGAGTCGAGAAGGGTATCCTCCAAGACCTCAATCATGGGAGGCGAAGGAGCAGCTTCTTGAGGTATAGGGACAGGAGAATCTTTCTCCAAGTCTGAGGAATCTAAAGAAACAAGAAGAACCTAAGGGATGTGAGGTTCACTCTCAATGGAAAAGACTTGGTGCACCGCAAACGGGGCTAGTTCAACGATCCCACGACCAATGGTTGGTCGGCGATGGATTCCTAAATTTGAATTTCCGAGGGAGCAGGATCGACCAAGGATGAATCTTGACCAATCGTAGAATCAGCTGGTGGAGGGCTCAAAGAAATATGTTTGTAACCAGCCGTAAGGCACGATGCAGAAATAACCGAGTTTTCCAAAACTCACTTGGCTTCATCCATATATGGACAAAGGTGAATGGCATGGTTCCCCCCACGCAACTTATAGCGATTGGTAAGATTACCCTACTTATTAAGAGTTTACCAACACGAGCTGAAGGCGTGCCCCCAACCTGACTCCCGGAAGCCAAAGGCAACAACAGATGACCATTGGACCATACTTCGAGCACCTTGGGAATTCCAAGGAAATCTCAAAGAAGATGGTTTCCCTGGCACAACTTGCAAGGGAACTTAAATTTCCATGGAGGGTTGGGAGGTTTATCAAGAGGAGATGTTTTAGAAGTAGTAGCTGCACTCTTAGCCTCTCTCTTATCAGAATTCTTCTTATTTGTCTTCTTCTTCTTCTTCTTAGCCACCTGGTTACTCAAATCCAAAATTTCACCAGGCGAAGTAGAAGAGGAGGACGCAAAAACAGGCGAAGAAGGGGAGAGGTCCACCTTGGAATCAACATGATGTTGTTCAGGTGGAGGAACTGATTGAATAGTAGCCGAGAAATTCGGGACCACAGAGGTTGAAAAAAACCAAACAGGGAGCCCAACAGTTAACCCAGGAAGGGACAACATTGCCATATAAGGAGCACTAACATTCCCAAAAGGAGGAAAATGACCAAGATTCCCATCGGAGGGGGTTCCTTGGTTGGTGAACTCTAGAAAAGTTGCCATCAGAAACTAAGGAATATTTCGTGGGTAGTTAATTTTTTAAAACATTGAAACAAAACTCCATCGTTTCATCTTTTAAGAGTCAAGAAACAAGAAAAAGGTGACTCTATCACTTTCATATTGGAAACAAGCATGAAAGGACAAGCGCTTGATGTTCTTTTCAAATTTAATGAGTCAGAAAAGATCGAAATGACTACTCTAGAACTCTAGGCAAAAGGGTGTACCAGATATCCATGAACTGCAATATACACCTTGGTTCGAAAATGAAAGAGAAATCAACCAAGGACTTAACGTATGTGTAGGTAATCTCCTCGAATGCTATGTCCAGTGTATCACAGGTATAAGGTGGCAGAATCGACTTCCTACAGATAAAGGATAGCAACCTAGTGGGGTCTCCCTTTATATACGTGACGATACAGGGAGGACAAGTCCGTACTAGTGCTGTCTAAAGCCAAGAGGCGAATGACAACTACTAGGTTTAACGACGCCGGAACACGTCACTAGCCTAGACCTCTAAATATTTCGTTAATGTTTCAATGCTGCCTTAAGGTAAATTGAATAAATTTTAGTGTTGATCTTCAATTATGTTTCAATTTCTAGGCCCTACCGAATGTTATGTTTCAAAATCCTCTAAATGCACACTACATGTCACAATGTATCACTTTGTTCGATGAATAGCTAACTACAGGAAGGTTGAGAGCTTTCACACAATAAAAAAAATGATCACAAAACAACCACTAGTGTCTCTAATGCACGCTAATGAAACTAAAAGCTTTTATTTCAGAGTTATAAATCACTAACAACGTAGAAAAGATTTCAATTTACATTAACTAATCAAAAGAAAAAGAGATTTGATTTTTTGTATTTTCAATGTTTAAGAGAAAAGTGCACTAAACAAAATGAAAACTAATGAAAAGAACAATTTGAGAAGTGATAGCAAAAGAGAAAAGACAAGCAAGCTCACTCAATGCAAAACACACAATCAGACCTCAAACTGATGAAGAAATCCCTCAAATCAAAGAGGAATCCCAAAGACTCATACGAATCGTGTAATCTAGGCTCGAAACGAGACAAGGTGAAATTCGAATGAGAAAGAGACCAGTCACTAAAATAATGCAATAAAACAATGAAAAACCACCAAACGAATGCAGAGAAGCAACAATGAAATTGTCTAATCAAATGAAAACCAAAAACTCCCACGGGAGGCTCGACACACTATAGCACCTAGATGCCCTAGGGCTAGAATGTAAAACCGATAGTAGAGGGAAAACAACCAGAGGATAGAGGTTACACATAGTCAACCAAGGCTCCAGAACACTCAGGAAGTTGAAAAAATAACACCAAAACCACAAATGAAGCTCAGAAAGCTCAGAAAGGAGAAAACCCTAACACCACACAGGATTGGCGTGACTATCAGGCTGCAACTAGCACCAGAACAGGATTGGTGTGGGGGCTGAACTAGAAACAAGCGCCAGCTGGCGCGAATGTGAGGGAAAAAACCACGCCAGTCGAGTTTACTAATGCAAAAAATAAAAAAGAGTAAACAGGGAGCATATTAGGGATGGTGAGGCTAAATAGAGGTTTAACACTGAGAGAAAACGAACCAAAAGAGCTGATCAAGTAGACAAAGACCAAAATCAACCGAAAATACAAGACAAACTCCAATCAATGTCTCCCCAGTGGAGTCCCCAGTTTTTTGGAGAGGTAAATCCCCTTTGTGGACAGAGGTGATCCCTACTAGCCCAAATCGGGTCTAACAACAACTGAGTCATGCTAAGACGCAGGTTCCTAGTTACAAAAGACCAAGATGCGACAAGAGGCCTACCTTAAGTCCCACACTGCTATTGCTTATAGAGAAGATGGCACTTCCGTCCTTTTCTTTGGAAAATCACAATTCTCCTGCTTAGCATGTTCAAACACCTACATGTACACTAAGAAACAACAACATACAAGCGTAAAACCTAAAACATGTAACCATATACCAGTCAGAGAAGGTATAATTCATAACATAAGACATAAACATATGAATGGAACCATAATCAAAGTCACTTATTATTAATCACAACGAAATAAAGATACAACCTGAGCTTTGACGCTGGATCTTCCTTCGGCGGGTCAACAGTGGAGCACGTCTTGATGAAGCTCGTCGAGATGGGACAAGGCTCTCTCTCTTCAGTTGTCTGATGATAGTCTCCTTACTACTGATTCAGCTATATTTAGGCTAGCTTACAAAGGGAAAATGAAAAACTTATATAGATGGTGGAAGGGGAGTTTGGATCCCTACAATGGTGGGATTGGCCCTATCCTCAAGGAAGCTTCCATGATAGGTGGAAAACCACTTCCCCTACATGGAGATCCAGAGCAAAACCTCCCAACTCATTTGAGAAACTCGTTCAGGAGTTGGTTGGAATCAAACTTCCGCCATTTATTTTAAAAAAAAAATCCTTATTAAGCTTGGCGCGAGCAATACACTGGGACAAAGCACCAGTTGGTGTGCCCTCTTTGGTGGATTTCCCCCATTGGCGCGAGTGCTAAACTAGCTAGTCGCGCCAAGGCCAAAAGGTCTATTTTTAGGGCTTTTCACAGGAAATTGTCTTCAAGGGAATGATTATCCTTGTCAAGGAGGATGCCATGAAAGTGGTTTCAGGTCATGTCACTGCTCACAGGTCATGGAAAAGGCCCTCCAATGTGCAGGATGGGGGATTGTAGGGATGGTGACAAATTACTGTGTAACAAAGTTGATGAA
Organism: Pinus albicaulis; assembly: GCA_034641835.2. Taxonomy (NCBI): domain Eukaryota; kingdom Viridiplantae; phylum Streptophyta; class Pinopsida; order Pinales; family Pinaceae; genus Pinus; species Pinus albicaulis. Next base: position 554,962,812 of record CM076577.1, on the reverse strand, counting down.
ATATTTTTTCTATTGGATTAAAACAAATTAGGTCTAGGAAAGTGTTGTATGGTACAACAACCCTCCCCATTTCGAAATTTTAGAATAAAATTTGCTTAGAAATAGGTCCCCTTTTTTTTATAGATAAAAATAAAAGACTTAGAGGAAATTCGATTATTTTAAATAAAACAATAAAAAGATTCATTGTTTAAAAGTCATATATCACATATCGCATATATCAAATACAAATGAACAAATGTGACATTGAAATTTTTCCGATCCGATGAACTATCAAATCTTATATCACATCGGCACAAAGCGTAGAAGTATTCATGTTAAAAAAGCCCGATGGAATAAAGTAAATCGCAATCGCAAATCAGTAGGGTGTTAAGGTTTCACTTTTGTTTTGCAAAAATCCAATGTGATGTAACCTATCACAATCGCATTTTGAAAATGATACCCTTCACTCGGTCTATTTCATAAACTCCGATGCGATGCGATTTATTGCAATCGCATTTTGGAGAATCAACATCACATTTAATTGTTTCGATACGATGGACCCCACCATCATCGCAATCACATTTCAGTGAAAATCATTTACAACTTAATTCCTTTGGAAATATCTGATGCGATATACTATCATCTCAATCGCAAATTGGATGAAAATATGAGATGTTATTTGATTCCCTTTCGAAACCTCCGATGAGATGAATATTCAATCGTTATTTATCACTGTTTTCACTGCGCATATATTATTATTGATCAGTCGCAATCGGAAAATTCAAAAGGAAAGTTTTATATTAACTTTTCAATATCACTGATCTCCGATTGTACAATCATAATTAATTAGAAAATCAAACGAATTATGGTGATTGATTCTAATATGAATGCGTGAATGCGACTCTCATGGAGTGCATTTAAGTTTAATACAGAGTTAATCAATTTTGATCATTAATAAAAATATTTTCACATAAGTTATTTTCATTGCTTCATTCCTTCCCGCGTCTGAAAGGTTTTCCTCATTTGTAGAGAAATAGAACATCAAACCCTCTCGTTCACCTAACTAGCGAAACAATACCAGACGAAAAGATGTCTAAGAAGTTTAAGAAAGCAAGAATTGATGCCGCCGCAAAGACTGATGTCACTCCAACAGTATCAAAAGAAAAACCAGCTAAAATCAAGTTGGTTACAGATACTGTGTGCCAGGGTCTCGGGAAGCTTTCCTGGAAGACGTTTACAACTTGCTTGAAGTAGAAAAACCTACTGTTACAGTGGTAAATGCGACAGTACCAGATGAAGACTCAGATTTTGATGCTGAAAGTCCTCTCAAAGAACTTTCAAATTATTTTATGCATAGAATCACAGCTCGAGAAAATATGTTCTCATATTATGATATAATACAAACATTGTTACCGATGAAATAGGTAACTGCATTGGTACCTACTTTTTGACATAGCAATAAAAACACTCGATTTTGAAAAGTGGGGATGTAGAATCAAATTTTTTTTTTTTTGAGCATGTTTTTGGCACTTTAATTTTTTTATTTTATTTATTTATTTATTTTCTGTGATGCTTTTTATGTCGATTTTGAATTGTGGTGGCATATCATCACCAAAATTTTTATAGATGACTGATTTTGACACTATATATTTTCTAATGTCTTCTTCTTCTATGAGATGTTTATTTTTAAGTGCATTTATGTACTTGTGCTTTAAAAAGAAAAAAAAATATATATATTTTTTTTAAATTAAAATTTGTAATGATATCTTCACTTTTTCACATAGATAAAAAATTAAAAATGGGTCAATATTATAAATTTTATATTTTCTACAATGCACATCAAATAATTGTCTCTAAAATACCAATATTTTGAACGATATGACAAAAATATACAAATTTTCAATACAAATAGAATGCAAAAAATACACTTTTAGAGACTTTTTGTTAAAAAAAACATTTTAAATAAACTAATTTTTGGGAAAATCTTAACAAAAAACCTTAAGAAAATAGCATTTTTATTGAATTTTATGTCAAAAATAATAGTAATCACATGTTTTTGCAAAAAATAAGGATTATTCTCATAAAATATCAAAGTCTAAACATTACAAGTAAAACTGATTAATAGATCTCAAAAACGAGCTTTGTTTGCAAGCATAACTTAAATATCCTCAACAATATCGACTAATACATGTTCAACATCATCTAGAACATCATTGATAGCTTCTTCCGCAACATTTTCTACTTCATTTTGGTCATTATCATCTTCTAATGGATCTTTCATGTATGCAAATCTTCCAAAGTGTCCATTTCCAATCATTCCATATAATGGTGGTTGAAGTTCCTTTGCTTTTTTTGCCACACGTGATTCATTAAAATCCCCTTTCCTCAAACCAACTTCTTGCTTCGCATCTAGAAGGAATTCAAGAGTGTTAATTATTTGTTGAATAAATTTGCATTGCACCGGGTCTTTCTCAATGGCAATGCAATTTCTTCCTTTTAGTAGGCAACATGCTAGTGTTGTACCTAATCATCAAGTACAAAAGAAATAAGTAAGAAAATTAGTATAAAGACATAAAAAGTAAAAAGTAAAATATTTAAATTTAAATTTGTATAATTTTACCTGAACCTAAAAATAGAACCAAAACTCAATCTCATTCATTTAACGGCGTCGCCCGGCCTACCTCTGGCCCTTGGCTGGGTGGAGGGAAATTTCGAGAATCGCCCTCCGCCCAGCCGGGGGCCGGAGGCACGTCGGGAAGCCCTTGACGATGCCACCTGGCTGGCCTCCGCCCAGCCGAGGGCAATTCTTGAAATCGCCCTCCGCCCAGCTGGGTGTGATTCTTGAAATCTTCCTCCGCCCAGCCAGGGGGTGATTCTCAGAACCTCCCTCCGCCCAGCCGGGAGCGATTCTCGAAATTTCCCTCCGCCCAGCCAGTGGAGATTCTTAGAATCACCCTTTGCCTAGTCAGGGGCCAGAGGCAGGTCGGGCAGCGTCGTTGAGTGCTGCCCAGCCTACCTCCGGCCCCCGACTGGGCGGAGGCAAGGTGGGCAGCCCTCGATGGCGCCACTCGGCTGGCCTCTGACCCCCAGCTAGGCGGAGGGAGATTCTCGGAATCACCCTCCGCCTGGCCGGGGGTTAGAGGTTGGCCAGGTGGCACCATCGAGGGCTGCCCAGCCTCCCTCTAGCCCTCGGATGGGCGGAGGGCGATTCCAAGAATCGCCCTCCACCCAGCCGCGGGTCGGAGGCAAGCTGGGCAGTGCTCGACGGTGCCACTCGGACTGCCTCTGGCCCTCGACTGGGCGAAGGGAGATTATGAGAATCACCCCTAGCTGGGAAGAGGGTGATTTTCAGAATCACCCCCAGCTAGGTAGAGGGCGATTCCAAGAATCACCCTCGACTGGGCGGAGGGCGATTCTGAGAATCACCCCTGGCTGGGCGAAGGGTGATTTTGAGAATCACCCCCGGCTGGGCGGAGGGCGATTTCGAGAATCACCCTCTGCCCAGTCAGGGGTGATTCTTAGAATTTCCCTCCACCTAGCTGGGTGCCGGAGGCAGGCCGGGCATCGCTATCGAGGGCTACCCAGCCTACCTCCGGCCCCTAGCTGGGCGAAGGGCGATTCCAAGAATCACCCCCAGCTGGTTGGAGGGTGATTCTCCGAATCGCCCTCTGCCCAGCCGGGGGTGATTCTCGGAATCGCCCTCCACCCAGCCAGGGGTGATTCTCGGAATCGCCCTCTGCCTAGCCAGGGGTGATTCTCAGAATCACCCTCCGCCCAACTGGGGGTGATCCTCGGAATCCTTCTCTGCCCAGCTGGAGGCTAGAGGCAGGCCAGGCTGCACCGTCAAGGGCTGCCCAACCTGCCTCCGACCCACGGCTGGTTGGAGGGTGATTCTCGAAATTTCCCTTCGCCCAGCCGGGGGTTGGAGGTAGGTTGGGCAGCCCTCGACGGTGTCGCCCGGCCGGCCTCCAGCCCCCAACCGAGTGGAGGGCGATTCCGAGAATCTCCCTCTGCCCAGCCAGGGGCCAGAGGCCAGCTGGGTGGTGCCATCGAGGGTAGCCTAGCGTGCCTCCACCCAGCCGGGAGATGGAGGCAGGTAGGGTAGCCCTCGACGACGGCGCCTGGCATGCCTTCGGCCCCCGACTAGGTGAAGGGCGATTTCGAGAATCACCCCTGGCTGGGCGAAGGGTGATTCTGAGAGTCCCCCCGGTTGGGCAAAGGGAAATTCCGAGAATCACCCCTGGCTGGGCGGAGGGCGATTCCGAGAATCACCCCTGGCTGGGTGGAGGGCGATTCCGAGAATCACCCCCAGCTGAGTGGAGGGCGTCTCCGAGAATCACCCTCTGCTGGGCGGAGGGCGATTCCGAGAATCACCCCCAGCTCGACGGAGGACAATTCCGAGAATCACCCCCGGCTGGGTGGAGGGCCATTCCGAGAATCACCCCCGGCTGGGCGGAGGGCGATTCTGAGAATCGCCCTCTGCCTAGCTGGTGGCCAGAGGCCGGCGCCGTCAAGGGTTGCCCAGCCTGCCTCTGGCCCCCAGTGGGTGGCAAATTAATTTTTTATTTTTATTTTTGTTTTTTCAAACACAAACTAATTTTTTTTTTTTTTTTTTTAAACAAAAACTATTATAATAAAAAAAATGTATTGTTTAATATATATATATATATATATATATATAAACATAAACTATTCAATTAAAATTTTCAAATATAAAAAAAACAATAAAAACAAATTAAAAAATATGTTTTAAAAAATAAACAAACAAATATAAAAAAAAATATTTTTAATTTTTTTTTTTTTTAAATTAAAGCAATTATTATTTAAAATATAAAAAAAACAATAAAAAAAATATTTAAAATATGTTTTAAAATATAAACAAACATATATAAGAAGATTTTAATTTTTAATTTTTATTTTCTTAAAACTAAAGCAATTATAATTTAAAATATAGAAAAACAATAAAAAAAATTAAAAAATATGTTTTTATATATAAACAAACAAATATATGAATAATAAATATTTTATTTACTTGTTCATTTTAAAATTTTTTCTAAGTCATATAATTTCTCCATAATTTCATGGTTCAAGTATCTTGAAAACTTAAGATTTAAAAACTTGATATTTACAACTTGTCATTAAGGTTTTTATGTGCTGTGAAATTTTATCTTTAATGTTATGGTTGAAAATAATTACAATTTTATGGTTGTTTAGAGTCGAGATATTTTATGTTTAACAACATGGATAAAAATTATTCGAAATAATGAGCCCTTCAAACATGATTTTGTTTATATTTAACACCATCTATCAAAAAATTTAGAATTTTATGATTTTTCAATGTCCTAATATGTTGTCTTTAATTCCATTGTTACAATGTGTCAAAAGAGTGACACAATGTTTTTCTTTGTTATTCCAGCATCAACTCGTTTTGTTTTGAGAGTGTTTTTTCAATATTTTTTCAAGAAACAATTTTGTTTTTAGCATAATTTTATAAAAAGGTGGAATTTGACCTTGAGAAAAAAACAAATGCATTCTGGAATACACACTTTTTGTTTTTGGGGTGTTTTTTCATGTTTTTTGAGGCTTTTTGGGTTAGAATTCCCGTTTTGAGGTAATAGTTCTCGTTTCATCGGTAACATTCTTTACGATGGGTGATAGATAATACCACCATCACAAAAATAAAATTTGTCTCAGCTGTGGGAAAAATTTTCGGGTCTTTCGGAGCAGAAGATATAAAAGAAATGTACCATTTGCCAGACCCTCAAAAGATTTATAACAAAGCCTTTATTAAAGATTTCACTGCAAGCAATGAATTTTAATTAGACCCTATTAAGGATTGGAGACGAGCTCCAGAGAAACATAAAAATGAAGCATCAGGCATGTACTCCGTGGAGTCTCTTGCACCCCCGTATTGCTATGTTGCTGCAATGATGTGTAGACTCTTTGGGAATGACAATTTTGCGCGGTTTTCAATTAAGATGGTACCCCTTACTCATGGTGCTATAAATTCTGATATTATGGATTGGTCGGTTATCCTTTCTGATAAGATCGCTAACAGAATTTTGGAATATAGAAAGGATAAAAATAGTGGAACTACCCCCCCATTTCATTTATGTGCCTATACCTTAGATGCTTTGTGTTTTAATTTTGAATTCCCTATTATGGGTTGGAAATGGACTTCACAGGAACCTATTCCGATTCACATTTACCATAAACTCTTGTGAAAGGTTCATTTCAAGAACCATGTATATAAAATTTGCCATGGATTTATGTTACCCATTTACCATATCATTTTTAATCAATTTCCTCCTCGGCTCTCTAAAAAAGCAAAGCTTGATATATCGCTAATCGGCAATTGGTTTGGAGAGGAAAAGTTTACCTATATTAGAATTTTTGGAAGCATTGTTGAACCCCATATCTTGCCCCTTTATGTCCCTGATAAACTTTTAGCTCATGAAATATCTTATCAGTTGACAGAAAGAGGAATGTCTAGGTCTTTAAAGAATTCCAAAAAATTGATATGGCCAACCTTCCCTTTCCATTATGGAACCTATACCGTGAATAATTTTAAGCATGCTGAAAAGGAAGTCCTTAAAATAAGAGATCTTAAGCTTGCATCTGTCCTAGGAAGGCAATATGATCCAAACAAAGTATCTTTCGATTTCACAACTTAGGTTCAAATTGCTAGGTTTGAGCATGAACCTGATGAATTTGATGATTTATTTGTTTCAATTGAGAAATTTTCCCAAGTTTATGACTTGGCTAAATCTAAGTTTCAGCAATAGGATATGAATAAATTCATGCAATTCAGAATTCAGAGATTACTGAAAGTTACTCTTGACCAACTAAGGATTCCTTTACAAGAAAATGAAAGTATGGAAATAGAACAGAAAAAAAGGAAGATACAGCTAACAAAGCAGGAAAAGAAGTGTCTACTAGAAAAATTGATGTGCAAATAGAAAAGGAGAATACAAGAAGCAAGCCCAATGTGAAAACAGAAAAGGAGAATACAAGAAGCAAGGCTAATGTCAAGACTGAAAAAGAAGATACAAGTAATAAGCCAGATGATCAGCTTGAAAGAGAAAAAACCACGGAAAAAGTGGTGAATTCTGCTGAAATTATTGTTACTCCCCATTTGCTAAGTCAATATGAAAAATTCACTCAGCAAATAGGGGAACAAAATAATCCTCAAGTTGACAATCTGAATGATCAGGATATGGAGATCATTCCTGAACATCCATCAGAAGAAATTGTGTTGAGAATTGAAGACATTCCTCCTCTGGATATCTTTTGTAGTCCTAAGCATAGGGCTGTTGTTAGGAAAAACAGGAAGAGAAGGAAGGTAGATCAAGGACCATCTGCAACTGCACAAGTTGAGTTAATGAATGTTGTATGGAAGAATAATGAGGTAAATCCTTCAGAGGATCTTACCAAATTATCACAATATGCAGGTGCCTATAGTGCAACCACTATAGATAAAGCTGTTGAAGTCAATCAAATGATAAAGCAAAAAGACTTACAGATAGCATTGCAAGAGGAGAAAACAACAGGTGATCAACAAAGAATATTGCAGTTGGAGCAGCAGTTGGAAGAAGAAAGACTCAAAGCCAAAAAATTGGAAGAATAACTGAGTATTGAAAAGAAGAAGCTTGACCAACAAGCCTTGAATAAAAAACAACAGTTGTCTCAAGAGGTGTCCAAACTACAGACCTTACTACAAAATGAGAAAGCTGCCAAAGTAGAACAAGGAAATTTTTTTCAAGCAAGATTGGATAAATTTAAAGATTATCCTAAAATTGACAAATTTAGTACAGAAGCTCTGGAAACAAGTAAATTATCGTCTCAGCAGTTGGATGACCTGTGTTCAAAAATTGCACAAGCTGAACCTTTATGTGAAATAAAATCTTCCCTTATTGATGAATCAGTCAGTACTAGAAGTGAATTTGAGAATGCAGATAATAAGATTTCAAAGTTTATTTCATGGCAGGACTCAGAACAAGGAAAGAAAGCAAATCTTCCCAGGCTCGAAGAAAGGCATAAAGAAATTTTCTTTGCTAAATGGGATACATAGTTAATTAAAGAAGAATGTGTTACATCAAGGGCTAGAGCCATAATGAACAATATGACACAATTAGTAAATGATAGCTTATATACTACTAATTTGATTTTAGATTGTACTCCAGGTAAATTTCCAAGGATGAAAGAAACTAATACCAGATGGAAGCAGGAAATAATCAACATGAATCAAAAGATCAGCAAAATATAGGAAATTATATGGGATGTCCTCTGGACATATTTGATCAAACCACAAAGTTAGCAGATGGCAATCAAATGCCTTTCTAATGCCATAAATTACATCATTCCAGAGCTATCCGATGCCACATACACTAGTTAGTTGAATTCGAGGTTGAGTCATCCAACGGAAGTTAAAGATATGCTTAAAATCTGCCACCTAAGCACATTGAATACAGAATAAATTCAGTGAATCTGTTTTATTTTGATATCGCAAGTCTTTTCCCGGATCTCCGATGATAATTTCTAGCATAAGTTATAGATAATCTGTTTTTTTAATTTCCTATTTAAACCCCTTTCATGCATTTAGAAAGGGGTCCTGAATTTGTAATATTTTGGCTCTGGATAATACATTTTTGTACTCCATTGACTATCTTATTTTTAATAAAGGATCACATTCTATGATTTTATGGTGAATTATATTTGGGAGTTGCATTTCGGTACCTTAGAGATTGTTCTAAGTTAAAGCGCAGGATCTGAATATCGAATTGCATCAAGAAAATATCTAAGTGAATCTGGTATTTCTATCGATTACTATTATTTTTTTTATGTTATGAAGTATTCTCTTTGAAATTTTCTATCATTTATATATGCTTGTTTTCTCAAATATTTTTTTATCATATCATTTCTGAAAATATAGAAATATTCATATATCATAGTATATGCAAATGATATATAGAATTATGAATGTGATGTGGTATTCTAACTCTATTTAATTTCTTAAACAGAGTTATCATTATATGATACTGCATCTTTCTGTTGAATAATAATACATTTTCATGGTTATTTGTTTAATTGAAACCATCTTTAAGTAGTATTCATACTTAATACCCGGGTTAGTTATTAGAATTGTTTTCAAGTTATAGAGTAAGTTAGATAAATTAATTCATTTAGTTAGTTCCATTTACCCACTTGCACAAACACTCCATTACAAATCCATTCATTATTAGGAAACTGGTCCTATAAATCCAGTCAGAGCCACCACACCAAATGGAAAAGGAGCTGTCCTAAGGTCCGGACCGGGTGGTTTTCCCCCAATGTTTGAAGCAACGATTTTCGAGGCTTCAACATTTTGGCACTAGAAGGAGGGCCTAAGCTATGAATGGAAATTAAATCCAAATCTACAGGCCATTTTAAGAGAATTTCAGCCTCATCACCTTCTTCAATTTCCTCTACATCTCAAATCACTAGGGAAGAAATTGAGAAGAACATCAATAAACCCACTACCAAAACTTTAGATCTGTCAAACAATCAACCTCCTCAGTCCCTTGAAATACAAGCTTTAGTTCATAAACTCCAAGGGTTTTCATTATCATTAGAAGAGTCTGAATTATCCGAAGGTAGTGTTACTTCACAATTTGTTTCTTCCAGACCTCTCACTAGGTCACAAAGTGAAAAACTTGGTATTCCTCCAAAGGAATTTCCTTTACCAAGTCGAGTTAAAACCAGAAAAACATCCTCAGAATCAGGCAGTGATATCATTTCTTCATCGCAAACCCACTCATCTGCTTCCCAGACTCAAACCCAGAAGAACATAGTTATTTCAACAACCTCTACTCAAACCCTAGTTGTTTCTTCAAGTCCCTCAATTTTTATCCCAACAATGGCACAAAGACCATAGACTAATCCAAGGGCTGTTGAAATGCCTGCAGCTTTGCATGATTTTCCAAATCATCCTGAAAAATGGCTGCCAAAATTTAGTCTTGACCTTGGTATACAAGCAGAAGAACACATTAATAACTTTATGTTATCTGTAAATTTAAATGTAGTAGAACATGAAGATGCTGTGGTTAGGTTATTCCCTTATACTTTACAAGGGGCAGCAGGATCTTGGTATTTTTCACTACCATCGGGATCTATTACAAGTTGGGACATTTTCCAGGAACATTTCTTAACCAAATTTGGAGATGACAGATCAGTAGCGACTTTAATCAATGATCTCTCCAATTTGAAAGTAGAACCCAAAGAACCCATTAAATATTTTAATTCCTGATTCGACAAAATTTTGAATAAAATTCCTACAACCTCAAAACCTAGTGAGAAAGTCAGAAGTGAAAGGTATATAATGGATTTGCTCTCAAATATATAAATTTTTGTAGATAGAGCTGCTAAACCTACCTTGGCTGAAAACATGAAAGAAGCAATTGCAGTTGAAAGACGAATTATTGCTTTGGATAAGAAGAACGCTATTGAAGACAAAAAATCCAAAAAGGTCAGCTTCAAAAATGATTCCAAGAAGAAGACACCCAGGGATCCTTATGACATGGAAGGCTTACAGAAAGTTCTGAAGACTTTGTCTAATGAAATGATCGAAAAAAAAAGTGGCAGAAACTTCTACCAAAAGGCCATTCAGAAATTTCAGGAGGAATAAAAAAACTGAATCTAAACCACCCAATTCAATATCCAATGCAAAGTCTGATCTAGAAGAAGATGAAGAAGATGATACACCTCTGTTATCGAAAGAATATGAAGAAAAAGAAATAAATGAATTACATGGGATGTGGGATTTCATTCTTCCTAATTTAGACAGTGAAAAAGAACAAGAAGCCATGCCAGTAAGTACAAGAAGTAAATCTACAACAGAACCTGTCCAAATAGTTCCAAAGAAGAAAAGTTCAAATTCTAATACTAAAGACAAAACCCTTGTAAAGAAAAATTCCTCTTTTCCTATTCAAAATAAACCATAATCTTCTAATCCTCCTACAACAACATCTAAGACTCTGGTGGTATCAGATCCTATGGATTATAACATTGTTGAAGACATGAAGAAAACCAAAGCGAATATCTCTCTACATGAACTCAACAAACTTAAATATCAACAGAAGATATTATTGAAAGAATTAAATGCAACACCTATTGCTCCTCTACCAAGTGGTGTTGTTTCCAAAGCAGCCAAAATATCAGGTAAGCCACCAGATAAAGTAGATGCTACTGATAATGTTCTTATTGGAGAAAGATCAAATTCTCAGACACCTCCTTTTCTTTTGACTTATGAAATCTATAACAATAATTTGCATAACTATTTGATAGATTCAGGAGCATCATCTAATATAATGCCTACTTCAATTTGTGCAAAATTGAATATGGAACCACATAAATTTGCGGTTCATAATGTTTAATTAGATCGAACTAAAGTGCAAGTTGTGGGAGAAATTAATTCAGTCACCATTAGGTTAGCCTCTGATCCCAGGATAGTCCAGAGAATTGATATACTGATATTCTTAAGTTTTATGGATTAATATTGAGCAGGGATTGGTCTGCAAAGCTTAATGGTTACATTTCCACTGATTATTCTCGCATGTGGCTTCCTTACAAAGGGAAACCAAATCAAATCAAGGTTGAGCAAGAAAAACACATGATGCATACTGTAATTGAATTTGAACAACCAAATGAACTTGTAGCTTTTAATAACAACATTCTTGGAGGTTATATGCTGAATCATTTCTTGGAAATTTCAAAGCACTGCAATCACCTTTCTCTGTAAATACTTTTATTTCGCAAATTGAAAAATTTTCACAAACTGATTCTTCAAGAATCGTTAATGTTTCTGATCATTATGTAGATAAACCTGTAGATAAATCTGTTGGGAATGTTGTCATTGATGGCAAAGGAAGTAGCAAAGAAGGAGCATCTGAACAGCAACAAGGCAAACAAAGAAGCAAGGAGCAGCATTAAACAAGAAGCGGAGAGGAAGCAAGGCAGTTAAGGAACTAAGTCAGCAGACAACGCAGATACAGTGAATAGAAGTAGAATGCATAATTGAAGCAGAATTGTCCAGAGACAAAATAGGAGAAAAAGGCCATCGAATAGAAAAGAATAAGTGAATGGTAATCTGTGATAAGTAAGAAATCCATTGAAGGAATTAATGGTTGCAGAGATATGATGAATGTAGTGAATATTATAATTGTGATGGACCATAGTACAGTGATCAGCTTGTGGAATCAAGAACTTGAATTAGAAGTTAGAAGCGGAACTGTGACAGGATAGAACTCCGAACATGCAATGGAAGGTTGATATATTATATATATCATAGCAGAATTGAAGACATAGTGACATTGTGGTGTGTTGAGATCAGAAGGCAGAAACCGGTGTAAAGAATGTATGTTAAAAAGACTCAAACAAAATTGTGAACAAAGCGTTAAAATTAGCAATGTAACTGTAATAAAAGGCAAAACCTTAAAGCGCAACTTAATTATAATAATACATTGAAAAGGAAACGGAACTTTGCATGGAAGAGCGGAACCATGACCGAGTGAACAGTGAAGGCGGCTTATGGTTTTCATCGCACCACCTATGCGGAGTGAGCGGTATTTGAGGAGTTGGGAGCGATTCCATAAATCACTCGACACGTGGCAAGGAGTACCCATGGAAAACCACTTGTCACTGTGCGCCATCGCACGTTATAGTTCGACCCAGGATGCCCAGTGATATTGTTGTGCATCGTTGATCTGGAGGGAAGCCATCGGATGGTGGTCGTATGAGGAAGGTGCACGAAGAATAACCAAAGTACGGCGGGCCATCACACGTTAACGTTCGGCATCGGAGGTCGAGCGATATGCATATATGTCGTTGATATGGAAGCTTGCTATCAAACGGTGATCAGATGCTAGACTTGCGCGAAGTTTACCTATGGTACCATGCGCGCATTTGATTGGCTATTGACTATATTTGTGGGCTCGGGGTCAAATGTTTACCATATTTTTTGAAAGCGTTAAAATGCAAAGGGTTAACCTTAATCTTAAATTTAAGTTCAAAAGTATTAAATTAAATACCAAGATCAATAGAATAGTGTGAGTTATGGAAACCCCGCTGGATTATCTATTTTGACCCCGTCCAGGAATACCATTAGCAATTGAATGGTTTTGACCCAAGGTTTTAATAAAGGTGAAAACTATATAAGGTGATGAGAATCATGAAGAACTGTGTGCATGCGAAAGGGTTGATAATAAACGAATCTCTTTTAGAGATATCTGTATGAATAAACTCTGATATATCTGAATCTATGGTGCACCTGTGAATATGATGATTGATCAACATCTCTAGATCAGATGATGATTAATTCATGGTTTAATCGACTGAAGAAATCATGAAGAATGTATGCATGAGTAAGGGTTGTGAATGAATACTTCACTCTGAAGTATATCTGTATGGAATGGGTAACAAATTGCTGAGAGATCTGAATTAAGGATGCACCTATGAAGAAAATGAATAAATCTAGTGGCCTGCAAGGTATTTTTTGTGGAAGTGGATGAGACGTGGACTGCAGTAGTACTGAGGGTCGAAGTTTTCAGTGAGGGGGTTGAAGCTCCCTTCCAGTAGTAACTGGTAAACGAGAGCAGGGGGTTGTATCTCCCTTCCAGGAGAGGCTGGTAAATGAGAGAAGGTTGTAGCTTTCTGCAGGTGGGTACCTGCATGCTGGTATAAGTCTGCGCCAACATAAAATTGTAAGAAGTTTTATTTATAATAAATATTTAAGACTGAGATAACAACAGAGGTGGTTTTCTCCCGAATTGGGTTTCCACCTTAAATCTTGGTTTTAATATGTGTTGCTTATGTTTGATGGTTTTTTCTATTATTTGTGTTCATGCTTACTGCTTATCTGATGAATAAATGATGTAATGATCTAAGTAAAGACATAATAAGATCTCTAGACATACAAGTTGGATGCAGTAATGTAACATATGGTTTTTAAGAGAAAGGAAAACTAAAAAATTTTCAGTCACCTCTAAATACCGATTCACCCCCCCTCTCAGTATTTTTTCCCAACAATTGGTATCAGAGCCGGTCCTTCTGAAAAAGCTTAGCCACTAGAAGGAAGATCAAGCAAGATGAGCAATCAAGATGGAACAACATCTATCATGCCTCTGCTCTTTAACGGAAACAATTTAATCTTCTGGAAAACAAGGATGAGATCCTATCTTCAGTCTCTGGGAGCAGAGGTATGGGCAATTGTTGAAGGAGGATATCAATATCCAGCTGCAGTACCAACAGATCCGACAAAAAGAAAGAATTATGAAACAAATGCAAAGGCGTTCAGTGATCTATTAGGAAGTCTAACTGAATCAGAATTTGTCAAAGTCATGCAGCTGAATATAGCAAAGGTAATATGGGACAAAATCATTCTAAGTTATGAAGGTGATGCAAAGGTAAAAAGTGCTAAACTCCAAACTCTCAGAATTCAATATGAGAATCTAAAAATGGATAATGAGGAGAGCATTGCCAATTTATTTTTACTTTTTGATGATATTGTAAATCATATGAGAAATCTGGGAGAAACAATAACTGAATCTACTTTGGTTGAGAAAGTCTTAATATCACTAACAAAAAAATTTGAGTCAAAAGTTTCTGCTCTTGAAGAAAAGCAGGATCTTCAAAATCTTACTGTGGTGCAACTTCATGGCAAACTAACTGCATATGAAATGAGAAGAGGAGGACCATCTGAAGTCAAAGAAGCAGTCTTTAGAACTTATAAAAAAGGGAAGGAAGTACAAAAACCAGAAGGATCAGGATATATCTCAGAAGAAGATGAGATAAACTTTGTAAAGAAACTTCAAATTGGCACAGGACGGTTCAGAGGTAAGATTCCTTTCAAATGTTTTGATTGTGGAAGAGTTGGTCATTATGCTGCTAAGTTTCCTTATAAAGAAACACATAAAAAGGGGAAGGAAGTAGAAAGAAGGAATAAGAATCGTTTTAGCACTAGAAAGAGTTACTATACTCATGAAGACAGTGATGGGTTATCTAATAGTGAGGAAGAATGTGAACAAGATATTAGACTTCTCATGGCATTTGAAAAAGAATCTAGAGAAGAAAAGGATACTTTTGTGGATGCTCTAGAAGACATTGATTTTCTTGATGAAAACAATAAACTCAAAATTTGCTTAGAAGAGAGTAAAATAACCATAGAAACTTTGAAAAATCAGCTTAAAGAAAAAGAGAAACACAATGAGAAATTAGAGTGTGAAGTAGTAAGTCTAAGAAAGAACTTGATAAAGTAAAGACTTCGAATCTTAAATTTGCTAAAGGATCTAAAACCTTAGATGAGATTATCAAGGTACAACGTTCTCCTCTTATAAAGACAGGTCTTGGATATATAAGATAATCTTCTCAGGCTTCAGCACCAAATTATCTAAAAGCAGTTACAACTGGTTTACAACATGTTTCCACTCAGCAAGGGAATAAAGAATATTTACAGGTAAAGCATGATCATCTCAATTCAAAGAACACTAACAAGAATGTCTTTCAAAGAAACACCAATCAACAGGTAAATTCAAGTAGAATATTTTATGATCGCAGAAATTTCTTCTTCAATGGACGATGTTTTTCATGTCACAATTTTGGTCATAAATTTGTTCAATGTGTTGCATATAAAACCATCATGACAAGAGAAGCAAGGAAGAAAAGGATTGATATTGAAACAAAGAAGAATACTTATAACAAATTTTCTCCTCTTCAAAATGAAGTTGAATGTGCTTATTGCAATAACTTTGGCCATGAAGAATTTGAATGCAGGAGCAAAGTTCAGCCAAAAGAACATGTTCCTTCAAGCTCCAAAGTATGGAAAAAGAAGGAATTACAGGTTGAAAATTGTGGCATAGCGTTATTTGCAGAAGATGAAGAAAACCAATGGTACATTGATAGTGGATGCTCAAGACACATGACAGGTGACAAAAACAAACTTCTAGCATATAGTGCCTTAGAAAAAGAAAAGAATGTTACTTTTGGAAATGATACTCCTGCAGTCATTAAGGGAAAAGGGTATGTTTTTCTAGAAGAAAAGGTGAAAGCTAATGAAGTTGTGTATGTGGATGGATTAAATCATAACCTGTTAAGTGTAAGTCAAATGTGTGATCAAGGAACTGAAGTTGTATTTGGTTCAAAAGAATGTGTGGTACGTGATCTTGATACAGGTAAAGAAATTATAAAAGGAAAAATAACTCCAAGCAACATGTATGTATTGAAGAACTACAAAGAACAATGTTGAGTAAATCTTCAGAAAATTGGCTATGGCATAGAAGGTTGGGGCATCTGAGCTTCTCTCAAATCAACAAATCAAGCAGACTTAAAGCTATTCGTGATCTTCCCAATATTACTCTACCTGAAAATATCATATGCAAATCTTGCCAATTTGGTAAGCAAACTAGAGTACAATTTAATGCCAAGGAAGGATCATCAAGTAAGCCTCTTCAACTCATTCATACTGACATATGTGGACCTATGAGGAAAAAGTCACCATGTGGTGAAGAATACTATATCTTATTCATTGATGATTTCTCTAGAATGTGTTGGATTGGGCTACTTAAACACAAAGATGAAGCATTTGAGAAATTTCAGATATTCAAAGCACTAGTTGAGAATGAATTAGATCTAAAAATTAAGTGCCTCAGATCTGATCGAGGAGGAGAATATACATCAGATGAATTCCTTGAATTTTGTGAACAACATGGCATAAAAAGACAGTTTTCTGTAGCTGGCACTCCACAACAAAATGGCGTAGCAGAAAGAATGAATAGAGCAGTTCAACAAATGGCTAGAGCTATGCTTGATGATTCCGGAACACCTGACACATTTTGGGGAGAAGCAGCACATACAGCAGTAAACATTCTCAACAAGGCACATGTTCGTGTAAATAGTGATAAAACTCCATATGAACTCTGGTATGGTAATCCTCCTACTATAAATCATTTTAGAATTTTTGGAAGCAAATGCTTTATCAAAAATAATGATGAAAAACTTGGCAAGTTTGAACCCAGAGCAGATGAAGGAATATTTCTTGGTTACTTCTCTAGGAGTAAAGCATATAAATGTTACAATAAAAGACTTCGAAAGATTGTTGAATGTATTGATGTTGTTATTGATGAGTCTCCTGCATCTCCAAAAGAAGAAAAACAAATAATAGATGAAGACGATGATGACATATATCCTTCTACATCAAATAAGGATAATATATATAGTAAACCCAATGAATAATCCGAAGATGATTTGTATGAAAAGGCTCCATCCAGATATGTTCAAAAGAATCATCCAGAATCTCAAATTTTGGGAGAAAAGGGATCAGGTGTACAAACAAGAAGGACTCTTGTGGGATCTTCTAGCAATCTAGCATTTCTGTCCACTATTGAACCTCACAATGTCAGTCAAGCTAGCAAAGATGAATTTTGGATTCAAGCCATGAATGAAGAGCTTGATCAAATTGAAAAGAATCACACTTGGGAATTAGTACCAAGACCTCACGAAAAAAATGTCATTGGAACTAAATGGATATTCAAAAACAAGTTAAATGAGAATGGGGATGTTATAAGAAATAAAGCTAGACTTGTTTGCAAGGGGTATGCTCAACAAGAAGGTATAGACTTTGAAGAAACCTTTGCTCCTGTAGCCAGAATTGAAGCCATAAGAATGTTTCTTGCTTTTTCAAGCTTCCAAAAAATCAAATTTTATCAAATGGATGTTAAATCTGCTTTTCTCAATGGTGATCTAGAAGAAGAAGTTTATATAGAACAACCAGAAGGATTCATTTTAGGAAATGATGAAAAACTTATTTGTAGACTTAAAAAGGATCTATATGGTCTCAAACAAGCTCCAAGGGCATGGTACTATCGTTTTGACAAATATCTTCATCAACAAGGATTTTCAAAATGGTCTGCTGATAGCAACTTATACACAAAAACTGAAAATGAAAAACTATTGATTGTGGTTGTATATGTTGATGATATCATTTTTGGAAGTAATGAAGAGTCTATGAATCAAAAATTTTCTTCTGATATGAAGCAAGAATTTTAAATGTCTTTACTTGGGGAACTAACATTCTTTCTTGGCTTGCAAGTGCAACAAGCAACAGATGGCATATTCTTATCACAAGAAAAATACCTCAAGCAAATCCTGAAGAAGTATGGCATGGAAGATTGCAAACCTGTAAGTACACCAATGATAACCGGATGTAATCTCAGTTCTAATGATGATTCCCCCATGGTGAATCAACCAGAATACAAATCTATGATAGGAATTCTACTTTATCTCACTGGGACAAGACCAGACATTATGCATGCAGTTGGGATTGTTGGACGATTCCAAGCTAATCCAAAAGAGTCTCACCTTCAGGTTGTGAAAATAATATTCAAATATCTACAAGGAACTCAAGACTTTGGACTATGGTATCCAAAGAATGTTGATCTTACTCTTCATGCATACACTGATGCAGATTGGGCTGGAAATGTTGATGATCGGAAAAGCACTAGTGGTGGTGCATTCTATATGGGGCCTCGGTTAGTATCTTGGTTCAGCAAGAAGCAAAGCTCTATTGCCTTATCTACAGCAGAAGCAGAATATGTGGCTGCCGCATCATGTTGCACTCAAATTATTTGGATGATGCAAACCTTACAAGACATTCAAATCAAATGTTCACCTCCTATCTCCATTATGTGTGATAATACAAGTGCCATCAGTATCTCAAAGAATCCTGTTATGCATTCCAAGACCAAGCACATTCCCATCAAATATCACTTCTTACGTGAACAAG
The DNA here is from genome assembly GCA_034641835.2 of Pinus albicaulis. NCBI lineage: Eukaryota > Viridiplantae > Streptophyta > Pinopsida > Pinales > Pinaceae > Pinus > Pinus albicaulis. Next base: position 554,944,022 of record CM076577.1, on the reverse strand, counting down.
TGCTGGAACAAAAAGTGAAATTGGAGTATGTTTCCTCCAAAGAACAAGTTGCTGATATATTTACCAAACCTCTACCCAGGGAAGTGTTTGAATATCTTAGACAGAAACTAGGAGTAGTCTCTGCCATACAGAGGATTGGGTCTACTTAAATACAAAAGATTAAATTGGTTGTGAGGTGTTGTTAGGCATCTATAAATGCACTGGCTAAGGGGGAGCATTGGTCATATGAAAAGGATGAATTGTTGGTCATATTATGTTTGAAGATGCAACATGATCTTAGGGGGAGCATGGCATTGTCGATTCAAAGGATCTTGATCAAACTCTTTGCCATTGATGTCAAAGGGGGAGGAAAAGCAACAAAGGGCTTCTAGAAGACCATCAGAGGAAGAGTATTTCCATCAATGCCAAAGGGGGAGATTGTTGGAAATGTTGTCATTGATGGCAAAGGAAGTAGCAAAGAAGGAGCATCTGAACAGCAACAAGACAAACAGAGAAGCAAGGAGCAGCATTAAATAAGAAGCAGAGAGGAAGAAAGGAAGTTAAGGAACTAAGGCAACAGACAACGCAGAGACAGTGAATAGAAGTAGAAAGCATAATTGACACAGAATTGTCTAGAGACAGAGTAGGAGAAAAAGGCCATCGAATAGAAAATAATAAGTGAATGGTAATCTGTGATAAGTAATAAATCCATTGAAGGAATTAATGGTTGCAGAGATATATGAATGTGGCAAAGATTATAATTGCGATGGACCATAGTATAGTGATCAGCTTGTGGAATCAAGAACTTGAATGTGCAGTTAGAAGCGGAACTGTGACAGGATAGAACTCCGAACATGCAATGGAAGGTTGATATATTATATATATCATAGCAGAATTGAAGACAGAGTGACATTGTGGTTTGTCGAGATCGGAAGGTAGCAACCGGTGTAAAGAATGTATGTTAAAAAGACTCAAACAAAATTGTGAACAAAGCGTTAAACTTAGTAATGGAACTATAATAAAAGGAAAAACCTTAAAGTGCAACTTAATTATAATAATACATTGAAAAGGCGACGGAACCCTGCATGGAAGAGCGGGACCATGACCGAGTGAACAGTGAAGGCGTTTTACAATTTTCATCGCACCACCTATGCGGAGTGAGCGGTATTTGAGGAGTTGGGAGCGATTCCATAAATCACTCGACACGTGGCAAGGAGGACCCACGGAAAACCGCTTGTCACTGTGCGCCATCGCACGTTATAGTTTGACCCAGGATGCCCAGTGATATTGTTGTGCGCTGTTGATCTGGAGGGAAGCCATCGGATGGTGGTTGTATGAGGAAAGTGCACGAAGAATTACCTGCAAAGTATGGCAGGCCATTGCACGTTAACGTTCGGCATTGGAGGTCGAGCGATATGCATATATGCCGTTGATCTGGAAGCTTGCTATCGAACTGTGATTGGACGTTGGACTTGCACGAAGTTTACCTATGGTACCATGCGCGTATTTGATTGGATATTGAATATATTTGTGGGCTAGGGGTCAAAGGTTTACCATATTGTTTGAAAGCGTTAAAATGCGAAGGGTTAACCTTAATCCTAAAGTTAAGTTCAAAAGTATTAAATTAATTACCAAGATCAATAGAATAGTGTGAGTTATGGAAACCCCGCTGGATTATCTATTTTGACCTCGTCCAGGAATACCATTAGCAATTGAATGGTTTTGACCCAAGGTTTTAATAAAGGCGAAAACTATATAAGGTGATGAGAATCATGAAGAACTGTGTGCATGAGAAAGGGTTGATAATAAACGAATCTCTTTTAGAGATATCTGTATGAATAAACTCTGATATATCTGAATATATGGTGCACCTGTGAATATAATGATTGATCAACATCTCTAGATCAAATGATGATTAATTCCTGGTTTAATCGACTGACGAAATCACGAAGAATGTATGCATGAGTAAGGGTCATGAATGAATAATTCACTCTGAAGTATATCTGTATGGAATGGGTAACAGATTGCTGAAAGATCTGAATTAAGGATGCACCTCTGAAGAAAATGAATAAATCTGGTGGCCTGCAAGGTATGTTTTGTGGAAGTGGATGAAACGTGGACTGCAGTAGTACTGAGGGTTGAAGTCTTCAGTGAGGGGGTTGAAGCTCCCTTCCAGTAGTAACTGGTAAACGAGAGCAGGGGGTTGTCGCTCCCTTCCAGGAGAGGTTGGTAAACGAGAGAAGGTTGTAGCCTTCTGTAGGTGGGTACCTGCATGCTGGTATAAGTTTGCGCCAGCATAAAATTGTAAGAAGTTTTCTTTATAATAAATATTGAATACTGAGATAAAAACAGAGGTGGTTTTCTCCCGAATTGGGTTTCCACCTTAAATCCTGGTGTTCATCTGTGTTGCTTATGTTTGATGGTTTGTTCTGTTATTTCTATTCATGCTTACTGCTTATCTGATGAATAAATGATGTAATGATCTAAGTAAAGACATAATAAGATCTCTGGACATACAAGTTGGATGCAGTAATGTAACAAATGGTTTTTAAGAGAAAGGAAAACTAAAAAATTGTCAGTCAGCTCTAAATACTGATTCACCCCCCCCTCTCAGTATTTTTTCCCAACAAAATCTTTATTTTGGTCTTTTTATTTTGATGGATCAAAATCCAATGATGGTGCAAGAGCATGATGCATTTTAGTTAATCCAGATGGAGAAAAAACTATGATATCATGTAGATTAGAATTTGAGTGTACGAATAACACTGCAGAATATGAAGCCTTAATCCAAGGGCTTTATAAAGCAATAGGATTGAATGTTAAGTATCTGAAAGTGTATGGTGATTCTGAAATTGTTATCAGACAAGTAAGAAACACTATCCATTGTATTTCAAATCATCTTAAACATTACAAATCTCTTGTGCAAGATCTTACCACTCAATCCTTAGCATTCAACATTTTTTCTATTCCGAGAACTCAGAATTCAACAACCGATTCGTTAGCTAATGTTGCTTCCAAGCTCCTCCCAGCTAAAGATTTCCCAGATAGGTTTTCAGTTGAATTAATATTTAGACCTTCTGTGCCAGATGATGTCACCAATTAGAGAGTATTTTATCATGATGAATATATATTAAATTTCTTGGCTTCAAAAAAATATTATGATGGCCAAATAATTGATGAAAGTGATCATGATCTTCAAAACACATCAAAAGACAATAAAAACCATATTCCCAAATATGTAGTCAAACTTGAAGAATTATATGATATCAAATATAGATTCAAAAAGGCTACTAATGCTAAACTTCAAAGTTCTACTTTGAAGTTTGAATTAGTAAATCTTGGTACTGAGTCTAAACCACAGATTGTTAATTTAGGACTCGAGTTAACATCAGAGGAAAGGTTAGCTTTCATCAAACTTCTGAATAAGTACAAAAATTTCTTTGCTTGGAATTATGAGGATTTGAAAACTTATGATACTTTTGTTATCCAACATACTATTCCAATGCTTTCCGATGTAAAACCAGTACAATAGAAGTTAAGAAAAATTCACCCCAATCTGGAAGGACAAATCAAATCAGAATTGAACAAACTTTTGAAGGAGAAAATTATTTTTCTTGTAAGACATTCTAGTTGGGTCTCAAACATGGTTCTTATAAGGAAGAAGAATGGAGATATCAGAATCTGTATTGATTTTAGAAATCTTAATAAGGCATGTCAAAAGGATAACTTCCCATTGCCAACGATGGAACAAATACTTCAAAAGGTAGTTGGTTCTGAACTCATGTCTTTTCTTGATGGTTTTTCAGGCTATAACCAAATATTGGTACATCGAGATGATAGGCTGAAAACTACTTTTAGAACCAAATGGGGAACTTATGCTTACCAAAATATGCCTTTTGGTCTGATAAATGCAGGAGCTACTTTCCAGAGAGCCATGGATATAAAATTCAAGGGTTTTATTAATAGATCAGTTGTTATTTATCTTGATGACATAACCGTATTTTCATAGAAAAGAGCTAATCATCTGCATGATTTGAAATAGATATTTGAATGATGTAGAAGATTTGGCATTTCTCTAAATCCAAAGAAATCCTCCTTTGCTCTCATTGAAGGAAAACTCCTAGGATTTTTTGTGTCTAAGGATGGCATATATATTGATCTTGATAGAGTAAAAGAAATTTCTGATATTTATTTACCACATAACAAGAAATCCATGCAATCCTTTTTGGGATATATCAGTTTTGTCAAAAGATTTATTCCTGATTTTTCTAAAATAGTTTTACCTTTGCAGAATATGATTAAGAAAAATTCAGTCTTCAAATGGTTACATAAAGAAAAAGAAGCCGTTGATTTAATCAAACAGGCAATCATTAATGCACCTACATTGAATACTCTTGATTTTTCTAAACATTTTATTCTATATACTTTGGCTGCTGAAACATCCTATGCTACTTTTTTAACACAACCTAATGATCAACAAGAAGAAGCACAAATCTCTTTCTTTAGCTCGAATCTGCAAGGAGCCGAACTCAACTACTTCGATGTAGAAAAACAAGCGTTTGCTGTATTTAAATCAACCAAAAATTTTAGACCCTTTCTCCTAAAAACACATACAAAGATTATTGTCCCATTATCTGTAGTGAGACAATTGTTAATACAAAAGGAAGTAGAAGAAAAGAGAGCTAATTAGGTAACAACTCTACAAGAGTATGATATTGATATTAAGCCAGCTAAAATTATTAGAGGACAAGGTTTTTGCAGATTGTTAGTGTTGAGTCTCAAAAGTGTTTTCCATATTCATACATATTTCCATTATGTCATTACCATTCAGCTCTCATTTCATAACTATCTGACCTAAAACCCTACATCAAGTAACCATTTTTATAAATATATGGGTTAGGATCCTTGTCTTCCAAAGTTATTTATTTTATGTATTTAAAGTGAATTTATGATTAGAAACTAGAAAATTAACATATTTTCATATATCTATATATGTGTTATGAGTTTTGTGACATGTGTAGGTCAAAAGGAAGCTTCTAAAAGACCTTTATGTGGCCTCCCAAAACCAAATTCGAATTTGAGTGGAGAAGATCATGGGATCATGAAGACATGTGTCTCATTTCCTTTTTGTATTTAAACTCTAAGAAGATATGTGTCTCATTTCTTATTTCTATTGAAACTCTAAAAAGACATGTGTCTTATCATTTACTATTTTGATTGTAACTCTAGAGATAGAGGGAGAGATTCATGGAATCTCATTAATGAGATAACTTCTCATATTTTTGTATAAATAGGGAAAGCTTTTTCCTATCAAGAGTAGTGAAAAATAGGAGAAGAAGAGAAAGGATTAGATATTGTTTTGTAACAAAGCTTAAGATGGAATGGGATGTAGATTTGTGAGTTTATCAATAAAGAAGTTTAGTTCTTTGATGCTGTTTTGATTACAACTTTAAGGAGCTGAAGAATTTCACCAAATTGGTAGCAGAGGGCCCCTGCTATTCGAGGAGGTTTTACATGTTTTCTAGATAAATCGTTTTCAATTCTGTTTTGTCATATTTCCTTACTTAGACTGCTTTCTGAAATCATAGCTTTTAGCATTATGTTTCATGTCATTTGCTTAAATAAAGGATCCTCATGATATTGCAGTTAGTCTCTTTCTCAAGCTCTTCCAATACATCTCTATTAAATGAATGGAATTCAATTGTGATATTCTGAGTTATTAGCATTTTATTTTCTATTATTTAATTAAAAAGAAGATCCTCATTATACTGTAGTTAGTCTCTTTCAAAAGCTTTTCCAATAAACCTCTAATTCATGAATGAGACTAAGTTGTAATATTTTGAGTTATTGATTGTTTTGCTTCATAGAAGATCCTTATCACATTATGATTAATCTCTTTCAAAAAGCTCTTCCAATAGACCTCTAACTCATGAATGAGATTTAGTTGTAATGTTATAAGTTGTTTCAACATTTCATAGGAGATCCTTACTACATTATAGTAATCTTTTTCTCAAGCTCTTCCAATAGACCTCTATCAAATGAAAGAGATTTCGCTATAATGTTCTAAGTTACTGTTTGTTTCAGCATTTCCTTTTATGTTTTAGGAGATCCTCATTACATTAGAATTAATCTTTTTCACAAGCTATTCCAAAAAATCTCTAACTAAATGAATCAGATTAAGTTGTAGTGTTTTGAGGTACTTTTCATTTCATTAAAGTTCATTTAAAAGTTGTAATATCCATGGATTAGGACTCCTTGTTTTCATCATTTTCTAGTTAAGAAGATAACTTGCAAATAAACTCTGTTTTCATTAACATTTTTCCTGTTTTTCCTCTTTACATAGATTTAACTTCATCTTTCTAGTATAGAACATAATACTAAGAACCAAAACATAAAAAACCCAAAAATATCAACAAAACACTAAAACAATGAAGTAAGAAAAGGGATACTTAGGCACATACAATGCATTACACTTCATCAGTTTACTAGCCCTGGTCGATAATTTATGTTAGAAATTTAGGACACTAAATTGACTAAACATTTTGGTGCCGTTGTCGGGGAACTGTAACTAGGTAGCCTTATTTCTTACATCTAAAAAAAAAAATAAAAAATTCTTGAGTATGCTCTCATCTTGCACTTTGTGTGATCTAGAGGATCAGAAAAAGAATTTTGTGTTAAAAAAAAAAAAAAATGTTTTCATCATTTCATTTGATTTAAAAAACTTTAAAATAACAAAAAAAAAAGAAAAAAATTCAATAAATTATTTTGTTCAATAAAATATATATGTATATCATTGAAAATATAATATATATCATTTTATTAACAAATCATTTAAAAAAAAAAATTGTCATATTTTTCTTTATTAATAAATTTTAATAAAGAAAAAAAAAATAATTCAATAAATTATTTTTTTTTAGTAAAATATATATGTATATTTTTAATTTTTGAAAATATAACATATGTGATTTTATTAAAAACAAATAAAAAAAAAAACACAAAAAATAAAAAAATTAAAACAAATCAATAATAAAAAACAACAAATGCTATAACATGGTCCATAACAAAACAAAACAGCGAACAACAATGGCCCATGGCTTTTGTTTAATAAAAAGTTGTGAACAATGAAACATGGCCAAAGGAGGCCCACGCATATACGTGAGGCCAGCCTTTGGCTTGGCCTTACGTATATGCGCAGGCCTCGAGAAGATAAACCTCTCCACACAGCATTGAAGCAACTCAGTGAAGCATCTCTTCAAGTTGACAATCTGCAAAATTTATGAGAAGAAAGAATCCATTTTTGTTTATTAAAGGAAGAAAGTATCTGCATGAAGGAGACCCACACCATCAAAATTAGATGAACAACCCAAACGCTTTAGCTAACAGGTATGGACTTTCACGGGAAGTCGCTACTTCAAAAATGTTTAAATCTCCATTACCAAATCTATGTTACCAAAATGGGATTTGGAATCTATCATCTGGCTAAATACGTTCCTTTTGATTAAAGAAACTACAGATTTAGCAATTAAACGAAAAGAGATCCAAGTTTTCCAAAGGAATTGCCAGAGAATTGTCCATGTAATAATTTGATTGCAAAGGTTTTTCATCACCATTTGACTGTAGGTTCTTTTGCAAGACATTCCCAACAACATTACTGGCAGATCAGCACTTCGCAATGTTCGTATTGTTTCTGACAACAAATTTTTAGTTTCAAAGAATGAAGCCTCAGCTCTCACCTTTCTCATTACAGAATTTGACAGTAAAAGCAACAGAGTGCCCTGTTTGCCAGTAGAATTAATGGAGAAGCAGATCTGTTTGTATGTAGATAAGCGGATCTAGCTATTTGGTGTGGTTGCTGGGAATTTTATCCTTTTTAAAGAGACTGATTTCGAATTGAAATTAAATACGTTGGTGGCAAGCAAAAACAAACTTGACTTGCTGGATTAATTTGATTTTTTGATCCCTTAAAAACCAACGACAGTGAATCATTTCATTCACCAGAAATAATTTTTCATTGCCAGAAAAATGCAACTATATTTGACACATGATTTTAAAACGCGAATTTGGAGCAAATCAAGGCGAATTTGAAAAATCCATGACATGGGGATTTTCGGGAACGGGGGCAATTAGATAACCTAGAAATGTTTTTCTAGATTTAGCAACCGTTAGAGAGAATTTTGCGGTTCTTCAGAGCCCTATTTTGTTTTCTACATGAAAAAAAACGTTTTTTTTAATGCATCAGTTACGGTTGGATAAGATTCGATTTTTAATTTCACCCATGATTTAGTTTTCCTGATTTCCAAGAAGTAGAATTAGAATAAAAAACGAATTCTATTGATTTGATTCAATCCACCCATACGTGGCAACCAGATGAATGAAATCATTACAAGAGCCATAATATGTAATTTGATGAAAGTCTACGCTTGGGTTTCTTCCATGCAGATCCATATTCTGATAATATCGTGGCTATTAGAGAAGGGTCCTTTGCACACCTCGACTTTGATATAATGAGAAATATTCCACGACATTATTGAGTAGGCCTCATTCAAATGCTTGTGCACTTTGTTAAATGTGACTCTTTGGGTTTGGAAAATGACTTTATTTTACTTGGTTTTCTTCCTGAGGGGACGAAGACAAAGACTTTGGATCCTTATCTTTTGATATGCGGGCTGTTGCTGCATCAGCAGTAAATTTGTTTGATTTTATTTTCTTAGGGAAAGGAGAAAGAATCTGAATTCAATTAGTTCAGGATATTGTTAAAACACTAGATGCTTTTCTTTAGCAAGATATATTAAAAAAAAAAAATTTAAAATTTTGTATCAATAAAACAAGTAGGGTATTGTTCATTTTTTTCTGGAGAAGGTATTGATTGATTTAAATTTCAAGACTGATTATTTGCATAGGCCTAGCTACTTAACTTTCTTTTCAGGATTTTAGCTACGAAACGGTGCACATTCTGCAGCTAAACATCAATTCTGCAGCTGAAAAACTTCATTGTTTCACCCAAATTTTAAACTAGCCTAACTTTCTCATCCAACATCTCATTTTGACGATTCAAGCATAGTTGGAAACATTTCGACGAGATCTACATAATGAGAAAACTATCATTAAAGTTTGAAATAGTAAAGACTAAAGAAATTGCTGAAAAGACACAACAGGTAACTCAAGGCACTAATTTCGAAATAGGTATAAATTCTTTTGGTTTTCCTTCGTGAACTTATTTTATTAGTACCAATTCTTAGTTTTTTGTGTAAATTTCATAAACAGAAAGATTGATCACCTCTCTCTTTTGATAATCTTACATTCCATTGCAGAAGAAGTACTAGTTTTATTTTGCAGGTTCCAGGAGGAAGGATAGATGACTATAAGCGAATAGTGTCTCTCTCAGAGACTACATTTCTTTTACAAGAAGATGATCACCAACAAAGAAAGAAACATCAATGCATGAGCACATGCTAATGAAAATCAGATCCAAAACTTGAAAGCCTTTCAGATGCCATTATCTCCATTGCATCCTTGCTTCCTCAGTCAATAAAACATTCACCTCATTTCCATTTACATTCGCTATTGCATTTCTACTTAGTCATTCAATAAAATTCTCGTATCATTTTCCCTCACTGCTCATTTTTTTTTCCCCAGTGATTATATTTTCCTTCCATTCTTTCAGTAACTTAGCAATAAAACCATTTAGCTCCTCTACAAAGCTGATTCATTTCATTTTCATTTTCATTCTATCAAATAAACCTTGATCCACTGCAAAAAAATTTCATCCATAGTCCTTCAAAAATTATTCTTTCATGATCGCGTTAGATGATGGAGGATTCCTTAAGGCCTCCCTTCTAACAAGTCTTGGCCTATTGACATCAGCACATTATCTAGGTCCAAGACTAGAGTCCTTAATAGTACCTTGAGGCTTGTATGCTTTAATGACAAGTTCTCTCGCTGACAATCATGGGAATACATCAATGTCCCTTGATCGTCAGATCTTGCAAGTGGCTCGACATCAACCCATTTATTCGCACTTTGCAAGATGTACTTAGGTACCTTGGCACTCATTGACATTAATGGTGAGTTTGCCTCACATTGGTTAACGACATTCATCAATGGTCGGTAATCCAATGACTTCTCTTCATGCTCGACATCAACACATTTATTCACATGACTAGAATTGTACCATCGGATTTTGTAATGATTGAAGACTACATCATTTCAGTAGTTTGCAGCAGGAATCAATGGAAAGATCCAATTTTTCCATTATACATGATGTACATTTATAGTACAATGGTGTGACTCTTGGTTTCATATTCCAAGGTCACTTGGACTCCATTGTGACTTTTCGCATTCCACACCTACCCATGTAGGATTAGGTGTTCCAACATCCCCCCTTAATCCGAAGGGGTATGTGTGAGTCCAAGAAAAGAGTTGTAATACAAATCTGCAAAGTATGCATGGCAGCACTTGGGCTGAATCAACTCTCTAAAATGTTGGAAAAAGAGGTGGTTTTAGGATGACCACAAACACTGGAACGCAAAACTTGTTGCAGTTCCTGGAACTCTTCCAAAACTAGCAAGAAGATGAAAGTTTCTGCTAGAGGAATTGTCCCTCATAAAAAAGGGAGACCTTCAACCTAAAAGAAGGGAGGTCTACTACCTGTGATGGTTTTAGGATTACCAACAACTCTGGAATGCTTTGAAGCATTTCTTGAAACTCAACCAATGCTGGCAAGAAGTTGAAGGCTGCTAAGCTGAAGGCTTCTGCTAGAGGAAGTGTTCCTCATATATGAAAGGGAGACCTTCGACCTAAAAGAAGGGAGGTCTACTACCTGTGATGGTTTTAGGTTATCCACCAACCAAAAATGATGGTTTAAGGTTGTACACTAACTGAAGGCATGCTCATGGGCATCCATGTCTGCGGCTGTATATCGGAATGCGAATGGTGTCGCTCGGGCTGGCTTGAGCCCTTGCGCTACAACTCTGAACATGGAATGAGAGAATGTGGCTCAGGCTCGCTTGATCTGACGTCGAAGCTTGTACATGACCACCATTTTCCCCCCTGTCAAGGACAAGGTGAGATGATGGTGAAAACTCAACTGCAAGTTTTCTCAATATCTGTGAGCAAGTTCTAACATGTGTCGTAAACATCTTCTTGGCTGCTAATGCACATTGCCAAGAAGCGATCCATCCAAGATGAATCTTGGTTCTTGTAGGAGGCTTGTGTCTGAAGCATCTGTCTAAAGAGTGAGTGTGCCGACCACAGTGCTTGCATGGATGGAGATCAAAACAGTGATCTTTCATATGACCAACTCGATCACAGTGTTGGCATTTTACATTTTGTTGTGGAAGTGGAACAGGATCTGGAATAGTTGCCGGTGAATTGTCATACATGAATCCGGCACTCTGAAATATGATGGGCTTGGTGTAGTTTGGAATATGAAAGGACACATCCTTGTCATATCCAAGACCAGTTCTGTGCTTGTTGCGTACAAGCTCTTCCCAAGGTCTGATGATGGACTTGAGAAGTGTAGGCTGAGCTGCTGCATCTGTATGTACACCTGCTCTAGTACAAGGAACTGAATGTGGATCAATTGTAACTTTATCTTCTTTCTTCTGATGAGAGTCCTTCACAATCTTCTAAACAGAAACAGGTTCAGAATGGTGACTCTTTTGCTGAAGCTCGTCTTGCTGGAGCTGAGATTCCAACTGTAAAAACTCAATCTTCTCTTGTGCATCTTGTAAACAAATCTGAATATTACAAAGAGCATTCTTGCTCATTTTTATCATATCATCAACATTTGAATGAATGAGGTTATTCAACAACACTAATGCCTCATTTATTTTAGCCATTTCAACAACTTAGGCTCAAAAAATGAAAGGGTGTCGGCTTCAACCGAGAATGCACCCGTTTACAATGTGATTCCTTTCAAACAAATACAAATGACTCCAAGGAATTCTCAAAGTACAAAATATTCTCCTCAAATGATGGAGGGCAATCAACAATTTTTCAACTCAATTACACTTCAAGTCTTGAATGAGGATGCAAATCAATATCAGTTCAATACAATATGCAGCAAGATATGTGCAGCTAAAAACACTATGCAGCTGAATTTTTCTTCAAATAATTGTTTTGCAATGATGGCAAACTTGTCTTCAAATGTGAAATTCTTCAAAAAAACACCCTTATGCCACAAATAACACAATTTCAAATCTGCAATATGTATATACCATTTCATCATGTGCCATTTCTTCTTTTACTGCTGTTCATTTCTCTCTCCTTCCTCTCTCTCTCTGCTGTTTTTTTTTTTTTAATTAATTAAAAATTAATTAAAAAAATTGGAATAATTAAAAATAAGGGGAAGCGGATTACTTAAAAGGAGGGGGAATTTAAAAAAATATGGGAAGGGGGTATTATATTAAAGGAAGGGAAAATATTAAAAAGGGAAGGAAATTTATTTGGGGGTGGGGAAATATTATATGGAGGGAGAGTTATTATGTGAAATTCGAGGCAGATATAAAAATTAAAAATATAGAAATTGATTTAAAAAAAAAGAAAGGGCGGTAGTTTTAAATTGGGTGGTATTGTAAATGGAGAAGCGGTGTTAATGATAGGATAGTCGAAAGGGCCGTGAGGTAGTGAGTATTTGAGTGGAGGGAGGGATTGAAACGACAAGTGCAGGGAGGAGAGGCCGGTTAGGGAGGAGCCGGCGGTGGAGTAGCAACTGGGTGGGGAATGCTACAGCGCAGGGTAAGGGCTGTAGGGAGGAGAGGCTGGGGATAGATGCGCATAGCAAGGGGAGGGTCTAGTGACTGTAGAGTGGAAAGGGGGTTGGGTAGTGGGTAGGGTTGTGTGTGTGAGCAGGCCGGCTGTGATAGCGTGGGTATGGGGGAGCATAGGTGTGTTGAATTAGTGCGTGGGGAATGTAAGGAGTAGGAGGACCGGGTTAGTGGAGTGGAAGTAGACCAGTTTCAAACCTGGGAAGAGAGGCCGAGAGTTGTAGCAGATTGGAGGCCGCAGGGAAGGCGTATTGTGAGGGGTCGGATTTGGTGTGGGCTAGGATAGCTGTGTGGCAGAGTGCGCAGGGTGGGAGATATGGGAGATATAAGAGTAGGGCCAAGTGCGAGCGGGTAGGAGGGGAGCGACCATGAGGGTGAGGTCGTGCAGGAAGTCGAGGAGTATGGGCGGTGTAGAGTGTGAGTACTGATTGTATAGTGAGGAAGCGTTGGGAAGGGCGTCAGAGTTAGTTGCAGAGTTTTTTTATTTATTTATTTTTATTTTATTTATAACAGCAGAGAGCAGGAGCAGAAATATTTTCTTCTTGCAGGAATTTTACAAATGTACAGCAGTAGAACTTCAGAAATTGTAGAGAAAACTCAAAAAATTTCTTTCAAAAACCGAGAACTTTTCTTCAAAAAATTGCAGAGGGCCATATAGCAGCAGAAAATTGGAGAATTTGCAGAGTTGGAGATTTGCAGAAAACTCAGAAATATCTTCAAAAACCCTCTCAGCAGCTCAAAAATGCATAACTTTAAAAGTACTCAGAAATATTTTCCACTAAAAACTCATAAACTTCTTCAGAAACCCAATATAAATAGTATCCAGCAGCTCTTCAAATTGCAGATTTTAATGAGCAGAAATTGCATAGAAAAATTAGAATGAAAACCTTCAGATGGGTAGTGTTGCTCTTCTTCAAAACCAATTTCTGAGTGCTGGGATTTTGAATGCTGCTCTTCTCCAAGATAAAATTTCTGAATGCTGCAAAATCACTAATTGCTGCTCCTCTTCAAAACACTGCTGCTCTTCTCAAAACAAATTCCTGAATGTGACAAAATGTCTGCTGCAGAAATCTCTGAGTGCTGCAAAAATGTCAAGAATTTTGCAGATATGCACAGGCCATAAAAAAAAATGGCTCACTCAATTTGGAGTAGGGCCAGCAATCGCCTACTCTGATACCATGTTAAACACCATGTTAAGGCACACACATGGTGTATGAGGAAGATAAACACACACACACAAGAGACTCACAACACAATAAATGATAAGCGTGTAGCTCACTTATTTTTCCATTATACATGATGTACATTTATAGTACAATGGTGTGACTCTTGGTTTCATATTCCAAGGTCACTTGGACTCCATTGTGACTTTTCGCATTCCACACCTACCCATGTAGGATTAGGTGTTCCAACAAACACAAAGAGAACAAAGATAACAAAGAACCAGATCAAATTAATTTGTTTACATAGTTAATGATCCAACAACATCAACAGCCACACTCTTCAGTATACACAACTCATCCACATTTAAGGTAAGTGAATGTATGTGGTTTTCTAATTTTTAGTCATGTAACTCATTAAAATGCTAAAATTGTAACTTTGGAAAAATTCCTCACTCCTTTTTTTTCACATTGTCATATCTTTAGTTGGGGGGAAGGGACATCATTTCATATCCACATGTCATACACTATCACACATTTTCATTTCATTTCCACCCGCATATACTTCCCAACCAACTATTGTTGCAACATGATCCAAAATATTTTATGCCTTGCAAATGATCAATTCATTGATGAAGTATTTGATTCTAAATGTTTTCATGAACTTTGATGCAACAAAGAAAGTAAAGCATTGTTACACAAGAACCATTGCTAAAAAAAAATAAAAAAAAATCGGTTGTCACACAAGAACCAACCATTAAAAAATGTTGCAATCAAATGTATTATACTTTTCCAAAAAGAAAATATCAAGAAGCAAAGTTTGGAACGAATCAATATGAGACAAAACTCATAAAATATCAACTCATGAACAAATGAATCATTGCAATAATTGCATAAGGACATGCAACAACTTCAGTTGGGGGGTATGTTGAGTCTCAAAAGTGTTTTCCATATTCATACATATTTCCATTATGTCATTACCATTCAGCTCTCATTTCATAACTATCTGACCTAAAACCCTACATCAAGTAACCATTTTAATAAATATATGGGTTCGGATCCTTGTCTTCCAAAGTTATTTATTTTATGTATTTAAAGTGAATTTATGATTAGAAACTAGAAAATTAACATAGTTTCATATATCTATATATGTGTTATGAGTTTTGTGACATATGTAGGTCAAAAGGAAGCTTCTAAAAGACCTTTATGTGGCCTCCCAAAACCAAATTCGAATTTGAGTGGAGAAGATCATGGGATCATGAGGATATGTGTCTCATTTCATTTTTGTATTGAAACTCTAAGAAGATAGGTGTCTCATTTCTTATTTGTATTGAAACTCTAAAAAGACATGTGTCTTATCATTTCCTATTTTGATTGTAACTCTAGAGATAGAGGGAGAGATTCATGGACTCTCATTAATGAGATAACTTCTCATATTTTTGTATAAATAGGGGAAGTTTTTTCCTATCAAGAGTAGTGAAAAATAGGAGAAGAAGATAAGAGATTAGATATTGTTTTGTAACAAAGCTTAAGATGGAATGGGATGTAGATTTGTGAGTTTATCAATAAAGAAGTTAAGTTCTTTGATGTTGTTTTGATTACAGCTTTAAGGAGCTAAAGAATTTCACCAAATTGGTAGTAGAGGGCCCCTGCTATTCGAGGAGGTTTTACATGTTTTCTAGATAAGTCGTTTTCAATTCTGTTTTGTTATATTTCCTTACTTAGACTGCTTTATGAAATCATAGCTTTTAGCATTATGTTTCATGTTATTTGCTTAAATAAAGGATCCTCATGATATTGCAGTCAGTCTCTTTCTCAATCTCTTCCAATACATCTCTATTAAATGAATGGGATTCAATTGCGATATTCTGAGTTATTAGCATTTCATTTTCTGTTATTTAGTCAAAAAGAAGATCCTCATTATATTGCAGTTAGTCTCTTTCAAAATATTTTCCAATAAACCTCTAATTCATGAATGAGACTAAGTTGTAATATTTTGAGTTATTGATTGTTTGCTTCATAGAAGATCCTTATCACATTATGATTAATTTCTTTCAAAAATCTCTTCCGATAAACCTCTAACTCATGAATGAGATTTAGTTGTAATGTTATAAGTTGTTTCAGCATTTCATAGGAGATACTTACTACATTATAGTAATATTTTTCTCAAGCTCTTCCAATAGACCTCTATCAAATGAATGAGATTTCACTGTAATGTTCTAAGTTACTGTTTGTTTCAGCATTTCCTTTTATGTTTTAGGAGATCCTCATTGCATTAGAATTAATCTTTTTCACAATCTATTCCAACAAATCTCTAACTAAATGAATCAGATTAAGTTGTAGTGTTTTGAGTTACTTTTCATTTAATTAATATTCATTTAAAAGTTGTAATATCCATGGATTAGGACTCCTTGTTTTCATCATTTTCTAGTTAATAAGAGAACTTGCAAATAAACTCTGTTTTCATTAACATTTTCCTGTTTTTCCTCTTTACATAGATTTAACTTCATATTTATAGTATAGAACAGAATACTAAGAACCAAAACATAAAAAACCCAAAAACATCAACAAAACACTAAAACAATGAAGTAAGAAAAGGGATACTTAGGCATATACAGTGCATTACACTTCATCAGTTTACTAGCCTTGGTCGATAATTTATGTTAGCAATTTAGGACACTAAATTGAATAAAACGTTAGCTGGAGCTTCCAACATACCAGAGCATCAAGATCAAGATAATGCTGTTCAAGTAAATCAGATAAGTATTATAGATTCTGAATCTCAATATGCTGATCTGATATTTTACTTAAAAAATGGGTATGGTCCTTCTAATCTCAGCTATAAGAACAAGTGTGCTTTAAGATTAAAAGATAAACACTTTGAAATCATTGATGATGTGTTATTCAGAAGAAATTATGATTCAATTTTATTAATTTGTCTTGAAAAATCTGAACCACACAAGGTGTTGCAGGAATTACATGATGGACCAGCAGGTGGACATTTTGGAGGTGATACCACAGCTCAAAAAATAATCCATGCTGGTTACTATTGGCCTACCTTGTTCAAATATGCACATGATTATGTAAGGAAATGTGAGGTTTGTCAAACTGCTAGTGGAAGACAAAGAAAACCAACTTTTCCTTTACAACCAGTAAATATCGAGCAACCATTTGAGCAATCGGGACTTCATATTATTGGAGAAATATACCACACTCTTCCAAACAACATAGATACATCCTTACAACAACGGATTACTTCACAAATTGGGTAGAAGTAGTTCATTTAAAGGTAGCCACTTCTAATGCAATCATTGAATTCATTGATCAATTCATCATTACCAGGTTTGGTGTACCTAACGCTCTTGTTTTTGATAATGCATCTTATTTCTTTGGAAATAGTATAATGGAATTTGCAATTAAAAGAGGTTTCAAAATAAAATATTCAGCAAATTATTATCCACAAGGTAATGGATTAGCTGAATCTACTAATAAAAATCTCATCAAAATCATAAAAAAGACCATTGATCAGCATCAAAAGAATTGGCATAAGTCTTTAATTTTTGCACTATGGGCTGATCGTTTTACTAATAAAGCTTTAATAGGTACTTCACCTTTTAATCTAGTTTATGGAAAAGAAGCTGTGATACCATCAAATCTAGATCTTCCATCATTCACCCTAGTTCAATTTATTGAAGAGAATCATTCATCATCTATTCAGTTGAGATTTGATCAAATTCTTAAGTTAGAAGAAGATAGAGAGAAAGAAAAAAGCATTCATGCTAAACACCAACAGCTTGTAAAATCTTCTTTTAATTCAAGTTCCACCGGATCCAAAAATTTGCAAATTGATTATCTTGTTCTGAAATAGGACAAAGCACATGAAGATAAGGGTAAGCATACCAAATTTCAAAAAATGTGGCTTGGACCATTTTAGATTGTTGAAAAGATAAGCTCATCAATGTTCATATTGCAAGACTTATCAGGAAAGAGAGAATCTCTTCCTGTGGAAAAAAATCTTTTCTTAAGGAGGTAACCCCTTCTTACCTGTACAGATTCCTTTCTGCAATTTTGTTTATTTTGTAAATAAGGTTGTTAATAGTCTTTAATTGGATTTTTACTATTCGAAAATACCTTCGAGAAAATATTATAAATACTTATTTTGTGTAAATAAGAATTTTTAAGGAAATGATTACAATTTTTGGGTAGTTAAAAATAAAACATTAAACTTTGAAAATTTGTTTAAAAACATTTGCAAAATATTTTGAAACCTTGAGAAAATTGTAAATCATTAAAAGTTTATTGAGTAGAGAAAAGTTATCCATAAAAAGTAAAGATTTTTTCAAGCTTTGGCATTCAAAACTCTAAAATTGTCATCCATTGATTCTTAAGGGCAAAAAAAAAAAAAAGTTCACTCCATCCATTAAGGTTGTGATTTTTTAGAATGTAATTCTAAGAAATTATATGTCAAAATTAAGAGATAAGGGGTCTCATCACGAGCCTGCTTACCATGATCATAATAAGTAATAAAACTGACATTACCAACACTGCATACCAAAACAGGGTAATGGCTTATAATTATAAGACAAGGGGTCTCATCACGAGTCAACTTGTTCAGTTTAATTACAACTAGTTAATGGCATTGTTATTAATTGGATACCAAACCAGAACAATGGCTTTTAAATTAAAAAATAAATAAAAGAGAAAAACATGAGATAATATGTCTTATGAATTTATCTTTTAAAGAGTCATGATCTTAGTTGCATGGGACAATGAATGGTAGATGGTTAAAATGTAACCCTGTCGAGACTATAAATGTTTGCGGGCAGCAGAGGAAATGCCTATGACAATAGAGTATATTACAAAAGCTAATATTGGAAAGGCCCCTTACTTTTTTATTATCAACCAATCAAGGCTTGAGAAAACCCAAAAAATGTTTTTATTTTTTGAAGAATTAGAAAGAAATTGTAAGTGATTTTTATTCTTTTTCAGAGTTAGATTTTATTTAAATTTCTCTTAGATAGTTTTCATCATCTTTAAAAATTTTTACTTACTTAAGATATAGTGTTCATTTTATTTTTTCAGAGATCACTGTTTCTTCCAGTGAATCGCCAATTGTTTTACGGTATAAAAACACTCCCCATTTCAAAATTTTAGAATAAAATTTGTTTAAAAATAGGCCCCCTTTATTTTTTAGATAAAAATAAAAGACTTTGAGGAAATCCGACTATTTTAAATAAAACAATAAAAAGATTCATTGTTTAAAAGTCATATATCGCATATTTCATATATCAAATACAAATGAACAAATGTGACATTGAAATTTTTCCGTTCTGATGAACTATCGCATCGGCACAAAGCATAGAAGTATTCATGCTAAAAGAGCCTGATGTAATAAAGTAAATCACAATCGCAAATCGGTAGGGTCTTAAGGTTTCACTTTTGTTTTGAAAAACTCCGATGCGATGTAACCTATTGCAATCGCATTTCGAAAAGGATACCCTTAATTCGGTCTATTTCATAAACTTCGATGCGATGCGATTTATCGCAATTGCATTTTGGAGAATCAATATCACATTTACTTGTTCCGATAGGATGGACCCCACCATCATCGCAATCGCATTTCAGCGAAAATCATTTACAACTTAATTCCTTTGGAAATATCCAATGCGATATACTATCATCGCAATCGCAAATCGGAGGAAAATATGAGATGTTATTTGATTCTATTTAGAAACCTCCAATGCGATGAATAGTCGGTCTTTATTTATCACTGTTTTCACTGCACATATATTATTATTGATCAGTCAGAATCGGAAAATTCAAAAGGAAAGTTTTATATTAACTTTTCAATATCGCCGATCTCCAATTGTACGATCATCATTAATTAGAAAATCAAACGAATTATGGTGATTGATTCTAATATGAATGCGTGAATGTGAATCTCATGGAGCACATTTAAGTTTAATACAGAGTTAATCAATTTTGATCATAAATAAAAATATTTTCGCATAAGTTATTTTCATTGCTTCATTCCTTCCCACGTATGAAAGGTTTTCCTCATTCGCAGAGCAATAGAACATCAAACCCTCTCGTTAACCAAACTAGCGAAACAATACTAGATGAAAATTTGTCTAAGAAGTTTAAGAAAGAAAGCACTACTGCTGTCGCAAAGACTGTTGTCACTCCCACAGTACCAAAAGAAAAACCAGTTAAAATCAAGCTGGTTACAAATACTGCATGCCAGGGTCTTGGGAAGCTTTCCTGGGAATACGTTTACAACTTGCTTGAAGCAGAAAAACCTACTATTACAGTGGAAAAGGCGACAGTACCAGATGAAGACTGAGATTTTGATGCTGAAAGTCCTCTCAAAGAACTTGAAAATTATTTTCTGCATAGAATCCCAGCTCGGGAAAATATGTTCTCATATTATGATATAATACGATGGGTGATAGACAATACCAACATCACAAACAGAAAATTTGTCTCAGCTGTGGGAACAAGTTTCGGGCCTTTCAGAGCAGAAGATATAAAAGCAATGTACCATTTTCCAGACCCTCAAAAGATCTATAACAAAGCCTTTATTAAATATTTCACCGCAAGAAATTAAGTTCAATCGGGCCCTATTAAGGATTGGAGACGAGCTCCAGAGAAACATAAAAATGAAGCATCAGGTATGTACTCCATGGAGTCTCTTGCACCCTCGTATTGCTATGCTGTTGCAATGATGTGTAGACTCTTTGGGAATGACAATTCTGCGAGGTTTTCAATTCAGATGGTACCTTTATTCATGCTGCTATAAATTCTGAGATTATGGATTGGTCAATTATCCTTTCTAATAAGATCACTAATAGAATTCTGGAATATAGAATTGATAAAAATAGTGGAAATACCCCCCCATTTCATTTCTGTGCCTATATCTTAGATTCTTTGTGTTTTAATTCTGAATTTCCTATTATGGGTTGGAAATGGACTTCATAGAAACCTATTTCGATTCAAATTTACCATAAACTCTTGTGGAAGGTTAATTTCAAGAACCATGTATATAGAATATGCCATGGCTTTATGTTACCCATTTACCAAATCATTTTTAATCAATTTCCTCGTTGGCTCTCTGAAAAAGAAAAGCTTGATATATCCCTAATCGGAAATTGGTTTGGAGAGGAAAATTTTACCTATATTAGAATTTTTGGAAGCATTGTTGAACCCCATATCTTGCCCCTTTATGTCCCTAATAAACTTTTAGCTCAAGAAATATCTTATCAGTTGACAGAAAAAGGAATTTATAGGTCTTTAAATAATTCCAAAAAATTGATATGGCCAACCTTCCCTTTCCATTGTGGAACCTATACCCTGAATGATTTTAAGCATGCTGAAAAGGAAGTCTTTAAAATAAGAGATCTTAAGCTTGCATCTGTCCCAGGCAGGCAATATGATCCAAATAAAGTACCTTTCAATTTCACAACTCAGGTTCAAATTTCTAGGTTTGAGCATGAACCTGATGAATTTGATGATTTATTTGTTTCAATTGAGAAATTTTCCCAAGTTTATGACTTGGCTAAATCTAAGTTTCAACAAGAAGATATGAATAAATTCATGCAATTCAGAATTCAGAGATTACTGAAAGTTCCTCTTGACCAGCTAAGGATTCCTTTACAAGAAAATGAAAGTATGGAAATAGAACAAAAAAAAGGAAGATACAGCTAGCAAAGTAGGAAAAGAAGTGTCTACTAGCAAAATTGATGTGAAAATAGAAAAGGAGAATACAAGCAGCAAGCCCAATGTGCAAACAGAAAAGGAGAATACAAGAAGCAAGGTTAATGTCCAGACTAAAAAAGAAGATACAAGTAATAAGCCAGATGATCAGCTTGAAAGAGAGAAAACCACGGAAAAAGTGGTGAATTCTGCTGAAATTAATGTTATTCCCCATTTGCTAAGTCAATATGAACAATTTGCTCAGCAAATAGGGGAACAAAATAATCCGCAAGGTTACAATATAAATGATCAGGATATGGAGATCATTCCTGAACATCCATCGGAAGAAATTGTGTTGATAATTGAAGACATTCCTCCTCTGGATATATTTTACAGTCCTAAGCATAGGGCTGTTTTCAGAAAACAAAGGAAGAGAAGGAAGGTAGATCAAGGACCATCTGCAACTGCACAAGTTGAGTTAATGAATGTTGTATGGAAGAATAATGAGGTAAATCCTTCAGAGGATCTTACCAAATTATCACAATATGCAGGTGCCTACATTGCAGCCACTATAGA
The DNA here is from genome assembly GCA_034641835.2 of Pinus albicaulis. Classification (NCBI taxonomy): domain Eukaryota; kingdom Viridiplantae; phylum Streptophyta; class Pinopsida; order Pinales; family Pinaceae; genus Pinus; species Pinus albicaulis. Next base: position 554,921,848 of record CM076577.1, on the reverse strand, counting down.
TAAAGCTGCTGAAGTCAATCAAATGATAAAGCAAAAATACTTACAAATAGCATTGATAGAGGATAAAGCAACAGGTGATCAACAAAGAATATTTCAGTTGGAGCAGCAGTTGGAAGAAGAAAGACTCAAAGCCAATTAATTGGAAGAACAACTGAGTATTGAAAAGAAGAAGCTTGACCAGCAAGCCTTGAATAAACAACAGCAGTTGTCTCAAGAGGTGTCCAAACTACAAACCTTACTACAAAATGAGAAAGCCGCCAAAGCAGAGCAAGGAAAAAATTTTCAAGCAAGATTGGATAAATTTAAAGATTATCCTAAAAATGACCAATTTAGTACAGAAGCTGTGGAAACAAGTAAATTATTGTCTCAGCAGTTGGATGACCTGTGTTCAAAAATTGCACAAGCTAAACCTTTATGTGAAATAACATCTTCCCTTATTGATGAATCAGTCAGTACCAGAATTTAATTTGAGAATGCAGATGATAAGATTTTAGAGTTTATTTCATGGCAGGACTTAGAACAAGGAAAGAAAGCAAATCTTCTCAGGATCGAAGAAAGGCATAAATAAATTTTGTTTGGTGAATGGGATACACAGTTAATTAAAGAAGAACGTGCTACATCAAGGGCTATAACCATAATGAACAATCTGACACAATTAGTAAATTATAGCATATATACTACTAATTTGATTTCAGATTGTACTCTAGGTAAATTGCCAAGGATGAAAGAGACTGATACCAGATGGAAGTAGGAAATAATCAATAGGAATAAAATATTAGCAAAATACAGGAAATTACATGGGATGTCCTATGGACATATTTGATCAAACCACAAATTCAAAAGATGGAAATCAAATGCCTTTCTAATGCCATAAATTACATCATTCCAGAGCTATCTGATGCCACATACACTAGTCAGTTGCATTCGAGGTTGAGTCATCCAACGAAAGTTAAAGATATGCTTAAAATATGCCACCTTAGCACATTGAATGCATAAGAAATTCAGTGAATCTGTTTTATTTTGATATCACAAGTCTCTTCCTGGATCTCCAATGATAATATCTAGCATAAGTTATAGATAGTTTGTTTTGTCAATTTCCTATTTAAACCCCTTTCATGCATTTAGAAAGGGGTCCTGAATTTGTAATATTTTGGCTCTGGATAATACATTTCTGTACTCCATTGACTATATTATTTTTTATAAAGGACCACATTCTGTGATTTTATGGTGAATTATCTTTTGGAGTTTCATTTCTGTACCTTAGAGATTGTTCTAAGTTAAAGCACAAGATCTGAATATCGAATTGCATCAAGAAAATATCTAAATGAATCTGGTATTTCTATCAATTTACTGTTATTTTCTATATGTTATGAAGTATTCTCTTTGAAATTTGCTATCATTTATATATGCTTGTTTTCTCAAATATTTCTTTATCATATCATTTCTGAAGATATATAAATATTCATGTATCATAGTATATGCAAATGATATATAGAATTATGAATGCGATATGTTATTCTAACTCTGTTTAATTTCTTAAACAGAGTTATCATTATATGATACTGCATCTTTCTGTTGAATAATAATACATTTTCATGGTTATTTTTTTAATTGAAACCATCTGTAAGTCGTGTTCATACTTAATACTCGGGTTAGTTATTAGAATTGTTTTCAAGTTATAGAGTAAGTTAGATAAATTAATTCAGTTAGTTAGTTCCATTTACCCACTTGCACAAACACTCCATTACCAATCCATTCATTATTAGGAAACTGGTCCTATAAATCCAGTCAGAGCCACCACAACAAATGGAAAAGGAGTTGTTCTAAGGTCCGGACCAGGTGGTTTTCCACCAATGTTTGAAGCAACGATTTTCGAGGCTTCAACAGAAAGCCATAATAATTTCTTTAATGATTTTGTCAGTTGAACATTGGTTGATTTCTATTTAACCAAATTAATTAGAGCAATTATGAGGATTGAAATCGTATACTGCTCTAAACTATTGTAAGTTAGGCGATCGAGTCTAAATTCATATTGTTTATAAATTGTTTAGAGAATGACATGTTTAGAAGGTAAAAATTTATGTGGTGATCACTATGTTTGAGCTTAAAGAAAAAGTTATGTGATTAATGAAAGGCTTAGTTGAGTTCTTGTGTTACAAGAATATGTGCTTGTGATATTTTTTGAGGGATAAATTGAAAGAGAGTGAGATCACATTTTGATGAAATGGAATTCTTGCATGATTTAGAAGCCTAAGATGATTGTATTGTATTTGGAATGGAGAGATTGTTGGATTTAGGAATTTTGTGTTGAGGTGTATAGTTGTATGAGTATTTATTAGTCCTACAAAATGTTGTAATAATTTGAGAGGGTGGTAATTCTCAAGGGTTTAACTTTAGGCTAGAAATTACCTTGTGATAGTATAAATATTAATTAGATTCAATAAGATTCATCACATTTTGAGAAATGTGTTGTTTCTATAGCTTGTTGTCACGCACCTATTAATAGTAAGGAATAAGACATAAGACCAAATGAATTGATTAATTATTGAATATAGATCATGATTGATTTCATATTTGGAAAAAAATTTTAATTATAGTTATCAAGATAGATTCAATAATATAAATACTGTATTTTCATAATTGTGAGAGGTGTTCTTGATTACAAGACGCTTTCAAAACAATATCATTAATTTGCTTTCAGAATGAAGATCTTCTAACAGAGTCATTTCATAATTGATTCTCAAGTTATATAAGTGAATAATAATTAAGATTATGGAAACTAAAGGAATGGTATATAATACATAAGTGGGTCAATGAAGACTGTATCAAACCTTATCTTGTTTGTTTATTAAAAAAACATTGTGCCTTGAACCTTAAATTGTGATTTTTCCTAAAAAGTAAACTTTTAGTTTAAAAAAAACTAAAGGTAGATCCTATAGATTTTGATTGCAAGGATGTCTTATGGAATGAAAAGGGGAAACTTGGATTGAGAAGACATAAATCAAGTGGGATGTAAGAGTGGTTCTATATATGACATCATTTTTTGTTGCATAGTTTCACTCACAATTGTAAGTGGATGATTTTATGGTTATTGTATGCAAATTTGATTGTGATATGGAATGGACCATCATTGTTGTTTATACAACCAATGTGTGATCTATTTATAGCTTGAAAAGCTCAAAATACTACAAAACCTAGAAGATAACACATGTAGGATTAATACAGACTACGAGAAAGAAAAACATGTAGAATATCAAATTATTATAGATAAATTAAGTAGATGTCATATCAATTAGATAAAATAGTATTTTGATACGGTATTATAAATTGTATGGCTGGTGTCGACATAGAAATATTTGGTATTTATATATCAAAACATGCATAATATAGCATGGATATATTTTCTACTTGATTAAGAATGGTATGTTTTAGATTTCATTGAGTTTCTTCCAATGTAGAGAGCATTAAACTATGGATTGGCATGAAGAAAAATATATCAAATACATATACATAAGGTTAACAAATTATTGATAGGAGAATAAAAAAGAACTAAGTATCTGATGACTGTAGGAAAAACGTCGGGCCAATTTTAACCCAAGAGGGGGAGTATGTAGTGTCCCTTCTTGGTGAGATAATGTTGATGACACTTAGAGAGGGTGATTTTGATACAATGATATTATATTATGCATGACAGACTTATGTACATGATTATATGCTATATACTTGGTTTGGGTCACCCGGTTGCTGTATGGTTATGATAATATCTATGGTTTTGTGTATAAGAAGTGATTTTGGTTAAGAGCATATTAGCTATGTTTTCTCTTTTTTTATCCTAGTTTTGAAATAGGTGTATGAAATGGATGATGATCTAGGATTGGGACACATATATCCATGGATGTTCATGGTTATGTGGAACATATGGTTAAATTATGATTTATGGATAATACTTAACTTGTATGATTATATATATGTCTAACCTTGTACTGAGTAGGATGTAGTAGGGGGCCTGGTCCTTTTCCATCAAGGATGTTCAATTATGAATGACTTTGGAAGTCATTTCTTCAAAACCTAAATGACTGTGGAAGTCATGCACCATTCTTGGTAAAATGTGATTAAGTTAATTTCATTATGAAATTCATATGATTCTTATGATCTATGAGATTGTGATGTGTCAGGTATTCGAAGAAGGCCTTACCAACAAACCATCAAATGGGTAAAAGCTCACAATCAGTACCATAAGGAGAAACACGGAGTTTCAAAGCACAGTAGATGAGAAAGCATAGAAATTAGGGCGTGGAGTCCTAAATACAAGAAATATAAAGACGTGGAGTCTTGTATATTTAGGGCGCAGAGTCCTAAATATTTAAAAATATCAAGTTATGGAATCTTAGATCTTTGGAGTAGATCAGGGCACGGAGTCCTCAATCTACTAAGGCACGGAGATGCATGAAATAGGGGTACGGAATCCCTATTCTCCGAAAGAAAAATACCACTCATGGATAGATTTCCTTAAATATAATCTCAATCTAACAATTTTGGAATGGATTTCTAAAAATAGAAAGTCATGTCTAGCATCTCAAGCATGAATTTCCAAAAATAGTAAATCTCCTTGCATAAATTGGTAATCAAGCATAGTTGAAGAAAATTAAATTAAGTTATCATTAATCAATCCTAATAGTTCAATATTGAGTTAATCCTAAATATTATTAGTATTATCATTATCTTTTATGAGACTATGATATTTTATTAAAAGGGAATTACAAATTAACTTCATCTATTCAATCAATTCACACCTCTCTCCTTCATGACTCTCATGGATCTATCTAACTCTATCTATTTTAAATATTACATTACACTCTCTTTTATGCACTCATCAAGGAATGACATATTTCTCTTACACTCATTAAAGATATGTCATAAAATATTTCTCTTAGACTCTCTTTAATGCATATGTTACACTCTCCTTAAATAAGGCACGCATACCTCTCTTTAATGGCATAACTTACACCCTTCTAAATGGAATACAATGCATGCATATTGCTCCTCCTTTATGACAATAATTTCTTGCTCCTCCTATATATGAGTCTCATGTATTCTCACATGAGGATGGAGAGTGATGCCAAGAGTGGAAGAGACTTGAGGAAGATTGTGAGAGGGAGAGATATGGAGAGTATCCAATTGCTTCCAAAAAAATCTGAATTCCTTACTAATCTACTAAGTATATATGGAGGTTGAATATGAGTTGTATTTAGAGGAAGTGAAAACTATCTTCCTTAGTTTTCCTTGCATCTCTCTCTATTGTTGTATTGTGGTATTGGTTGTGAGATTTTGCAGTTCGGGGGTTCTAGGGGGAGAATTTTTTCCTGGATATGGTTGGGAGGAAAACTGGGTGGTTCATGATGAGTTGGTAAGGATATTAGCGTTGGAGATTACTCTTATTGGAGCTGGAGCATACATCCATCCTTTTGGAGTTGTACAAATTCACTGTTAGGTATGTGGATCAAATTATATTATGTATTTTTGTAGTTTATTTCATAGTTTTTGCTTGTTTGGTTGATTTCTGAAACCTACATGTATATGAAGTGTTTCACACCAAATGTGAGGAAATTTCGTAATGGTTATTAAAGTATTTTCTTGTATAGTGTTGAATCGATTAAATATATGTACTAATGGATGAAGCATGTAGGTTGCCATGAATTATATGGAAAATTTTTAATGGCTTAAATTATGTTTTCCCCCTCTTTTCATAGCTCTAGATAAGTTTTTATACTATGTATTTGATAGAAGTCATAAATGAGATTGTAGGATTTTTGGGTTGTTTTTGTTTTGAAGAATCGTGTTTCTGGGCACCCCTATTGTGATTTAGCTCGACCTCAAGGGGTATCCATGCCAAGGGACCATTTCACCCCGAATTTGATTTCAAAAATCAAGTTTTTAGATATTGATTCCCAAATCTGCTCTGTTTTGCAGATTTGCTGCTGCATGTAGGAATTACCTATTGTTTTGTTTTGCTGTTTGGTTTTTTTTTTATATTGGATCTGCCTGATAATTTATAATGATGAATCTAATATAGGAAAACCACTTGGAAATTGTGTTTAAATTCTAAAATGGTTAAAACATTGAAAATTAAAATAACATTACAACTTGCTGTATGACTGCTAACTGTTTGTCAAAATTCCTTAATGGATGTACCTTACAACTTGTGAGATATGTGCAAAATTCCTAAATATTTATATTCATTTATTGGCATAGATTCAGTAATGAATATGGCTGATAGTCTACTTATATATTTAGTTAAATTATTGACATTACTCACAAGAAAATGAAGTCATGTAATTTTGGATTCATGTTAGCTAATTGTTGTGAAAACACCTTAAAGAGATAATGGTTGTAAGTGTTTGACAAAATGCCTCAATGGCTGTACATTTAATGTTTGTAAATTATTTTTCATAATGCTTCAATGGTTGCATTTAATTATGTTTATGAATTTTCCATAAAAAAAGAGAGGCTTAAGTTAATTTAGGATTTGCAACCAAGGTGTTTCTCTCATAATAACTCCATTGAGTTATAGGGTCCTGCTGAAAAGTCACAATTAGGGTAAGTAATTTTTTGTAATATTACCTCACATATGAATTCCTAATTATTGGATACCGACCCTATATAAATTTAATTATTCTTTTAAGCAAATAATTCATAAGCATGTTATTTAGAACAAAATCAAATTAGTCACTCTTGAACACATTTAATTACAACATAATTAACCATTAGCTTATTGTAAATTGTGGTTCATAAAGGTTGAAAATTATTCATCCCACTAAATACTTTATATTTTGAAGGTGGTTTTAGTCTTGAAAATCAAGTATTATGGTTGTATGTTTTGGATCTTGATAAAATTGAACCTTGTAGCTTTGAGGATAAGTTTGTAGAATTTAGGGTGTAGTGTAAAGGACACTAATAACTTTTATGTCCTAAAAAAAAAAAAAAAGTTATCGCATTTTGATTCAATATAATATTTCTCTATATTAATTATGGTAGGTAAGGTGGGACATTACAACATCATCCTTTGTCTACTTAGGAAATGTCTCTTTATGGCACATCTTTGTTTTCTTCACATCAAACTTCTTCCTTAACTTGTGAAATAAATCTAAATATTTAGTCACCTTTGCATGCTCCATGCGACAAAACCACCAATCATTGGCTTCACCTAAAAGATGAAGTGGTGCAATTTGGACAACCTATTTTATAGCCACAGGATGTAGCATGAAAAATGTATCCAAATCTTACCTCCAAGCCTTAACAGTGCTTGAGGAAGATCCATCAAATGTAGGCATATAGAATCTATTGTGCCTCTTCCTTCTATTGCTTCTATAGGATCTTCTTTCTTATTTGAATTCAAAGAATTCTTGGAGAGTTAGACTTTCCTTGAATGCTCTAGACTGTGCTTTGTACTCTTCAATATATAGACTGAGAGTCTCATGAGTCTCAGGTTCTTCCCTTTCTTCAATTCTATACCTCTCACCTTCTTCACAGAAAGGAGGCATAGTAGATATATGAGGAGATCTATGATTTTCCGGTTTTCTTCTTTGCTGATAGGAAGTGCTTAGACCTTCCTCATCAAATTTTCTTCTTGGATCCTCCTTTTTCCTTTCCCTCTTCATTTTATTGACCTCCTTGGAGAGCTCTTGCATGGATCTAGAGAGAGGAGTGGCAAGACCATAATTGTCCTTCATGATAGATCTCATCTATTTGCTTCTTCTTTTGATGCAAAAGTTGAAGTGTCCACAAGCTGAGCCAAATATCATGCTCTGATACCACTGTAATATCCCAAAAGGGAGAATGCAGTACTACTGAAACACAATATAAGAACCGCAACAAAGTAAACAATAAATCTAAATACACATCAGAATGCATAGAAATAGTTGAGCCATTTTATTATATAGGAGGTGAAAAATAAAGTACAAGAGTGCTCAAAATATAAGACACTCAAGCCAAAGGGATGGCCTGGAATGACCCTACAACGATCCCATAAGAGGGACTGCATAAACATTGAACTTTTGGAAGGTAAACTGCACTATCCCTACTGCAACTGTTGGGACTACAACTACCTGAAAGATAGAAAGTCAGATCTAGGCAGAATGGGAGCTCCGATGATGCTGAGAATGTAGATCAAGGCTCAATGATGGATTCCCAAGATAACCTAGAAATGGTTTCTCAGATCTTTCAATCTAAGAAAACCACCCTCTTAGGGCTTCACATATATGCTGCTGGGAAGGTAGATCTGAAGCTAGATCTGATGATATGATGGCTGCAATGATGCATAATCAGATCTATGCAAGAAGGGCTAATCCCTTCTCTAGATCCTTGGGCTAAAAAGTTCAGTTATGTGAGAGTGTGTGCATGTAAATTTATGTTAAATACCCTTCACCGGGTTCATTGTATTCATTGAGTGAGATTTTGATTCAGAGTGACTGAGATTAATTGAAGAGCCGCAGCTCATTGTTTTGTGTGTGAAATAATTTTGTTATTATGTGATTGAATCCTCTACCTATCAAGAAGAAGGATGATGTAGAAGAAGAGGAGCAACAAGAATCAAGAGAGAAAGATCTAGCTCCTGCAATATCCTCCACTAAAAATAGCTGCTGGATGAACAATAACTTCAGAAAAATGCACTGTTAGAGAGGGAGGCTCTATAGCCTGCTACTAGATATGTCAAATCAGCTCCTGAATGATGGGAACAATAGATCCAATGTGAGGATATGATCCCTCACAGGATTTCCATCTTAAATACTAGAAACTTCCTTCCTCCAATAGATCTAAAGGACTGGATTGCGCAATCCTTGAAGAGACTACTGCTGCATGCAGGTAAAACCCAATGGCCTGAATGCCGGATATAGATCTGCTGCTCCTGGAAGACTGAATGTGAAGAACAAAGTGGTAGTATGAATCCTCCACCAGTTTCTTAGATGAATACTAGAAACAAATTTCTGAAGATGGCACCAATGCCTGATAAGGAATGTAGTATAATCCTCTTCCTTATATATCACTCAAAGAAAGAGGTGGGATCCCCTCTCGGGAACAACCTGTGCTAAACAGGACTGCAAACTCTGCTAAACAACCCAAGCCTGCATAGAAATGTCCTAAGACAAATCTAGATCTAAACAAATCAAGAAATAAATAATCCAAATCATGCCCTCCAATGTGCCTTCACCTTCATTATATAGATATGAGCCTTCCATAGCCTAGGCCCACTCTAAAACTACGCTGTACATGTGGACAAAAGTCTCCATGGTTGACTGCGCTGTTGATCCATGTCCTCCATCATGTTCACATGGGGTAATTACCCTCTCCATCATGTGTGCATTAAATACATCACTTCCTCCATTATCTTATCATAAGTGCTTCATGATCTTCTTTGAATGCACTATGATCTTAGTTGACCTTATCAAAGATCCTCATGATTTTACATTTAAGATCCATGATCTTATTTGATTGTTTCATCCTCCATAATCTATCTCTTAAATGAGACATGCTCTCCATTAATGGAGCTGCTCCACTACTCCATGGTTTTAGATATAGATATAGAATATCCACATACACACATAAAAAGTGGATTTTATTCATCTTTGAGGATTATGGGTCCCTCCACCATTTTATTTACTTACTTAATTAAGTTTATTAAGAACTCTAATATTCCAAATATCATGAGAAAATTTGGGAATATTACACATTGATGGGTTGTCTTGGGTCACTCCACCTTGGCTCTATCCTTTGTTCTGCGGTTTGGGGTGCTCTTGCACTGATTTTGATTCAAAAATCCCAAGGCACATTTCTTTTGTTTAAATATTTGTTCAATCTTGGCAGCATATCAGTATGCTGCACCAAGTGAGGATATGTCCAGGAACTCCATTTATTTTTTAATGTATTTGTGTAGAAAACCATGGTACTTGAGCACTAGATGTTGCTTAGAGTCTTTGATACCCAAGTTTTTTCGTAGAGTATGAAAAAAATTTGTGATCTCATGCACATCTAGGTCCCTTTGTTGCCGTAGTGTGGTCCACTATATGTAATTGTCTTCATATCTCCCCACGGGGTAATAATTCTCCTTGAAAACATATTGGAAAGAGTTCCAAGAGGGGGTTGCTATAAACAGAGTGGGTTCCTCGACACTTTTCTCACAATATGTTTCCCACTAGTCCTTGACATGGGGGGCAACCTTAAGCAGTGTAAAAGTAATCTTCTCCCTATCAAAGAAACTATGGACTGAAAAATAAGCTTCTAGAAGATTCAACCATTTATATACAACATCTAAATCTATTTGAACTTTGAATATACAGATATCAAAGTTCACTTGTATCTTGAAGGGAGTAGTGCCTCCGAAGTGACTGCTGGATGAAAATGCATCACTGGTGGGAATTCGCCGAAGGATCTAGAAAACGTTATCCATCATCATGTTCCTTTGTATTTCGAGGGATTTTTTGAGCAATATTTTGAAGGGATATCCTACTCCCTTATATTTCTATTCTTCCTCCATGGGACTCCATTGAGGTTGGTGAGGTCGATCTTGCAAAGGTTCAACCAATTCAAGCCCTAACTCATACCCTGACCTTGTTCGGGACATGCACAGAAAGAAGAGAAATATTAGACCGCTCTGATACCATTGATCTAGATGTTGTGAAGGAAGAAAATTAAATATATATATGTAAAGATAAACACAAATATAAAAATGAAAACTAAAATTCAATCCATTAATAACAAAGTACTGGAAATTGCTTACATGCAAAATGCAAATATACTTGATCAAGCGATGTTAACTTATCTCTGAGAAGAGATGTGGCAGCTACATTCCCTCTGTAATGTGTTAAAATGAGGATTAAAGACCTATTTATTATTGAGAAATAATGTAAAACCATAAACATCCAAAACCTAACCCTAGGAGATGAAGCGCCAAAAGTCTGTGGGCCTCATTGGGGTGAATTAGTACATCAACGTCTTGGGGTTGTAACATTGGCATACCATATCTGTTTGATGTGTACAATACCTCGTTAGAAAGATATATCTGATTACTATAAATTTTGATTGCAAACCCTTGATTTAAATCATTTTTTTCTAGTTTTCCAAAAAAACGTTGTTTAGGGTCTCAAAATGACTCTGAAAGTTCATGACTCGAAAAACTGTCAAAAATAGTAAATTGCACTACAATTAAGAAATATAAAATAAATAATGGTGGGGGTACAACTAGAATAGGAAGGTGGTCACCAATATACACCTGAATTATTCCTCCCCCTTCAGAATAAATGGTCCCCATTGTTTTTTTTTTCCTCCATGAGATGGGGAAAATTTTGTTGAACTTGGTCCTTGGTGAGCCACTTGCCTTGGTGCAAGAGTTGGCCAGCTTTTACACCTTGATACAGTTGGATCTTATTCTAGAAATTATTCTTGATCTATGTGTCCATGATCTGATCAGTTGTGGCTTTTTCCATGCAGTCTGGGTTTAGCTCTATTAGTGTGAGATATTCTGCAATGTATGATGTGTCTAGTAATGGTGCCAACTATGGCCAAATGCAATCCACATTGAACACTAGGTGTAGGCCAAGGAAGGGGGAATGATGAGAGCAAAAAAATTGTCTCCCACAACCTTGGTTATGGTGTAAGGCCCATATTAGAGTGGCTTGAGCTTCCGATGGGATATAATAAGGTGTTCTTTTTGCAAATGCAACCAAAATTTTTCGCCGACTTGAAACTTGTGTTACATTTGTTGTTGATCATGCCATTTCTTGTAATTTGCATTGGACTTATCCAAGGTCTCGTGCACCTACTGGTGGATGCGTTTAATAAGCATTGTCTCTTTATCAACCTCAGACTGTACATGGGTGGATTCTGTTTGTGTAGTCGCATGATGCATGGAAACATCAACTCGACACAATGTTTGAAAATCCAGATCCACTTGAAAAGGAGTATGACCAATTGAGCTATGGAGAGATCTATTAACATTTTCCTTCACATAAGGAATTCTCTTATCCCAAATTCATGGATTCTTGGATTTGTACTATGATCATATTAATGACCTACATCTTTCCATCAGTTTGGGGATGAAATGCAATCGACTTGGTGAGCTCAGAGTTCAATAATGTGTAGAGGCTTGACCATAATGTGCTCAAGAACCTACTATTTTGGTTTGATATAATGGTTTTTAGGATTCCAAAAAGTACTCATACTTGTTCAAAGAAGAGTTTGGTAGTGTCCTATGCTGTGATACTCTTCTTGAAATCCAACAATATCACCATCTTAGAAAATCCATCCATGGCCACAAATACATAGTCATTACCATGCTTGGTATATGGGAGGCTCGACAGATAGACCATGGAGATGGATTCCTAGGGCTAGTTGGAAGTAGGCAGAGTAGTGTGCGAGCCTTTCTTCTTGATGGTTGGGTTAGTGATGGCATAGGTAGTGCAAAATCAGATATATTTTCAAACGTCTTGTCGTAGTTTTGGCCAATAAAAATAATTTTGTAGCATGACTATAATTTTCTCCACACAAAGTGTCCTACAACTTGACTGTAGTGCACATCCTCAATCAATTTGAAATGATTTCTTCAAGGAACAAAAAAGTGGCACGGGTAGCATAATAATGCGCCCTGGAGGTGGAAATATAGAACTTGTTTTCCATCCACTAGGATCTGGTGAGTGGTGGAAAACTCTAGATCATTCTTTCACAATAATGACCATCCACAAGAGTTGAGAACAGTAGTTAGTGCTGCAACTGGGGGCTTACTGAGGAAATATGCCACATGATTGATGTTTCCCTTCTTGTACTTAATGTTCAAGTGAAATTTTTGCATATATGTAGACCAATTGTGATGGTGATTATTTTGCAAATTCCCTTGTGTCTATATAAACTGAAGAGGTAGGTGATCTGTGTGGATGACCATATCCTTCCACAAAAAGTAATTTTTCCATTGTGGGTAAGTCTGCGTGATATAATATATATCTTTATCATAGATGGGGTACTTCTGAAATGTATTATAAAGTGTATCATTGTGATAGGCCACTACTTGCACTTGATCAGTGAGAACTACACCAATAGAATTTTCATAGGAATTTGTCTCAATTTCGAATGGTTGTTGCAGGTCTGGAAATGTGAGTACAGGTGTAGAGTAGAGGTAGTACTTCACCTCAACAAACAAATTTTTTTGGGACTCGGACCAGGAAAAATTTCCTTTCGCTCTACCCTTTCTAACCTGACTCAAAGGCCAAGTGATATGGGAGAATCCCAAAACAAACCTTCGATAAAAATTGGCAAGGCTCAAAAAGTTGTGAAGCTATATTAGAGTGGTCGAGTTTGTCCAATCCCAAATGACTTGGATCTTAGCCGAATCCACATGCAAAACTTTCTCATCTATGATGTAACCTATATATTGGACTTTACTCATGCCGAAGGGGAATTTCTCCATGTTTTCACATAGTTTGTGTTGCCATCGGGTTTGAAGGACCCATCGAATGCATTGCAAGTCCTCTTCCAAAATCTTGTTGAAGATAAGAATGTTGTCCAGATATACAACCATGAATGAGTTGGTGAAGGGCCGAAAAATTTCATCCATTGGCCTCATAAAAGTTACAGGGTCATTTTTCAATCCGAAAGGAATGACCAACCATTCATAAATTCCCTCACTTGGATTTGAAGGTGGCCTTCCATACATATATGGGCTCTATTGGAACTTGGTGATAGCCACACTTTAGATTGATCTTGGTGAAATAATTGGTTCCCTTTAGTTTTTGAAGAAGGTCATCAATCCACGAGATTAGATACCTGTTCATAACAATGATTTTGTTTAGTGCTCGATAAGTAATGGAGAGCCTCCAAGTCCCATCCTTATTCTATACAAGTACAATCAGGCTCCCACAAGGTGAGGAACTTGGTTGGATCTTCCCTTTTTGTAGTAGCTCCTGTATCTGCCACTTGATCTCTTCATTTTATAGAATGGAGCGGTGATATATCGACCCATTAGGTAGAGGTGCTTCGAGGGTCAAATCAATCAATTGCTTAAATTGACTGTGTAAGGGCACCCATGTGGGTGAGGAGAAGATGTACCTGTATTCTTCCATGACCTTATCCACATGATTATTTTGCATGGAGTAACCTTTCCCGGGGGCCATGGATGTGGCCATGATCTTCCTCTTGTTTTGAGAGTGAATAAAAATGAAAACAAATTTCCCAATATGGGAGATGATCTTACTGCATTTCTTAGCAGAGATCAAATAGATGGTGCTAGGTGGGGCTACTTATGGTATCCTATATAACATATTTCCAAAAGTAATAATAACAATGTGAGGCCTAGACTCATACACAACATGACACTTCCACAAGTATGGTTGGCCTAATAATACATCACAAACTTCAACGGGAGCAACATCACATTGTACCTCATCTGTGAAGGGATTGATGTTGTAGGGAAGTCAACACTACTGACTGACGTAAAGATATCATCCTCTGTGAAGCCACCCGATGGTGTACGATTGTGGGTGTGGTGTGGTCAGTAGGCCCAAATGCTTCATGAACTTTTCTAAAATGAGGTTTGTTTGGCTCCTGCTGTCAACAATGCACTGCAACATAGAACACTTCACCCACATCTATGAGTGGAATAGACGCTCCCCATACTCTGTATTTTAGGATAAGTATTTTGAATCTTGGTAGTGTCAAAGGTGGAATTGGGTTTTACATAAAAAATATGCTTCCCCTTGTCATTAGCCTTGTTGGGTTTTAACTCATAATCGTAACATGCATCAGACTCTGAAGCTTTCAGTTCAACCATCAATGACTGCTTAGAGCAACATCCATTATTGTTTTGAGTGGGAATATTTTGGAAATTACACCAATTTCTTGTGTCTTTTTTTGTCTTCGTGGTGCGATTATTTTCTTGCAGCTTCGATGGGTTGTCTTGCGTCGATCCGCCTTGGATTTATCATTTTTTCTACAGTTTTGGGGCACTCTTACCTTGGATATTATTTGCAGATCCAAATTCGTGCTTCTTTGGTTTAAAGTTTTGTTCAATCTTGGCAGCATATTAGTATGCTACACCAAGCGAAGAGATTTACAAGAACTCCATTTCTTCCTGAATGTATATGTGCATATAACCACGGTACTTGAGCAATATTTGTCTCTCAAAGTATTTGATACCCAACTTTTTGCGTAGGGTATGAAAAATATTTGTGAGATGATGCACATATTGGTCCCTTTGCTTCCATAGTGTGGTTCACTGTATGTACTTGTATTCATAGCTACCCACGGAGTAATACTATTCCTTGACAACGTCTCGGAAAGAGTTCCAAGAGGGGGAAAATATAAAAAAGAGGGTACCTCAACCATTTTCTCATAGTAATTTTCCCACCAGTCCTTGACATAGAGGCATCTATAAACAAAGAGGGCACCTCGACACTTTTCTCATAGTAAGTTTCCGATCATTCCTTGACATGGGGGGTAACCTTGAGCAGTGAAAAAGTAATCTTCTCCCTATCGGAGAAGCTATGGATCGAAACGTAACCTTCCAACAGATTCAACCATTTATCTACAAAATTTTCATCTATTTGACATTTGAATATAGGGATATCAAATTTCACTTGTACCTTGAAGGGGGTGATACCTCTAAAGAGACTGCTAGATGAAGATGCGTCGCTAGTGGGAATCCACCAAATGATTTGGGAAAATTTGTCCATTATCACGTTCCTTTGTCACTCGCGGGATTCTTTGAGTAATATTTTGAAGGGATTTGCTGCTCCCTCATCTTTATTTTCTTCCACCATGGGAGGTCTTCGGGGTTGAAAAGGCCGGTCTTGCAAATGTTCAACCAGTTCAAGCTCTAACTCATTATACACCAACATCATTGGGGACATGCATAGAAAAATAGAGAATGAGAAGATCACTGTGATACCACTGATCCAGATTTA
The DNA here is from genome assembly GCA_034641835.2 of Pinus albicaulis. Classification (NCBI taxonomy): domain Eukaryota; kingdom Viridiplantae; phylum Streptophyta; class Pinopsida; order Pinales; family Pinaceae; genus Pinus; species Pinus albicaulis. The sequence goes on along the minus strand of CM076577.1, from coordinate 554,905,904 downwards.
TGAAGGAAAAAAAAGAAATATAGTTATTTATAAACAAATATACAACAAAAAATAACTTCAATTCATTAATAAGAAAGTACTGAAAATTATTTACATGAAAAATGGAAATAAGCTAGCTCAAGCGATGGTAGCTTATCTCTGAGAAGAGATGTGGTGGATACATACCTTCTAAAAAGTGTTATAATGAGGCTCGAAGGCTTATTTATTATTGAGAAACAATGGAAAACCATAAACATCCAAAAACCTAACCCTAGGAGATGAAGCACCAAAAGTTTGAGGGTCTCGTTGGGGTAAATTTGTACATCAACTTCTCGGGGTCGTAACTTTGGCATACTATCTCCATTTGGCATGCACAATACCTCGTTAGAAATATCTATTCGAGGACTACAAATTTTTACTACAATTCCCTAATGCGGGCTATATGTTTTCTAATTTTACAAAAAAAATTACATTAGAGCCTCAAAACGACTCCGAAAGTTCAAGACTCGAAAAACTGCCAAAAATAGTAAACTATGCTACAGTTAAGAAAACTAAATAAATAATGGTGGGGGTCCAAGTGGAATAGGTGGGTGACCACCAATATCCACCTAGATCAGTGCTCCCCCTTAGGAAGCAATGGTCCCCATTACGTTGAGTGCCTCCATGAGATGGGAAAACTTTTGCTTAACTTGGTCCTTGATGAACCACTTGCCTTGGTGTAGGAGTTGGCCATATTTGACAACCCGATAGAGTTGGATATTCTACTGGTGAGTGTTCTTGATCTATGTGTACATGATACGATTAGTTGTGGCATGTTATATGTAGTCTAGGTTTAGCTCTATTGGTGTGAGTTGTTCTACAATGTCTGTTGTGTCCAATAATGGAAGAAGTATGGACAAAGGTAGTCCACATTGAACATTGGGTGTAGGCCAAAGAATGGGGGAATTATGAGCTCAAAAACATTGTCTCCCACAACCTTGGTGATGGTGCAAGACCCATATAGGAGTGGTCTGAGGTTTTGATGGGATCCAATAAGGAATTATTTCTAAAAATTCAACTAAAATTTTTCGTCCACCTAAAACTTGAGTGGCACTCTATGTTGATCATGTATTTGCTTGTAATTGGTATTAGAATTATCCAAGATTTCATGCACTTGCTAGTAGATGTGTTGGATTTTTTCAATAAAAGGTTGCTATATTAGCCTCAAAATGTACATGGGTGGATTCTTTCTGTGTAGTCGCATGAGGCATGGAAATATCAATTTGACACAATGGTTGAAAACCTAGACCCAATTGAAAATGATTGCGTCCAATCGAGTTATGGAGAGCTATGCTATAATTGTGTTACACATAAGGAAGGCTCTCATCCCAGGTTCATTGATGCTTGGAGTTGTACATGCGTAGTATGTGCACTATCATCATATTGAATACCTTTGTCTGGAAATCATTCTGGGGATGGAATGCAATCAAATTGGTGAGATTAGTGCCCAATAATTTCTATAGGATTGAAAAAAATATGCTTAGGAACCTTCTATCCCTATATGATATAATGGTTTGTTGGATTCCAAAATGTACCCATACTTTTTTAAAGAAGAGCTTGACAGTTCCATATGTCATGATACTCTTATTACAAGATGATAATATCGCCATATTAGAAAATTTGTGTACGACCATAAATACATAGTCATTATCATGCTCGGTAGAAGGTGGGCCCGACAGATAATCCATGTATATCGATTCCCAGGGATGACTGGGAGTAGGTGTAGGAGTGTACAAACCTTGCTTCTTGATAGTTGTCTCGGAGATGTCACATGTTAGTGTCAGTATGTCAGTGATAAAAAATAACTCTTTTAATTGTTTTCCTAAAAATTTATAGGTAATTATTTTTACTTTTTCAAACAAGTTTTCAAAAAATAATTTTCATCATTGAAAAGATCTAGGTCTAGTGTGCTGTTCCTTCATCTCATTCATCACCACCATCATTTTCAAGGTAATCTCCATCATAATATTTTAAGGTATAGGGGTTATGTCACTTCACCTCATATAGGTCACTATATAAGGGTTATAATCTACCTTTGAAAATGTTCTATTTTTCACCTTAAACAAGGCTCCAACCCTTCATCCCACTCATAAAACTCTAAATATAGAGCTAGCATGCCTAGGAATAAAATAAATACAATTTTTCTAGTTTCAAATTGTTCAATGTCAAAGGTTCAAAGAAGTCAATTCCGCCTTATTATCTCATTCAAAGAAAAAAAGGTCATTTCAAATGTCAAAGGTTAAAAAAGCTTATTTCAGGCTCATAAAAGGAAAAAAGACAAAGGAGAAATTCATTAGCACTCATATATCCTTGTACCATCAAGCTCTCCTCTCCCATTGGCAAGAAAAAATGGCTTTCTAGCCCTCATTGGAAAAAAATTGCAGTCGCTGCGCATAGAAACACAGAACTTCACACAGAATCTCTTCGTTGTACATAGGAACACAATGTTGCACATCAATGCTTCACACAAAATCTCTTCGTTGCACATCTGGGCAGCTTTGTTATGCTTCTGGAAGAGAGGCAGTTTTCGGTTATGGGCTCCAAAAACCTTCAAACCAACTCAGTGCTCGGCTCCATTATCTTGTGACATCCTCATAAAGGGTAAATATCATCTCTCATGTCCTCTTTTGTCAAATTGTTGAGTGTTCAAACATTTTTATGCTTATTTTTCTCCAGATCATCACTTATACATGGTATAAAAAGATTTCATTTGACAAAACCTAACCTACTCTAAACTTCCTAAACCCTAACCTTAGTACCTAAAACCTAACTCATACATCTCATATACATCATTCCCACCTTTCCTATCATCCACACCATCCCTGACATGTCAAATTCAACCAAATTGTAGGTTCTAGCTATTTCATAGTAAACAAAACTTGAAATTTCATGTGTTTTCTAGATTTAGCCACACTCCACACATCCATTTCTCCTCATTCCACTTACAATATGGAGCTAAGATGCTACTCTATGCACTGAATTTTTTCTAAAACTTTTCTCAGCTTCATGACCCTCATTTCACCTCATAAACTTACCCCACCTATACACTAGCAATTCTCATAACCAAACATTGGGAATTTCCTGTGTTTTCATCATTTTTCTACCTTCCTCACACTCATTTTCTCTCATTCCACCTACAAATTGGAGCTAACATACAACTCAATCCACTCAATTTTTTCCAAAATTTTTCTCAGCTCCATGACTTTATCTCATCCTCTAAACTCACACTTTCCTACACTCGGCTTTTCCATATTTCCATACATTCACTCATCTCATCAACACCCTAGGGTTTTCATCATTTTAGTGACAACAAATGGAAAGTGACAAGACAAGATTCAAGGGAGGGCACCACCTCAGGCTAGAACACTTCACCATGCAAGAACTCAAAGCCTAGCGATTGGCCAGAAAATGCTTTGAGAGGGCTCAATGTTTGATATTTTGTGAAAGGCTCATGGAAGGGGGGTATCATCTTCAATTGACCAGCATATTTGCTACAATATTCAGCATGGGAAAGGTCACTATTACAGGAATGAAAGATTTACCAAGTCAAGAAAGACATAAGTCACTTGAAGAAGCTCCAAAACACAAAGATGATCAAATGCAACAAATGAAATATAATTTGGCCAAATCTAACCATAGGCTAGCTCTCTTGTAGCAATAGAAAGGAGAGATGATGAAAAAATTAGCTCAACAAAGAAAATATTACAAAGAATATCAGGTTACCACTCAAGATCCAAATTTTAAAGGTAAATAAATTGTTTTTGAAACAGATCGAGGAATGGATTTTCAAGGGAAGATAGTCTTGGCACAATAAGAATCCTCTATTAGGCCTCTTGGACAACTTCAAGAGACTAGCCAATAAGTTCAAATGTTGGAAAAAGATGATGACAAGGTCATAACACACTTGAAGAAGAGATTAAGCAAGGCTATCAGGGATCTCTCCCTTCAAAGGAATATGAAAAGAAATTATTATGTCAGGAATTTGATTGCAAAGATCAATATTAGAAGCTTAAAGGGAAAACTCAAAGAAGCCATAAGGATGACAAAGAGGAAAGATAAGTTGGAGTTATTCACGGATGCTTCCATTTTTTCTTAAGCTCTCATTCTTAGAGCCATCAACATAAGTTTGCAACAATGTTTTTTGAATAGATTTGATTTTTGGCATATTTTGGTAAATTTTATAATTCTGGCTATGCCCAGATGTGCAGCGGGATCATGCTGCACTTCTTCCCAGAGCCTCCAAATGGAAAAAAAAAATATTTTAAGAAAGCTGGTGGCCTCCTCTCCATATCTATTTCCTTATAATTTTTATCCAGGACACATTCTTTGAGAAAAATGCAAAAAAGGGCCTAAAAAACATGTTTCTGCCTCTGTTTTCCCCCCTCGCTGCACATCTAGAGTCACTTTGGGAGAATGATCATATATCAGGTGTAAAAGACTTAATTTTGATGCTTAAATATGCTAAAGTCAACTAAAATATTCAAGATATCCAGAACAAGTCTCAGTTTCATATTTGGACTTTAGGAAGACACCCAAAACTTGCCTCCAAGAGCTCATTGCACATATGCTAGTCACTCATAAAATTTCATGAAATTACCCTATGTAAATTTTGAAAATTGATAGTTTTACTTTGGTAAAATTCAAAGGATAAAATTAAATTAGGTTAAATGAGAATTTTGAGAAGCTTTTGAAGAGGTCTAAGAGGGACAATAAGCTGCAAAGACACATGGAAAACCATTATCGCACTAGGAACACAATTTCTCAAATAAGGCTGAAATAATTGAAGAAAAGTGTAAATGAAGCACAAATGAAGATTAAAGAGAATGATAGCTTGGAATTGTTGGCTAAAGGCTCATTGGATATTTATCCCATCACTCACAGGTGTCTAATCTCATGGGTTCTGATAAATTAAAAATGGAGGAAGAAAAGGAAGGAAAAGACAAAAAGAATATGAAAGAAGAAAAACCTTCTTCTTCTAAGTCACTTACAACAGAAGAAAAGATTGATCATATGTCCAATTTGATCAAGGAACTTGTCTCTAAGATGAAAAAATTAGAGGTAGAAAATAAACCAGCTACTAGAGACAATTGAAATGAAGATAATAGAAATCAGGCTCCCTTTAGGAGGCCTTTTCAGCATCAACAAATCCTACAGCACCCAAGGAGGAATGCTGATGATCAAAATGTTCGGGCTCCTTTGAATAATTTTGTTGAAGAATAACATCAAGGAAATGAAGAAGAAAATGAAGAAATAAACCTTGTGGGAGAAATTTCACAGTCAACATGTTTGACATTGCAAGAATATGAAGATAGATCAAGGATTTGTTTGTTTTCGGATGATTTGAATGCTCAAATTTATGCAAAAAATGATAAAAAAACAACAAGAAGTTCAAATTTTTTTTAATCTTTTGAGGTCCAATGGTCCTGTTCAGCAACCTCAACAAAAATTAGATTCAGATAAACAAGCTGCTAAACAGAAGGCCAAGGTCAATGAGGTTCCTCCACCTCAAAATTCTTCCCCAATTGTTAAAAAAACTGTAGAAAATAAGGAATTAGTTCAAATTTATTTCAATTTCAACTATGAATTGAATAAAATCAAAATTCCTGTCCCACTTTTGGAATTATTGAAAAATACAGCACATATAGAGTCTTTTAAAAGTCTGCTACAACCTCTTCTCACTCCTGATTCATTCAACCTTGAGGATTAGCATCCCACTATTTATCTAGGCTATCATGTCCAAGACCAAAATGATGATAACTCACCGCCTTTCTACCTGTCACTCAATATACATGAAAAATTGTTGCATAGTTTTTTGTTAGATTATGGAGCTTCCCACAATCTCATGCCAAAGAAAGTGATGGATGAATTGGGATTAGAAATCACCAAGAAATACCATGACCTCTACACCTTTGACTCCAAAAAATTCAAGTGTTTAGGAGTGATTAAGGATTTGGTTGTTTCCCTTACCCAGCTTCCTATGAAGAGATTAGTAATAGACATTGTGGTTTCTGACATTCCTTCTAGTTTTGGGATGTTACTTTCAAGATCTTGGTATAAAAAATTGGGAGGTACCCTTCATATGGACACGTCATATGCCACCATCCCAGTGTTTGGAGGGGAATTCAGAAGACTGTATAGGGAAATCCAAATGGCCTACATCATCCTTCAAAGCATCCCATATATGCTGAAGAAAAAGGAATTGGGATCATCAATTCTGCACCTTGGTGTTAATGATAATGATTTCCAGCCTGAAATAAGTGAAAAACAATACTCTCAAGGTGAAAATGAGCAACATTTAGAAGGAGGAAGGATTTGGAAATTTTACTTTGATGGAGCCTCATCAAGAGAAGGATCAGGAGCCGGTGTAGTGCTCATTTCTCCCACTCAACAGTAGGTAACTATATCATATAAACTGCAATTTTCTACTACTAACAACACTGCTGAGTATGAAGCGCTTGTGCTGGGTATGAAGGTAGCGAAATATTTGGGAGCAGAACAACTAATTTCTTTTGCTGATTCATATTTGGTGATTAAGCAGGTGAGAAATAATTACCAAGTGAAAAATTCCAAATTGAAGAATTATAGGAATGAAGTTTGGGATTTGATTGAGCACTACTTTTTAGCATTTAATATAAATTTTGTTACTAGAGAAGAAAATCAAATTGTTGATTCACTAGCTATTGATGCTAGTAATTTCAAAGGTCCTCTAGATGTCAAGGAATCCTATGATGTTAAAATAAAAAACATACCTTCAATTCCCGATAACATCAAACACTAGCAAGTATTTGACGATGACAAGGAAATTCAGAAAATTTTTAGAGTGTGTTGAAGAGTTTGCATACATACAAATTGATGATGAGAAGGATATTGTTGAAAACCAAAATAGAAGCCCTTTTAAGAAAAGCATGGTTGGGAAGAACATTATAGATCTGAAAACTAGATATATTCCTAAGGTTTTAGTTCCTTTAGAAATATTGTTCGATAATAATGATGTTTTTCTCAATCCTGAAAGAAAAGTTGATGGAGAGAGTACAACAGAATGTAACATTGGTATAGAAGATCAACCAAAACTAGTCAAAGTTTCAAAATTCCTTTCTCTTGAAGCCAGAACAAAATATATAAAACTGCTGAAAGAATTTGCTGATATTTTTGCATGGTCTTATAGTGAGTTGAAAAATTATGATATGAGCATAATGGAACACAAGATTCCTTTGAAAACAGATGCAAAGCCTATAGCACAAAAAATCATACATATCAATCCCATGCTTCTCCCAATCATTGAAAAAGAAATAAGAAAATTGTGGGAAGCAAAGATAATTCTCCCTTTGATATTTTCTAACTGGGTAGCTAATATAGTCCTGGTTTGGAAAAATAATTCTTTTTAGGCTATAATCAAATTTCAGTTGACAGAAAATACAGATAAAATACAACATTTACCACACCCTAGGGTACATTCATGTACAAAAAAATTCCATTTGGTCTGATGAATGCAGACACAACCTTTCAATGGGAAATGGATATTGCCTTTGCGGGAGAAAATGACAAATTTGTAGTCATTTATTTGGATGATATCACAGTCTATTCAAAATCTGATGAAGACCACTCGAAACATTTGAAACAATTTTTTGACAAATGTATAAATATAGGTTTTTCCTTGAACCCAAAAAAGTCATCTTTTGTTGTCCAAGAAGGTAAATTATTGGGACATATTGTAACAGAAAGTGGCATCTTTATTGATCCAAGAATAGTAAAAGCTATTTAGAAGATTGGTTTTCCAAGGAATAAAAAGGAATTGTAATCATTTTTAGGTAAGATTTATTTTTCTAAGGCGTTTTGTTCCTCACTTTGCAGAGCTAATCAAACACATAAATGTCTTGCTGAAAAAAGATGCAGAATTTAAGTGGAGAGATGAAGAAAATAAATATTTTTCAACAATTAAATTTTCCTTGACTAAAGCTCCAGTTTTGATCAGTCCTAATTTTGAAAAATATTTTCTGATTTTTTCATATGCTTCGGAAGAAACAAATTCAATTGTCTTACTACAAAATAACAATGAAGGTTTAGTGCAGCCTATTTAATTTTTCAGTTGCGCTTTAAGGGATGCTGAATTAAAGTACAACTTGACTGAAAAATAGGCATATGCACTCGTTAAAGATTTGAAGTATTTTCGAGTTTATGTGCTACATACAAAAATAGTTGCTTTTGTGCCCAATATCACTGTAAAAGATGTGTTGTTGCAGTTAGATATAGATGGTAGAAGGGGACGATGGCTGACCAAAATTCAGGAATTTGATGTCACGATCAAACCAACTAAATTGATAAAAGGTCAAGGCTTGGGTTGCTTGATGGCTGAATATAACTAAAAAGCTTTAAATCTGAATGAAGAGGCGGCTGAAGGAAAAGATGGAGAAGGTATTTCAAATTATCTTGAAATATTTAATTCAGATTGGTACAAGGATATAGTATACTTTTTGTTAAATTTCAACTTTCCACCTGGAATGGAGAAGTCTAAAAGGAGAGCTTTTATCTGAATGAAGAGGCGACTGAAGGAAAAGATGGAGAAGGTATTTCAATTTATCTTGAAATATTTAATTCAGATTGGTACAAGGATATAGTATACTTTTTGTTAAATTTCAATTTTTCACCTGGAATGGAGAAGTCTAAAAGGAGAACTTTTAAATTGAGAGCTATGAAATATTGAATTTTGGAAGACCATATTTACTAGAAGGATCCTTTTGGAGTCTTATTAAGATTTGTAGATGAAGCTGAATCCCAGGAGATTATGACAGAGATACATGCAGGAGTGTGTGGAGGGAATTTGTATTGGAGAGCCACTACAAACAAAATCTTGAGAGCTGGCTATTATTGGCCAACCCTTTCCTTTGATGTTTTTGCCAAAGTCAGGAGCTATGTTGAATGTCAGAAATTTTCCGGCAAACATAAAATCTTACCAGTACCTCTCATTCCTATTTCAGCAGATGTTCCTTTCCAGCAGTGGGGCTTAGACTTAAACGGTGAAATTCATCCACCTTCATTAGGACAACATAGATGGATTCTCACAACTACAGAATATTTCACTAAATGGATTGAAGCTGTACTAACCAGGAATGCTACTGATGCGGTAATTATCAAATTTATGTTGGGAAATATTATGTCAATATTTAGTTGTTCATAGAATTTAGTAACAGATAATGCAATGGCCTTTAAGTCTACCATGATGTATAACTTTTGTAAGAAATATGGGATTGAATTGACTCATTCCATGCCTTATTACCCTTAAGGTAATGGATTAGCCAAGTCATCCAATAAAATTTTGGTGAGGATCATTAAGAAAATTCTGCTTGAAAATAAAAGAAATTGGGACACTCAGCTGGTACATGCTCTATGGGCAGATAGAGTAAGTGGTAAAAAATCAATCAAAAAGTCTCCATTTCAGTTTTTATATGGTACTGAAGCTATAATTCCTTTGCAATTAGCTCTTCCTGTGATGAAGTTCATGCAAGATGAATTTGATGATGAAAACCCAGTCCAAAGGAGAATAGTACAGTTGATAGAGGTGCACCAAATCAGAGAATCATTGCTGGAAAATGTACAAAAGTATCAGGCTCAAGTCAAATATGTTTTTGACAAAAGAGAAAATTAGTAGTTTTTTCAAGAGAATTATTTGGTGTTGGGTTGGGATGTTAGGAGAGAAGACCATGGAAAACATGGTAAGTTTGACATTTTGTGGTTTGGGCCTTTTAGAATTGCTAAAGTTTTGGAAAACAATACTTTTCTGCTCAAACATCTGGATGATGATCAGCTACCTGGAGGCCTAGTCAATGGTCATTTTCTTAAGAAGTTCTTTGTTTAGTAAGTCAGTTGAGTCATTCCATTGTAAATATCTAGTGTGATGTGTCAATAAACTCCATGCCCAATGGTACTTATGTCTATGTATATAGTCAGTCTTGAGTCCGGTCAGTCAATGGTCAGTCCTAGTCTTTATTTTCAAGAATTATTCCTAGTTTCAAGAGTTTTTGAGGCACTGAGTCTACAGTCCTTGGAGCCTCACAGGGAGGAATTCATCCCCAATAGGAGCTACTGTTAGTACTAAAAATATTAATGGTGTAATCTCCATCGTGCCACTATTTTCAATTTTTTTCTAATGTTCTAGTCCATGTCAAAGTTTGAGTCATTGTCAATAAGTCAAAAAAAGAATTCCAAAATCAAGGTTCTTTTGAGTGAATAGGTGTTAGTGTTTTTAGTCATAAAATAAGTTAAAATCACTATTTTAACTTATGTTAGTGCTGAAGGCTACTCTTTTTTTGGGTAATAAAGTTGTAGTCACCTTGTTTGGAATAATAGCTACCTCTGTTTTGATTTCATTGTCAAAACAATAATGTAATGAAGGGCAGTTATTTATCAGAATTGAAAGTCATATTATTCACATAGTGAAAAGCGTAGCTATTTTGCTGAGATCTTGTATATCTCAATTCATAGGTAAAGATGGTTATTCATCAATAATATAGGAGTAGCAGAGAATGTTTTAAAGGCAAGGACCATTCATGTTTGAAGCTAATTGAAGACCCTTATGCTATGAATATGATTATTTTTTTAATTAAGATTAATTATTATTTGACCCAAGGGGATTATTATTAGTGAATGGTTAATTTACCTAGGAAGCTAACCTATATCTATTTCACCTAAGTCAAGCAGAAATCATAGTACGAGGAATCTGGCATTTAATGATAATGTGGAGTGTGAAGCCTAATGGGATGACTTGGCGCTTGATTTTGAATTATTTCAAAACATGTCATTACTCCTTGCCATAATTTCCAGCATGAAATTAGAGAAGAGAGCTTGGTGTGCACTTAAGAAAAGTCCTAGTTGCAGGCTACAGGTAAACAAAGACCATTCCTCTAGCAAGGAGTTTCAGTTTTCAAAGCAGGAAAACCATGGCTTCATGGACAATATAGCAACCAGAATTCAACAGTTGTGTTTGTGAGCAGCATAGCTATTGGAAAAATGGGGAAAGGAGGAAATGTCAATAGGTCAGAGCTAGCTAATACAAGATTTGTGGATGCTAGGGCTAAACCACAGTTCAAATCCACTGGCTGGTATAAATTCCTACAAAATTTTTTAGGGGAGAATGTGGCTTTAGCTCAGGCTTTTGCCGAGACTTTCGATGGTGAAAAGGTCAAGTTAGGCAGAAAAGCATTCAACATTTCCGAGGCTATCAGAGCTCATGCTACCCAAACTTCTGCAACTGGTGAACTCTTTTAAAAGTAAAACTCTTCCTTAATACATAATTTCTTACCTTATATGTTAATATTAAGTGGAATCCAACTGCTCACATTTCTTATTTTAAGGCCGAGTGGCAACATGTTATTACCTCAGTCCAAAAATACATCATATGCGAGGGGTAGTTTTCTTCTATTCATCATTATCGGTTAATATTCCTTATTCACATTTCAGGAGATAAACCTCTGAACCTACCCTATATTCTATATAAATCTCTGCTCAAAATTTCCCTAAAGCTACATAAAATTCCAAAATACTGTTTGAATATTTTGTATCACAGAGGGCTGATTAAAATTTTAATTGTCTATCATCTTAGAAAGAAGAAAATTACTTGGGATATGTTTTCAAGAGGGAAGGTTTTGGAGGCATAAATTCCAGGAGAAGGGTAGGGGGGCCCAAGAAAAGAGACATCCATGAGAAAAACAGTATTGCCCCTATTTCATACAGTTCACCATCTAACTCTATACATTCATCAGTATTCTATCAAGTTAACCCTACCTATATCTCAGTCAAAAGGCCAACCAGAAGCTCGATTAGGAAGGCTGAAAATCCTATGCTTATGCCAGCAGTGTCACCAGTTAGTGAAATTCATGTCAGTAGCTCACCTAGGGAACCTCAAAACCTAAGGTCTTTCATGGAAGAATATAATAAGAAACTGCAACAGAAAAATGCAAAGTCTCCTAAGAAGCCTATGTCAAAGGACAAAGATAAAATAACCTCCTCTTCATGGAGACAAGCTAAGAAGAACTAGTGGAAGTCAACCATGGACTTATTGCACGTAAGCCTATTTTGTCACTAGTGGAAGTCAAACCTGGTATGAAAAGTTCAAGCCATGTTCTTGAGTCATCTCATCAAGCACAACCAAGTAGTGGTACTTCTCTCACAGGTTTTTGTTTATCTTAATTAAAGCAAACATAAAATGTTAGAACCTATCATAGAATAAGAGCCTACTTTGGCTAAATTAGTTTCCTCCATTTGTTCTTCGATCAAGAAGAGGAAGAAAAATGTGATACACTCCTATTCCTCCTATGAAGACAACAATGACCCTGAGTACACAGAATCAAAATATGAGGAGGGAGAGTCTAGTACATTCATACATGGAGGTAAGAGGTCCAAATTCATCCCTAATCCCTATGTCAAGAGACCTCATACTAGACCCAAAAATAAACTTAGGCTGAACAAAAAGTTTATTTCCAATCCTAAATTAAGAGATGAATTTATCAACATTGAGGAAAGCCCAGAAGACAAAATTGAAAGGAAGAAAAAGACTCAGTCAAAGGGTCAAGCACAAAGAAATAGGTTTGATAAGAGGGTGACTAAAGCAGAGGCCATCAGGATTTTTGTCTCTATTCTAGACCTCTGATGAATGAAGAACATGGTTGCCTTGGAGAAATCTTTTTGGGTTAGTGTTCCATGTTTTCTAGATATAGCTACCTTTTCTGCGAAGGTACCAATAATTTTGAAATATCAGCATGTGATGGAAAGGGGCTACTTTTTGGCTTGATATCATGATGGTGACATCAAACAGGTGAAGTGGAGGAGCTTTTAAGTTGTTGTGCCAAGTGTCATGTATCAAGCCTTCTCCAAAATACCAGGGTTCAGTTTTGCACATTTGAAGGAGACAACCACATGTCACTCCCACTGTTTTTACACTTTTTTCTAAAGATTGGTTGCACCAAAACATGAGAGTGGTTTTAAAATAGGCTGCCACCTCTTATAACCATTTCAGAGTGACATCCTTCATGATGTTTTTCTTATTTTTAATATAGCACTTTGTATTTAAGATTAGGGATAAGCCTCATCTATTGCACGAGATTTTAATAAATTTTGAAACATATTTACCTTTTTATGTGGATATGACAATATCATATTTGTATATATATGCCAAACTGATATGAAGTAAAGGTTGTTGGTTTTAGAATTTTGACTCATATGATCTGTAATCATTTTTGTGAATGAAATGGAATGATACTACTGAGGAATTATTACCAATTTTTTGTGTGTATTGTCAACTTTACTTGTGTTTCCATATATTCTTTCTTTTAGTTTCAGTTTGCAAAACATTGTGTTGTCATGTGTTCTTATTAGTCTCTTAAACATGTTATGTATTTTATCAGTTTTTGTTAGTCTCACAGAGTGAGAATTCCTGGAAAAATATATGCTATAACAGTGGAAGAGCATCATTCATGATAGTTATTCTTCATGATATTTCAATGAGAATCTTGTTAGACTAGAAATAAATTTCTCTTAATGAAATATTGTCAAATTGCTACTTTTGTGAATTTCTACCAAACGTAGTAGATTTCTTTTTTGCAGACCTATTGTTTCCTCTCTCATCTTACAGTTTCCTCTCCTCATAGGCTACAAACTTTCACTCTGCTACCACATCAGGTTCCAATACCCTCATTAGTAGAACTGTGGATTTGACTGAAAACTCTTTTCAGTGAATCAAAGTTTATACCACCTACCAATCTCATAAAACAAATCATTAAATTGCCTTAGATTTTAGGATGTGTCTAGTCAGGCGCTTGCTATAGTCCAAATTCTGATTCCAACGCCAACAAAGTGAAGGAATCCATCCAAATCCTATGCCATTTCCTCAAAGAAAAATTTCTTCAATTCCAAATCAAAACATTGGCATAAAATGGCTCTATACCATTTTGGGATTATAGGAGGTTCATTGACTTCTTCCAATAGTTGAGCATCGAGGATAGAGCCAAATTGGCTGAATTTTATATGCATAACATGATCCTCACAGACATGAAATTTTGGGGCCCCTAGTCAAGAATGGGGGACGTAGAACTGATGGAACTTAAATCTTTGCTGTCCCATGAAGAAACACAGGCTGAGGAAGTAAAGAAGGTTATGGCCATAGAAGCAAGTGAGCCCTTATACATCATAGTATACATATTAATTCCCAAGGGTGTCATCATTAACTACAACATCATATCTACTGATACCTAATTGGAACCTCTCAACATGGAAACACAAGAAAAAGTCACCCTTCATTTCGAAGATATATCTAATTTATTAGGGACTGAGAGTTTGCAGTCTTTCATAGGAAGGTGGCATGTTCTGCCCCAAAATCAGCAAATCGGAGAATATCACTCCCCTGAGAGGTTGAAGAATGCCTCGGAGAGGACCCCACTATATAAAAGAATCATTCACAAGGTTGAATATCAATTATATAGGGCTAAAACTCAGTCCTCCCTTGTTATTTGGCCTACAATAAATAAGAGATAAATCAAAGGAACAAAGGAAGGTGGAAACCATAGAGGAAAATGAAATATTATATCCACAGGAGGGCACACCATCTTAGATGCCTTGGGATGTCAGAGAAGCCATTGGGGCCATGCATGAACTACACATCACTGAGTAAGTTGCTCAGGGGGTGAGGAACACTTTCAATAGGAGGTGATGATGTGTCCCATCAATAGGTATATTTTAAGAGCCATTTTGTTATTCTCCAACCCATAAATTCTTTCTTTCCTCATATTAATTTACATTATTTGGCCATAATGTGCTTAGTAGGAATAATAAATGGTGCTTGTCATAAGTTTGTGGCCTAATGTGGTTAATGTGTAGAAAGAGACCCTTTTTGAGGACATTTATGATGCAGAGGCATGTTGGAGGCAACTAGAGGAAGTGTAAGAGGATTGTCCCCTGCATTTACTCTCCTTTGACTCAAAGTGATCCCTATAATCACTCATCTACACTCATCAACAACTCAAGTTCCACTAGAAGTTGATAAAATCAAGTGAATGCAAGGGTCTAAGGGAGATAGATCCACTATTTTCAAGTCTTTGGAGGGGAAAAATCCTCCTTCCAAGGGAATTTCCCCTTAGTCATATTTTGTCTAAATAAACGAGCCAAGAGATCAATACGATTTGAAATTTTGGAGCTAGGAAGAGAAATTGAGAGCCAAGTGCTTGGGATGATTATTTCCATTTTTCTATGATGTATTTGAAATCTATTTCCTGTTAATGAAAGTATCACCATTGTTTTACATATGAGTTAACTTTGGAGGGCTAAGACCCTTGTGTTAGGGCCCAACCCAGAGTCTCTAGTCTCTCTTATGTATTTTATTAAGTCATTATTTGAGTAGTGGTATTTTTTTCCTTGTTTAGGAAGAATTTAGATTGTAAAAATTGTGGTTGCAAGTTTTATTACCAACTCCCTTGTGGGATGCGTGGTTGAGGAGTCTACAACAATGAGAAAAAAATATATGCTTGTTTTCGTTTGAAAGTTGCTAGGATTTGGTTTATAACTCTCTTTCATACTTTGTTTCTACATCCTAGAAGGTAAGATCATGTATTTTTACATGGATTAGATGCATGTTGTAGGATATAGTATCTCTTGATGAAATAAAATTCAACTCAACTTTTCAATCCTAATTTGTTTTGCTGCAATTTGATCACTATATGTTTGTTCTTTCCAAGAGTAAGAAAGGGTTGATTGTCAGTATGCAGGTACTGCCAGTGACTTATAAGGATCGGCACACTCATCCTATATCCATTTTTTCATCGCCATCGTCCTCCTTGACACCACATACTTATCTCAAAATCTGCCATCGATATCATCTTTTTCAGGGTCAATAGGGGACATAGTAAGCATGTAATTTTTTGCACGATGGGCCTTTGAGGGGTGATAATATTGAAAAAATACCTCACATATCCTTCATACACCCTCATATACCTTCTGCCACCTTCAAAACACCTTTCATATTCTCAAGATGCTCTCAGATCCAATCCTGTAGAAAAACAAAGTAATCCTATAGCATCCTGCAACAATCCTGTAGCAATCTTGTAGCATTATGTAACACTATCTAAATTTGACCAGATTTTATTTAAGAGATTGATTTTTGTATCATGGGATTGAATAATGATTTATAGACTTTGGATCCATGGTTGGGGAGGACCAGGGACCACTTTAGACCCATCCTTCCTTCACTGCAAGTACAAAACAACAATTAGAATCAATAGACAAATTTTCACAATTACATCACAAAGATTGTTCTCTTATGCAATGTGTAAGGACTCTATTACTAAATCTAGATGATCTTGAACTCAATGCTAAGAAGGGAAACACTTTAATGTAAGTATATTAGACCTATTTTTTGAATTTATGCTCTTATATTTTCTAGTGATAAAATTTATATTAAGTTTCTTTTTTCAAGAAATTTTTTACATTTTGCAAGTAGAGTAATCACTGACATCCCACAAGTAGAATCTTGATTTACACCTAAAAGTAGACTAGCATATTTCATCTCTGCAATTTTCAATATGTACAATCCTTTACCTTCATGCAATTGTAGTTAGTATTTACATATGATGAATGACACTTTCATTTCTGCAACTAGGATAATATTTACCTTCCTTATATTAGAGTAAATTCTTTTCTTTACATGCAAGTTATTTTTGAGATACAGTAAAAGGAGTGGTCTATGTATGCCTTGATCTGATTCATTGACTCTAGGTGACATGAGTAGATATTTACCTACTATTCATATAACATTGTCACCTCTTAAGTTTATACGAACCCCAGGTTGATAATTAAAGTTGGTAGCCTTGGGAGTCTCAAAAATCTTGTTGTGATACTGGGGATCATCACCATATAAAAAAATATGTCCACGACCAAAAATACACTATAATTACCATGTTTGGTAGAAGGGAGGCCCGAAAGATAGCCCATGGAGATGGGATCCCAGGGCTGCTTGGGGGTGGGTAGAGCAGAGTACATAAATTGCTTCTTGATTGTTGGCTTGGCGATGGCACACACAATGCATGATATGACATATTTTCCAACATCATGTTGTAGTTTCCAATAAAAGTACTTCTATAGTGTGATCATATTTTTCTCCCCACCAAAGTGTCCCACGAATCAAATGTATTGCACCTCCCAAATCAATTTGGCATTCTCGATTGAAGGAACACAAAGGTGGCCCAAGTAGCATAATATTCCATCTTGGAGGTGGAAATATGAAGCTTGTTTTCCATACACTAGAATCTAGTAAGTGGTGGTGAACTCTGAATCATTATTATAAAATCATGGCCATCTAGTGGTCTCGTGGCCACAAGAATTGAAAATAGTAGTGAGTGTTTCAAAAAGCGGTCGATTGAGGTAATCTATAACATTATTGGTGCTTCCCTTATTGTACTTAATGGTCAAGTGGAATTTTTGCATATATTTAGACCAATTTTGATGATGATCATTCTACAACTTCCATTATGTCTATATAAACTGAAGAGGTCAGTGATCTATCTAGATGATCTCTCCTTCCTCAAGATGTAATGTTTCCAATGCTGGCAAGCCTACACGATAGAATACATCTCTTTATCATAAGTGGGGTGCTTTTGAATTGTATAAGAAAGTGTATCACTATGATATGCCACTGGATGCCTTTATTGGGTATGAACTACACTAATAATATAGTCGAAGGTGTTTGTCTCGATTTCAAATGGTTATTGTAGGATTGAAAATGTGAGCACAGGTGCAGAGCAAAGGTTTTGCTTTAGCTCAACAAATGCCTTTTGTTGGGATTCGTAGCAAGAAAATTTTTCTTTCACGCCACCCTTAGTAACCTGAATCAAAGAAAAAGCGATATGGGAGAATCGCAACAAAAACCTCTGATAAAAATTGGCAAGGCCCAAAAAGCTGTGAAGCTCTGTTAGTGTGGTCGAGGTTGGCCAATCTTGAATGAACTGGATCTTAGTCAGATCCACATGCACACCTTGATCATCTATGATGTAAACTAGATATTGGACCTGGCTCATACCAATGGTGCATTTTCTCCAGTTTGGGACATACTTTATGTTTTCATAGGGTTTGAAGGACCCGTCCAATGTGTTGCAGTTCTCTTCTAAACTCTTTCTAAAGATAATAATGTTTTCCAGATATACAACCAAAAACGAGTTGGTAAAGGGCCACAAAATGTCATCCATTTGCCTCATAAACATTGTAGGGGAATTTTTCAATCCAAAAGGCATGACCAACCATTCAAAAATACCTTCCTTGAATTTGAAGGTGGTCTTCCATACATATGTGGGCACTATTAGAACCTGGTGATAGCCATACTTTAGATCGATCGTGTTGAAATACTTGGCCACCTCGAGCTAGTCAAGAAGTTCATCAATGCATCTGATTGGATACCTATTGATGACAGTGATTTTGTTCAATGATTGATAATGAATGCAGAGCCTCAAAGTCCCATCCTTATTTTGTACAAGTACAATCGGGCTCCCACAAGGTGAGGAACTTGGTCAGATGTGCCCTTTTTACAAAAACTCCTGGATCTGTCACTTGATATCTTTATTTTATAGAATGAAGCAAAGCTATATCGATCCATTGGGTAGAGGTGCCCTGGGAGTCAAATCGATTGAATGCCTAACTTTTCAGTGTAAGGGCACCCCTATGGGTGAGGAGAAGATGTCCCTGTATTATTCCATGAAATTATCTATCTGCTTCTGTTGTGTTGAGGAACCTTTCCTAGGGGCCATGATATTCCCCTTAATTTGAGAGAGAATAAAAATGAAATTTTTTTTAATGGTATGGTAGATGATCTTACTGCATTTCTTAGTAGAGATCAAAGAGATGGAGGTAGGCGGGGCTACCTCTGGTATCCTATATAACTTATTTTACAAAGTAATAATAATTATGTGAGGCCTATACTCATGAGGAGAAATTTCACATAGTACCTCAACTATGAATGGATTGCTGTTGTAGGGAAGGTGCCATTGTTGGCTAACACAAAGATCTCGTCCTTGGTGAAGCCACTCGATGGTGCATGATTGCATGTGTGGTGTGGTACGTAGGCCCAACTGCTTCACGACCTTTGCTGAAATGAGGTTCGTTTGGCTCTTTTCGTCAACAATGAAGTGCAACAGAGAACACTTCACCCACATCTGTGAGTGGAAGAGACACTCTCCCTGATCTAGATATTCAAGCTTAATATTCTAGACCTTGGTGGTGGAAATGATGGCACTGGGTTATGTGTAAATAATTTACTTTCCCTTATATTTCCCCTTGTTAGGTTCTGGTTCGGAATCAGAACACGCATCAGACTCTAAATATTACATTTCAGCCATCAATTACTGCTTAGCACGACACTCATTTATGTTGTGAGTGGGGCTCTTGTGGAACTCACACCACTTTCCTGTATCCTTTTTCATCTTCATGGTGGTATTATTTTCTTGCAACTTGTTGGGCTGTATTAATAACTATTAAATGACTAAAACAATACACATAAATTATCAATCCAGGGACGTCTTTTATTTCAATGACAATTGCACTGTTTGTGCCGATACACCCAACCAGAAGCAAATCCAAATAAAGGAAATCGTTTATTGAAGTAAATGCTGAAAGGAAATCACTCATGAAAAAATAAAATGATCTACAAGACTGTAATCACACCTCAATTAATCTGTCCTAGCATGCCACACAATAATTACCCAGCTGGTATCTCTGATATTATATGTGTAACAACATATAAAAAATTGAAATTGAAGCAGATCTATTCACAGCTAAAACAACAGTAACATCACTTCCACTGATACATAAATAAAAATAGAAATAGATATATATAACCATTACAATACCTGCTAAAGAGGAGGGCCCTTCCTCCCTAGCAGGGTACAGAAAGAGAAAAAACTTAACAAAAACTAAATCAGATAACACATGTAATAACAACACAATATTTCTGTATTATGATGATTGAAAGTTACAGAGTCAAGATGATGATCTCCCTCCTCTCTCTCTGATTTGTGTTCTTTAAATATATAAGATACAATAAGGAAATTTCCAACCTACTAATTGCAAAATCTAAGAGATATTTCCACCATGATTCAACTGTAACAAGTCGAATCTGATTATTGCAATTGAGGAAATTTGGAAAACGGCCACAATAGAAAATCTGCGAATATGTCCTTCGAAGAACCTTGTGTTTCTCCCAATGAAGACTGAATTTTGAAAAAATTCTCACAAACAAACCAATTTGGTCCATTTTTCACAAAACCCATGTCTCAGATTTTCAATATTCTTCTTCGGTTGTCCAAAATTTCCAACGCAAAACTATCACTTGTTATTCGAGCGAATTTATGAGTTGGAATATTTAATTATGAACTGAAGGTCGGATTTGGAATCTGAAAGAGATCTTGGAGGTTAAAATCGTGAGTTATAAAAAATTCATTAAATAAACCATCATTTAGAAAATCATTCATAATAATATTCAATTTATTAAAAATAAAAGAGAATAAATATTACTTATCCATAAGAGCATAAGTAATTATAGAATGGGATTAAATGATAAATTATGATAAATAATGTGATAAAATAATGATAGGAATGGATGAAATATATATTAAGAAATGGTAATAGAATGACAATTTAGTGGCCCAACATCTCCCCCAAACTAAACATGTTGCATGTCCTCATGCACCCCAATGCCTCAGTATTAGCCAACCTGTAATTCAAATAATCAAGATGCGCACCTCAACTCATGATATTGATGGAAGAAAATGGTTATTCCCTAAATGATTCCTTAAAATAATAGATGTTCAATTAATGGAGCTGTAAAAATTTTCATTTTAATCAAATGTATATGAAGTTGCAACAAAATATGATACAAGTAAGAACAAACTTCATTAATCATTTTCTCAAAAATTACAAACCATATTTTGCTAAAATATTGCAAGCAAATTTTTACTATATCAATGCTTCTTGAATCCGAAAATCGAATCTATAAGATGTAATGAAAAAAAAAATCAATATATCAGCAAAATGGTTGTAGGTAAAATTGGTTTTTTTTTAAACATAGCAACTCTTTCTCCCCCAAACTGGAAAATTAGCTTGTCCTCATGCTATACTAGAAAACAAGTTGATTTGGTTGCTATGTTCATTGTTGAGATCTTTTCTTGGTGTATAAGAACATAAACTAAGAGAGATTTTGAGAATGAATAAGGAGATTGATGGATGGTAAAGATTATTAATGTCATTTTCATGATAATGAAAGTAACACTCCCCCAAAATGAAAGATTTTGTGTCTCTGAAAAATGGGAAGTGGTAAAGAAGTGGAAATAATGGTTCAAAAATATGGGTGAATAATGCTCAATGGTTTTTCATGACATTCTCCTAAACTTTTAATAAATCAAAAAATTATGTTGTTTTACCTCTGTAAAAATGTGGAATGACATTTATGGATTGACATTTGTTGAAGATTATGTAGGCTGAGATGATCCTGAAAGTGATGCGGAAGGTGGAAGCCATGCAAGCTGAAAAAGTAATAAAAACGTGTAGCAGTTTTTCCTTCCACCAAACTGATTAGTTTCCCTGTCATCTATAAAACATCTCATGAGTATCCTTAATCAGTAATTCATCACCTCAATTACCTCATTACCTATAAAAGTGACATAATCATATTGTGAATGGAATGGGATAATAATGGATAAGAAGGGAAAAGATGCATTCCCCATACACATAAGCTTTGGTTGTTATGAACACAAAAATTATGAGAATTAGTTATCTCAATATTTTCTTCTCACGGTATGTCCACTTAATTGGGATTCAAAATCAGAATTAGGCTTCTTTATTCTACCTCAAAATAGTAGTGGTCTTGTTAATCTATGAATAAATGGTGACTGATTGGGAAAAACAACAATATTTGGTTAAAGATATGATACTTGTAGAATAAAGGAATGATGGATTAGATACAAAATGTCAAATATCAAATATCCTAAAAGTTTCATCCCTGACATGTAAAGTAAACATTTATAACTCAATAATAGATATAAACCATAACCACCATCATCTAATAACCAATTAAATATTACCCCATGAACCATGAGTTCTGGAAAACCTTGTATATGCAACAGTTAGCTTTATCGGAAATTGGCTTTGAGAAAAAAAGGTAACCAATTATATTATAGTATTAAATTAACTTCTATACCATATGCATAGCTACTGCTGCTAGCAGGCATTCATAGCCTCGACAAGGATGCCTTTTTAACCCATTGAGATGCTACTATCCCATATATCAGAAATAAGCACATAGTTACAAAAAGCCTTTCAATTTTCTTAGATGTCAACTGAAGATCATTGTTCTGGCATGGTAGCTAGGTAATAACAATGCCATTCAAGGGAGCTAACAAAAGAGAAAAAGTTGACTCATGATGAGATCTCCTATCATTTGGTTGACTATTTATCTTTATAATTCAACTATGGTTATTGTTAATAAAATATTACTTAATAGATGGGGTGGAAGGTAGGCTCCTTAAGAGCTAGGGATGGCGTAAAAAGTTGTGTAGTAACTATTTTAAGTTTTGATAGTTTTTATTCTAAAAAACTAATAACTTTCAAATGACTGCCAATAAATATATTTTCCATTGCTGAGATTGGGGTTGAAGAAAAGTTCATTAGATAATGGTGGAAAGATTTAAATACAATTTTATTGTCATCATCATAAATTTTACAAGATCAGGAACTTGACCCATTAGGAAAGTTGAAAGGTGGCATGATGAAATCATCTTTAGATAATTGTTCCTTAAAAATAAGATTATTTTTATAGATAAACAAAGATAAATTGACTACCCAATCATTATGTCAAGGAGGGCCTAGACCATTAAAAGTATTTCCCATTCATCAAAGAGAAAAACAAATCAGAAATACCTTCATATGTTGAATTCAATGTGAAAATTGGCCAACAAAAATAGTTGTGCTATGGTAACAAAACCATGACTAAGGTAATAACAGGGGAAGGGAAAAAATAACGATGGTAGGAAGGTGACATGAAGGAGGATTATTCACTTTAAAAAATAATGAGGAATTAAGAGTGAATCATTCCTAACAAGACTTACCATAATAATCATCCTCATTACTAAATACGAGACCTCCCCTAAACTAAAGTATGTCTGTCATCAATCATAGTTGGTCATGTCATAAGTAAAATACCAATGAAATCCACAGAGTCGGTCGAGGACATACCTAGCAACTTACCTTGGCAGAGTAAGAATAGTAGAGGAGTAGCAGCACTAAGTACTTAGAAAAATATCACCATGGAGTAACATTACTAGAGGAGTAACAACACTGGATACTAGAAAATTTTTCAGAGTAACAACACTGGAGGAGTAAAAACAATGATGGAGTAACAACAGTGACACAGTAACAACACTGACAGTGACGGTGTAACAACACTGATGGTGTAACAAAAATGATGGTATAACAACAGTGATGGAGTCATAGCAGGAATGGAGTAACAACACTGATGGTGTAATAGCACTGATAGAGTCACACCAGTAATGGAGTAACATCACTGATAGTGTAACAGAAGTGATGGAGCAACAACATTGACGGTGTAACAACAGTGACAGAGTCACAATAGTAATGGAGTAACAACACTAATGATGTAACAACATCCAACACTTAGAAATTTTTTCTCGAGTAACACCATCATGAAACTTAAGAACTCGCTTCTTTTATTTTGAAAACCAAACAAAATGTGACCTTGAATTAAAAAAATACTTGAAGCATAAAAACATAAGATAAATCAGAAAATAAATGACTCTTTATTGAAAACCAATAAATAAATAAATAACTTAAGTTACAATGGTTATGATTTTTTTTGCAACAATGTTGTTCGTGAATGGTGAATGAATGGAAAAATGCTTTTTCATAAATGACTTGGATCTTCAAATGGAAATAAATTCCTCATTTCTCATGTTATAAATACGTTAAGTGATGAAAAATATTAATTTTTTTTTCTCCGTGTGAGGAAACATATTTGAAAATGTTCTCATTTCATTATCTTTGTCTTCAAAAATCACTTGTTCATAAATTGACCTCATTTATTCTCCTGGGACCTGAAAAAAATGAGCATCTACCTATAATGAAACATAAAATCATGGAAGAAGAGAGATGCGTCAGCTCTCCTCATTCAAGACATATGCAAAAAAATAACAAGTAGTTACTCTGTAAAAAAATCCACGGAAATATAAACAAAGAAAATTTATTACCTTCGGGGGAGTGGTGGCCAACCATACTTACCAGCAGTGTTTCAATCATAAATTCTTTGTTTTTAATCCGATTTGAGTGATTCCAAAGCAAAATGAAATTGAATTTAGTGAGATGTCTCCAATAGAAACAAGTTTTGAAAACTCCATGTAATGGTATGTTAAAGTTTCTTAGAACAACCTGCATAACAAAGTCATTTTTTATTTTCTAGCTCATATGAAAAGTTGATATTTTAAGCATAAAATTTTCATTTGATGACGGATTGAATAGATTAAAATTGGAGATTTAATTATATTCATGTATCTATCCCCAAGAGTAATAGTTTTTGAAGGAAATAATATTTTATGGGTCAAATACGCTAGTGAACAACCATGAAAACATAGTTTCAAGAGTGATGATTTACAATAAATAGTCAGTATTGTGGTCATAAATTTATCATAAAATATCAAAACAAAGTGATTCAAGTTGCATTGTAAAATAGATTCATAGGGGAATATCCCATAGAATCAGGTTTCCAAAATATAGTCATTTAGGTCTACAAAACCGTACTTTCCCAACTCCGTTCCTGAGCTGCCTACTAGACATCCTATCATTGTTTTGGTCATAAATTTTTCAATTCAAATCTAAATCGAGTGATTAAAATTGGGTTAGAAAGTAGAAATAAAGGGATATGTAGGATATAAATAGGGCTTGGAAATATTCCCATTTGGTCCCTCAAAACATGACTGTCCCAATTGTTTTTCCATAATTTTCATCAAGCCCGCAAGCCATAAGATATGATAATCAATGCATTTTTCTAAGAAGGTGATCAAAATGAATATGAGTGCTTGTGGAAATTTAATTTTCCAATATAAATCATCTATATACATAAATAAATTCAAATATTGATCACCTATGTCCAATTTCACAACATGTTGCAACAAAAGAAACTATTTTTACATATAAAGAAATTTATTTATTTATCTCTTCATTTATTCTATTTTATACACTACACTATTCTAGCTTGAAAAGTAAAATATACTTACGTATAGGAGTACCTCCAATGAAGCCATTCTCGAAATAAGGCTTCAAGTATGCACATACCCATAATTGAAATATGTATGCTTATAAGTACTAGGGTATGAGAGACCAACTTCCCTGCTAAGGATGGCGCCAAGAATTGCTGAAGTATGGAGTGATGTTGCGAGCAAACAACAAAATGAAACTAGTCTTCAATATAGTCTTGATTTCCCATAGTTGTTATATCACGAATTTCTTCGACTCGATTCCAGATTGTGTTGATGCTTTGTTCCTTGACCTCATCCCATGAATTTTGGGGGCTTTTTAGAGTGGGGGGGTGTTTGTGGATTGTTCTATCCTCCTACTGGTACACATGGGACATATGTGTATCAATTCATCCTATAAGTGTTTCAGTTTCTACAGCAGTGAGCCCGCTCAGGTTCGTTAGAGCGATGCATAGGTTCTTACCTCTCGTCTTACTTCCCAACCACTACATAGTTGAATACACCCTAAATAAACACCCAAAAATTCACACTTCTAAGTGTCCCAACAAGACATTGGTGAGCCCACTCAAGTTTGTTAGAGCGATGTGTAGGTTCTTACCTATCGTCTTACCACCCGGAAATTGTGTCGCTGGAGACACACTAAAAAAAATGCCCAAAAACTCACACTTCTAAGTGTCCCAGAAAGACATTGGTAAGCCCGCTCAAGTTCGTTAGAGTGCTGCACAGCTTTTTACCTCTCGTCTTACTGCTCGACAATTGTGTCACTGGAGACACACTAAAAAAAATTCCCAAAAATTCACACTTCTAAGTGTCCCAGCAAGACATTGGTGAGCCCGCTCAAGTTTGTTAGAGCGCTGCGCAGGTTCTTACCTCTCATCTTACCGCCAAAAAATTGTGTCGTTGGATATACACTAACAAAAAAAACATAAAATTCACCTCTAAGTGCCCTAGTGTAGCATTGGCGAGCCCGCTCAAGTTCGTTAGAGCGCTGCGCAGGTTCTTACCTTTCGTCTTACTGCCCAACAATTGCAGACTGGGTACACTCTATCTTCTAAGAAAAAACTCTGGTTGATTGGATCGTCACTGCCATCCCTGACAATGGTGCCATATGTTTTGGCTGTATTAATCACTATTAAATGACTAAAACAATACACATAAATTATCAATCCAGGGACATCTTTTATTTCAATGACATCTAAACTCTTCATGCTGATACACCCAACCAGAAGTAAATCCAAATAAAGGAAACTTTTGCTAAAGTAAATGCTGGAAGGAAATCATTCATGCGGAAATAAAATGATCTATAAGACTGGAATCACACCTCAATTAATCTTTCTTAGCGCACCACAAAAAAATTACCCAGTTGGTATCTCTAATCTCATATGTGTAATGTTGGCTTGAGGGTCCTGATCCAGGTTCGGTGTGCAAGGTTTGCCAACAAACCCCTATACTACTGGCCCTTTCGGCTGTGACCTACTTGTGCAGGTCACAGTCTCACTCGAAGTAGTATGGGTGGGTGTTGGAACCAGGTTTCTGCACCTTGAGAAAGGAAGGGTAACGCAAGCAGGGTTGCGTTCTGTTTAGATTACCTTGTCTTTGCATAGGGTTAAATATGTATCCAATTGCATCCACGTGCACTAGATCTAAAATTATATGCTTTTCATAACATCAACACAACATTACATAACCAGAACAGAAAAAATCTAGATCCAAATAACTACACAGACTTTCGCAGCACGATATAACCAAAGCGGAATAGATCTAATCCTTCAATATGCAGATCTTCGCAATGCAAACACAGAAAATGCATAACACAGTAATTACCAGCAATTAATTCAATAGTACTCACAGATTTAGATCTAATAATCTAGCATATTCATTCATTCATCGACCTTTCCTTACAATCCCCTTCCCAACCTGCGCACACAGCAGCAGGGTCCGCACATAGCTGGACTAGGATCTTCGCGCACATAGCCAACAGGAGTCCATTCCTTAAAACCCAAACAGATCGCTTACACAATGGATCGCATCAATAGCTCATCAAATCCTACCTCTTACAATATGAAATTATTCTCTATTTATAATAATCTAGCTTTAACAATCCTATGGTCCACAACCCATGGTTTTCAGACCCCTAGTTTACCCTTTAACCCCATTACAATGCTTCCAGGGCTTTGACCCACCCCAAAACCCCTGCGCTATACTAAATATAAAAAAATAACCAAAATGGACTAGTTTCGTAGATTTTTAGGAGACACCGTTCCAACAGTCCCCCAACACAATCTTGTGACTTATCCCGAGTCACTCCACTGGTGTGGCACCGATTTGTGTTCGTAGAGTATCCAGAGAATGGGCAAGCAGAGGGAGGACTGCCTGGTATTGAGACGCAGCTTGCTGTGCAAGAGTGACCATTTTCTGGGAAGGTGGATCGTCAGTAGCTGGGGTAACACTTTATAATAAATGATTAAGGCACTTATTGGCATTATCAATGTCATGCATTAACTGGAGGGCCGAAGTATTCCAGGGCTTCAGGCGTTCTGTGACAACGTGCTGTTTCTGTTAAAGCTTCGCAATCTCATCCTAGAGTTCATTGTTGGTTTTAAATCATGCTAAGCGTTGGGAAGGTACCAAAGTGGACAACGTAGCACTGATTTCTTCCATAGCCTTCTCATGCTGGCGTAATTCCCGATTGATTTGTTGAAGAACGGGGTCACGCTGGACCTGGGACCAAAGATGTATGGCTGATTCCATCAGAGCGGTACCTTGATCTATTTTCCCCTTAATCATCGTAGTGGCTGCTGTGTTAAGTGTAGTACACTGGGCACGGGCTATTGGTGGGGTGCCAGGCTGCAACCTGTACTACAATTCCGAAACCTCAAGGCATGATGCTTTGAGAGCGGTCACCAGTTTTTCTACTTTACTTCTAGGCGGGTCCTCAGCCATGATTCCCTCGGTGACTTCCATGCACAGTTGGTGGATGGCAACCTCAAGCTATGCCTATTGTGACTAGGCTTGAACTACTGCCTGAGTCTCCTTGGCTAGGGTGTGCTGGGCGACCGCAAGCTGTTGGGTGGTTGCTTGAGCATGATTGTTAATTTCTTGTGGGAAACTGCAAAGGAGAGACTCCAAGGCTGTAGGGGTCAACCGATCGAGGGCTAGCTGAATTTTGGTGCCTTCCGGGAGCTGCATCTCAATTAGGGCACTGGTAGGGGTGTTCCAGAGTCGACCTATTGTCCCGACCTGTGTCAAACTATTATTGACTGGCAGAGGTGGTGCTCAAATTTCCTGGGTTGGATGTGGTTGCATTTTGATTTTGAGGGCGAGGAGGTCTTCCTGAAGAGAGGTAACCCCGGCCTTCCACTGAGCCATGACAAGTGCCCACTATTCCTCGGTCGCCAGAGTGACCATATCTGCGATTTGCTCCAAATATCCCCCTGTTAATGTGACCGTTGCATCGTAGTGCTTGAGCTGAGCTTGTTTTTTTGTCCTTTTGACGAGACCTGATGCTGAAGGCCCCATTCTCTTAGTACTGGTGGTAGGAGCAGAAGTGGTAGTGGCTGCCGGGTTTGGGGCTGTGTCGGACTGTTGTAGTGGTTTATCTTTGGACCTGGTTGTAACTATTGCTGGGGTACCAGAGAGGCCTTTTTTCCACTCAGGGGGCCATAGGGAAATTAGCAGATCAATTTCCTCATCCAGAACCATATATTATAGCTCTGTCCAGGACTAACTGGCAAGACTGCGAATCCGGGCTTGATGCATAGTGATTTGAAAGGCTGTGATATGCTTGTATTTTTCGTATATTGTAGGGGATAATCAGGGCCAGGTGTTTATGGCAGTGGAGACACTGCTCTGGAAGAGGACCCAAAAGATATTATTACCCTTGATACGTTGTTTATCCTTAGAATCCCATAGGTGAGCATACCAAGCACCTTCACACATCCTAGCAGTGAGCTCAGGGACTATCGACTCTTCTGGTTTGTCCCAGGTGACCAGTGCGATGAGAAATAATAGCCATGAATAGAAGAAAGGGGTCCCATGCTCTTGAGACTCGTGGACATTAGCGAGAAATTCTTCACATAAGCATTGAGCCCAATTAAAAAACTCACCTTTTGCACATTGTCCAGCAAGCTGGATGACATAAGCAGGGATAGTTGCTACCTGGCACCTTCGCATGAGTTTGCAAGCTAGCAGGTGAGTGCCCAATTGTGTAGCAGGATCATTGATGGTTTGGATTACAAACCCCCTTTGGTTGCGCTGGACCACATAGGTATTCCAGACATATTATACGGTAGTAGCTTCATACTTATTTCCAACTTCTGTGAGTGGGTGCGACCCCTGCTTCTGAAGGCCCGTAATTTTGTGGATCAACTTAGCATCAATAGGGATTCTGTCACGAATCCATAAGATGTCATTGTGAATGAGGGCTAGTAGCTGGTGTGCCAGCCAATCTGTGATGGTGTAGCAGACAAAGTGGGGCATCTAGAGCAAATTCAGTAGTCTAGATCCTGCCAAACCGCAAAACCAGCATTGCGGGACCACCTTGGTTCCACCATCTCCATGGAGTGTCTCGAAATATAACTCAGGGCTTAATTCGGGGAAGGTGTCCTGGTATGCCAAATTATGATCATCAAACTTGACTTCATGGAGGCGTCCATAGGGATCACCGATGATGGGGACTTCACCGGGGGTCAGGAGAGTCTGGAGGTAAGTGATCAAGCCATCCAAATTGTTTGGTATCTGCGTAGACGGTCTCCACATCTAGAAAAAGGGGGGTAACCAATTAATCAGATTAGTTGGTAGTGACCCCTCCCGGGCATCTTGTGGGCTCTGCATATCTTTTATCTGGTGTCCCCTTGCTGCTTTTTATTAAATTTTCTAGTAAGGTCTGCATAGCTCGCAGCGCTTGAGGGTTACGCAGCAGCCTTACACATACTTGTAAGAAAATTTTAATGTCCTCCACCAGTTCCATATCTCCTCGGTGTTTGGTTGACGAGCTCTTAGCCTCAAAGAGGTCCATGCGTGCTTTTATAAATGTTTCCTTGATTTTACCCAAGCCTAATCCTTCTTGTTTATCGACTACCTTGCAGATTAGTGAGTCAGCTTCATCTGTTTCCTTAGTTCCCCCAGTCACTAATCCACTGTGTGTTATTATATTGAATTTTGTCTCTTGACCTTGGACCCTACGCTTCTTCTGCGCAGAAAAAAACTGCTTCTCCTATATCCTGGTTTTTAGGGCTAGGCAGTCTTCTAGTTTTATGGTTCCACTGTCTACAATACCCGCAGGACTGTCATAGGCAGTTTTTTGAAAAATGTCCTGCATTCCCACAATTATAACAGACCGGATGGCCTCTACTCTGACCTGCACTTCCACTTTGGCTTTTATCCCTCTCTTCATGGGGGAAGTCATCCTTGCTCGAGGGGGTTCTTAGTGACGTAGGGCTGTCTTTCCTGTTCGCTCCTTTGGTGCAGCTCTACTTTTCATGTCCAACTAATCGGAAACTTCGGTACCAGCATTTTTCTAGTGCGAAAATGGGGGTGCCTTATGATCTGGCTGCGCGGCTTTCCTCGTGCCAGCGCAACGGCCCCTTTGAGTTCCAATGTTCTGGGCTATATGCTCCCGGTGCTGTTGTACAACCTTGTTACGTACCAGCCCCTCTTCTATTTCCCTGCTACAGATCCTGGATTTCCCGGTGTATTTCTTCTACTTTTTCCTAGATCTTTTGTACTGCTAGCGTAGCATCCTCAATAGGTGTAGCTTCCAATCTCATAGCGGCATCCAAGGCCTTGTCTTGCGAACTAAAATTTTGGTGATTCATGGGTATACGCAGGTGAGGGAGAAACATGGCAATAAACCACTCCATATGTTGTCTATCATCATACTCAAACCCTCCTTCCCTAATTTCCTTTTTTAATCGTTGATCCTCCTCCCATACTGACTCCGACATACCTTGTTTGAAGTATTTTACGTCTATTACTAGCTGGGAATAAGATTTTAGTTTTCGAAATTGTTGCTTTAGATAACCCTTAATATCTTGAATAGAGGCGGTTCCATGTTGGGAAATGTATCGCATATACCAGTCCAGAGCTTTGTCTTAGAATGCCAACGATAGTTGCACCCTCCTTATCATGTCATTTTCCACGTTCTGTGCAATCCAGATAGAGTCCATGACAAACCAAAATCGGTCCATGTCCTCGTCCCCTACCCCCTTGAAGGTGGGTAGTTCCAAGTGCACCGTCATGGTTCCTTAGGAGTTCCTTTCCAGTCTTTCAATACCAAACTCCTTCCTCAGCTCCCTTCTTATTCCAAAAATGGAACCATTTGTTGGCTTGAGGGATCCTGACCCAGGTTCGGTGTGCAAGGTTTGCCAAGAAACCCCTATACTATTGGCTCTTTCGGTAGTGACCTGCTTGCACAAGTCACAGTCTCGCTCAAAGTAGTATGGATGGGTGCTGGAACCTGGTTTCTCCACCCTGAGAAAGGAAGGGTAAGGCAAGCAGGGCTGCATTCTGTTCAGCTTACCTTGTCTCTGTACAGGGTTAAATATGTATCCAATTGCATCTACGTGCACTAGATCTACAATTATATGCTTTTCATAACATCAACACAACATTACATAACTAGAACATAACAGATCTAGATCCAAATAATTGCACAGACTTTCGCAGCATGATATAACCAGAGCGAAACAGATATGATCCTTCAATATGCACACCTTCATAGCGCAAAGACATAAAACGCATAACACAGTAATTACCAACAATTCATTCAATAGTACTCACAGATTCAGATCTAATAATCCAGCATATTCATTCATTCATCAACCTTTCCTTACAATCCCCTTCCCAACCTATGCACACAGTAGCAGGGTCCGCACACAGCTGGACTAGGATCTCTGCGCACACAGCCAGCAGGAGTCCATTCCCAAAAACCAAAACCGATCGTTTACACAACAGATCGCATCAATAGCTCATCAAATCCTACTTCTTACAATCCGAAATGCTTCTCTATTTATAACAATCTAGCTTTAACAATCCTATGGTCTGCAACCCATGGTTTTCAGACCCCTAGTTTACCCTTTAACCCCATTACAATGATTTCGGGGCTTTGAACCACCCCAAAACCCCTGCGCTATACTAATTATAACAAAAATAACCAAAATGGACCAACTTCGTAGCTTTTTAGGAGACCCCGTTCCAACATGTAACAACATATAAAACATTAGAATTGGAGCAGATCTATTCACAGCTAAAACAACAATAACAAAACTTCCACTGATATATAAATAAAATAATAAATAGATATATACACATCTCCCTTAACCGCTGCAATCCCTGCTAAAGAGGAGGGCCCTTCCTCCCTAGTAGGGCGCAGGAAGAGAAAGAACTTAACAGAAACTAAATCGGATAATGCATGTAAAACAACACAATATTTTTGTATTATGATGATTGAAAGTTACAGAGTCAAGATAATGATCTCCCTCCTCTCTCTCTGATTTGTGTTCTTTCAATATACAAGATACAATAGGGAAATTTCCAACCAACTAATTGCAAAATCTAAGAGATCTTTCCACCATGATTTAGCTGTAACAAGTCGAATCTGATTATTGCAATTACAGAAATTTGGAAAATGGCCAAAACAAAAATCTTTAAATATTTCCTTTGAAGAACCTTGTGTTTCTCTGAATGAAGATCAAATTTGGGAAAACAGCTCATAAACAAACTAATTTTGTCTGTTTTGCACACAACCCATGTCTCAAATTTTTAATATTCTTCTTCGTTTTCCCGAAATGTCCAACAAAAATCTGTCACTTGTTATTCCAGTGAATTTCTGAGTTGGAGTATTTAATTATGAACTGAAGATCGGATTTGCAATCTGAAAGAGATCTTGGAGGCTAAAATCATGAGTTATAACAAATTCATTAAATAAACCATCATTTACAAAACTACTCATAATAATATTCAATTTATTAAAAATGAAGGAGAATAAATATTTCTTATCCATAAGAGCATAAATAATTATAAAATGGGAATAAATGATAAATTATGATAAATAATGTGATAAACGAATAATAGGAATGGATGAAATATATGTTAAGAAATGGTAATAAAATGGCAATTTAGTGGCCCAACATAGCTTTGATGGGTTGTCCTGGGTCACTCCGCCTTGGATTTTGATCTGGATTTATGCAGGAACACAACAGAATAAACATATAACCATAAGTATAGAGATGCAGTGGAAATAACACTTCATTTCATTAATATCAAAGAACTGAAATTTGCTTACAGACAGAATGGAAATAAAACTATCTAGGGCGTTGGTAGCTATCTCTGAGAAGAGATGTGGCGGCTACACCTCTCGAACTGGGAGTGTGAGTGAGGCTGGGCTTATTTATTATTTAGAAACAATGGGAAATCCTAAACAGCCAAAACCCTAACCCTAGGAGATGAAGCGCCAAAACTATGGGCCCCGTTTGGGTAAATTGGTGTTTCAACTTCCCAGGGGCGTAACTTTGGCATACGATCTCCGTTTGGCGCGTACCATACCTCGTTAGAAAGATCTATCCGAGGACTACAAATTTGGAATGAGCAACATCGGTCCATGGACCCATGTGCTAGAGTTCCAAAAAACGTCGTTTAGGGCCTCAAAACGGCTCCGGAAGTTTAGGACCCGAAAAACTGTTAAAAATAGTAAACTGTGCCGAAACTGAAAAATTGAAAGAGACAATGGTGGAGCACCAAGTGGAATAGGCAGGTGACCACCAACATCCACCTGGATCATTCCTCCCCCCTTAGGAAGCAATGGTCCCCATTGCGTTAAGTTCCTCCATGAGATGAGGAAATTTCTGCTGAACTTGGTCCCTGGTGAACCACTTTCCTTGGTGCAGGAGTTGGCCAGCTTTGACAACCCGATACAGTTGGATCTGCTGTTGACGAGTGTTCTTGATTTGCATGTCCATGATACAATCTGTGGTGGCCTGTTCCATGCAGTCTGGGTTTAACTCTGTTGGTGTGAGTTGTTCTGCAATGTCCGAGGTGTCCAATAGAGGTGGAAAGTAAGGACGAAGGCGATCCACATTGAAGACTGGGTGCAGACCAAGGAATGGTGGAATACTAAGCTCGAAGGCATTGTTACCTACAGCCTTGGTGATGGTGTACGGCCCGTATCGGAGCGGGCGAAGCTTGTGGTGAGGTCCAGTGAGGCGCTCCTTCTGCAAATGTAGCCATACTTTGTCGCCCACCTGGAAGTGGTGTGGCACCCGGTGTTGATCATGGCGCTGCTTGTACTTCGCATTGGCTCTGTCCAATATATCATGAACCTGTTGGCGGATGTGTTGAATGCGCTCGATGAAGCTACTTGCTTTGTCAGCTTCAGACTGGACATGAGCTGAATCGGCCTGAGCAGCTGCAAACGGCATGGCTATGTCAATGGGACATAGTGGTTGGAATCCCAAGCCCACCTGAAAGGGGCTATGGCCAATTGAACTGTGGAGAGCCCGGTTATAACTGTGTTGTACATAGGGGAGGCTTTCGTCCCATGTTGCGGTGGAAGCTTTTGAATTGTACATGCGCAGAATGTGTACAATCATTCTGTTGACGACCTCTGTCTGGCCATCTGTTTGGGGATGGAAAGCTGTGGACTTGGTGAGCTGGGTATCCAACATCGACCAGAGGCTGGACCAAAATGTGCTGAGGAACCTGCTATCCCGATCTGATATGATAGACTGTGGGATCCCAAAGTGCACCCACACTCGCTCAAAGAAGAGTTTAGCAGTGGCTTCTGCTGTGATATTCTTCTTGCAGGCCGCCATAATGGCCATCTTCGAGAATCTGTCGACGACCACAAAAACACAGTCATTTCCCTGCTTAGTAGAAGGCAGGCCCGACATGCAATCCATGGAGATGGATTCCCAAGGTCGACTAGGGGTAGGTAGAGGAGTATATAGGCCTTGCTTCTTGATGGTCGGTTTGGCAATGGCACAAGCAGTGCAGGATCTGATGTGCTTCTCGACATCCTTTCGAAGGTTCGGCCAATAGAAATACTTCTGCAGGATTGCTACTGTTTTCTCGACCCCGAAATGCCCAGCGACTCGACTGCAGTGTGCTTCCCATATCATCTTGGCACGCTCGCTTGAAGGAACACAAAGGTGTCCCATGTGACATAAAAGTGCATCTTGGAGGTGAAAATTTGGAACTTGCGTACCTCCCAGGAGTGCCTTGTAAGTTTGGCCGAATTCTGGGTCACTCTCATAGAGAAGCGACCAATCAGAAGTTTCGTGCCCACAAGCGTTGAGTACGCTGGTGAGCGCCACGATCGGTGGTCGGCTGAGGCAGTCTGCAACATTATTGGTGCTACCCTTCTTGTACTTGATGTTCAAATGAAACTGTTGCAGATATGTGGACCACTTCTGATGGCGATCATTCTGCAACTTCCCTTGTGTCTGTATGAACTGCAGGGGCCGGTGGTCCGTGTGGATGATTGTTTCCCTCCCCTAAAATGTAATGCTTCCATTGTCGATAAGCTTGTACAATGGAGTACATTTCTTTGTCATATGTGGGGTACTTGCGAACTGTGTCAGACAATGTCTCACTGTGAAATGCCACTGGATGTCCCTGTTGAGTAAGAACTGCCCCAATAGCATAGTCAGAGGCATCTGTCTCGATCTCAAATGGCTGTTGCAAGTCTGGTAAAGTGAGCACAGGGGCAGAACAGAGGCAATTTTTCAATTCTGTGAACGCCTTCTGTTGAGGTTCCAACCAAAATTTTTTTTCTCTCGCTCCTCCCTTGGTGACTTGACTCAAGGGCCAAGTGATATGAGAGAATCCCAACACGAACCTCCGATAGAAATTAGCAAGACCCAGAAAGCTGCGAAGCTCTGTTATAGTGGTTGGGGCTGGCCAATCCCGAATGACTTGGATCTTGGCTGGATCCACATGCACCCCCTTTCATCAATAATGTATCCCAGATATTGAACCTGGGTCATGCCAAAAGCGCACTTCTCCAAATTGGCACACAACTTGTGTTGCCGCAGTGTTTGGAGGACTTGTCGGATGTGGTGAAGGTGCTCTTCCCAAGTCTGGCTGAAGATCAGAATGTCATCCAAGTACACCACTACAAATGAATTGGTGAATGGCCGCAAGATGTCATCCATCATCCTCATGAAGGTGGCGGGAGCATTCGTCAACCCGAAAGGCATGACCAGCCATTCGAAAAGGCCTTCCTTGGCTTTGAAGGAAGTCTTCCACACATCGGAGGGTTCAATTGGTACCTGGTGATACCCAAACTTCAGGTCGATCTTGCTGAAATATTTTGCACCTTTGAGTTGGTCCAAAAGGTCATCAATCCGTGGGATTGGGTACCTATTCCGGACAGTGATCTTGTTCAGCGCCCGATAGTCAATACAGAGTCTCCACGTCCCATCCTTCTTCTGTACCAACACGATCGGGCTCCCACAGGGCGATGAAATTGGTCTAATGTGACCTTTCTGCAACAACTCCTGAATCTGCCTCTTGATTTCATCATTTTCCAGAACAGAGCGCCGATAGATCGGTCCATTAGGTAGCGGCGCACCGGGGGTCAGATCAATCGGGTGCTTGACCTGACAGTGCAGAGGAACCCCTGTGGGTGAGGTGAATATGTCCTCGTACTCCTCCACAACCTTATCCATTTGTTGTTGTTGTGCAGAGGAGCCCTGTCTGGAGGTCGTGGCCACAATCTTCTTCTTGCCCTGGGGGCGGATCATCAGGAAAACAAATTTCCTGGTTTGGGAAATGAGCTTACTGCATTGTTTTGCAGTAACCAAAGAGATAGCTACAGGAGGTGGTACCTCTGGTATCCTGTACAACTTATTTCCCAAAGTAACAATAACAGCACGAGGTCGAGACTCATACACATCATGACGCTTCCACAAGTATGGTTGTCCTAATAATACATCAGAAACATCAATAGGAGCAACGTCACATAATACCTCATCCGTGAAGGGTTTGATGCTATAGGGAAGGCGACACTTCCGGCTGACGCAGAGATCTCGTCCTTGGTGAAGCCACCCGATGGTGTATGGATGTGGGTGAGCTGTGGTCGGCAAGCCCAACCGCTTCACGGCGTCTGCTGAAATGAGGTTCTTTTGGCTCCCATTGTCGACAATGAACTGTACCAGGGAGCCCTTTACCCACATCTGGGAGTGAAAGAGACGTTCCTCCTCCTCTGGATCTTCTGGTTCCTCCTTTTGGAGCTTTGCAGTGGCAACAGTGGCGTTGGGCTCCGCATCAATAATCTGTTTCCCTTTTTCATTCGCCTTTTCAGGTTCTGATTCGGAGTCAGAGCATGCATCTGACTCAGAAGCCCTCATCTCGGCCACTAGCGACTGCTTGGCCCGGCACTCACTTGTGTTGTGAGTGGAGCTCTTATGGAACTCACACCACTTTCCCGTGTCCTTCTTTGGCTTTGCGGTGCTGTTATTTTCTTGTGGCTTTGACGGGTTGTCTTTAGCCGCCATGCTTTGGCTCTGTCCTTTGTTCTGCGGTTTGGAAGCACCTTTCCCTTGCTTTTGATTCGCAGATCCAAAGTCTCGCTTCTTCTGTTTGAATTTCTGCTCAATCTTGGCAGCATACCGGCATGCCGTACCAAGCGAGGAGATGTCGAGGAACTCCATTTCCTCCTGAATGTATCTGTGCAGACAGCTGCGATACTTTAGCACCAAATGTTTCTCTGAATCTTTGATACCCAACTTTGTGCGCAGGGTATGGAACAGATTCGTCAGCTCGTGCACATCTTGATCCCTTTGTTGTCGCAGCGTGGTCCATTGCATGTACTTGTCCTCATAGCTCCCCACGGGATAGTACTGTTCCTTGACGGCGTCTCGGAAAGAATTCCAAGTTGGTACGGCCGAGAACAGAGAGGGTTCTGTCTGGTCCTTGTTCTCACAGTAGGTTTCCCACCAGTCCTTAACATGGGGGGTAGCTTTGAGGAGTGCAAAAATAATCTTCTTCCGGTCTGAAAAGTCATGAACCGAGAAATATCCTTCTAACAGATTCAACCATCTATCTACGGCATCTGCGTCTATTTGACCCTCAAATATGGGAATGTCAAAATTTACTTGTACCTTAAAAGGAGTCGCGCCTCCAGAGTGGCTGCTGGATGCAGATGCGCCGCCGGTGGGTAGCCGTTGAAGGATCTGAGTAAAGTTATCCATCATCACGTTCCTTTGTCTTTCGAGGGCCTCCTCGAGCAATATTTTGATAGGAT
This sequence comes from Pinus albicaulis, assembly GCA_034641835.2. NCBI lineage: Eukaryota > Viridiplantae > Streptophyta > Pinopsida > Pinales > Pinaceae > Pinus > Pinus albicaulis. The sequence goes on along the minus strand of CM076577.1, from coordinate 554,867,360 downwards.
CTCCTGCTCCCTCATCTTTCTTTTCGTCCCCCATGGGCGTCTGTCGAGGTTTGCGAGGCTGATCTTGCAAAGGTTCCACCATATCGAGCCCTAGCTCCTTATACCCCGACCTCGTTGGGGACATGCAAAGAAGGATCGAGAAAAAGCAGACCGCTCTGATACCACTGATCCGGATTTATGCAGGAATGCAACAGAATAAACATATAACCATAAATACATAGATGTAGCGGAAATAACACTTCATTTCATTAATATCAAAGAACTGAAATTTGCTTACAGACAGAATGGAAATAAAACTAGCTAGGGCGCTGGTAGCTATCTCTGAGAAGAGATGTGGCGGCTACAGGCCTCTGAATTGAGTTACAATGAGGCTCAAGGGCCTATTTATCATTTAGAAACAATGGGAAATCCTAAACAGCCAAAACCCTAACCCTAGGAGATGAAGCGCCAAAACTATGGGCCCCGTTTGGGTAAATTGGTGTTTCAACTTCCCAGGGGCGTAACTTTGGCATATGATCTCCGTTTGACGCGTACCATACCTCGTTAGAAAGATCTATCCGAGGACTACAAATTTGGAATGAGAAACATCAGTCCGTGGACCCATGTTGCTCTCCGTTTTCCCAAAAAACGTCGTTTAGGGCCTCAAAACGGCTCCAGAAGTTTAGGACCCGAAAAACTGCTAAAAATAGTAAATTGTGCCGAAACTGAAAAACTGGAATAGACAATGGTGGAGCCCCAAGTGGAATAGGTGGGTGACCACCAATATCCACCTCGATTAGATTTGTTCTTTGTTTTACGATTTGGGGGTGCTCTTGCTCTGCTTTGATTTGGAGATCCATAGTCATGCTTCTTTTGTTTAAATTTTTGTTCAATGTTGGGAACATATTGGTATGTTGCACAAGCAAGGAGATGTCTAGGAACTCCATTTTTTCCAAAATTTATTTGTACAGAAAACCATGGTTCTTGAGCACTAGATGTCATTCAAAGTATTTGATACCCAACATTGTGCATAGAGTATTGTTTATTTTTGGGTAGTATCGGATGTGCTCTAGCTCTGAAATTTCTTAGATGGGAGAAAACACATGAGATATCCAAGACCCAAAAATCGTGTGGAGAAATTCCATCCGGAATGAATTATATTCAAATAATTAATTATTTTTAATGGAGCCTGAGTTAAAACTTAAGAAATTAAAATAATTAAAGTGAATTAATATAGTGAGAAGCTTCTAAGTGACAATGATCAAATCTGTTTTAACCTTATCTGTTGATTAAGGATTAGATCATGGACATTTATTTCTCAACGAGAAAAGTATAAAGCAAGGCTTGAGGGTCAGTTGGAGAACACACACAGTGAGTGAATCTAGAGATTGAATTATTCTGACGGAACAATGCTCGGATGAAAATAAGATTTGACTAATTCAACACCATTGAGGGGCAGAAGAAGTTATTGGTTGGAGGACCAAGAGTACATGACAAAGAGGCATCAAAGACAATAGAGGAAGCAACACAACCACCAAGAGAGGTGACACATTCCCCAAAAGGGGTGATGTAGGCCCATGTAGGGCTCACGCAAGAACCGCATAGTGGTTCTAAGGGACAGTCCAAGTTTTGCTGGAGATAGGGGTTTCTGAAATGGAAGGGCTAAAACTCAATTCTCTGAGAGGAAGATTGATTCACAGAAGAGGTGACACAATCATCATCCATCCCCACGGAGTCTTACACATATACTATGTAGAGGTAGTGCAAAGGGAGCTGGGGTTCCAAATGTATCCTGATCTTCAGCTGGTACTTACAGTGTGAGGTCAAAATCACTATTTTATCTATCTGCCATGAATTATATGTACTAGATAGGCAACAATTTATCTAGAGTTTATACTTAGAAAACTGCTTCTTAATAATAAAAACCCTTAGATCTACTGCACCAGTTTTCTCGCATTAGGTTTTTCTAGGGATGTTTATTCCAAAAATAAGTGTGTCCTTTGTGTGATCGTCTCATATTATTTTTCAATTCTTAATATGTATAATGGTGTAGGCTGCATTGTATTTGCATTAATATTTACCAAAAATTCTGTAAATAACTTGTTAATTAAAGAACACAAGTAGGATATGCAAATCAGTTAATTGTAGTAGGATTTATGTTGGTTTAGATTCAAAATCACTTGGTATCAGAGCAGTTTTAGATCAATGAGAACTAAAGCCATTAATGAAAGGACAAAGGAAAAATCTACTACAGGAAAGCAACTATCCCAAGAGACATCGCAGTTCTGAATCAGAGAGCTAGAGGAAGGTCGACGTAGTCACCTCGGAAGGCTCACGCAGAGCCTGCGTCGGCCTACTAGGGTGATGTTGTAGATGTAGAAGGAAGAAAAGTGGTTGCTGGGCCAACATAGAGGATATTGAGTCTCATTTTTCCGGCTGACATGGCTGGAGGTGCAGTGAAGATTTTATTTGAATTTTCTGGTGGGTCACTACTTCTATTGGCGCAGAACAATGTCTAGTGGGGTAGAAGAAAAGTAGAGGGAACCAATTCCTTTGAAGATTTCTTACCAAGAAGTCTACATCCAGTGCTGAGTAGAAAAAAGGAGAGACTAGAGAGGGGTGATTCAAGATTTTTTGCAGAAGGATTTCCGTGAAGGAAATTGAGATTCAGAGGGAGCTTTTTCTTTAGATGATTTCTGGTGCCAAAGAGATCTAGATCCGAGTTTTTCTGAGGCAGCAATGAAAGAGGGAAAAAGGAAATTGTTCGATATTTAGTTGAGTAGAGATGGCCACAAGTGGACTGAGGGATCAAGATAGGTTGGATGGAGCATCCAAAATTTTGATCTGAAAGGATAGGATCTTAGAAGTTTTGGATGAACATCGCATCAAGGATCATGCCTTGAAGAAGATTGTTGTTCCGATAGATGCTGATCCTCTCAAGAAGTACGAGGAGGCTCAAGTGAAAGCAAAGCACATGATCAGGGACAGAGTTAAGGATCATGTGATCCCACACATTTCCGAGAAGAACACAACAGGGGAAATGTGGGTGGCCTTGGCCACTTTGTATGAGGGATCTTTCGTCCAATGGAAGATGTTGCTTGAGAAATAGTTGAGATTGTTTTAGATGTAAAAGGGAGAAGAGATTGATCCCTTCCTTATCAGATTGCAAGGGATCCAAGATTAGCTAGCTTCCATAGGGGTTGTACCAGATGTTGGATTTATGGTCAAGACTGCCCTAAATGCAGTCACTGAAGACTGGGAAACCTTTTTCCAAATAATTTTGGACATGGATACTCTTTTTAGCTAGGAGGAGATGTGGGTATCTCTTCGAAAAGAAGAGATCAAAAGGTGGACCAAGGCAGGAATTAGCAGTAAGGGGATCAAAGTTAAGAAGGAGGAAGACGAAGACACGACTCTCACATCTTAGGGTAAAAAACTGGCAACAAAGAAGGAATAAAACGGACCTCTCGAATGTCAAATGCTCCAGATGTGGAGAAATGAGACATTTCGCCACACAATGCCATTTGAAGAAGAATGGAAAAGAAGAGAAGTATGACTCGAAGGCTGCTTGAGCTCAAGCTGATGAGGAGGATGATGATGGATGTGCCATGAGTGCTCGTATGCCTAAGAGGTGGGGCAATATGGAGCTGTAGATTGGAGCTACAGTACCATGGGTAGGATCCTTGAGGTGCTCAAACTCTTGGATCACATACGGCTACGAGAGCACTTAATGGTAGTAGTAGAATGATGAGAGTCAGTTGGTGCGAGGGATGATGGAGTGACAGTGGCAGAGCTAGAACACCAAATTTTGAAGCAGGGCAGAGTAGAGGAAGCAACAACAACATAATGCACATTGGTGCAATGCATTGCTTACATAGTGTAGAGCAGTGCTTGCGCATCACAGAGAAACAACAACACAACAACATCAGAGGGTCAACGCAGATTAGCAATAGAGAAAATATTCAGCCTTGAAGTGCATCCAAATTGATCAATATGTCAATATTTTGGATGTCTTTCAGCTGCTTAACTCTCAACAACTGAGTTGTAGTGCAGTAGTTAGCAGTGGCAGTACTATGGGCAACATGATGCATCATATTGAGAGGGAGTTGCATTACAGATGCAGTAGTGATAGTGGTAGAGTCATGGGTAGTAGTACAGACTGCAATAGTGTAGTAGATGAAGGGTAGTATATAGATCATCAACAATGTAGAGGACCGATGTTGTGGATCATGGTGATGCTTTGTGTGGGAAGTATTGCAAGAGCACATTCCTCGCTAAGAGGGAGTGTTGAATTTTCGATAGCATCGAATGTGCTCTAGCTCCAAAATTTTGTGGAGGGGATAGAACACATGAGATCTCCAAGACCCAGAAATCGTTTGGATAAATTACACCTGGAATGAATTTTATTCAAATAATTAATTAATTTTAATGGATCCTAAGTTAAAACTTAGGAAATTAAATTAATTAAAGTGAATTGATATAAATGTGGGTGAGAAGCTTCTAAGTGATGAGAAGCAATATATTTTAATCTTAGCCATTGATTAAGGATTAGATCATGGAATTTTATTTCTCAATAGGAAAAGTATAAAGGAAGGCTTGTGGGTCTGTTGGAGAACACACACAACGAGTGAATCTGGAGATCGAATTCTTATGATGGAGCAGTGATCGAACGAAGATAAGATCTGAGTTATGCATCAAAAATGATGGGAAAAATAAGTTATTGGTTGGAGGATGAAGAGTACACAACAAAGAGGTAGTAGATACAACAAAGGAATTAGCATAGCCACCAAGAGAGGTGACGCATTCCCCATAAGGGGCAATGTAGGCCCATGCAGGGCTCACACAGGAACTGCGCAGTGGTTCCAAGGGACAATCCGAGTTTTGATAGAGATAGGGGTTTTAAGAACATCAATTCTTTGAGAGGTAGATCGATTCAGAGAAGAAGTGATGCAGTCATCAACCATCCCCATGTAGGCCTACACATATACTGCACAGAGGCAACACAGAGGAGCTGGAGTTTCGCTAGTTCGGATCCGGATCATCCAGTACTTGCAGTGTGAGGTAAAAATCAATATTTTATCTGCCTGTTGTGAATTATTAGTACTGGATAGCCAACAAGGTATCCAAATATTATACTAAAAAAATGTTTCTTAATAATAAAAACCCTTAGATCTACTACTCCGGTTTACCCACATTGTGTTTTTTCGAGGATGTTTAGTCAAAAAATAAGTGTGTCCTTTGTGTTATTGTCTCATCTTATTTTTCAATTCTTGATTTGTAAAAGGTGTAGGATGTAGTGTATTTTCATTAATATTTACTAAATAATTATGTAAATAACTTGTTAATTGAAGAACACAAGTAGGATATGAAAATCAGTTAGCTGTTGTAGGATTTTTGTTGGTTTAGATGCAAATTTTTTCACAAGTATGAATTTTTTTTTTGAGCTCATGCACATCTTGGTCCCTTTGCTCCTATAGTGTGGTCCACTATATGTACTTATCTTAATACTTCCCCAGGGTGTAATATTGTTCCTTGACAACGTCTATGAAATATTTCCAAGAGGGGGTGGCTATAAACATATAAGGTTCCTCGACCCTTTTCTCACAATAAGTTTCCCACCAGTCCTTGACATGGGGGGAAACCTTAAGTGGTGAAAAATTAATCTTGTACATATAGGAAAAACTATGGACTGAAAAATAACCTTCCAGGAGTTTCAACCATATATCTACAACATCTGCATCTATTTGAAATTTGAATGTAGGGATATCAAAGTTCACTTATACCTTGATGGGGATGGCACCTCCGAAGTGACTGTTGGATGAAAATGCGTCATCGGTGGGCATCTGCTGAAGGATCTAGGAAAATATGTCAATCATCGCATTCCTTTATCCCTCGAGGGATTCTTTGAGAAATATTTTGAAGGGATAGCTTGCTCCCTCATATTTCTTTTATTCCTCCATGGGAGGTTTTCAAGGTTGATGAGTGTTGTAGAGGTAAATCCCCTCTGCGGACAGAGGCGATCCCTACTAGCCTAGATTGGGTCTAGCAACAATCGTACCACGCTAAGGTGCAAGTTCCTAATTGCAATAGACCAACTTGCGATGAAGGCCTACCTCAAGTCCAACACTGTTTTTTGTAGAGAAGATGGCACTCCCGTTTCCTTTCTCCAGCAGGTCACAATCCTCTCGCTCGCCATGATCGAACACTTGCACACACAAGAAACATGACAAACACAAGTGTAAAACCCGAAATATGCAATTATGTATCAGTCAGAGAAGACACAACTCATGATAATAATTAACAATACGAGTGGAACCATCACCAAAGTCGCTTATCATTAATTCATACAAAGGAAAATACAACCTGGCTCTGACGCTGAATCTTCCTTCGGCAGGTCGTCAGCGGAATACGTCTCAGTAAAGCTTGTTGGGAATGGGGACGAGCCTCTCTCTTCGATCGTCAATCTCCTTGCTACTGATTTGGCTCTATGAGGACTATTGCAGCATTTTTTAGGCTATGAAGGCTCTTGGAGACTCAACCATTCAACCCTTTAGCTATTCAGCTCTTCAGATGTTCAGCTATTCATCCCCTTCATCAATGGATGAAGGCTATATTTATAGAGGAGAGGAGGAGGTTGGGATCCCTACAATAGTGGAAGGGAGGCCTTATCCCTTGAGAGGTTCCCCATAAGGTGGAAACAAGAAGCCAAAGGAGGAAGACCGTGGTTATTCAGTCGAAACCACTCCTCATGACTCATCCATGAAGTTGTTGTAATCGAAATTTCGCCTCTTTTTTTAAAAACTTTCCATAAGTAGATTGGCGCGGGTGCTCAACTGGGACTGAGCTCCAATTTGTGCAGGCTTAGTGTTAATTTTCCTCATTGGAGCGATGACATAATGGGATACCAGCGCCAAGGAAAAAACAGGTGTTTTTAGGGGTCTGCTCAGGAAATGATCAACAAAAGGAATGTTATCCTCATGAAAAGGGATGAAATGATGGTATTTGCAAGGCATGAAACTACTTATTCGTCACAGAAAGGACCCTCCAATGGGCGAGATGGGGATTGCAGGGATGGTGAAAAATTACTGTGTAACAATGAGGCCAATCTTGCAAAGGTTAAAATAGTTCAAGCCCGAAATCCTTATACCCCAACCTTGTTGGGGACATGCACAAAAAATAGAGAAAGAGCAGACCACTCTGATACGATTGATCCATATTTATGAAGGAATGAAATCAATTATATATATATATATATATATATAAACATAAACACATAGATACAACAAAAACATAACTTCAATTCATTAATAACAAAGTACTGAAAATTGTTTACCTGCATAATGGAAATAAACTATCTCAGGTGATAATAGCGTATATTTGAAAATAGATGTGTTTTCTACATGCCTTCTGAATTGTGTTACAATGAGTCTCAAAGGAATATTTATTATTTATAAATAACGAAAAACCATAAACATCCAATAACCTAACCCTAGGAGATGAAGCGCCAAAAGTCAGTGGGCCTTGTTGGGGTAAATTGGTACATCATCTTCCTGGGGTTGTAACTTTTGCATATGATGTATGTTTGATGTGTATGATACCTCATTAGAAATATATGTATGAGAGATAAAAATTTCTACTGCAAATTCCTACCAGGTTCGTGGATGCTTAGAATTATACATGCGTAGTATGTACATTATCATCTTATTGACATTATTTTTTTTTCCATTAGTCTGGGGATGGAATACAGTCGAATTGGTGAACTTAGTGTCCAATAATGTCTAGAGGCCCGACTAGAATATTCTCATGAACCTGATATCATAATATGACATAATGGTCTGTGGGATTCCAAAATGTACCCATATTCGTTCAAAGAACAGTTTAGCAGTGTCCTCTGCTATGATACTCTTCTTGCAAACCGACAATATCACCATCTTAGAAAACTTGTGCACGACCAAAAATACATAGCCATTGCTATGCTTGGTATAAGGGAGGCCCGACATATAACCCATGGAGATGGATTAGCAAGGCTGGCTAGGAGTAGGTGGAGGAGTGTATAGGCCTTGCTCCTTGATGGTTGGCTTGGCATTGACATAGGTAGTGCAGGATATGATATATTTTCCAACATACTATTAGAGTTTTTGCCAGTAAAAAGACATCTCTAGTATGAACAAAATTTTATCCACAACAAAGTATGATACAAACTGACTGTATTGCACCTCCAAAATAAATTTGGTATGATCACTTGAAGGAACAGAAAGATGACACATTTAGTGTAATAATGCGTTCTGGAGGTGGAAATATGGAGCTTGCTTTCCATCCACTAGAATCTAGGAGGTGGTGGAAAACTCTAGATCATTGTTGTAAATTTGCAGCCATCTATAGGTCCCGTGGCCACAAGAGTTAAGAATAGTAGTCAGTACTACAACTAGGGGCAGAATGAATAAATCTTCAAACATGATTGGTTCTTCCCTTCTTGTACTTAATTTTCAAGTGGAATAGTTGTAGATATGTAGACCTATTATGATGGCGATCATTTTGCAACTTCCCTTGTGTTTGTATAAACTGAAGAGGTCGGTGATCTATGTGGATGACCATCTCCTTCTCTAGAATGCAATGTTTCCATTACCAGTAAGCCTGCATGATATAATACATCTCTTTATCATAGATGGGGTACTTCTGAATTGTATCAAAAAGTGTATCACTGTCATAGGCTAGTGGATTCACTTTCTGGGTGAGAATTGCACCAATAAAATAGTAAAAGGCATCTTCCTCGATTTAAAATGGATGTTGCAGCTATGGAAATGTGAGTACAGTTTTATATTAGAGGTGGTGCTTCAGATCAACAAACGACTTATGTTGGGACTCAAACCATGAAAATTCTTTTTTTGCTCTACCCTTGGTAACCTAACTAAAAGGCCAAGTGATATGGGAGAATCCTAACACGAACCTCCGATAAAAATTGGCAAGGTCCAAAATGATGTGAAGCTATGCTAGGGTGGTCGGGGCTAGCCAATCTCGAAGGAATTGGATCTTAGCCAAATCCACATGCATGCCTTTCTCATCTATGATGTAACCGAGAAATTGGACCTGGATCATGCCGAAGATGAGTTTCTCTAGGCTGGAAAATATTTTGTGCTACCACAAGGTTTGAAGGACCTAATTAATGTGTCTCAAGTGTGCTTCCCAAATCTTGTTGAATATAATAATGTCGTACAATTATAAAACCACAAACGAGTTGGTGAAGGGCCACAGGATGTCATCCGCTAGCCTCATAAAAGTTGCACGAGAATTTGTCAATTTGAAAGGCATGACCAACCATTCATAAAGGCCATCCTTGGATTTGAAGGCAATCTTACATACCTTTGTGAGATCTATTAGAACCTAGTTTTTCATCAACGGTTGTCATTGAGGTCAACTCAAGCATCACCAGTGGCTACCCCAATATTGCATGGGAATTTTGACATACCAAATTACTATATTCTGGGTCAAGAATGATTTTTATGGTTTCTAATTGTCGAGATTTTTCTGATGATATATGGCATGCCACACAATTCTTCACGTTTTGAGAGATATTCATGTTTGAAGTTTGTAACCCCAGTTAGTGGGATAAAACCCCATGGGGTTGTGGCATGGGTCATTGAAAAGTCAATAATTAATAATTTTTAAGCTCCTAAAATCCCTCCCATGTTCACTTGTTGAAGCCCCTCTCAACGTAAGCATTTATATAAATTGTGATTCTCATATCCTCCTTATGTAAGGATTTCGCCATCTGAAATAGGTCATCGTGGAATTTTCTCTATAACTTATTTTCTATGAAGGTTCAGAAGAAGAAATTTTTATTAGATGAGACACAAATCTTGAGGAAGCTCCAGTAAACATTTCAGATCAAGGTGCACAATATTTGTAGAGATATGATCTGTGGAAGTCAATGTTTTTGTAGGCTCTTGAAATTCATCTCAAAGATGTGACCTTGGGAAAATCGTCATAACTCTCTCTCTGGGTATCAGATTGAAATTCATTAAAAAGTGGTAGATAGTGCACAGGCTGTAGTTTTCTCTTTATCAATTTTAGAGCCTAATGAAGAAACAATGACATGTGGCACACCGTACAAGTTTGCTATACTGAACTAGTCCATAATTAGGCCATTGTGAGAGATTGGGCATAAATTTCCCTTGAAGAATCCAAATTGGGTCAGACCTGTGGAATTGGAAAGAAGAATCAGAGGAATACTACAGGGCCAAAAATAACATGTTGGAGATTTAAAATAACAGAGATACACCAGATTCAATATCAAGCTCCTAGAAGGCAAGAAAAAGCTAGATCATGTGTTAAGGGCTGCAAAGGACCAGACTTTCTAGGGCAGCAAAGAAAAGCAAGGTGTAGCAAAGGGTAGCATGAAAAGAGAAGAAACCAAGGTGTAGAAGAACAAAAAATTTCACCACATGAAGTCTTCAAGTGGGCAGCACTGCATGCAATCACTGTAAAGGTATCATTGTACAAAGTCATTGTAAATGCATCATTGTAAAAATTGTACAAGTGTCTATCTACCAAGAGTTGAAGAGGAAGTGTCGGGAGGTCTAGGATCATGATTAGGTGGTTGTGTCATAGTTGGGGTTATGTTCTAGTCTGTCTTCTTTTTCTACATCATTCTATATCATTGTAAAGTGGACCATTTTCCTTGGTATGCAAGTCCATTCTTGTTTTATTCTTCTATAGGGTGGTAGGGTGGCGCTAGGGTGAGTTGTAGCTCATTAGGTGTTGGGTCATCCATTCAGTTGACTACTAAAGAATCTCAAGCGTTGGAGCATCCATCCATTGGGAGCTAGAGAAGAATGCTTTTCTAGATTCTAGGAAGTTGGAGCTTTATTTTCAATTGGAGTGAATATTAAAGAATTATTAGAAAAGCATTAGGTGGTTTTTGTACCAGAGTGGGTTTCCACCTTAAAAATTGTGTGCATTTGTGTTTCTTTTATTTACTGCTATCATTGTACAAAAACTGATAATAATTGAAGATTAAATAATTCTATAATTGAAAGGAATACCTAATCACCTCCTCCTTTAGTATTTCCAAAAATTCATATCAGAGCTTGGTTCCTTCAATAACAATTTAAGAGATGGAAGGAGGTCATGGAGCATAAAAATATTGGTGTACCTCTATTCAATGAAAATAATTATGCACTCTGGAAAGGAATAATGGAGGTCTATCTCTTGGTGCAAGGTTACAAAGTATGGGACACTGTTCAAAATGGATTCACATCAACCGCGGATGAACAAGGTAAGAAGAATGTGATAAATGATTCAAAAGTAAAGAATATTATTATCAGTGGACTTATTGAATTTTCTTATCATAAGGTGATAAGTTGTAAAACCACCAAAAATGTATGGGACAAGCTTGAGAATATATATGCAGGTGAATCGAATGTCAAAAAAGCAAAGCTTCAAATTTATAGAGAAAAATTTGAGAAACTCAGAATGAAAGAAGATTGCAACATTGCTGCATACTTCCAATACATTGATGAAATAACCAATACTTTGGAAGGATTGGGAGAGCCAGTTGATGAGAAGACTATTATACGAAATATTCTTAGAACGTTACTAGGGAGATTCAACCCAAATTTATCAGTCTTAGAATACAGTGCAAAACTGGACAAACTCAGCAAAGAGGAATTACATGGAGTTCTCATAGCATATGAAATGAGACTTGATGAAGAAGAGGGTAATTCGCATCTAAAAAATGCGTTCATTGCATCTAATAAAACCAATAAGGAAAAATAACCTTCAATTGAAAATACATGCACCTGCAAGTGTGAAGAAAAGGGAGATGATGAAGAAGGTATTTCAAATGAAGAATATGCTTACTTTACGAGAAAACTAAAAATTGGTAAGGTAAAATTCAGAGGTAAACTTCCATTGATATGTTTTGGCTATGGTGAGGTTGGGAATTTCGCAGCAAAATGTCCAAACAGAAGTGATGGAAACTCAAAAGGAAAGAAAGGCTTTAAGAAATTCAACAAGCAAGAAAAAAGGATAGGATCCAAATGGAAATTTCTCTCTAAAGAAGATAACTCATCATCGATGAAGATATTGATAGCGAAGAAGAAGCCAATGAGAGAGTGTTTTTTATGGCCAAGCACAATAAACAAGAGGTATCAAACAACGAAGAAGAAGGGTTGGCCATAGAAGAATTTTCTAAGGAGGCAGTCAGGCTTATAAAAGAACACAAGGTCTCAAAATTGAAGTTAAAGAACACAAATGTATTAAAGAGTCACTTCAAAAGAAGTTGGAAGAAAGCAACCAAGAAAGGGAAGCATTAGAAGCTAAAGTAGTCTTGCTGCGTAAGGAAATTATGAAGGGAAAAACTATCCAAAACTATGCCAACAACTCAAGGGCATTGGAAGAACTCATCAACAATCAACGATCTTACAATGACAGAACTGGCCTCTGTTACAAAGAAGAAGAAGCAGGACCTTCTACAACAAAATATAATGAACCTATGAGATTTGACATGCATGGAGACTTCATTGGACAAGATTCGCAAGAACATCCTTGGAAGGCGATTCCTCAATGAAGATTTCCATCTAGGTACCAAAATATTTTTCATGGCAATTTTTTTTCATGTGGAAAATTTGGTCATAAAGTTGTAGAAAGTCGCACATACCCTAGGAACCAATACAATTCTAGGAGATCATTCAAATATGAACCTTCCAGGGCTCAACGAAACCTCAATAGATTTGAACATTTAAGAAATAATATGGAAGGTTACAAATGTCAGAACTTTGGATACATTTACAGAGACTGCAGACTTGAAAATCCTCTAGAAGAATCTTCGAAGCCACAGAATGAACAAACATGGAAGAAGAAGAAAACTAATAATTGTGCTCTCACTCTCAAGGCTCAAAACAACAAAGATGTGTGGTATGTTGACAACATTTTCTCAATGCATATGACTGGAGATAGAAGGAAATTTGTATCTCTAAAAGAGAAGAAGGATGGAACCTTATCCTTTGGAAATGATGGATCTTCAAATGTTATAGGATCAGGTACCGTCACTCTCGAAAGTAAAGATGTTATAGCCAAGAATGTTCTATTGGTTGAAAACATGAATAAAAATTTGCTCAGTGTTGGACAAATGTGTGATCAAGGACACACAATGCTATTCAACTCCAAAAAATGTGAAATCAGGAAAGGCAGGTATGGTAAAATTGTGGCTACAACAAGTCGAGCTCCAAACGACATATATGTTCTAGATGAAGCAACTAAAGCATTTCTACTAGATAAAGAAGATGAAAGTTGGTTGTTACACAACATTTTGTCACCGTCCCTGCAATCCCTCATCCCGTACATTGGAGGACTATTCCTGTGACCTGTGAACAGTCAAATGACCTGAAACCACCTTCATGGCATCCTCTTGCATAAGGAAAAGCATTCTCCTGAAGAACATTTCCTCTGAAAAACCCTAAAAATAGATGTTTTAGCCTTGGTGCGACTAGCCAGTTTAGCCCTCGCGCCAATGGGGGAAATCCACACTAGAGGGCACACCAATTGGTGCTCTGTCCCTGTGTGTCACGCACGCTAAGCTTGATAAGGGATGTTTTTTAAAAATAAATGGCAGAAGTTTGATTCTAACAAACTCCTGAATGAATCATCAAAAGGAGTTGAGTGGTTTGGCTTTGGATCTCCATGTATAGGAAGTGGTTTTCCACCTATCATGGAAGCTTCCTTAGAGATAGGATCTATCCCATGATTATAGGGATCCCAACTTCCTTTCCTCCATCTATAAAAGCTTTCCCTCTCCATTAGAAAGCTAGCGGAAGGAAACTATAGCCGGGAAACTATTGAGAGCCAATCCGGAGAGAGAGAGCTTAGTCTAGATTCCCGAAAGGCTTTGTTGAGACACGCTCTGCTATCAGCCCCGCCAAAGGAAGATCATAGCGTCAGAGAATTTGGTTGTAATATCCCTTTTTTCATTTATAATATAAGTGAATATGATTTTGGTTCCATTCATGTGTTCATTTCTTTATGTAATGCAATGAATTATATCCCCTCTGACTGATATATAGTTAAATGCTTTAGATTTTACATTGTATATCATCGTTTCCTTGCATGTGTATAGGTGTTCAGACGTGTCCAATGGAAGGATTGTGATATGTTAAGCGAGGGACAAGAAACATCATCTTTTCTTCAATGACAATTGCGTGGGATTTGAGGTAGGCTACTCATCGCGATATTTGTCTTTTTGTAACTAGGAACCAATGCCATTGCGTGACTTAATTGTTGCTAGACCCAATTTGGGCTAGTGGAATCGCCTCTGTCTGCAGAGGGCATTTACCTCTTCAACAAACTGGAAATTTCGCTTGGGAATCAGTTGGAGTTAGTCTTCCCTCTTTTGGTTGTTTTGGCTTTTGATTGATTTATTTTCTCTTCTGGTTCGCCTCCTTTGGTGTCAAACCACTGTTCAGCCCCTAGAAGACCTGATCCAGTCTCTGTTTGTCCTTTTTCATATTTTCCCATAGTAAACTCGATTTTTGCGGTTTAACTCTTGATAGACATGCCAACTGGCGCTAGTGTCTAGTTAGGCCCCCGCGCCAACGCTTTTTTGGCATATATTACAACAAAACATGCACGCCAACTCTGTTTGGTGTTAGAGTTTTCTTGCTTTTGGGCACTTTGAGCTTGATTTCTGGTCCTGGTGTCATTTTCTGATTGATTGAGTGCCTTGAAGTCTTTGTTGACTGTGTTTGGCCTTTGTCCTCTGGTTTTTTTCCCGTTACTATCAGTTTTGCATTCTAGCCCTAGGGCTTCTAGGTGATATGGTGTGCTGAGCCTCCCATGGGAGTTTTTGGTCCTCGCTTTCTCGGTCAACTTCATTTTCGCTTCTTTGCATTCGTTTTGCTGGATTCCATTATGTTATTGCATTAGTTGAGTGATTTTCCTCTCTTTCATTCAAGTTTCACTTTCTCTCAATCCAAGCCTAGATTACACGGTTGTGTGAGCCTTTTCGAGATTCTTCTTCAATTTGAGGGATTTTGTTATCAGTTTGGGTCTTGATTCTGTGCGTTTGTATTGAGTGAACTTGTTTGTTTCAGCTCTCTCACTGTCATTTCTCGAATTGGTTTCTTCATTAGTTTTTTCATTCATTTAGTGCATTTGCTCTAAAACATTGAAAAATAAAAAAACAAATTTCTTTGCATTTTGATTATTCTAGTGAAAATTGAAAGCTCTTTCGCATTATTAGTGTTATATAACTCTAAGAAAGAAGTTTTCTAGTTTCATTAGCTTGCATTAGAGACAATAGTGGATGTTTTTGTGATCATTTTGTTGTTATTTGAAAAGATCTCAACCCTCCCGTAGATAGCTCTTCATTGAACAAAGTGATATTTTGTGGCATGTAGTGTGCATTTAGAGGATTTTTGGGATCCAACATTTGATAGGGCCTAAAATTGAAACATAAATTGAAGATCAACTCTAAAATTTACTAAATTAACCTAAGGTAACATTGAAACATTAACAAAATATCTAGAGGTCTAGGCTAGTGACATGTTCTGGTGTCGTTAAACCTAGTAGCTGTTGTTCGCCATCTGGCTTTAGCCAGCGCTAGTATGGACTTGTGATTCCCGTACCATTGCGTATATAAAGGGAGACCCCATTGGGTTTCTATCCTTTATCCATAGGAAGCTGAGTCTTCCGCTTTTGACCCGTGATACACTGGACATAGCATTCGGGGAGATTACCTACACATATGTCAAGTCCTTGGTTGATTTATCTTTCATTTTTTAAGCAAGGTGCATATGGCAGTTCACGGATATCTGGTACACCCATTTGCCTAGATTACCAGAGCAATCATTTCGATTTTTACTGACTCATTAAATTTGAAAATATCGTCAAGTGCTTGTCCTTTCACGCTTGTTTCCAAATTGAAAGTGATAGAGTCATATTTTACTTGTTTCTAGACTCTTAAAACATGAAATAGTAAAATTTCTAATTTCAATGTGGTAAAATTAATCACCTACAATCACACGCCCATTTAGAGATTGATTTTTCGGCCTGTTGTTGTTTGCCTTGGTTTTGCCCGTGTGTCTTTGTTTTGATCTCTTCCTCTTTTCGCTACAGTCACAGTGGTGGAACCCTTAATTTCGTCTACTGGTAGTCCTTACACAGATGATTCATCAGAGGTCTCTCAGTCCTCTGCTGAGTATCAGCAACCTATTGTATCCAAGTTTCCCGACGGGGGACTGGTTATATATCTGAAATTCCCTTTGGAGGACCAGTTGACTTCAATTGGCCCTTGTCCAATGCTTGGTTTGGATTTGGAGTAGGGGAACACTTGCCTCCTCTTACAGTAGGATCGCCTTTCTTAGCTGCTATTATACCTCCTAGTCCCCATCATCTTTTAGAAGATCTCGTGGCAGGGTCAGATATGGACTCACCCAGTCCTTCTCCTAGTGAGGAAATTCCTACATCTGGTGAAGATTACCAGCTTTTTCCCGAAAACATCCCCGAACCTTCTATTATGTCTTCACCTAGTTCTTCACTCCCAACTAGATATAGGTCTCTAAGTTAGGTCTTGGTCGTTGTTGCCTCTATGGGAATATCGACTCCGTCCATGAGGCCGACTATTCCCTCGTTAGGGATTTCGCCATCGACACCTCTTACGGCACCTCCTTTTGTTACATCAGTACCTGTTAGACCTACTGTTTGCGTGGCTGCATCTATTCCTATTGTCACTACTCAGTAAACTAGGACCTCGTCAGTTCCTGAAGACATTTACATAGCTTCTGTTATTCCTGAGAATATTTCTCCTGAGGATTATCAGTTGTCTTTACAGCCGTCAAACTCCGAGGTTGGTCCATCCTCTCAAGACCTTAATCATCCTTACTTTTACCATTATGGACTGGATGTTGCCCCGATTTACGTATTTCCATATCAATATGATGAACAGGGAAACCCTCTTCGTTTTCTTGCTCTTGAGGTTTATCAGTATATTAACGGTTTTCTATCTGCCCAGGCTGAGAAAAAGTCTAATCAACAAGGACAAACCTTCCAGGGACAACCTTCGGCCCAGCTTGGTTATCTATATGACCTGCAAGGACAACCCTTACAGGGACAACCTTCGGGCTAGTAGGGATTGTTGTATAGTTTGCAAGGGTAGTCTTACAACCCTCAAGGTCAACCTCTGCAGCCTCACCCTGTGGTCCAGCCGGGACAACCTCAAGGACCCATAGGGCAACCATGGTATCAACCTAGACCATTGCATGGTCTTGGGGGGAAAACCTATCCTTCTTAACCGTTGGTGCAACCTCAAAAACCTCATCTTCCAATTGGTTAAAATGTTGCACAACTAGGGCCGTCTTATGGTCTTGTCATAGGTCAACCTAGTTATCAGGCACAACCTGGCCCTCTCCTTCCATCAGGCCAACTTTCTCAGCCCGGGCAGCCTGGTTTCCTTCATCAACTAGGCAAACCTATTCAACTTGGACAACCTATTCAGCCAGGCCAACCTGTTCAACCAGGGCAACCTACACAACCAGGTCAACTTGTTCAACCAGGACAACCTGCATAAACTGTTAACCCTACTCAGCAGCCAATCTATTCTATGCCATAACCCAACCCACCTGTGCGCCCAACTTATCAGACTCAGCGAGGTCCCACTTACCAATAGCCCGTACGACCCCAAGGCGGCTATTATCTCAAAGGTCAGTCTCGACCGGTTTACAACCCGCCCCAAGGTTCTGGTTATTACCTTCAACAGCCAGGCTACACTTATACTCCATAGTCAAATCCGTACAATCCTCAAATGGGGCCCACATATAATTAGAGTTAGTACCCTAGTTATCAACCCCCGTATCCTGGTTTTCAACAACCATATCAACCCAATTATATGGCTTATACCCCCTATGGTCAGAATCCTCTAGGACAAAACTAGTGGGGGCAGAGTTATGCTCAACCAGGATGGAGTATAGGTAAAGGTCCTTATCGGGGACCTGGCATGCCTTTTAATCCTCAGTTACCCTTTCTCACCACATTGGAATTACCAGATGTATGCAAATTTACCAATGATCCGATTCTTCATAATCCATATTGGCCTCCGGTTCCGACGAAGGTACCTGGTGAATGTCCCAAATTTGAAGGCAAATCTGGAGAAGACCCCTAAGAACATGTCATGACCTACCATTTGTGGTGTTCTTCAAACTCTTGGGTAGATGACTCGATCTGTCTACATCTTTTTCAGTGCACTCTTACCAGCGTTGCTACTAAATGGTACATAGAACTACCCTGTGGTATTTTTCAAGACTTTAATACTCTAGCTATGGCATTCCTGACACATTTCCAGTTACCGGTTTGTTATGAAGTTGGGATGCATCTCCTGACATCTCTGAAACAGGACAAAGCCACTCATATTTCAGATCATATTCATGAGTGGAGATGTCGTCTTCATCTGATCAATTTTGACATTCCTGATCAGCTTCTAACTCACTGGTTCACTACTTCCTTTGTCAACAAAATTGCACAGGACATTGCTATGGGGGCATGTGTAACCAAGGAGCAAGCCATCACTCGTGCCCAGTACCTTGATTTAGTGTACTCTCAGTCCGGCACGTTATATGATATCTTGATTGATGCCTTGCGGCTAGGGACCTCTAAATTATCACCTACCCCGTTAGTTAACGGTGTTATTGGTTCCATTTCTCAAAATTCTTGTAAGTCTTCTAATGGGAAGTAGAAATCGAATTCTTCCAACAATTCTGCTCCTCCTGCTACTCCAGATTCTGGTAAGACCACAGAGGTAAATGCTGTTTAGGCCAACCCTACGGACAAGGCTTCCAAAGGGAAGAAGAACTGAAAAGGTAAGGCCAAATCTGGTGCCATGAAACCAAAATCCTCTAAACAACATGCTGATGATGGTTCACAATGAAAACCGAAGTACCCTTGCCTGATCTGCAATGAAGACCACTACACCAAAGATTGTCCCCGACGATCCGAGGTTAGTCAACTCCTTAAAGGCTCTAAGGGAACTCCAGTAGTTCTTAAGGAACCTTTTCCATCTCAGTAGACCCAGATGGTCGAGCAACCTTCACCATCTACACCGTTTGGGTCTCAGGTTTTCATGATGAATGGTGCTGCACTTGTTTCTATTTCCACTCGATCAAAGGATTATGCCGGATCATGCCAAGCAGTTGGGAAGGAACTCGTTGATGGCCCACCTCCCCCACCTGCCTCTGGTCCTTTAGAAATTGAGAAGCCCATCGCTGAACCTGTTGTACGGCCACCTTCCAAAGGTGTTCTTCAAAAATCTTCCTATAATCCAAACGCCTGTGCTACTTAGCATTACAACATTGTTGAGGATTTGGCACAGGTGCCCTCCGCAATTTATACGTTGGAAGTGCTTCAAAGTTGCCCATCTCGATGGAAAGCTCTGTTATCTGCAATTGGCGGGATTGATCCTTCCAATTCTAGCCTTCTCACCTTCGATCTAGAGAATTTCGTCCCTCGACTTTCGTACCAGATTTCCCTTGTTATAAAAGTCGGCATCAATGGTCTCAATATTCACAGAGCCATTGTCGACGAAGGTGCTTCTACCTGCATTATGTCATCTGCTTGCTGGAAAGCCATCGGATCTCCAACCCTCACTTCATCCCCCAATGTCCTTGAGGCATTCGATGGAAGGGAATCAAAACCCTTGGGTGTTCTCGTGAGTCTACCCATCACATTATAAGGTAAAATAGTCAATGTTGAAGTGGAAATTGTTGATGCCAAACTCAACTACAATCTTCTACTTGGTCGCAGCTGGACACACGCCATGCTATGCGTTCTGTTCACCCTCTTTTGGCTTTTGAAGTTTCCACATGAGGGCAATATTATTACTGTTGATCAGTTGTATTTCTTTACCTCCTCCTCCAAGAACAACGTGCCATACGTGGATCAAATTCCTAATCCCCCTGACAGTGTATGACCTGGTATTTTTAAGGACCCCATTCTCATGGGTATTTTTCCCATTCCACCACTGAACACTATTCAAGTCAACATGATCTCTAGGTAAGATGACCCGTGGATCATCGCTTCTCCTGAACAGGTTACCTCTTTTGGAGAATTGATGCCTCTGACCGTAGTTGAAATCAATTATTGTGAGATCATTGCTGCATTAGATCATCCTCCTACTGAAAAATGCTCCTTTGAGCATGGCTCTTGATGTTTATTCTCAATCCCCTTGGCTCGGCAATGAATATTCACCCAATCCTTTGAGAGAATTTTTTCCGCCTGACGAAGTTATCGTGGAGACTATGTCTCTCGAAGATCTGTCGTGGAGCGATGGACATCGTCGTTCCTTGTTCATGCCCGGACTGGGGGCAATGTCTAATTGTCCGAGCACTTTGCATCTTAGGTTCCCTCTATGCCTCTCCAAATGCCAATAATGACTCATGAAGTAATTTAGGAAGGAAATCTGAGTAATATTACCCAAACAATGCCTATCGAAATCTCTGTTAAACTGGGGGTCATTGAGAACATTCACGTGGGAGTCACTTGTTCTCCTTGTTAGAGTCAGTATAGTCATACCTCCATTAGAGATTAAAAACTCTTTGTTGCATTTCATTTTAGGTGTCTCATTCATCCAATCAGTTTCATTCCATTAGAAGCATAGATTATCTGACGGAAGGGTCTTGTCTCTGATTTTTCCTCATGTCATGTATCTGCTGGTTTGTGTCTGATCATTAAAGTTCATCAAAATTCATCAGAGTCAATTTTACAGTCATTCATAGTCATGGATGGTCTTTTGGTCAGCAAAGAGTCATTCAGTCATTAGGTCTAGGTTTTCGTCTTCAAAAATGTCAAATAATGGAAAAGAAACCGTTTGGTCAATTTAGTGTGTCCCAAATTGCTGCATTTAATTGTCAATCCGGGAATCGTAAGCTGATGAAGTGCGGCGCACTATATGTGCAAGATAACCTCTTTCTTATCTTTTTGTCGTTTATGGTCTTTCTAAGGTGAAATGGAAATTCTAAAGTGAGAAACAAGCTTGGGTATAATTGTTCAAGGAAATGATATTCCCCTATAATGATTTTCCAATCTCGAAACTTCAAAAGCAAATTGGAATTACAATGACAAAAGAAAGTAAACTGCTGAAATGGAAAGTGCTGTTAATCTAATGAATCACAACAAGAAACTAGTGAATATGAAAACTAAACTATTCTTGCTGCCAACTGAACACAAAAGAAACTACGCTTATGGAAATTCAAAGTTGCAATGAAAGAAATCTAAACCAGATTACATCAATTCATTTTCTGACCCTTCACCATTAGACCAGCTATGACTTGTGGAAGTAATCATAAACAACTTGTGTAACTGATATTTAATTTGCAGAAAGTAAACTAATACTAAACCATACACACATGATTCAATCCCTCGCCATCAGTCCAGCTGTGGCTTTCAGAGGCAATTGAAGATGTCATACATGATTCAATATATCTAAGTTTGCGGAAAAGAAACTAATACTAAACTACACACTTCATCATGCAGCCCCTCACCATCAGTCCAGCTGTGGCTTTCGGAGGAAACTGAAGACGCTATGAGCAACTTAATATATCTAATTTTGCAGAAAGGAAACTAATACTAAACTACACATCTCATCATGCAGCCCCTCACCATCAGTCCAGCTGTGGCTTTCGGAGGTAGCTGAAGACACTATGAGTAGCTTAATATGTCTAATTTTAACTACTGAATCAGATAAACAAAAATGAAGTGCACAAGACAAAACTGAAGTTAAACAAAGACTGTGAAAGAAAACTAGCAGCAGAATAATATCAGTTTCATATCATTAGCAAAAATACTATGAAAATGCCCCGGGTTGTCTACCTAAAACCTGCACAAGAAAACTGATCAGTATTTTAACAATCATAAAAACATAAAAGACAGGAATGCAATGGAAATTACAGAAATGTATGAACATAAATAAAACAACTATGAAATATGAACATGTAATGGGTTATGATACAATGATTACTTAAAGAAATGAAATGAAAAATATATACATTAATACACAGAACCTCGGCTGAGCAGGGGCCCTCTACGCAGCTCCGGTATGATCTTCAAACACGAATTAAGTTATGAAACAGAGTTTTTCACATTAAAAAGAAAGTCATTACAGGCTGGTGGTATTACGGCTCAAGGCAGCGTAATCACCACATAACAGAGTACGCACATCAACTTAACCACTAACAACTATCAACTCACATTCACTAACTCTACGTGCGTATGCAAACGCTCTTTATAAAGCAATAAAATGTAACTGTTTCCTGAAGTTTATGATAGCAGCCAGCACGTAGACCACTATGGCCACAGATTTAGGAGTATGGCCATGTTGGGAAACGGATCTATGGAAGGTGGGCGCTTAAATTCAACTCCAGAACTTTGCACAGATGTCAATTAACTTCCACAAGCTTAGGAAACGGCCGTATGGATGTTTCTATGCCACGAAACAGAGTC
This sequence comes from Pinus albicaulis, assembly GCA_034641835.2. Lineage (NCBI taxonomy): Eukaryota > Viridiplantae > Streptophyta > Pinopsida > Pinales > Pinaceae > Pinus > Pinus albicaulis. Next base: position 554,844,902 of record CM076577.1, on the reverse strand, counting down.
CAGCCGACATAGAACTCCACAGTTGACTTCCACGTGGATGGCTTTGACCGCGGCTTTCCTTGACGAATTTACTTGAACCAATAGGACACGAACCATGTCCTTGTCATTCCTATCCTGCCCATGTGGCTCGTTTCCTTCGTTGACACCTGTAACATTGATTTCCACAAAATAGCTGCGGAAAGTTGCAGCGGCTGCGGAAAGTGACAAGTTTCCGCAGCTGTATGAACAACATCTAAATCAAATAGAAAACACACAAACATAATTAAAAACCATGTTAGATACCCTTTTGCACATGATATTGACAATTTTGGAGGTTTAGGTGAGTGAAAGAGATATGGAAAAGTGTATGGAAAAGAGACAAATTCGGGACTCAACATACCCCCATTGTGAAGGTGTTGCATGTCCTCATGCAACCAAAATTTTGACACTCTCTGTTCAATTCATGTGCCTTGATACTTCAGCCAACACATCTAACCCCCTTCTCTTCTTCTTTGGTACCGCCATCATTCTGGGTTTCTTCATGAGGCACCTGAATTTGATATTCACAAGTGCTCTGCTCAATTTTTGGCATTTCCTTTTTAGCTTCTTATTTTTCTTTTGCCAAATACCCAAATATAACATAGTATTGTCATGGATAATCTTGTCCAGTTTGCCTTGCTCTTTGAGTGTTTCATTTTCATTTTTGATATGCCGATTCAAAAGCTCAAGCTCAAAATTCTCTTGTTTTAATGACTGAACCAAGTCATCCTGCAATGTATGAGGCTGAGTAGAAGAGGTGCTTGGACCTGTGGCTGCCTTCTCCAAGGATTCTATATAATCATAGACCTCCTGCTGTTTGGGGTCTACTTCCGGTGTCTTCTTCATTGGATTGTCCTCAAAATGCTGCAAGGGAGAATTATGTTCAAAATTTGGCTGAGGAGAACTTTCATCAATATTTTGCTGAGAATAAGATGGAGTACACTCATTGTCTGATTGGGAGTGAAAGGAGTCAGGTTCACTAACTGACTGAAATGGACTATGGTCAGTTGGAGACTGTTCAGATGTCTCTTCATCCAAATCAATGAAATGAGGACCTTTAATTTGTGTTGTTCTCAGTTTTCCCTTAAGCCTGCTACTTCTCCTCACATGCTGTGGTACACTACCCTTTTGTTCTTGTTTTCCTGTTTTTGCCTTCTTAGATAGAGATGACTGTTTTTGAAGAAAAATTAATCTCTCAGACAGAATTTGGTGATCTTCTTTTTCAGAAGAAGAGGTTTTATGGACAGCCTTCAACAATTTCTTTCCCTTTTGATATTATTGGCTTCTTAATTTTGATTTCCTTCTTCTTCCTTTTTACCAATCTCTCTTCCCTATCATTTTTCTTCATAGTAATAGTAGAAGTATCTTGGATTTCATCTACTGTTCTTTTCCTTCTACTTCTTTTTGATGTGCTAGCTGTGGGAACTTCCTGTGTAGGAGCAACTTGGGTTTCAACATCCATTTTCTTTCTTCTACTCCTTCTAATTGGATTACCTTCAGGAATTTCCTGAGGTTCTTCAAAGAAGTTTCTTACTAAGAATTGTTCCCAAGTATCTTCTCTTTCTTTTAGCTCCTTTTCAATCAAAATTTTTATAAGCCCATGATGATATAAATGAGGCTCTACATCTCCTAGGTGTTTTTGCACAGTCACAGCCATTTTCTTCAAGCTATGGAATAGGAAATAAGGAAGATTGAGAGTTTGGTTTTCAAGGAAATTCATCAATATCCTAGTATGATACATGTACATAGAGCCAAAGCGGCCTTCACATGTGATAAATTTCTGAACAATGAGTAATAAAGTAGCCCATTCATCTTTTATTGCATGCACTGGAATTCCTCTTTTGAAAACAGTGATATCCATACCTTGATTTCGGAGGATTTTTCTCCATGCCTCATCACTGATACTTTTGTTTTTGAACCACCGTTCTCCTTCCTGAAGAAGCTCTGTGGCTGCTGCTATTGATGCTTCATTAACCAAAAACTTGAGGTCTCCCACTTCTGCTTCCGAGCCATCAAATGATCTTGCAAACGCTTTGGTAATTTCTCCGTGGTAACCCCGGAATTTCTGAATAAAACGCAGCCATTTAGCTTTTCTCAACATCTCTTTTGCTTGTGGAAATCCCTCTATGAACTTCGGTCCTTCCGGCGCTGCCCTTAATAATTTTCCCATTTTACTTCTCTGTGCTTCACAGCTTGCCTCTGTGAGGGTTTTAAGCGGAAGTGGAACGATGGAATACACGGAGTCGAGCACAATGCTGTGGGGATGTTATCACAAAACGAAAATGAGCACCATACACAAAATGGAATAAGACTGTGGGTGAATATACGGGAATGAGAGTGAATAAAAGGAACGGAATGGAGTGAAACAGGGAATGAGAATGAGTAGAGTGAGGTTTTGTAACACGACAGAGAAACGACAAAGAAGTTAACAAAGTGTAATGCATTCGGCCGCATTTTGAATTTTTGGTGGCTGTGTCATAAACATGAACACGTTTCAATCAATGATTATGGAGTTATGCGGCTTGTAAGAGTCCTTTGTCAACTCAAATACGTATCATTATCTTCGGTGGGCTATTTGAACATGAGTAAGAGTCGGAATTTCAATAATGAAGCCGTTTGTGAATAAATGCAAGAGGATAACATAGAGATCGTGTAGGGTTACGGACTGTCAATATAATCATTGCGCGTTATGGGTAGAGCTCATAGTTTAAAATTACATAAAAATGTGTCTTTTATACTATTTGAAATAAACTTTATTCATACCTTTGGAATCCTTGCTTTTGCCCTTGGTCTTCAACTGATTGATATTCATTAGTGTCTTGAATGTCCCATTGATCCTCTCCTGCATTTTATTTCATGATTTTATGAAAACAACAACTAACTGTACATTCTTTTTGAAAATAGAGTAGTAGTAGCTGCGGAATCTGCTCCTGGCTGCGGAAACTGGAGTCAGCTGCGGAAACAGATGTCAGCTGCGGAAACTGACACAGCTATTACTTGGCTGAAATAGAAATGAACAAATGACAAATGACCAGATGGAAATGGTCATAAAAAGATTTTTATTGATGGAATGGATGAGATGAAGTGGAATGAAGTGAAATGAAATGAAATGAAGTGAAATGAAATGGAGTGGGTGGTGAGATAAAATGAAATAAAAGACATAATTTTTTTGGAAAATATAGAGTGTCAGGTGTCCCTGATTTTCACCCCATATTTTCTGTATAAGACTGCCAATCGATGATTGGTTTTCAGGCTTATACCATTTTTTTTCTTTTTTTCTTTTTTTTTCTTTTTTTTTTTCTCTCTTTTTTTTTTCTTTTTTTTTTTCTTTTTTTTTTTCTCTTTTTTTTTTAACTTGAAAAACAAAAACTAGCTTGGTAGAGAAGAAGGATTCTTCTGTACCAGCCTGATTGCAGAACTTTCTTGAAACAACTTGACAAAATCCTCTTTAGAGAGTGGCTTATGATAAACTTTCAATCTATGGCCATTCACTAAAAGAGGAGTTTGAAACTCATCAATGGTCTTGATTCTTACACCTCCATTGTTAAAGACCTTGTCAATCTCATATGGCCCAAGCCAATGAGTCTGAAATTTCCCTTGAAAGTCTTTGAACTTGGAGTCAAATAACAATGCCCAATCTCCTTCTTGAAACTTCTTCTCTTTGATATATTTGTCATGCCACTTAGTTCTTTGATATTGAACTAGATCGGTTCTTAGAATTGCTTCTTGTCTGATCTCATCTAGCTCATTCAATTGCTCCATTCTATGCTTTTGGGCTTCTGATAAGTCCATTCCCAACTGAACTGCTATCTTGAAGGTCTTGACTTGGAACTCAATGGGGAACAAGACTTCCTTCCCATAAACAAGTTCATAGGGAGAATGTCCTGTTGTATTCCTCCATGTAGTTCTGTAGGCCCACAAGGCTTCTGGAAGCCTATCTGCCCAATCTCTTCTATGTAGATGAACAGTTTTGGTGATGATACTTTCAAGAACTTTGCTTGTGGACTCCACTTGACCATTTGCTTGTGGATGGTAAGGAGTAGATTTTCTGTGCTTGATTTTGTATTCTTCCATCAACTTCTCCACCAAGTTTGATGTGAATTGGCTCCCTTGATCTGTTACAATTTCTCTTGGAACACCAAAGCGAGTAAAAATATACTCATAAAGAAAATGAACAACTGAATTTTCAGTAGCAGATACTAATGCTTTAGCTTCTACCCATTTAGTAACATAATCAGTGCAAACCAATATATACTTTTTTTGCTTCGATGGTGGATTAATCGGTCCAATGAAATCTAAAGCCCATTTTTCAAAGGGTTCAATGAGTACCTGTGTTTGCAGTGGCATTTCATTTGAAAGGGTAGGTTTCCCTACTCTTTGGCAGCTATCACACCTTTGGACATATTGTTTTGCATCTTTGAAGAGAGAAGGCCAATAATATCCCAAGGAAAGGATTTTATAGGCCGTCCTTTTGTCCGCAAAGTGTCCGCCGCATGGTTCATCATGACATGCCTTAAGAATATCAGGCATTTCATCTTCCCCGACACATCTTCTGATCACAAGATCTGGCCCTGTTTTAAACAATTCGTTAGAAATCCATGAATATTTTGAACTCTCCTGAATAATTTTTCGTTTTTCACTTGGAAATAAATGTGAAGGTAGTTTCCCTGTAACCAAATAGTTAGCAATATCTGCATACCAAGGGGTCTTAATAGTTACCGCAAACAAATATTCATCAGGAAACTTATCTTCTACAGGAGAATCTTCTTTAGTATTTTGAATTCTAGACAAGAAATCAGCTACTGTATTCTGTTTTCCCGGTCTATCCAACACAGTAATATTGAATTCTTGCAAAAGTAAAAGCCATCTTGTCACTCTGCCATTAGTAACAGGTTTGTTCATTAAATATCTAATTGCAGAATGGTCAGTATGAATAAAAGTTTCATAGCCCGTTATGTAATGTCTAAACTTATTAATTGCATGAACAACAGCTAAGAACTCTTTTTCAGTCACAGTATAGTTCAACTCTGTGGGAGTCAAATTTTTACTGGTGTAATAAATGGCATAAGGAATTAAATATTTTTGACCCAACACAGCTCCAAGAGCTGTATCTGAAGCATCTGTAGAAATATGGAAAGGAAGTTTCCAATTTGGTCCTCTCAAGATAGGTGCTTCGGATATTCTTGTTTTCAAAGTTTCAAAAGCGGATTGACAATCAGGATCCCATTTAAATTCACAGTCTTTTGTAAGCAACTTGAAGAGTGGAGATGCTATTTTGGTGAAGTTCTCTATAAATCTTCTATAGTAACCAGTAAATCCTAGAAAACTTCTAACATCTTTTTGACAATTTGGAATAGGCAACTTGGAGATGACTTCAACTTTTGATCTATCAACTTTAATTCCATCTCCTGAAATATGATGTCCTAAAACAATCCCTTCAATAAACATCATAAAGCATTTTTCATGGCTTAATGAAAGGTTTGTTTCTTTACATCTTATGAGAACTTTTTCCAAATTTTCTAATGCCTCTTCAAATGAATTACCATAAACCGTAAAATCATCCATATAAACCTCTACACAATCATGGATTAGATCAGAAAAAATTCCTAGTACTGCTCTTTGGAATGTTGCAGGTGCATTACATAACCCAAAAGGAAGCACTCGGTAGGCAAAAGTTCCCTATGGACAAGTAAATGTGGTCTTATCTTGATCTTCAGGTGCTACCTGAATTTGATTATAGCCACTAAAACCATCCAAAAATGAAAAGTACTTTTTACCTGCTAATGTATCTAATACCCGATCAATAAAAGGCAAAGGAAAGTGATCCTTCAAAGTTGCTTTGTTCAACTCCCTGTAATCAATGCATACTCTCCATTTACCATTCTTTTTAGGTACTATAACCAAAGGAGAAACCCATCGGCTATCTCAAATTGGATAAATGAAGTTTACATTGAGAAGTTTTTGGAGCTCTTCTTTCACTATCTCCCTAAGATTTGGATTCATCCTTCTTTGAGGTTGTCTGATTGGTCTACTGTTTTCCTCAATATAGATATGACGGATGCAAGTCTTAGGATCAATACCCTTCATGTCAGTATACTCCCATGCAAATGCAGTAGAATGTTTTTGCAAGATTCTGGTTAGTTCTTCTTGTTGTGACTTCTCCATATGTTTATTGATATTCAATGTCTTTTCTGGAAAAATCTCAAAAACAGAATTACCAAATTCTTCCATAGAGTAAAGAGACATTTGTCTTGATGATAAATATTCTATGTCAGATTCCAACTGAAATTGTGTGGGGTCATATTCTGAAGTTACTTCAAAATTTTCTAATGTGTTCATAATTTGACTATCCTCACTAATCTCAGAAATGGTAAAGACAGGTTGTATAGTGTTCTCATCATCGACCCATTCATTGTCTCCTATTTCTGTAATTGCTCTTGCGGGAGGATACAAATTGAATTTCTTTGTCAAATTACCATTAGAAATGTACATGTCTCCAGATCTACAACTAATAAAAGCATCAGCTGTGGCCAGCCAAGGTCTTCCTAAGATAATTGGATGTCCTCCCAGATTGCTTTTGGGAGTCAAAATCATAAAGTCTACTGGATATTCCCAAGAATCTAAGGAGACTGAAATATCTTCTAATACACCATCTGGTTTAATAACCGATCGATATGCAAGTTGCAATAAAGTAGGTGTAAAAAGAAGGTTAGGAAGTTTTAACTGTTCCATAGTCTGTCTACTCATAATGTTGATAGCAGCCCCTAAGTCAATCAATGTGTTTGGAATCTCTATCCCATTTATATGTGTCTTGACAATTGGACTTCCAGGATCTACATACTTCTGCATGGCAATTTTTCCCATCATAATGTCTGCAATCTTTCCTACCAGGTGGATTCTTCTTGTGTCCTTTAGCTTTCTTCCCGGTCTTTTGAAACTCAACTCCTTTATGGTTTTTGCTAGAATAGGAATTTCTCGAATGGCTTGTAGCAATGGAATCTTGATACAAACATTCTTCAATTCATCTAGAAAGTCATAGTTAGGCAACAAAATTTGTTTTTCCACCCCCTTATCAATTTGTAGTCTTTCCGAAAAAGGAGGTGTAGATGAAGATACATGTTGCTCAACTATAGGAGTTGTGGATGCTAGCTTTTCTTTTTCTTTTTGAATTTTTGAATTTTGAAGAGATTCTTCCTCATAACCCTTATCGACTTGAAGAGAGTCCTCCTCAGAGGTATCTTGCTCTTGAATGTCTATAGAAGGTTTTTCTAAAACTCTACCAGATCTGAGTTGTACATCGTTGAGAGGAACAATCATATAGGTAGGAAATTGTTGTCCTTCTACCATATAAGTTGTTTGAGGATTCTTATTGTTAGGATTTGGCAATGGCTGAGCTGGAAGTTGATTTGTCTTCTGTTGGTATGGGAGCATGAGTTGAGGATTTGTATTTTGTTGAGAAGGTTGATGTTGTGGAAATGGCAATGAAAGTTGTTGTGGATTTTGGCTTGGAAATTGTGGAGCTTGTTGGTTTTGAAAAGATGGAGGATATTGATAAAATTGAGCAAATCTCCCATAAGGATTTTGCATCCCTTGTACCCATGGCTGATATGAATTTTTATGTTGGGGCCAAGGTTGTTGCCAAGGATTCCAATTTGGTGGGGTTTGAAGATTCATAGGGTTGTTAAACCCTTGAGATTGTTGTCCCTGCCAAGGTCTCCTTGCGACAAAACAGAGAGATTCTACTGAATTTGGATCTTCTTGAAAAACAGCTTTGAGTCCAGGGATTGATGGACAATCCTTGATCTCATGATTTTCTGAGCAAATCATACATGTTTCTACAACTTTTGCATCCAAGGGACATTCCCTTAAAGCATGTTTCTTTCTACATTTCGGACAAAAGATGGCTAAAGCATCCGTTTCTGCTTTCTGCTTGTTTTGGATTTTAAGGGTGTCTAGTTGTTCACTAAGACCCCCTAAGATATCAGTTTTAAACTCATCAAGCATATTACCAATCTCTGCCCTACTTACTGATCCAGTTGCAGATTTGTTAGCCCTAATAAGAGAAGAATCCCTAGGCCCTTTTCCAGTTTTAGATCTTCCCCTTGAGAATTGGATACATAGTTCGTTATATCATGAAATGGGAGTTGAGAAATGTCTCCTTTACCCATCATGTTTAAAATGTCTATCCATTCATCTCTAATGGCTTTTAATAGAAGGGCTTTCAAGGTTTCATTATCTAAGTTGCTCATCTTTGCTCTTTTCAAGTTGTATTGAAATCTTTCAATTAAGTCTTCCAAATTTTCATCTTCTTTTTGCATCATTTTGAATACCTCATCCTTGTGATTGGTGGGCATACAATAATCCAAGTATCTATCCAAAAATGTTTGTTTCATATCATTCCAAGTCCCGATAGATTGAGTGGCTAATCCCATGAACCATTTCAAAGCAGATCCCTTCAAGGTTGAAGGAAATAGTTTGAGTTTTTGAGAATCTTCCATATAGTCATAAGTTCGGCACACTACTTCAAACTCAAACAAAAATGTTTCAGGATCTTCACTTCGTAATCCATAAAAGTTAGGGAGAACATATGGTGAAATATTTTTCATTGTTGCATGAGTTTCCTCATCAACTATAGGGAATCCAAGAAAATCGTCCCTATTTCTACCATTATTTCCTTCACCATTGTTATCTTCATTATCTCCTCCTCCTCTATCTCCACCTCTATTTATTACTTCTTCTGCCATGATAGTTTCTTTAGAGTCCTTATAGTCCTTTAGTTCTTCTATCAAGGAAGGATGAGAGAAAGTTTCTTTGTTTTCTAAGTAGGCTTTAGTAGGTGGTGTAGGAGAATCCTCTAATTCAGCTGTTCTTTGGCTTCCAAAAATCTTAAGGCTAGGGGTAGATGATGGTGAATCTGGTCTATGCCTTGAAGAAGATGGAGTTGTAAAAATCGAACTCTTGGCTTTAGCTATAAACCTTCCCCTAGAATCTCTTGCTCTATGCATGTCATTTTTTTAGTTTTTTTTTAACAAAAGTTGGGCTAATAATTCTCTTTCTGATCTTCCAGATCACACTAGGTGCAAGAAGAGAGCATACTTAAGAAATTACTAAACCAATAACTCTTTTTTCTGATCCTCCAGATCACACTAGGTGCAAGAGGAGAGCATACTTCAAGAAGTTATCAAGTTTTCCCTTCTTTTATGATTTTATGTTTTTTTTTTAAGAAATTGGCTACCTAGTTACACTTCCCCGGCAACGGCGCCAAAATGTTTGGTCAAGTTAGTGTGTCCTAAATTGCTGCATTTAATTGTCAATCCGGGAATCGTAAGCTGATGAAGTGCGGCGCACTATATGTGCAAGATAACCTCTTTCTTATCTTTTTGTCGTTTTATGGTCTTTCTAAGGTGAAATGGAAATTCTAAAGTGAGAAACAAGCTTGGTTATAATTGTTCAAGGAAATGATATTCCCCTATAATGATTTACCAATCTCAAAACTTCAAAAGCAAATTGAAATTACAATGACAAAAGAAAGTAAACTGCTGAAATGGAAAGTGCTGTTAATCTAATGAATCAAAACAAGAAACTAGTGAATATGAAAACTAAACTATTCTTTCTGCCAACTGAACACAAAAGAAACTATGCTTATGGAAATTCAAAATTGCAATGAAAGAAATCTAAACCAGATTACATCAATTCATTTTCTGACCCTTCATCATTAGACCAGCTATGACTTGCGGAAGTAATCATAAACAACTTGTGTAATTGATATTTAATTTGCAGAAAGTAAACTAATACTAAACCATACACACATGATTCAATCCCTCGCCATCAGTCCAGCTGTGGCTTTCGGAGGCAATTGAAGATGTCATACATGATTCAATATATTTAAGTTTGCGGAAAAGAAACTAATACTAAACTACACACTTCATCATGCAGCCCCTCACCATCAGTCTAGCTGTGGCTTTCGGAGGAAACTGAAGACACTATGAGCAGCTTAATATATCTAATTTTGCAGAAAGGAAACTAATACTAAACTACACATTTCATCATGCAGCCCCTCACCATCAGTCCAGCTGTGGCTTTCGGAGGTAGCTGAAGACACCATGAGTAGCTTAATATGTCTAATTTTAACTACTGAATCAGATAAACAAAACTGAAATGCACAAAACAAAACTGAAGTAAACAAAGACTGTGAAAGAAAACTAGCAGCAGAATAATATCAGTTTCATATCATTAGCGAAAATACTATGAAAATGCCCCGGGGTGTCTACCTAAAACCTGCACAAGAAAACTGATCAGTGTCTTAACAATCATAAAAACATAAAAGACAGGAATGCAATGGAAATTACAGAAATGTATGAACAAAAATAAAACAACTATGAAATATGAACATGTAATGGGTTATGATACAATGACTGCTTAAAGAAATGAAATGAAAAATATATACATTAATACACAGAACCTCAGCTGAGCAGGGGCCCTCTACGCAGCTCTGGTATGATCTTCAAACACGAATTAAGTTATGAAACAGAGTTTTTCACATTAAAAAGAAAGTCATTACAGGCCGGTGGTATTACGGCTCAAGGCAGCGTAATCACCACATAACAGAGTACGCACATCAACTTAACAACTAACAACTATCAACTCACATTCACTAACTCTACGTGCGCATGCAAACGCTCTTTATAAAGCAATAAAATGTAACTGTTTCCTGAAGTTTATGATAGCAGCCAGCACGTAGACCACTAAGGCCACGGATTTAGGAGTATGGCCATGTTGGGAAATGGATCTATGGAAGGTGGGCGCTTAAATTCAACTCCAGAACTTTGCACAGATGTCAATTAACTTCCACAAGCTTGGGAAACGGCCGTATGGATGTTTCTATGCCACGAAACAGAGTCCCGCCGACATAGAACTCCACAGTTGACTTCCACGTGGATGGCTTTGACCGCGGCTTTCCTTGACGAATTTCATTGAACCAATAGGACACGAACCATGTCCTTGTCATTCCTAGCCTGCCCATGTGGCTCGTTTCCTTCGTCGACACCTGTAACATTGATTTCCACAAAATAGCTGCGGAAAGTTGCAGCGGCTGCGGAAAGTGACAAGTTTCCGCAGCTGTATGAACAAAATCTAAATCAAATAGAAAACACACAAACATAATTAAAAACCATGTTAGATACCCTTTTGCACATGATATTTGACAATTTTTGAGGTTTAGGTGAGTGAAAGAGATATGGAAAAGTGTATGGAAGAGAGACAAATTCGGGACTCAACAGAACATGAGGATGTTTCTAATAAGTTTTCATTCCAAAATTTTCATCATCAATAATGCTGAGAATGATTCTTCTTCAAAACTCTATTTTGAAGAAGAAATCGTCAAATTTATTTTTTGTAATAAATATGTAATTTTTAGGGTTTTTCAAGTTCTACAAATCTTCAGGCGTAGCCCTGGTTTCCTTTGCCGAAATCACATGCCAATCATCCCTGCAAAAAATTGCCAAGAGTTTCATCATTTCAACCAAAAAGTCAAAGTGGAAACAAAGCAGAGTTTGTATTAAATGTGAACGTGCCAAAGTTCTGCAACATTACAAAAGTGGGTTGGTCAAAATGAAAAATAAAAATGAATTGATATTTATAAGATTTTTTTTTTCAAGTTCAAGCTCCATTTTCATGCAAAGGTTATCACAAAGCAAAGAGGAAAATCGTGGAGGGCAGAGTCAGTAGTTTGAAGATGGAACTGTGGTGAGAAGGTCGCGACTAATTGGGAGAAGGTCGCGATGCATTGGGAGGTCGCGGTGCATACAGTCGCATTTCACAGTGTATTTTTCAATGTGCGCAGCGCAGAAGGCACGCGCGGCGCACTGGGTTGTGCGTGCAACGCACAGGGCTGCTACTCCAAATTTCTCATTGCCTCCGTCAAAATTCCAAATTTCTTGGCCCCTCAGCTTCATGTAAGTTCAAATCATTTGGTTATCGCCATTATTCAGTGTTGAGTGTGGTTTGAAACGTTGGTTTTGAAATTTTAAATGGTGAAAATATAAACCCTATATTCATATCCAAATCTGCTCCTTAGGGTTTTAAAATTGGTGGTTTAAAAAACAATTTTGTGCCAAACATTACATTCTCCATTGGTTTACTTCCTTTCACTGTTTTGCAATTATCACAGTCCCTCCCCTATTCCCCTCTATCAAAAAACCATTTATATCCCTTGTTCCCATTTATCCATATCCCTCAATCCTTTTATTCCTTATCATTATCCCTTTTCCCATATCATTTTCAAAATCCCCAAATCCCTAATTCCCAACAGTCAAGTGATTGTTAGCACACCTTAATCTCACTTGACAGTCCACTTTTCCCCATTGTCCCATATTCCTCATAGTCCCTCATTTCCCTTTTTACATTTGGCATTGAAAAAAAAACAGCAATTTATCATTTTCAAACCAAATATACACTTGTCATAGACCTTGCAGCACCATGACAGACACCGAGTCATCATATGAGAAAGACAGTGATTCTACCACAGAGCTTCATGTACCGAGAAGGCCTCGTAAAGGAGGCAGACATGTGAGGGAGGAGCCCACCTCATTGACTCAGTTGGAGGTTTGCCCACTTGCCATGGCATGTTTCCGAGAGCTGTCATGCTATCAATATTGTGAGAGGATTTCTCAGATTCGACATCATCAGGAGTTAGCTCGGTTGTTTGTTTTACATTTGCGATATGGTCAGGCTACACTCGCTGGTTTAAATTTCACCATGACACCAGAAACCATTTCTCAGGCAACATGAATACCGAATGTAGGTGAGGAGTGAAACAAAAGATAGCAGGTGGATAGAGTTCATTACGAGCCATACATCAGGCCTGGCTATCTGAGGTAGCTCAGCAGGGTATTCCCATTTTGATTTCTGAAGGAATCTTATGCACCATTGATGAGACTCATTATCAGGTACTTCAGTTGTGAGGGCCGGTTCTCACGCCTTTATGCATACCACATTAGGTTGTTGATGCATTTCATGAGAGTGAGGATGATGAAAATTCCATATTTCATGTGCCGAAACATAGAGAGGATGACTACTCTTGTGTAGAAGAAGACTCCAGAGCAGCAGCACAACAACATTTATCATTATGTGCTCATAAAGATGATTGTGGTACATCAACTTGGATTGTAGGGCATTGCATGGGAAGAGTTCATTTCCCGTGACTTCTTTACATCCCCTTAGCCTCCTCCAGAGATTTTTCATGATGCAGGTGAGCCTTCACATCAGTTTGAAGGTCCTGAGACTGAGCCTATCATTGGTGTGCCAGTATTTGTTACTTATCAGAGAGGCACGAGATCATTGTTTGCATCAACCCGACGAGTACTATCTCCACCCGGGGTGGAAGGGGTCTCGTTGTCGTTGTCATCAGCACAGGTATAGGTATAGGACAGAGGAAAGAGGCCTACGTAGGAGGAAGGCCCTTCAGGAGGTCAGGATATTGATTTTACATTGATTGATGTGGACATGAGCTCTCCAAACTCAAAACTGAGAGAGATCATTCAGGAGCAGAAAAATGAGATCAGCACATTGACCGAGAAGTTGCAGAGAGCTCAATGGATAATTAACTATTTGGAGCAGTAGAATAAGCATCTGGAGGATCAGCAGACACTCATGGAGTTGCAAAAAATTTGCGAGAACCGGCAAGCTGCCCGAAGAAGCCCATCTGAGATGACACCTATCGAGCGAGAGATTGAGGCCGATAGAGAGACATGGATGGAGAGGGTCAACATGAATCTTGAGAAGCTGTTGGAGGAAGCCAAAAAAGAGAAAAACATGCTCTGACACATGAAGAACCACTATTGGGCACGCACACATGTTTGCAAAGCAAGGATCAAGATCCTAAAAGCAAGGCTGAGAAGGGCACTGAGGAGGCGAAAAAGACATGATCGGATTCAAATCTTGGCCGAAGCTTTGTTGGATGAGCATGGTACTTGATGAGGGACCTTTAGTCCAAAATTCAAGGAATTTGGAGAAAATTTTGTCATTTTTTATTTTTTGGTCACAAAACAGAATTTTCTGCCTGACGCGTAGCGCCACCTTGCGCGCGCTTACGATTGGGAGATCCTCTGGAGGAAAACTTGATATTTATGGATTTTTTATGAAAATTTATGTATGCTCAGGAATGACCTAATAATTTCATCAAGTTTTGGGTGGGCTAAAGGGTCAAAAACACCTTGAAAATGGCATTTCTGCGACTTTTTGCACACACAGGAACCAGTCTTGGGAGATTGAACTTTTAAAGGGGAAAATGGACACCAAATCCATAAATTCCACTTGGGATGGAAAGTAGACAGGTAGGGATTTCCAACTAGCTATCATGAGATCAATTTGGACCTTGGGAAGGGCCTCAAAAACAGCTCCAAAGTTGTGTTACACATAGAGATTTTGGGCGTGACGCATAGAGGATTTTGGCCTATTTTTCACTCCACAGCTCATAATTTTGCCTATTTTTGGCCAGTTTTACTTTTTGATGTAAATATTGATCTATATTGATGTAATTTAATGACCATGATGTAATTTTGGCACATTTTTACTTGTTCTAGAAGACTCATTCACCAAAAGGTGAAATGTGAGTGAATGGATCAGTTTCCTAACATATAGAGGCAAGTTGTTTCATGGCCTATTTTCTAGTTCCTAGTTTAGATATGGTTGAAACAGCTCCTATAATGATGAGATCAAACCCTAGAGGCATGGAAATGGGTTAGGCTTGTCTATATTATGTATTTTCTCAGAAATTTTCAGGGTTGGACATTTGGGATTGCATAGGACTTCATTGTACATTCATTCTGCAATTTTGGCAAAGGAATAGACCAGGGTTTGCAACCCTCTTTGGGATCCTTATGGCTCTGTGTTTTGATGATGTTTTTCTCCATATATTTTTAAGTTCATTCATGTTTCTTTTTATCATTTCTCTGCACCTTTCTTCTTAAATTAAGCAATTCAGTGTTAAAGGTAGAATTCAGTAGCTTGCTCTACTCTGCCTTTTGTTTTGTTTAGTTTTACATGTTTTCATCTGTTTGAGGAGGAATCTTGAGAACCTATTGCCCTCTTCAGCTCCTCACCAGTCTGATCCTTTCATTCAATCAATATAAAAAATCAAAATTCTTGCTTTCCTCGCCCCAATTATAACTCTGCAAAAACTCGGCCTAATCCCCGCACCCAAAACTGCCTTTCCCGTTTTTCCAACAAAACCCCCAAAAATCAAACTCAAACTCCTTTATTTATATACCTAGCCTAAAATTAGTTGTTTTTACAGTCATCTCAATCCCTATTGCTTACTTTTCTCTGAGATTGACCCGGAGAGAGCCCTCTCCTATTCTGGTAGGGCTAGCTTACAGACTGAGCGTGGTTTGATGTTACCCTGAACTCTGTCTTCCTTCAGCCTAAGGTAGATTTAGGCAATAACATAGTGGCGACCATACTGGAGAGAAAATGTTTTTCTTGTTGGTTTTATTTGTTTCATAAGCTATAGACGGAGCCTGAAGTTATGCCAGGTAGCCTTCGAAACGCTTTTGCTTTGCATTAGCGGAAGTAGATAAACGCTGCTTCAGTCAATCTCCGGTCTAGCTTGTGAACATGACACTTGACTTATGAATTACCCTAGTATATCAGATCGTTCTGGACTTTTGGGTGATTGAGTATAGAATTTGATAGGCTGAAACAAGTTGGTTTTGTCCTTTGATTTATGAATAGATCAACACACTGGCTTCCAGAAGACATACTAGATCAAATCTCGATCCTGATCCGCCTCCAGTGTATGAAAATCCCAATCTGATTGCAAGAATCCATCGAAGAGAAAGTCCCCTGATTCCTCTTTTTAAATCTCATTCATGTCCCGCTATTTTTAAATATATTGAAGATCTCGATTTTGATGAGCAGTTTGAGTTGTCTTTGTTTGAAACTAAGTCTGAAAGTGCTCTTGATTCCACTGTCATAAATCCTGAGTTTATTAAATATCTTGAAATCGAACAAGCCAAAAAATCCATTGATAGTTACATCTTAAACATTCAAAACTCTATTGCGGCAACTAATATTCCTGAGTTTATCGAATCTGCATCTGAAACTCTTGGTCCCTCAGTAGTTACTTCTGATTCACAAGTTCACGCCGAGCCTTCTTTCATTCCTACCATTCCCGTGCAACCATCTATATATGATCAAAAATCTGCAGTAGTTCCTCCTCCATCTCCACCACATACACCTCGTACAGATACTTCTCCTACTCCACCCGTTTCTCCAAGACAGATTATAAATCCACCAAGAGAAATGGCTGCTAGATTTGCACCTCTTGTCTTGCCCCAGAACTTGGATGCCATGCCCGCTGATTATCAGAGTAAGATCCCATTGTTTGATGGAACTCCTCAGAGTGTTCCTGCTCAGAAAAATATTGATAGAATGACAGAATTCTTTGATCTCCATGAAATTGATGAAGAAAATGTCACCATGAGATTGTTTGTGCAAAATTTTGGAGGTGAGGTACGTAAGTGGTTCAGAGCTTTGCAGTATAGAAGTATTGCTACATTGGCCGAGCTTCAGAGACAGTTTCTAGATCGGTGGGAAATAAAGAAATATCCACTTCAAATCACTTCTGAATATACTAAGATCAAGCGCAATGCTGGTGAGTCCGTCCAAGACTATATTACCATATTTAATGCGGTTTATAATGCAATTCCTGATGATTTGAGGCCATCTAAGAAGTTTTCTTTGTTAAAATTCCCAGATGGTTTTGATTCGGACATGGCCTATTCATTACGGGAAAGAGATCCACCCACTTTGGAGGACATGCAGAAGATTGCAGTGAGTGTTGAGGCAAATTTGAATGACAAGAGAGCTAGATTGAGAGCTTAGAAGAAAGTCGTAATAAAGGAAGAAGCTTCTACATCAGATCAGCTAATTCGCAAGGTGGAAAAAATGATCAAAAGGTTCACACTTGATAAGCCCAAACCGCAAATCCGAAATCCCAATTTCCATGGTCAGCAGCAGCCACAATTTAGGATTAAACAATGAGAGCAGCGAGCACAAGAACCAGCAGTCCAGCAGCAAGTAAAGACACCTTTTCAGAAGAATTTTGTTGGTCAGGATTTAGATGATGAAGATGATGTAGTAGGGGAGGAAAATCACTTCTTTACTCTCGATGATTTGCCCATTTATATCACTGAATATGAGGAGTATGCAGAAATTTCAGCTGTACAAAGAGATGAGAATTTTATGTTGGCCAATGATGCAGCTCTTGAGGAAGAATCGGATGAGTATCAGAGAGGTTATATGAATTCCTTGTCAGCCCAGCAGAAGCAATATTCTCTTAGAAACAGAGATGTTCCTGTCAACCCAATCCAAAAGAGAAAGGAAGTTTTAGCACCTAAAAACGATTCACCTGTTGCACAAAAGAAAGCAAAAGAGATAGTTGATCCCGTTGCCACCAAGTCATCATCAGTAGAAAAATCAAATCAGCCAATTACATCAAGGGAGAAGGCTGAAAGGAAAGATGTTCCAGCCAAAGAGATCGAAAAGAATTCAGCCTTTAGTTTGGAGAATGAGATTTCTAAATTAAAGGTATCCATTCCCTTGACTGAAATAATGAAGAACAACAGTTATAGAGGTCAAGTTTCTAAAATTTTGAATTTCAATCCTATGTCTGATATGGTGAATATTGAAGATGATCAACCTGAACTGATATTTGGACCATCTTTAGATGGTGAGTCTCTAGATAGCGAAGTGCCTCCTTTTTATATCAGTCTTCTATTGCATGAGTTTGTATTGCATAATGCCATGTTTGATTCTGGTGCTTCCCATAATCTTATGCCGAAGGCAATCATGGAGAAGCTGGGTTTGGACATCACTAGGAAGTACCATGATCTTTATTCGTTTGATTCTAGTAGAGTGAGATGTATTGGGCTCATTAAAGACTTGGTTGTTAGTTTGGATCAGATTCCAACCAAGAATGTTTTGATGGACGTAGTTGTGGCAGACATTCCTCCCAGATTTGGTATGCAACTTTCCAGATATTGGGGAGAAAAATTGAAAAGGACATTACAATTATATTTCTCCTATGCAACGATTCCCATGTTTGGCCAAATGAGAAAGTTTTACCGGGAACAAAAAATGAAGTACATGATTACAAGCAAGGAGAAACCGGTTAATCATCCGATTAATTATTTACATACAGATTTAGAGTCTTTTGTTTTGTATACCGATAGTTTTAATGATGTAGATAGTCAGTTAGTTCAAGTAGAAGATATTCCAGAGATTATTGAGAATTTCAGAGAAGTTTTGAAGAAAGAAAGGCAAAAACCGGACAACACAGTTGAGCAATCAGCTAAAGATAGTGGACAGCAAGCAGAAAAAATAGAGCTAGCACAATTTCAGCACTTAGAAGATGATGAAGAGGGTCTATGGACCATGGATTTTGATGGTGCAGTGGGAAATGATGGTGCTGGAATTGGTATTTGGGTACGTAATCCTTTTTCCGCTCCAAACAAGGTGCCTAGTAATGTACGGGTTTGTTCTTACAAGTTAGCATTCGATTGTTCGAACAATGATGCTGAGTACGAAGCTCTGATTGCTGGCCTAAAAATTCTTAGAAAGCTGAATGCTAAGAGAATTGCAGTCTATGGCGACTCTGAATTGGTGAGTAAGCAAGTGAAGGGTGAATACCAAATGAAGCATCCCCGAATGCGGGCTTACCGAAATGCTGTTCTTGATATTTTGAAGTTGTTTTCAGATTATACCATGACTTTTATTCCTTGCATTCAAAATGGAATTCCAGATGCACTTGCTAAGGTAGCAAGTAATTTGAAGATCCCAATGAATTCAAGTAATAAGTTCGAAATCCATGTGAAGCACCGTCCTACCATCTCGGATAATCAAATATGTTGGCAAGTTTTCCAAGATGATGATGAGATTAATGAATTTTTTCAAAACAAAGGTAAGTTCAAAGATACCTCAATTGATGTAGAATATGATGATGGTGAAGTTGATGTGCAAGTCAATCAAATGGAAGTGTTGCAGCTGAAAGATAATGTTATTCCTAAAGGTTTGATACCTTTATAAGAGCTCTTTGATCAGGATGATGTAGCTAAAAGACCAACCTTGCGGCCAACTGAAAAGGGAGTTGAAGATGTAAACATCGGAACAGCTGAGAATCCAAAGATGGTGAAATTTTCAAAAGCATTGCCACCGGAGTTAAAGGCTAAATATATCATTTTTTTGTCCTCTTTTGCTGATGTTTTTTCTTGGGATTATTCAGACTTGAAGACGTATGATATGAATATAATTCAACACACTATTCCAATCAAGCCTAATCAGAAGCCTTTCAGACAGAAGCTAAGAAGAATCAACTTGAAGTTGCTGCCATCAATTGAGAAGGAGGTAAACAGGTTTTACAAAGCAGAAATCATTGTTCCCATCAGATTTTCTGATTGGATTTCCAATTTGGTGCTAGTGCGAAAAAAGACAAGTGAGATTCGGTTGTGCATTGATTTCTGAAATCTGAACAAGGTGTCATTGAAAGAAAATTATCCATTGCCCAAAATGGATCATATACTTCAGCGAGTAGTTGGAGCATCTCGTATGTCACTACTCGATGGTTACTCTGGGTATAACCAAATTCTGGTCCATGAGGACGACAGAGACAAAAAATCGTTCACCACTCCGTGGGGAACTTTCCACTATGCCAAGATGTCTTTCGGTTTAAAGAATGCTGGTACGACATTTCAGTGGGCGATGGACATGGATTTTGTGAATGAGAAGGATGTTTTTCTTGTTATATACCTTGATGATTTGACGGTCTTTTCCAATTCTGATGAAGAGCATATGTATCACTTGAAAATTGTCTTTCAAAAGTGCAGAAAATATGGTGTGTCACTTAATCCGAAGAAGAGCTTGTTTGCCATGGATGAGGGCAAACTACTTGGTCACATTATTTCAAAATATGGCATTTGTATTGATCCAGCATGTGTAGAAGAAATTCAACAAATTGACCCTCCCCGGAACAAGAAGGAGATTTAGTCTTTTAATGGTAAGATGAACTTTTTACGCCGCTTTGTGCCTAATCTTGTTGAACATTTAAGAGAGATTACAAACATGCTTAAAAAAGACAGCCAAGTGAAGTGGATTGAAGAGGCTGTAAAGTCCTTTAATTTGGTGAAGTTGGAACTCTCTTCAGCTCCAGTTTTAATCAGCCCAAATTACACCCAAGATTTTATTTATTTTTCATTTGCTTTAGAGCATACCATGGAAGCTGTGTTAATGCAGAAAAGAGATGAGCATGAGAAGCCAATAGCTTTTTTCAGTCGAACTATAAGAGATGCAGCCTTGAAATATAACATCATTGAGAAGCAAGCTCTAGCAATGGTAAAAGCAATAAAGGATTTCCAGGTATACATTCTGCATTCTCATATTTTGGCTTATGTTCCTAACGCTGCCGTGAAAGATGTTTTAGTACAAACTGATCCGGAAGGAAGATGAGGCAAGTGGATTGTAGCTTTGCTGGAGTATGATGTGGAGATAAAGCCCACGAAGCTTATCAAAGGACAGGGGCTGGTGAAGCTTATGGCTGAATCGAATTTGCATGCACTAGACATAAATCTTATTGTTGCTATGTCTGATGAGGATGAGGAGAATTCGCCACTTCAGGTATCGGAAATTTTTTTTGCTTCTCCGTGGTATTCATATATTGTGTATGTTCTTCAAAATTTGTCACCACCGCCCGGCATGACTAAAAACAAAGGTAGAAATCTGAAGTTGAAGGCTGCAAAATTTTGTATTTTGAATTTTGCACTTTATTGGAAAATCCTGGTGGTGTTTTGTTTAATTGTTTGGTGGAAGAAGAAGCGAAGCAGGTAATGGAAGATTTCCATAAAGGAGACTGCGGGGGTCACCTTTTTTGGAAAACAACGGCTAATAAGAATTTGAGAGCGGGATACCATTGGCTGACATTGTTCGCTGATGTGTATAAGACTGTCAAAAGCTGCCATGAGTGCCAGATTTTTGAAGGAAGACAGAAATTATAGCCTTTTCCGCTTAAGCCCATTGAGGTGAGTGCTCCATTTCAGCAGTGGGGTTTGGATTTCATTGGGGATATCCATCCTCCTTCTTCATCTCAGCATAGATGGATCCTCACGTCGACATATTATTTCATGAAATGGATCGAAGCAATTCCCACCAGGCAAGCTACAGATGCGGTAATAATTTCATTCCTTGAGAATAACATTTTGTCTCGTTTTGGTTGCTCGAATAAGATAATTACTAATAACGCAGCAGCTTTCAAATAAAAAATGATGGTTGAGTTTTGTAACAAGTATCACATCACTTTGGGACACTCAACTGCTTATCATCTGCAAGGCAACGGATTGGCGGAATCTTCCAACAAATATTTGGTCAAAATCATTAAAAAGTTGCTGGAAATCAATAAAAAGGGTTGGCATAAAAATTTAGTCAATGCACTATGGGCGGACCGAGTGAGTCAGAAAAAATCCATTGGTATGTCTCCCTTTGAGTTGGTATATGGAGTAGACACGGTGTTTCCTACCTCCCTTGTTGTTTCGGTGGTCAAGCTTCTTCAAGAAGCTGGCAGTGAAGAAAGCCATATGCAGAGAAGAATAAATCATATGATTCATTTGCAGCAAATGACAGATGAATTTTTTCAGAACACATTCAAGTTGCAGGAGAGAATTAAGAAAATCTATGACAGGAAAACAAAGGCGGACAAATTCCAATTGGAGGAAGTATTGCTGAAATGGGATGCTAGAAATGAGGACAAAGGTAAGCACTGTAAGTTTGAAAATATCTGGAAAGGACCCTTTAAAATTGTTGCATATCGAGGTCAGAATGATTTTCTTCTGAAGGAGATGAACGGGGAAGATTGTCCAGGAGGGCCGGTCAATGGTCGGCTGCTCAAGCGGTATCATTTCTAAGATGTTTTCTGCTGATCACATTGTCATTGTACATACCATTTATTTCAGTTTCATTGCAAGTGTGTGCTGTGATCTTTTCTTCAGTTTGGGGCCCAAAGTGAAGGCTATAATTCTGAAGATGGATTGCAGTTTTGGTTTGAGTTTGTCGAAGTCAGTTTTGGTTTAGTCATTTCAGTTTTAGAGTTGAGTCATATTTTCAGTCAATAAATCAGTCAACAGTCTTATGTTTCTTTGTCAAAATAATGGACTCCATAGCCCAATGGACGAAGGCACTGCCTACTCTTCCAGAAATATGTAGTTCTTGGCACCTCCCAGGAGCGACCATCCCCATTGGAGCCAATGTTAGAGTCCGTACAGTCATACCTCCGTCAGAGATCAAAAAATCTTTGTTGCATTTCATTTTAGGTGTCTCATTCATCCAATAAGTTGCATTCCATTAGAAGCATAGATTATCTGACGGAAGGGTCTTGTCTCTCATTTTCCCTCATGTCATGTATCTGCTGGTTTGTGTCTGATCATTAAAGTTCATCAAAATTCATTAAAGTCAATTTTACAATCATTCATAGTCATGGATGGTCTTTTGGTCAGCAAAGAGTCTTTTTAGTCATTAGGTCTAGGGTTTCGTCTTCAAAAATGTCAAATAATGCCAGTAGGCACATAAGGATGTTTCTAATAAGTTTTCATTCCAAAATTTTCATCATCAATAATGCTGAGAATGATTCTTCTTCAAAAATCTTTTTTGAAGAAGAAATCGTCAAATTTATTTTTTGTAATAAATATGTAATTTTTAGGCTTTTTCAAGTTCTACAAATCTTCAGGCGCAACCTTGGTCTCCTTTGCCGAAATCACATGCCAATCATCCCTGCAAAAAATTGCCAAGAGTTTCATCATTTCAGCCAAAAAGTCAAAGTGGAAACAAAACAGAGTTTGTATTAAATGTGAAAGTGCCAAAGTTCTGCAACATTACAAAAGTGGGTTGGTCAAAATGAAAAATCAAAATGCATTGATATTTATAAGATTTTTTTTTTCAAGTTCAAGCTTCATTTGCATGCAAAGGTTATCACAAAGAAAAGAGGAAAATCGTGGAGGGAAGAGTCAGTAGTTTGAAGCCAGAACTGTGGTGAAGTAGTTGCGCGACGCGTTGGGCGAAGTTCGCGACGCATTGGGAGGTCGCGGCGCATACGGTTGCATTTCACAATGTATTTTTCAACGTGCGCGGCGCACAAGGCACGCGCGGTGTATTGGGTTGTGCACACGGCGCACAGGGCTGCTACTCCAAATTTCTCATTGCCTCCGTCAAAATTCCAAATTTCTTGGCCCCTCAGCTTCATGTAAGTTAAAATCATTTGGTTATCGCCATTATTCAGTGTTGAGTGTGGTTTGAAACGTTGGTTTTGAAAGTTTAAATGGTGAAAATATAAACCCTATATTCATATCCAAATCTGCTTAGGGTTTTAAAATTGGTGGTTTAAAAAACAATTTTGTGCCAAAAATTACATTCTCCATTGGTTTACTTCCTTTCACTGTTTTGCAATTATCACAGTCCCTCCCCTATTCCCCTCTGTCCCAAAACCATTTATATCCCTTGTTCCCATTTATCCATATCCCTCAATCCTTCTATTCCTTATCATTATCCCTTTCCCCATATCATTTGCAAAATCCCCAAATCCCTAATTCCCAATAGTCAAGTGATTGTTAGCACACCTTAATCTCACTTGACAGTCCACTTTTCCCCATTGTCCCATATTCCTCACAGTCCCTCATTTCCCTTTGTACATTTGGCATTGAAAACAAAACACCAATTTCTTATTTTCAAACCAAATATACACTTTTCATAGATCTTGCAGCACCATGACAGACACCGAGTCATCATATGAGCAAGACAGTGATTCTACCACAGAGCTTCATGTACCGAGAAGGCCTTGTAAAGGAGGCATACATGTGAGGGAGGAGCCCACCTCATTGACTCAGTTGGAGGCCTGCCCACTTGCCATGGCATGTTTCCGAGAGCTGTCATGCTATCAGTATTGTGAGAGGATTTCTCAGATTCGACATCATCAGGAGTTAGCCCGGTTGGTTGTTTTACATTTTCAAGATGGTCAGGTTACACTCGTTGGTGTAAATTTCACCTTGACACCAAAAACCATTTCTCAAGAAACAGGAATACCGAATGTATGTGAGGAGTGGAACAAAAGA
The DNA here is from genome assembly GCA_034641835.2 of Pinus albicaulis. NCBI lineage: Eukaryota > Viridiplantae > Streptophyta > Pinopsida > Pinales > Pinaceae > Pinus > Pinus albicaulis. Next base: position 554,820,738 of record CM076577.1, on the reverse strand, counting down.
CAACAGGTGGATAGAGTTCATTACGAGCCATACATCAGGCCTGGCTATCTGAGGCAGCTCAGCAGGGTATTCCCATTCCAATTTATGAAGGAATCTTATGGACCATTGATGAGACTCATTATCAGGTACTTCAGTTGTGAGGGCCGGTTCTCATGCCTTTATGCATACCACATCAGGTTGTTGATGCATTTCACGAGAGTGAGGATGATGAACATTCCATATTTCATGTGCCGAAACATAGAGAGGATGACTACTCTTGTGTAGAAGAAGACTCCAGAGCAGCAGCACAACAACATTTATCATTATGCGCTCATCAAGATGATTGTGGTACATCAACTTGGATTGCAGGGCATTGCACGGGAAGAGTTCATTTCCCGTGACTTCTTTACAGCCCCTCAGCCTCCTCCAGAGATTGTTCATGATGCAGGTGAGCCTTCACATTAGTTTGAAGGTCATGAGACTGAGCCTATCATTGGTGTGCCAGCATTTGTTACTTATCAGAGAGGCACGAGATCATTATTTGCAGCAGCCTGACGAGTACTATCTCCACCCAGGGTGGAAGGGGTCTTGTTGCCATCGTCATTAGCACAGGTACAGGTACAGGATAGAGGAAAGGGGCCTACATAGGAGGAAGTCCCTTCAAGAGGTCAGGATACTGATTTTACATTGATTGATGTGGACGTGAGCTCTCCAAACTCAAAACTGAGAGAGATCATTCAGGAGTAGAAAACTGAGATCAGCACATTGACCGACAAGTTGTAGAGAGCTCAATGGATCATTAACTATTTGGAGTAGTAGAATAAGTAGCTGGAGGATCAGAAGACACTCATGGAGTTGCAAAACATCTGCGAGAACCGACAAGCTGCCTGAAGAAGCCCATCTGAGATGACACCTATCGAGCGGGAGATTGAGGCCGATAGAGAGACATGGCTAGAGAGGGTCAACATGCATCTTGAGAAGTTATTGGAGAAAGCCAAAAAATAGAAAAACATGCTCTGACACATGAAGAACCACTATTGGGCATGCACACATGTTTGCAAAGCAAGGATCAAGATCCTAAAAGCAAGGCTGAGAAGGGCACTGAGGAGGCGCAAAAGACATGATCGGATTCAAATATTGGCTGAAGCTTTGTTGGCTGAGCATGGTACTTGATGAGGGACCTTCAGTCCAAATTTCAAGGAATTTGGAGAAAATTTTGTCATTTTTGAATTTTTTGGTCACAAAACAGGTTTTTCTGCCCGACGCGTAGCGCCACGTTGCGCGCGCTTACGATTGGGAGATCCTCTGGAGGAAAACTTGATATTTATGGATTTTTTATGAAAATTTATGTATGCTCAGGAACGGCCTAAGAATTTCATCAAGTTCTGTGTGGCCTAAAGGGTCAAAAACACCTTGCAAATGGCATTTCTGCCACTGTTTGCACACACAGGAACCAGTCTTGGGAGATTGAAGTTTTGGAGGGGAAAATGGACACTAAATTAAGAAATTCCACTTGGGTTGGAAAGTATACAGGTAGGTATTTCCAACGAGCTATCATGAGCTCAATTTTGACTTCAGGAAAGGCCTAAAAATCAGCTCCAAAGTTGTGCTACGCATAGAGATTTTGGGCGCGGCACATAGAGGATTTTGGCCTATTTTTCACTCCACAGCTCAGAATTTTGCCTAGTTTTGGCCAGTTTTACTTTTTGATGTAGCTCTTGATATATATTGATTTAATTTCAAGACCATGATGTAATTTTGGCACATTTTTACTTGTTCTATAATATTCATTCACCAAAAATGTGAAATGTGAGTGAATGGATCAGTTTCCTAGCATATAGAGGCAAGTTGTTTGATGGCCTATTTTCTAGTTCCTAGTTTAGATATGGTTGAAACAACTCCTAGAATGATGAGCTCGACCCCTAGAGGCATGTAAATGGGTTAGGCTTGTCTATATTATGTATTTTCTCAGACATTTTCAGGGTTGGACATTTGGGATTGCATAAGACTTCATTGTACATTCATTCTGCAATTTTGGAAAAGGAATAGACCAGGGTTTGCAACCCTCTTTGGGATCCTTGTGGCTCTGTGTTTTGATGATGTTTTTATCCATATATTTGTAAGTTCATTCATGTTTCTGTGTAGCATTTCTCTGCACCTTTCTTCTTAAATTAAGCAAATCAGTGTTAAAGGTAGAATTCAGTAGCTTGCTCTGCTCGGCCTTTTGTTTTGTTTAGTTTTACATGTTTTCATCTGTTTGAGGAGGAATCTTGAGAACCTCTTGCCCTCTTCAGCTCCTCACCAGTCTGATCCTTTCATTCAATCAATATAAAACATCAAAACACTTACTTTCCTCACCCCAATCAGAACTCTGCAAAAACTCGGCCTAATCCCCGCACCCAAAACTGCCTTTCCCTTTTTTCCAACAAAACCCCCCAAAATCAAACTCAAACTCCTTTATTTATACACCTAGCCTAAAATTAGTTGTTGTTACAGTCATCTCAAGCCCTATTTCTTGCTTTTCGCTGAGATTGACCCGGAGAGAGCCCTCTCCTGTTCTGGTAGGGCTAGCTACCAGACTGAGCGTGGTTTGATGTTACCCTGAACTCTGCCTTCCTTCAGCCTGAGGTAGATTTAGGCAATAAAACTCCTGAAGAGATTCAAGTGTACACTAGCCTTTTTGTGAATTTTGAGATTTTTTCGCATGGTATTATGAAGAGATGCCTGGGATCGATCCCAGTATCGTCGTGCACGAAATTCCCACCTATCTGGGTGCGAAGCCTGTGTGTGAACGTGTACGCCCAGTACATCCTCAAAAAGCTGCTACTATAAAGCAGAAGTTGAGAAACTTCTTAAAGCAGGCTTCATATATCCAATCCCCCTGATAGAATGGGTTTCAATATTGTCCCTGTAGATAAGAAGCAAGGCACAATTTGGGTCTATGTTGGCTACTGAGACATCAATCGGGCTTGCCCTAAGGACAACTACCCCACTCCCTTTATAGATCAAATCATCGATGATTGTGCAGGGAGTGAGATATATTCCCTTATGGACGAATTTTCGGGTTATAATAAAATTAATATTTTACCCTCCGATCAACATAAGACCGCCTTCATCTGTCTGTGGGGCACATTCGCCTACAAGAAGCTCCCGTTCGACTTGAAAAATTCTGGAGCCACCTTCCAGCGTGCCATGTCCTACGTCTTACATGACATACATAATATTGTTCAGCCATATCTGGATGACCTACCGACTCACTCAGCCCGGCGCGAAGACCATCCCGAACATCTCCACCAGATTTTTCTCTGTTGTAGAGATTACAACATCAGGCTTAATCCTCACAAGTGCGTCTTCTGCATTGACTCTGGTCGTATTTTGGGATTCATTGTCTCTAAAGAAGGAATTCTCCTTGACCCTCTCAAGGTCGAGGCTATTGTTAATCTCACCTCCTCGTCCTCGTTGCATCAACTTCAGAGTCTTCACGGGAAAGTGAATTTCTTACGTCGCTTTATCCCGAACTATGAAAAAGTGGCCAAAGGGTTTACACAACTTCTAAAATAAGACATTCCCTTCCATTGGGATGAGATTTCTTGGCAATCGTTTGATAAAATTAAGACGTTGCTTGTCAACGCTCCATTAATACGTCCTCCCAACTATCATCACGACTTTACCCTCTATTTGGCTGTTGCATTTAGCACAACTGCCATGGTTCTGGTACAGGATGATGATGATGGAAACAAACACGTGGTTTATTATCTATCTTAGAATCTCCTCGACACTGAAACACATTATGCTCACGTCGAGAAGTTGGAGCTTGCCATGGTCCAGGCTGCTCAGCAATTTCGCCATTACATTCTGTTGCGCACGGTAACTGTGATTTCCGACTGCAACCCCATGACTTAAACTTTGTCTCGACAATTGCTAGGGGACAAGTACTCCAAATGGATTGTGATCCTTCAGGAGTTCGATTTGGAGTTCACTACTTCCAAATCCAATAAGTCACTGGTTTTTACTGATCTCATCTGCTGTCTCCCTACTGACTCTGTTCCATCTCAATCCGAGGATCACATCCTGGATGAAACTCTCTTTCTAATCAGCACTCTCGATCCATGGTACGGAGATATCATTGTGTACCTTCAGACATCTAACTTTTGGTCCAAGTTGATGAAGGATGCTCGACGTCGCGTTCGGCATCAACCGCAACCATATCGCATTGTCAGAGATACCTTGTATCGTGTCGGAGTCGATTCTGTGCTCCACCGATGTTTGACCTTGGAAGAGGCTGAGAAAGTTTTGAATGACTGTCACAGTGGCGTCTGTGGTGGTTACATGTCCATTTATTCTACTTCCCAGAAGATTCTGTGTGCTGGTTACTTCCGGCTGTCTATATTTAAAGACTGTATTGTTGCAGTAAGAAAGTGTCATGCATGCCAGATCTTCCAACGCAAGATGCGTGTGCCACCCCTCCCATTACATCCTGTCATTACCGTAGGCCCTTTTTCCAAATGGGGCATTGATTTTATGACTTATAACCCTCACTCGGCTGGGGGGCATGCTTATATCATCGTTGCCGTAGATTACTTCACCAAGTGGTCTGAAGCGATGCCTACATTGGCTGCAGACGATAAGACAGCTGCTCAGTTCATTTTCAACCATGTGATCACACGTTTCGGCATTCCTCAAGCCATCATCACCGATCATGGCACTCATTTTTGGGACTACATGATGGCAGAGCTGACATCGAAGTTGGGCTTGTGTCATGACAGCCCGATGCCATACTATCCTCAGGAAAATGGCCAGGTTGAGGCTGTGAACAAGGCGCTTGTCACGATGCTTCAACGAACAATTGGTATACACAAATCCAACTGGCATCTCCAATTGTTCTTATCTCTCTGGGCCTGCCGGACGTCAGTGAAGAGCGCAACCAGATTGACACCTTTCCAGTTGGTGTATGGTCTGGAAGCTACTCTTCTAGTTGAATGTGAGATCCCTTCACTGAAGTTGGCTGTGGAATTACTGCCTGACACTTCCCGTGAGGAAGAACGTCTTCTAAATCTGGAAATATTGGAAGAAACTCGCCGCTTGGCTTCTTTGGTTATCGACGCACAGAAAAAGCGGGTTAAAGCTCATTTTGATCAAACAGTTTCTCCACGCTCTTTTATCGAAGGGGACCTCGTCCTCTTTTATGATCAAGCACATGATAAGCTTGGGGCAGGAAAATTCCAGCCTATGTGGGATGGGCCCTATATCGTTAAACGTGTATTAAAAAATGGGGCCTATGAGCTAATCAATTATGAAGGTCTTCCTTGGGCGCAACCCAGAAATGGGTTGTACCTGAAGAAGTATTACGCTTGAATAATTCTTGTGTAGTGTGTGTACATAGGTGATTTCTTCATTTTTGTGCGTGTGGTGTGGTGTGCTTTGTAAGTGTTTTCTGCTGATTGGGTCTTCCTGATTGTGCAGATGTGTATTACTCCTTATGTCGGTTTCATGGATGGTGCCTCTTGTAGTACCAGGAATCTGTCTTTGGCAGCCTGGGTAATCTATAATCCTGCTGGTGAGTTAGTTAATTTACAAGGTGTTTGTCTAGGGCCTGCTACAAATAATGTCGCGGAATATAGTGCCATTTTGGCATTATTGAATGAGGTCATTAACCTCGGTATTCGTGCATTACTTGTATATCTGGACTCACAGCTTGTAGTGTTATAGCTCAATGGTCATTATTCAGTTAGGAACCCATCCATTTTTAGACTGTATCTACGCATTCGTTTACTGGAAATAAATTTTGATTACATCACATATCAACATATACCCAAATGAATGAATACATTAACATATGCAATAGCTAACATGGTATTAGATATACATTTACATAAATTGTAAAAACATCATCATATGTGAGAAAGATCCATGCAGAAATAGATATATGTATATATATGTCGAATGTTTGCAGCATGTGCATCATATAAAACCCCAAAAATATACATGTCTATTTTAGTTACATCTAGAGAAAACATGTCTCTCAAAAATGTGCATATGAAAAGCCTAGGAAACTAATCAGCATGGAGCTCATGGTAGCATGTTACTTCCCGCACCAATCACCTCAGTAAGAAAAGAAGGTGACTAGGCACCTATACGGTGTGCCTCTGATAAGCCATAGGGACATCAGCTAGGCAAGCATAATTAGGAATCCCATGATTGATTCCCTCTAAGTTCTGATCCAGCTCGTTCCCCTCGCCCCACTCACCTTGAGGGTCATAGGCGAGAGGGGTCCTCCGCGTGATTGGTGAAATCCTGTCAGGCCTCTCTGGGCCTACATTTGCATACATATAGGATTAGTTGTTAGAACATGCATGTATAAACAAAAAAATCATAAAATTGTTAAAATAAAAAAGAGTCTACCCAGCTCCTCATCCCAGTCCTCTCCTTTCGGTAGTGGAAGGTCTGGGTCTCCTGTGAAATCAGTACTGGCATAGGGCCAGTCCTCTATGATGATTAGCTTTCGCCAGAGCCATCCAAAGAACTCGGGCCGCCATGACATTTGTTGGCCCCATCCTGCTCTGGGCATCAATGCTGCCCATCGAGCCATACGTGGCTCTCTCAAAGGTGGATCTCTGACTATCGCTCCCTGGCCCTGGAATATTGGCAGTAATTCTAGGATGAACGATACCAAGATTTACCCATACCCAAACTGCTTCAGTTTGGCATTTTTACATTTATTCAATTACCATTTGATATTCATGGTTACGACTGTCACCCAATCAAATACTGTCGGGTTCATACATTCTGACGCCAGGAGGAGCTGTGTTTTGGTGGCCTCATGGGGTTCCTGCGACCCCGCAGCCTGCGTAATAGTATGTAACACCACTCTGAGTGCTAGATCGGGAATAGTGTGAATGTCAACTTTGCCACTACCTGATCCTTTTTGTGCCCCTGGGCACACTCTTTCTATAACCATCGACATCTTCTCGCCAGAAGGCTTAGTACCTGTCATGATCGGAACTGGACCTCTACGAGACAATCTAGTGATGAAGTAGACATCGAACACTTCGAGTTCAAGTACTTGATCTCAAAGCCTAAACTTCTCTTCATTCTCATCCCAGATACTTATCAAATATTGTAACAATTCAGGTTGTGCCCTAAGGCATGGTGTTAAGCCCTAAAGATGTCCTTTCCTTTCACCAAATTTCACTTCATTCCATTTATCCTCTGTTAATTATAGGCTTAAAATATCAATAGGAATGATTAAAGTTACTTTAAGAATGCATGCAATAACTGAATTACTAAACTTTTTTCATCTTGTTGTTGTAGTGATTTTTTACTAGACTTAGCTACAAAATGCAATCATTCTGTAGCTAGTCGCATATTCAATAGCTATCTTTATGTTCACACAGGTTACAAGTTTCACTTAAATGAAAAATGCATATGGTTGAATTCCAGAACCCACCTACATCATTCCTTGCCCTCTACGAAGTCTGAGCAAAAATCTGCAAGTGGTTATCCAGGTGGAAGAAACCAAAACTAAGAAGTAGACTTCTACCAGGACAAGGACTCTGTAGATGTCTTCAGCAAAGTAATGAGGCCTCAACAGGAGTCCTAATTCGATTTTTATTGAAAAATACACCCATCCCTATTTCTTCTCAATGACAGTTATGTATTTTTCTTATAAAAATAACTTGGTGAACCGAGAGACAGTTAGCTAGTTGATGTTTTGTTGTTGAGTTTTCCAAAACTGTGATACTCTGTTTCTGAAGCGTTCCCCTTTAATGAAAGAAGTACAACTTTAATGCATGATCTGAAGAAATTTTGAGGAGATTCGTGTGCCAGTCCGATGGTAGAGGGCCCCTACTGTCCGGAAGGCTTTGTGCATATTTTTTTAGATAAGTGACTTTAGCTCTATTTTGTTCCTAATTTAGGAAGTTTTATGAACTTCATATTTTATGTTCACTTACATCGAATGTTACAGTAAATATCATTCTTATGAACTGTTCTAATATATCACTAACACGTGAATGAGATAGAGCTATAATACTTCGGAGGTTAATTGCATTTTAGTTCAGTTCTGTTCATTGTATTTCAAGTTTTATTATCTAGTTGTATTCTAGTTTTGTTAAACTAGACTTAAAGGCCTTCATTATTTACAAACTGCTCTTGTTCTTAATTTATTTTAACACATCATCATCATATGGACAAGAATTAGTTATATCATTTTGAAGTTCTTGACTATTCTACAATTTCTCATAATTTTACAAACAACCCTTTTTCCAAAGCTATTCCAAGAGATCTCTAACCCTTGAATGAGGCTTAATAGTAATATTTTGAGTTTTAGAGTGGGTTAATTCTAGTATCATAAGTTATGTTAGCATAGGATTCCTTACTAAATTGCAGATAATATTTTCTCAAAGTGTTCCAACAAATTTATAACCCTGGATAAGATTTTCTCTGTGATATTGTAAGTTGTTGTTTATTAAAGAGAACCTCATTACATCAAACTTATCCTTTTCTCAAGTTGTTCCAACATACCTCTAATGAAATGAATTGGACTGAGTTAATGTTATGAGTTACTTTCCTTGTCAAGCTTTGCAATTTGTGAATTAGCATTTTCTTTTCTTAGGTGTCATACACAGTTTAGAGTAGATTTTGTTCTGTTTTAGTGTGACCAGTAACTTCTCTTTGCCAACAATTTAGTTCTTTTCCTATTAACAAAAAAATACAAAACCAAAAACACTAGAAAAACACTAAACACAACGAAGTTGGAAGAAGATACCTAGGCACATATAGTGCACTTCACTTCAACAGTTTACTAGCCATGGTTGACAATTTATGACATCAATTTAGGAACACTAAGTTGAGCAGACATTTTGGCGCCATTTCCAGGGAAGTGTAACTAGGTAGCCTTGTTTCTTACCTCCCAAAAACAATGATATGCGTAGAGAAAGAGACTCAAGGGGTAGATTCATAAGAAGCAGAAGCACGATTTCTAGAACACCACTTGTTCCACCAAGACCAAGAGGCAGCACACCTCCAACTCAAACCCACATCCCATGCTTTACTAATCATAGATTTCCAAAAGACTTAAGATTATATATTCCATCAGAAAGAACTTCCACTTCATCCACTGAACCTGTCCTAGAATAAGATTCAAGGACCCCTATTAGAGACATAAAATTTTCCACTTCCACAGAAGAATCAACTATGGCAGAAGAAGGGGGAGGAGGAGTATTTAATGGAGAACACACACTATTTGGAGGGGGTAGAGGTATAGGTAGAGGACAAGGAGGTATAAGTGCCGAAGGAGAAGGAGGTAGAGGTGAAGAAGGAGGCAGAGGAAGAGGTAGAAGGGAAATGGGAAGCTCTTTTGGGTTTCCTATAGTAGATGAAGAAACCAATGCAAATATGAAAAATATTTCACCCTTTATCCTTCAAAACTTCCATGGACTCAAAAGTGAAGATCCTGAAACCTTTCTATTTGAATTTGAAGTGCTATGTAGAACCTATGATTACTTACAAGATGCCCAAAAACTTAAACTATTCCCTTCAACATTGAAAGGAGCAACATTAAAATGGTTTATGAGTTTGATCAACAGTTCTATTAGGATATGGGAAGACATGAAACAGTTATTTCTAGAAAGGTATTTGGATTACTGTATGTCAGTCAACCATAAGGAGGAAGTGTTTAAAATTCTACAAAAAGAGGATGAAAATCTAGAAGATTTGTTGGAGAGGTTTAACTATAACATCAAGAGGGAAAAAATGGAAAACTTAGAGCAGGATACTTTGAAAGCTCTCTTGTTGAAGACAATTAGGGATAAATGGTTAGATATCCTTAATATGATGGGAAAAGGGGATATATCTCAGCTCACATTACCTGAAATAGCTGAATTATGTATCAACCTTTCAAGAGGGAAATATAAAACTGTAAAAGGACCAAGAGACCCTGCTCTTGCAAGGGAAAGTAAGTCTGCTTCTGGGATAGTAAGTAGGGCAGAAATAGGACATATGCTTGATGAATTCAAATCTGACATTTTAGGGAGTCTTAGTGAGCTAATAGACACCCTCAAGTTACAAAACAAGCAAAAAGCTGAATCTGATGCCTTAGCAATATTTTGTCCCAAATGTATAAAGAAGCATGCTTTGAGAGAGTGCCCTTTGGATGCAAAAGTAATAGAGACTTTTGTAATTTTTTCAGAAAAAAATGAGACCAAGAGTTGTCCTTCACTTCCTGGTCTTAAAGTTGTCTTTCAAGAAGAAACCCCTACAAATTCCACAGAATCTCTCAATTTTGTCTCTAGAAGGCCTTGGCAAGGACCTCAAACACAAGGATTCCATGATCAGCTGTATAATCAACCCCCACCAAATTGAAATTCCTGGCAGCAACCTTGGCCCCAATTTCAAAATCAATCTCAAACTTGGGCACAAGGAGCACAAATTCCCTATGGAAGATACTCTCAGTACTATCAATATCCACCATCCTATCACCATATCCAAATTTCCCTCCTCAACAAAATCCTCAACAAAATCATCAAAATCCACAACATAAAAATTCACCACTTCCATTACCATTTCCTCAGAAAGCAAATCAGTTACCTGCCTAACCCATACCAAACCCCAACAATAAAAATCCTCAGAACACATACATGATAGAAGGCCAACAGTTTCCAACCTATTTGATTACTCCTCTAGACCTTAATGATGTTCAACTTAGGTCTGGAAGAATACTTGAAAAGAAGAAGCCTTCTGTAATCATACAAGAGAAAAACAACTCTGAGGAAGATTCTCTACGAGTAAATAAAAGTCTTGAAGAGAACACATATTTTCAAGCCCCAAACATTGAAAAAAAAAAAAAAAAAGAACCAATAATTTCAACTCCTATATTAGAGCAGCCATCAACACCCACCTCTACACCTCCCTTTCCAGAAAGACTACAAATTGATAGGGGTTTAGAAAAAAAAATTATGGTGCCTAATTATGATTTCCTAGATGAGCTAAGGAATTTTTGTATTAAGATCCCATTATTACAAGCTATCAAGGAAATTCCAATCTTAGCAAAAACAATAAAGGAGTTGAGCATGAAAAAAACAAGAAAAAGAATTAAAGAGATAAAGAAAATTCAACTGATAGGAAAATAGCAGATATCATGATGGGTAAGATTTCCATTCCAAAGTATCTAGACCCAGGAAATCCATTTGTTAAAATATACATCAATGGAACTGAGATCCAAAACACACTTATTGATTTAGGAGCAGCAATCAATATCATGAGTAGACAAATCATGGATAAACTAAAACTTCCTAATCTTCTTTTTACACCCACATTATTATAATTAGTAGACAGATCTGTGATCAAACCTGGTGGGGTAATAGAAGACATTCCAGTGTCCGTAGATTCTTGGGAGTATCCTGTGGATTTTATGATCCTAACTCCTAATAATAATCTAGGAGGAAATCCTATTATATTAGGAAGACCTTGGTTAGCTACAGCTGATGATTTCATTAGCTGTAGATCCGGTGATATGTACATCTCTGATGGTAGTTCAACCAAGAAATTTACCTTGTATCCTCCAGCAAAAACAATTACAGAATTGGATGATACTGAATGGATTGAGGATGAAGAAGACATGCAACCTCTCTTCATAATTTCAGAAATTAGTGAAGATAGCCAGATTCTGAATACCTTAGAAAATTTTGAATCCTCTTCAGAATACAAACATGAAAAATTTCAAGAAGAATCCAACATTGAGTTTTTATCATCAAGACACATGTCGCTTTATTCCATGGATAAATTTGGCAGCTTTGCAATTGAGGTATTTCAAGGTAAAACTTTAAACATAAACAAGAACCTAGAGAAATCTCAACAATAAAAGCTAGTCAAGATATTACAGAGAAATTCTTCTGCATATGCATGGGAGTACACTGATATGAAAGGGATAAGCCCTAAGAATTGCACTCATCACATCTACATAGAGGAAAATTGTAAACCAATCAGACAACCTCAGAGACAGATGAATCCAAATCTTAGGGAGATTGTTAAAGAAGAATTGCAGAAATTGTTAAATGTCAAATTTATCTATCCCATTTCAGATAGTCAGTGGGTTTCTCCTTTGGTAATTGTGCCAAATAAAAATGGTAAATGGAGCGTATGTATTGACTACTGAGAATTAAACAAAGCTACTCTTAAATATCATTTTCCCCTACCTTTCATAGATCAGGTGTTAGATACATTAGCTGGCAAAAAGTACTTCTCATTTTTAGATGGGTTTAGTGGTTATAACCAAATTCAAGTAGCACTTGAAGATCAAGACAAAACCACATTTACCTGTCCTTAGCGTACCTATGCTTACCAAGTATTTCCATTTGGACTATGCAATGCACCTGAAACATTTCAAAGAGAAGTACTAGGAATCTTTTCAGATCTAATACATGATTGTGTAGAGGTATATATGGATGATTTCACAGTCTATGGAAACACATTTGAAGAAGCCTTAGCAAACTTGGAAAAAGTTTTAAAAAGATATAATAAGCAAATCTTTCACTAAGTCATGAGAAGTGGTTTATGATGTTTACTGAAGGAATTGTTTTGGGGCATCACATTTCAGGGGATGGGATTAGAGTTGATGAGTCAAAAGTTGAAGTCATATCTAACTTATCTGTTCCAAGTTGTCAAAAATATGCTAGGATTTTTCTAGGAATTACAAGATATTATCGAAGGTTTATAGAAAAATTCACCAAGATAGCATCTCCACTTTTCAAATTACTTACCAAGGACTGTGAATTCAAGTGGAATCCTGATTTCCAGTTAGCCGTTGAGACCCTGAAAACAAAAATCTCTGAAGCACCTATTTTAAGGGGACCTAACTGGAAATTACCTTTTCATATTTCAACAGATGCCTTGGATCCAACTTTAGGAGTAGTATTGGGACAAAAAGACCTGATTCCTTATGCCATCTACTATACAAGTAAAAATTTGACTCCTTCAGAGTTAAATTATACTGTAACTGAAAAATATTTCTTAGCTGTTGTTCATGCCATAAATAAATTCAAACACTATATAACAGGCCATGAAACTTTTTTTCACACAGATCACTCTGCAATTAAATATCTAATGAACAAATCAATTACTAATGGCAGAGTCATAAGATGGTTATTGCTTTTACAGGAATTCAACATTACCATTCTAGATAGGCTTGGGAAACAAAATACAGTAGCTGATTTCCTATCTAGACTCCAAAACATCAAAGATAATACTCTAGTTGAAGATCAATTCCCTGATGAATATCTTTTTGCAATTTCTACTAAAACTCCTTGGTTTGCTGACATTGCTAATTATTTAGTTTCAGGGAAATTTCCTTCAATAATGAATGTAAGAGACAAAAGAAAGATCATTTATGACAGTGCAAAATATTCATGGGTTGCTAATGAGTTATACAAAACAGGTCAAGAATTTATCATTAGAAGATGTGTTCGAGAAGATGAGATGCCTGAGATTCTCAAGGCATGTCATGATGAACCTTGTGGTGGACACTTTGCCGATAAAAGGACAACTTATAATGTCCTTCATTTAGGATACTATTGGCCATCCCTTTTTAAATATGCTAAAGAATATGTCAAAAGGTGTGACAGTTGCCAAAGGGTAGGGAAACCTTCTCCTTCAGGTGAGATGCCATTGCAGCCTTAGGTACATATTGAACCTTTTGAGAAATGGGCTTTAGATTTTGTAGGACCTATTAGTCCTCCATCAAGACAAAAGAAATATATATTAGTTTTCACTGATTATGTTACCAAATGGGTAGAGGCCAAGACATTACTTTCTGCTACTGAAGCATCTGTAGTTAATTTTCTTTTTGAGGATATTTTTACTCGTTTTGGTGTCCCAAGAGAAATTGTTACAGATCAAAGAGCTCAATTAAAATCAAGGCTAGTGGAACAAATGATGGAGAGGTACAAAATTAGACACAGAAAATCTACTCCCTATCATCCACAAGCAAATGGTCAAGTGGAATCTACTAATAAAGTCATTGAAGGGATCCTAACAAAGACTGTTCATTTACATAGAAGAGATTGGGCAGACAGGCTTCCTGAAGCCTTGTGGGCCTATAGAACTACATGGAGAAGCACAACAGGTCATACTCCTTATGAACTTTTTTATGGAAAACAAGTCTTGTTTCCCATAGAGTTTCAGATTCAAACTTTTAAAATGGCAGTCCAGCTAGGACTTGATCTAACAGAAGCACAAAAGTATAGGTTGGAGCAGATTAATGAATTGGATGAGATCAGACAGGATGCAGTCCAGAGAACAAATATAGTCCAGCAGCAAAGGACTAGATGGCATGATAAGTACATTAAGGAAAAGAAATTCAAAGAAGGTGACTGGGCCCTCTTGTTTGATTCAAAGTTCAAATATTTTCAAGGTAAATTACAAACAAATTGGCTTGGGCCATATGAAATTGTGAATTTTTTTGACAATGGAGCAATAAAAATCAGGACAATAGATGAAGATGAGGTCACTTTTCTTGTAAATGGTCATAGATTGAAACTGTATCATAAGCCACTTTCAAGAGAAGAATTTTTTAAGAGATTCCAAGAGAATAGTGATGTGAAGTTAATGAAGAAGAATCCTTCTTCTTCATCAACTTAATTGTATTTTCTGAAATCAGATGCATACCAAAGAAAAAATAAAAAAAGAAAAGAAAGTATAAACATGAAAACTAATCACTGATTAGCATGTTTATACAGAAAAGATAAAGTGAAAATCAGAATCTTTCTGACACTTCACCTTTTTAAAATTGTTCTTTTCCTGCAAGCAACTATCATAAAATCATAAGTGCAGGCCCACTTTACATATCACATTCCACGTATGATCCATTTCACTTCATGATATCTCACTTCATTCATATTTCATTCACTCCATTCATCCATACTTCATTTACTCCATTTCATGGACCATCTCATTTTTATTTCAAATTTGATCTCTTCTGAAATTGAGTATTACAAATCATAAGTTGCAGGCCACTTTTCATATTTCATTCCACTTCACATTTATGATCCATTTCATCTCATCATATTTCACTTCACCCATGCTTCATTCCACCATATTTCATGATCCATTTTATTTCATTTCATACTACATTCCATGTTTCAAATCATTTCATTCCATGTTTCAAAGCTTCTACAGGTATATTCTGCAGCCAGATATACTGCAGGCAACTATCCAACAACCACTTGTTCAGCAGCAAATTGATCCTGCACACCTATGTCAACAAGAAAAATCAAAGGGATTATGAAGACTGAAAGATCAATGATTTTCAAAGAAAGACAAAGCATATTAAAAACCACAAAAAAAAAAATCAAAAGAAGGGCTAAGGTAACTTGTGAAATTATTATGATAACAGATTATGAAAGTTATAGTATGGTTAAGTTATATGTATGTTTCATAAAGTTATTTTGATTATTCGTATTGATCAATCCTATCAAGCCTATCATAAAATTCATGGACGTATCCCTTCCATTCCGCCATATCAAATCATCATTTATTAAAAATTAATGGTTAGTACTTGAAGTGACCTATTAGGTCACGTCACTAACCCAAAGTATTCAATGATGATTTTGAAATTCTCACAAGATTTTTCCGTGGTCTTTCACTCCATGACATCTTTCAAACTCATTTATTTGTGTAATTTACCCTCACCGTATTTCACTCATTCCATAACCACTTCATGCCATTTTTTCGTAGCCAATTCCTATCTGCAAAAACAGAGAAGTCATCTTTGGGGTGAAAACAACTCTCTACAGCCATTTTTACCTTGAATAGGAGAGCAGTAACAGAGCAGTAAATTGAAGATAGAGAAAAGAATCCATGGGACTCATTGTAAGGTCCGAACCAGTCGGAACCAAATACCTAGAGGGCTACCCACAGATTAGAGAGATGTTACAGCAGGTTGGGTGGCTACAGTTTTTGGAAAAGTTCAATGGATTCCATAAGGAGGTTACCAAGACATTTGCCCAGTCCTTCAACGGGTCAGAAGTTGAAATAGGTGATGTCAAATTCATTATCACAAAATCCTTCATTGCAGAAGCAGAAAAATTACCAGGGCAAGGTGAACGATGGTTCAAAAACAAGGAATTTCACAATGAAGCATGGAGGCAGATACTCAAAACACCAGGTATGGATATCTCAGTTTTCAAGAAAGGCATTCCTAGTTCAGCCTTAAAGAATAAGTTGCGAAATATGCTGTTAATTCTGCAAAAAAATGTAACTTGTGAGGGAAGGTTTGGTACCCTATATGTTTATCACATTCGAATTATTATGCATTTCCTAGATGAAGAAATAAATTTACCCTTTTTCTTACTTCATAGCCTAAAGAGAATGGCTTCTAATGTCCAAAAGAGGGTTCAGTTTTTGGAAACCACCTTGTATCACCATGGCCTAGTTAAAATCCTAATTGAGCATCATTTGAAAAAGGTGGGAGATAGTTGGGATGAGTTCCTCTTGAGGAATCATTTTGAAGAACCTAAAGAAACTCCATCTGAAGGAAAACTTGCAAGAAGAAGCAGGAGAGGGAAAATTTCCAATTCTATTGAAATTAAAACTGGTAAATCCATACAAGAGGATAGTGAGGAGATTATCTTTGAAAAATTGGCTGAAATCAAGAAACAACTTAAAAAGGAGAAGATAATAAGGAAGTATGCTAAGGAGAGAGGTGAGGGACCATCTAAACTAAGAAGAAGCCATAGGCTTAGAGGTATATTGAAGAAGACTGGAGTTAAACAAATAGGAATCATAGTTATTGAAGATGAAGAGACACCAACTGGAAGATCTCATGAATACCAGTACGAAGAGGATCTTGATGGAGGAACTCCGGAGGTAGACCCAGCCTAAAAACAAATCTATAATTATGTTGAGTCATTAGAAAAGAGAGCCTCAGAAAGCAGAGGAAGAACTCCTAGCCCACAAAAATTTCCAATTGAAGTGCTGAGAAGAGATAAATATGAATTGGAAATACTTAATAGGCATATAAAAAATGAAAATGAAATTTTAAGGGAGCAAGTCAAGCTAAAAAGTGATATGAACACAACTCTCTCTCTGCAAATGGAAAAAATGTACAAGGCTAGTGAGAAGCTGAAGAAGAAAAACAAAAAGTTTAGCAGGGCACTTATAAATATGAGGTTCAAATTGGTCATAAGGAAGCCTAGGATGCCATTAAACATCAAGCAAAGTAGAAAAAGGAAGCTAGATTTCCTAGCAGAAGTTTCAGAATACATGGATTGATTGCATGAGGACATGAAAAATCTTTGCAGTGGGGGTATGTTGAGCCCCAAAGATGTCCTTTCCTTTCACCAAATTTCACTTCATTCCATTTATCCTCTGTTAATTATAGGCTTAAAATATCAATAGGAATTATTAAAGTTACTTTAAGAATGCATGCAATAACTGACTTACTAAACTTTTGTGGTCTTGTTGTTGTAGTGATTTTTGACTAGACTTAGCTACAGAATGCAGCCATTATGTAGATAGTCGCATATTCCGCAACTATATCTATGTTCACACAGGTTACAGGTGTCAATTAAAGGAAAAAACACATATGGTTGAATTCCAGAACTCACCTACATCATTCCTTGCCCTCTACGAAGTCTGAGCAAAAATCTGCAAGTGGTTATGCAAGTGGAGGAAACCAAAACTAAGAAGTAGACTTCTACCAGGACAAGGACTCTGCAGATGTCTTCAGCAAAGTACGAGGCCTCAACAGGAGTTCTAATTCGATTTTGATTGAAAAAGACACATATCCCTATTTCTTCTCAATGACAGTTATGTATTTTGCTTATAAAAATAACTCGGTGAACCGAGAGACAGTTAGCTAGTTGATGTTTTGTTGTTAAGTTTTCCAAAACTGTGATACTCTGTTTCTGAAGTGTTCTCCTTTAATGAAAGAAGTACAAATTTAATGCATGATCTGAAGCAATTTTGAGGAGATTCGTGTGCCAATCCGATGGTAGAGGGCCCCTACTGTCCAAAAGGCTTTGTGCATATTTTTTTAGATAAGTGACTTTAGCTCTGTTTTGTTCCTAATTTAGGTAGTTTTATGAACTTCATGTTTTATGTTCACTTACATCGAGTGTTAAAGTCAATCTCATTCTTATGAACTGTTCCAATATATCACTAACACGTGAATGAGATAGAGCTATAATACTTTGGAGGTTAATTGCATTTTAGTTCAGTTATATTCATTGTATTTCAAGTTTTATTAGCTAGTTGTATTCTAGTTCTGTTAAATTAGACTTAAAGGCCTTCGTTATTTACAAACTGCTCTTGTTCTTAATTTCTTTTAACACATCATCATCATATGGACAAGAATTAGTTATATCATTTTGAAGTTCTTGACTATTCTGCAATTTCTCATAATTTTACAAACATCCCTTTTTCCAAAGCTATTCCAAGAGATCTCTAACCCTTGAATGAGGCTTAATAGTAATATTTTGAGTTGCAGAGTGGGTTAATTCTAGTATCATAAGTTATGTTAGCATAGGATTCCTTACTAAATTGTAGATAATATTTTCTCAAAGTGTTCCAACAAATTTATAACCCTGGATACGATTTTCTCTGTGATATTGTAAGTTGTTGTTTATTAAAGAGAACCTCATTACATCAAACTTATCCTTTTCTCAAGTTGTTCCAACATACCTCTAATGAAATGAATTGGACTGAGTTAATGTTATGAGTTACTTTCCTTGTCAATCTTTGCAATTTGTGAATTAGCATTTTCTGTTCTTAGGTGTCATACACAGTTTAGAGTAGATTTTGTTCTGTTTTAGTGTGATCAGTAACTTCTCTTTGCCAACAATTTAGTTCTTTTCCTATTAACACAAAAATACAAAACCAAAAACACTAGAAAAACACTAAACACAACTAAGTTGGAAGAATATACCTAGGCACATATAGTGCACTTCACTTCAACAATTTACTAGCCCTGGTTGATAATTTATGACATCAATTTAGGAACACTAAGTTGAGCAGACACATGGTGTCAAGAAGAATTTCTTTAATCTGCAATTCCGAAGGGCATCCATGCATTGCTCATTCCCCATTGTCTTTTTTCCCTCTTCACTGTGCTCCCTTTCTTTCCATTCAATCACCATTGTGGCTTTATACCTGCATTAAATTGGTCATAAGCACATCATAAGATCCCTTGGGCATTCAAAAATTTAATTTATTGGTTCAATTATTGTGAAATTTGAGCGGAATATGAGGTTGCGTAGTTGGCGCGACTGTTTTGCTGACAGTCGTGCCAGCTAGCGCGACCCATTTGCAAAAAGAGCTCGATTTGCATGGGTCCGTGCCTCATACCCGCGCCAACCGTGGAAGCCCTAAATTTTCAAATCCTCCCCTCAGGGATGCCAAATCACGATGGAAAACTATGAAATATGGATTAAAACATAGCTAATGGAAGCGTCTTTTACTTGGAAAAGATGGGATCTGGAATGATGCGCTGGATTGTCCACAATCATCACCGCAAGATCGTAGGGAAATAACTCACTATCGCTCTACACAAGAGGTAAAAAGTGAAAAGTAAATATGTTTTTACTATTTGGTCATATTTATAACTTTTTGAAATCAAAATTAGGTTTTGAAGCTTATTTTTCTGATATATTATCATATTTTTGTCGAAAAATGGGTTTTACACTTGATTTTTGTGCAGTGATAGGTTTTCACGTGACTAGGATGACGACACAAGTTGTGTTTTATAGTTTTTCAGACTCGGTAAAAACACGAAAAAGTCACTATTGGAGTCATCTTTCAGCTCTTTTCTGACTCTCTAAAATTGAAAAGATTGCTGAGTCGCTTGTCGTTTTGAGCTCATTAAACTGGTTGCGAAACGACATCCACCCAGTATACGTTTACCCCTTTTTTGGGCTGGGATAGATTATTTATGAAAAAGGAATACCCTAGCCTATCGCAACTAGGAGGTTCTCTCAGACATAGTTTTCTACCTTTTCGGATCTGTGAGACTATCTATGAAAAGGGACTGTTGGAGTTTTCTTTTCCGCTGTCTTTTAAAACTCTCTAAACATGAAAAGACACTGAGTTCTTCCTTTGTCAGACTCGTTCAAACCTGATGACATTGGACTCCGTCGTCATGACATTACTCGAGTTCCTCCTTCCTAGGGCTCGTTAAATGTACTAGGTTGGATTTTTCCGAAGGACAAACTTATATCGCAAGCATATGCTATCCCCTTCAAGCTTGTTTCCAAAAATAATTTGGGTACTCGACAGAAATGGTGGGGGAAAATGGAACTAGTATCACCGTCATGTCAGCAGCATGTTGCTCTTGAACATGGCACTTGTATTCATTCGTGTCGGGTTGGGGACATCTCATCTCATTTTCTGCTTGCCTCCATGGGTTTGGGTAATCTCTTTTTACCACTCATCTTCTCTTTGCCACGTCATCATGACCTCAGATCCTTTGATGTCAAATATTGCCAGATCCAGTGTCGTGTCATTGATATGTTCAAGAGAAGTTGGCCTCTACATTTTTCAACCTCCCTCTGATTCTCTACTGATATTGATTCGCAAACATCATGTTCCTTTGTCTTGCGTCGATGATGTGTGAAACACTATGGCCCACCTTCGATCAAGGTAACTTCCTGTCGACTTCAGCTCATTATCCAAGAAGCTGATCTAGAGACTCCTTTCAGGTACCTTGGAGCCTGCATGCCTCAATGGCATGTTCTTTGCATTTGACGCAAGGTTTTCATTACTGGCCTTCGATCGACTGATTCTGTGGGTGTTCGATGCCAGCTCACTGTTCACATTCCGTGGATTGTACCTATAGTACCTTGAGGGCCATCCTCATTATTGGTGGTTCCTCTCGTGATTGTTAATGGATTTCATTATTGGCCGGTAATCAGACGATGTTATTGCATGTTGGACTTCAGTTCACTTATTCACATGCTCGTATTTGTACTCTGTTTGGGTCGAGATGGAGCGCAAGACCTTGGATTTTGTCTGATGAAATCTAGGCTGCGGATTCTTTGTGGATTATCATGATTAGTTACATGACTCATTTGATTTGATGGCTGCAACCATACTTGAGTTTACTTGTTGATCCTTCTTTGCTGGATGGCTGCGTTCATACCTTGGATCCCAGTTATTGTACACTCTATTATGGATGGTTGCGCCCATACCACATATCATGTATCAGAGACATCAGTTTTATTTTTATTTACAGGTCTTCTGATGAGAGTGTTTTCAGTTGGGTGCATTCTCATAAAGCATTTCACCCCTCCCTCTCTCTCAGACCTCATGCTTTAGGGAGCATCTGTTACACAGAATTTTGTCACTGTCCCTACAATCCCTCGTCCCGTACATTGGAGGACTATTCCCGTGATCTGTGAACAGTAAAATGACCTAAAACCACCTTCATGGCATCCTCTTGCATAGGGAAAAACATTCTCCTGAAGAACATTTCCTCTGAAAAACCCTAAAAACATATGTTTTAGCCTTGGTGCGACTAGCCAGTTTAGCCCTCATGCCAATGGGGGAAATCCACGCTAGAGTTCATGCCAATTGGTGCTCTGTACCTATGTATCACTCGTGCCAAGCTTAATAAGGGATGTTTAAAATAAATAAATGGTGGAAGTTTGATTCTAACAAACTCCTGAATGAATCATCAAAAGGAGTTGAGTGGTTTGGCTCTGGATCTCCATGTATAGGAAGTGGTTTTCCACCTATCATTGAAGCTTCCTTAGAGATAGGGCCTATCCCATGATTATAGGGATCCCAAATTCCTTTCCTCCATCTATAAATGCTTTCCCTCTCCATTAGCAAGCTAGCAGAACTTGTAGGAAGGAAACTATAGTCGGGAAACTATTGAGAGCCAAGCTGAAGAGAGAAAGCTTCATCCAGATTCCCAACAGGTTTTGTTGAGACACGCTCCGCTATCAACCCCGCCGAAGGAAGATCATAGTGTTAGAGCATTTGGTTG
Source organism: Pinus albicaulis (assembly GCA_034641835.2). Taxonomy (NCBI): domain Eukaryota; kingdom Viridiplantae; phylum Streptophyta; class Pinopsida; order Pinales; family Pinaceae; genus Pinus; species Pinus albicaulis. The sequence continues at coordinate 554,798,783 of CM076577.1, read as the reverse complement.
TAATCTCCCTTTTGTCATTTATAATATAAGAGACTCTAATTTTGGTTCCATTCATGTGTTCATTTCTTTATGTAATGCAATGAATTATATCCTCTCTGACTGATATATAGTTACATGCTTTAGATTTTACGTTGTATGTCGTCATTTCCTTGTATGTTTATAGGTGTTCGGACGTGTCAAACGGAAGGATTGTGATCTGTCAAGCGAGGGACGAGAAACGTCATCTTTTCTTCAATGACAACTGTGTGGGATTTGAGGTAGTCTACTCATCGCGATATTTGTCTTTTTGTAACTAGGAACCAATGTCATTGCATGACTTGATTGTTGCTAGACCTGATCTGGGCTAGTGGGGTCGCCTTTGTCCGCAGAGGGGATTTACCTCTTCAACACTTGTTATGGCACAAACGAATGGGTCACATAAACTTTGAAAATCTTGTCAGGAGAAGAAAAAAGGAAGCAGTATAAGAAATGTCAAAAATCTCAAAACTTTCCAACACACTATGTGAGGCCTGTCAGAAAGGCAAGCAGACAAAAGTCCAATTTAAAAGAAAAGAACACTTTGCATTAGATCGATTGGAATTGATACATACTGATCTATGTGGTCATTTGGAACAAAAATCTTAGATGGAGAATTATATTTCATGTTAATGATAGATGACTATACCAGGATGACAGCCGTCAATTTCCTAAACAAAAAATATGAAGCATTTGAGTGATTTAAGATCTACAAGGAGTTGGACGAAAATGAAACTGATTTGAAAATAAAGTGTCTAAGATCATATAATGGTGGAGAATTCATTTTCAAATTATTTCAACAATACTGTGATGAAAATGGAATAAAAAGACAATTTTCAACAACACAAACACCTCAACAAAATAGAGTTGCTGAAAGAAAGAAGATAACCATACAGGAAATGGGTAGAGCAATGTTGAAGGACTCAAATTTGGATGAAAAATTATGGGTTCAAGCAATTGATATGGCAGTATTCATTATCAACTGAAGTCTTCTCAAAAATAATTACAACAAGACCCCATATGAATTATGGAAAGGAAAACCAGCTAATGTAAAATATTTCAGAATCGTTGTAAGAAAATGTTATATCAAAAGAGAAGATCAAAATTTGAGTAAGTTTGATTCACGTGTTGATGAAGATATATTTTTTGGTTACTCACGCAAAAGAAAGGCCTATAAATGTTATAATCTAAGACAAAAATAGATAGTGGAGAGCATAAATGTTACATTTGATGAAGATGGTTTTCTAATGAATAATGATGAGGATCTAGAATATTTGAAACTTGAGATAGAGGCTGAAAAAGACACAGATAAAATTCCAGAATAAGAAGCAACTATCAACTAGGAAGAAGTAAATAATGATCATCAAGATATACCAGAACAAAAACAAGAAGCTTGTCCAAATAGAACAAAAGAATGGATTCAAAAGAACCATCCATGAAATCAAATCATTGGTGACATAAATGAAGGTCGACAACTTTGTTCATAACAACAAGCTCACATTGATTTTCTAGCAACATTTAAGCCTAGTAGGTTTGAGGAAGCCAACCAGAATTAACATTGGGTAGTAGCTATGAATGAAGAAATGGATCAAATCGAGAAGAATAACACCCAGGAATTAGTTCCATGAACAAAAGATAAAAATGTCATTGTGACTAAATGGGTCTTCAGGAACAAATTGAATGAAGATAGATTCAAAAGAACCATCCATCAAATCAAATCATTGGTGACATAAATGAAGGTTGACAACTTCATTCATCACAACAAGCTCACATTGATTTTCTAGCAACCTTTGAGCCTAGTAGTTTTGAGGAAGCCAACCAGAATGAACATTAGGTAGCAGCTATGAATGAAGAATTGGATCAAATCAAGAAGAATAACACATGGGAATTAGTCTGATGACCAAAATATAAAAATTTCATTGGGACTAAATGGGTGTTCAAGAACAAATTGAATGAAGATGGACAGGTTACCAGAAACAAAGCAAGATTGGTTTGCAAAGGCTATGCACAAGTGAAAGGAATTGATTTCGACGAAACATTTGCACCAGTTTCCAGGATGGAAGCCATCCGAATGTTTCTTACCTATGCATGTTCAAGAAAAATCAAATTCTACCAAATGGATGTTAAGTTAGCATTTCTGAATGGAGAAATAGAAGAAGAAGTTTACATCGAACAACCTGAAGGTTTTCTACTATCATAAAAAGAATACTATGTTTGCAGGTTAAAGAAGGCTCTATATGGTCTCAAGCAGGCTCCCAGAGCATGGTATGCTCGTCTTGATGGATATCTACGTCAAAAAGGGTTCAAGAAAGGTATTGTTGATAGAAATATTTATGTACAAATAGCTAATGATAATTTAACAATCGTTGAGGTATATGTGGATGATATAATATTTGGTAGCAATGATGATCAATTAAGTAATAATTTTTCTACAAAGATCCAAAGTGAGTTCGAGATGTCTTTACTTGGTGAGCTGACATACTTATTAGGGCTTCAAATATCTTAGCAAGAGAAAGGAATGTTTATATGTCAAGCCAAGTACATCAAGGAAATGCTCAAGAAATTCAAAATGGAAGATTGCAAACCCGTCCTTACTCCGATGGTAACAAGTTGCAAATTGAGCATAGATGAATCATCTAAGGATGTGGAACAAAGGTTGTACAAATATATGATTGGTAGTATTCTATGTGTAACGGCCTCCCAGCCAGACGTTATGCAAGCAGTTGGACAAGTAGCAGGATTCCAAGCAGCACCAAAAGAATCACATGTTATTGCTGTCAAAATAATTCTTCGATATCTTAAGGGTAAAAAATAATATGGCTTGTGGTATCCCAAGGGTAACAATCTCATTATTCAAGCCTTTACAGATGCAGATTGGGCAAGATTTGTTGATGATCGTAAGAGTACTAGTGAGGAAACATTCTATCTAGGTGTTTTTTTGGTATCATGGTTGAGCGAAAAGAAAACCTCAATCTCATTATCTACAGTGGAAGCAGAATACATTGCAATGAAAACATGTTGTACTCAAGTCCTTTAGATTAAACAAAATTTGCAAGATCCTCAAGTACAATTCATTGATCCTATTCCAGTATTGAGTGACAACACCAGTGCCATTAGCATCTCTAAGAATCCTATCATGCATTGAAAAACAAAACACATTTCGATCAAATATCATTTTTTTAGAGAACAAGTCACTGAAAAGAATATCAAACTTGAGTATGTTGGTACAAAAGAACAAATCGTTGATATGTTCACTAAACCTTTACCTCGTGAAGCATTTGAATATCTTCGCCAGAAGCTTGGGATTCTCCCAAGTTATCATTAGATTACAGGTTCGTAGGATGGTTGTGTGTCAGGGGGAGATAATCTTGTAGGAAGATGTGTCATGATCACAGGGGGAGTACTTGTGTTTCCATGAATGCCAAAGGGGGAGATTTTTGATCAGCGGTTGTGATTGATGTCAACCCAAGCAGCACCAGGGGCTACCCCAATATTTCATGGGAATTTTGACCTACCAAATTACTATATTCTGGGTCAAGAGTTCTTTCTATCATTTCTACTTGTCGAGATGTTTCCGTTGATATATGGAACACCACGTAATTCTTCACGGTTTGAGAGATATTAATGTTTGAAGTTTGTAACCCCAGTTAGTGGGATAAAACCCCATGGGGTTGTGGCATGGGTCACTGAAAAGTCAGTAATTACTAATTTTTAAGCTCCTAAAATCCCTCCCACGTTCACTTGTTTAAGCCCCTTGCAACCTAAGAATTTATATAAATTGTGATCCTCATAAATTGTAATCCTCATATCCTCCTTATGTAAGGATTTCGCCATCTAAAATAGGTCATCTTAGAATTTTCGCTCTAAATTTGTTTCTATGCAGGTTCAAAAGCTGAAATTTTTATGACGTCAAGATAAAATATTGAGGAATCTCTAGTAAAAATTTCAGATCAAGGTGCACAATATTTTCGAAGATATGATCTGTGGAATTCAGTGTTTTTGCAGGCTCCTGAAAGTCATCTCAAAGAAGTGACCTTGGGAAAATCGTCATAACTCTCTCTTGAGTATCGGATTGGAATTCTATAAAAAGTGGAAGATAGTGCATGGGCTGTAGTTTTTATGTATCAATTTCAGATCCTAATGAAGAAATATTGACACGTGGCATGCCATACAAGTTTTTTGTACTGAACCAATCCATAATTAGTCCATTGTGAGAGATTGGGCATAACTCTCTCTTGAAGAATCCAAATTGGGTCAGACCTGTGGCATTGGAAACAAGACTCAGAGGAATACTACAAGGCTGAAAATCACATATTGGAGATCTAAAATAACAGAGATACACCATATTCAATATCAAGCTCTTAGAAGGCAAGAAAAAGCTAGAAGATGTGTTGTTAAGGGCTGCAAAGGACCAGACTTTCTAGGGCAGCAAAGCAAAGCAAGGTGCAACAGAGGGTAGCATGATAAGAGAAGCAAAAAAGGAGTAGAACATTAGAAAAAGGTTCACCACATGAAGTATTCAAGTGGGTAGCACTGCATACAGTCATTGTAAAGGTATCATTATACTAAGTCATTGTAAATGCATCATTGTAAAAATTGTACAAGTGCCTATCTACCAAGAGTCAAAGAGGCAGTGTCGGGAGGTCTAGGATCATCATTAGGTGGTTGTGTCATAGTTGGGGTTATGGTCTAGTCTGTCTTCTTATTCTACATCATTCTATATCATTGTAAAGTAGACCATTTTCCCTAGTACGAGGGTCCATTCTTGTTTTATTCTTCTATAGGGTGGTAGGGTGGTGATAGGGTGAGTTGTAGCTCATTGGGTGTTGGGGCATCTGTTCAGTTGACTACTGAAGAATATCGGGCATTGGAGCGTCCATCCAGTGGGCGCTGGAGAAGAATGCTTTTCTAGATTCTACGAAGTTGGAGCTTTATTTTCAATTGGAGTTGAATATTAAATAATTATTAGAAAATAAATAGGTGGTTTTTGTCTTGAAGTGGGTTTCCACCTTAAAAAATGTGTGAATTTGTGTTCCTTTTGTTTACTGCTATCATTGTACAAACACTGATTATAATTGAAGATTAACTAATGCTCTAATTGAAAGGAATACTGATTCAACCCCCTCTCAGTATTTCTAACACTGGTGATATCGAGACTTCATATCAATTTTTATGAAATACTTCCCCCCATTAAGCTGGTCAAGAAGTTTATTAATCCACGGGATTGGATACCTGTTCCTGACAGTTATTTTTTTGAGTGCTTAATAATTAGTGTAGAGCTTCGAGGCCCTATTCTTCTTTTGTACAAGTACAATCTGTCTCCCACAAGGTGAGGAACTTGGTCGGATGTGCCCTTTTTGCAACATAATATACAACCTGATCTCTTAATTTTCCAGAATTGAGCAATGATATATCGACCCATTAGGTAGAGGTGCTCAGGGGGTTGGATCGATCGAATGCTTAACTTGAAAATGTAAGGGCACCCCTGTGGGTGAGGAGAATATGTTCCTATATTCTTCCATGAAATTATCCACCTGTTTCTGCTGCATGGAGGAACCTTTCCCAGGGGCCATGGATGTGGCCATGATATTCACCTTAATTTGGGAGAGAATAAAAAAGAAAACTAATTTCCTACTTTGGGAGATGATCCTATGACATTGCTTATCATAGATAAAATAGATGGCGATATGCAGGGCTACCATTGGTATCTTGTATCACTTATTTCCAAAAGTAATAATGAAAGTGCGAGGCCTAGACTTATATAAAACATGATGCTTCCAAAAGCATGGTTGGCTTAATAATACATTAAAAACTTCAAGAGGAGAAAAATCACATAGTACCTCATCCGTGAGAGGCTTGATGCTATATGGAAGGAGACACTGCTGGTGGATGTAGAGATATTTTCCTTGATGAAGCCACCCGATGGTGTACGTATGTGAGGGTGGTGTGGTTAGTAGACCTAATCGCTTCACAACCTCTGATGAAATGAGGTAATTTTGGCTCCCAATGTCAACAATGAAGTATACCGGAGAACACTATACCCACATATGTGAGTGGAAGAGATTCTCCCCCTCCTCTGGATGTTCAAGCCCAATATTCTGGACCTTGGTGCTAGTAATGGTGGCAATGTGTTCTGTGTCATTTATCTGCTTCCCCTTGTCATTCCATTTTTTGGTTTTGGCTCAGAATTAGAACATGTGTTGGAGTATGAAGATTTCAGTTTGACCATCAATGCCTGCTTGTATTGACACTTTTTTTTTTTTTTTTTATGTGTGGGGCTCTTGTGGAACTCACACCACTTTCCTGTGTCATTTTTTGTCTTCATGATGTCATTATTTACTTTCAGATTAAATTGGTTGTCCTTGTTCACTACACCTTGGCTTTGTCCTTTGTTCCGCGGTTTGGGGGCGCTCTTCCCTTGCTTCTGATTCACATATCCAAAGTCACATTTTTTATTATTATAAATTTTTGTTCAATCTTAGCATCTGATATTTTTAACCAAGTGAGGATATGTTCAGGAAATCCATTTATTCCTAAATGTATTTTTTACAGGAAGCCACATTCCTTGAGCACTAGATGTTGCTCAAAGTATTTGATACCCAATTTTTTACATAGAGTATGAAAATCATTTGTGACATCATGCATATCTTGGTCCCTTTGTTTCCGTAGTGTAGTCCACTATATGTACTTGTCATCATATCTCCCCACGGGGTGATACTATTCCTTGAAAGTGTCTCAAAAATAGTTCTAAGAGATGGTCGTTGTAAACAGAGACAATTCCTTGTCCCTTTTCTCAAATTAAGCTTCCTTGAGATGGGGCGCAACCTTGAGTAGTGAAAAATTAATATTCTCAGGGATACCTAAGTTCACTTATACCTTCAAGGGGCTGGTGCCTCCCAAGTGACTAATGGATGAAGATGCGTCTCCAGTGGGCATTTTCCAAAATATTTGGGCAAATTTATCCATCATTGCATTCCTTTTTAGCTTGAGGGCTTCTTCGAGCAATATTGTAAGGGATATCCTGCTCCCTTGTTTTTATTTTCTTCTACCATGGGAGGTTTTTGGGGTTGGCGAGGCCACTTTTGAAAAGGTTCAACCAATTTGAGTGATATGCTCAGACCTTGTTGGGGACATGCACAAAAAAAGAGAAAGAGAACACCACTATGATACCACTCATCTAGATTTATGAAAGAAAAAAACGAAATACATATATAAATAAAATAGAAAATATACAGCAAAAAGAAAATTCAATTCATTAATAACAAAGTATCGAAAATTGTTTGCAAGCAGAATGGAAATAAAATAACTTAGACGATGGTAACTTATCTATAAGAATATAGTTGGTGGCTACATGCCTTTAGAACTATGTTACAATGATGTGAAGACCTATTTATTATTTAGAAACAATGGAAAACCCTAAATATCCAAAAACCTAACCCTAGGAGATGAAGCACCAAACATTTGTGGGCCACGATGGGTTAAATTGGTATATCAAATTCCTGGGGCCATAAATTTGGCATACGATATTTGTTTGATGCATATGAAACCTCGTTAGAAATATCTGTTTAAGGACTAAAAAATTCCATTGCAGATCCCTACCATAGCCTAATGTTTTGCCCATTTTCCAAAAAAATGTCGTTTAGGGCCTCAAAACGACTCCATAAATTCAAGTCCCGAAAAACTGCAAAAATAGTAAAATGCACTACAATTAAGGAAACTGAAAGAAAAAATGGTGGTTTTCCAAGTGGAATAGGTGGGTGGTGAAAAATATCCACTTGGATCAATCCTCCCCCCTTAGGAATCAATGTTCCCCATTGTGTTGAGTACCTCCATGAGATGGTAAAACACTTGCTTAACTTGGTACCTGGTGATCCACTTGCCTTGGTGCAGGAGTTGGCCAACTTTGACAACCAGATATAGTTGGATCTTCTACTGGCGAGTGTTCTTGATTTGTGTGTAGATGATCCAATCAATCATGGATTGTGTTGGAACATTTATTTTCTAAGTCATGATTTCATTTTAAATTTTTTGTTTTTAGGATTAAACTTTGAAATTTCAAAAAACAATTTTGGTCACTACCGAAATTTCCGGTAGCGCCTGTTTAGACTTCTCGGACATTATTTTATATTCCTGTTTTTTTCTATTTTTATTTTATTCCGATTCTTCTGAAAATTCCAGTAACATCCTCTGTTTTTAAAAATAAACGAAAAAGCGCATTCGCTTTGGTCAAGCCATGTGTTATGATGTGAAAAAGTTTCAAATATTTGTTTTAAACGATTTGTATCATGTGATAGGAGTCATAGGCGGTCATTTATGTTTAATTCAAGTCATGGTATATGTGTAATTATTAGGTGTCAACCCACAGTAATATACCCAACCATTAATCTCATCCCGTCTGTCAACCAAGTTAGTTAATCTCATGTCAAGGTACGTGTTTTTCGGATGGAGGAGATCATGGATCATCAAACTTAACTCAATGACCATTTGGTTGGTCACATAGTGGTGCTGCCAGAAATTTAGACAAATAATTGGCAAAGACAACGAAGGTGACTGCCAGTCACAGATCTGCTTTCATCAAGCCATCTGTAGCATTCTATCCAAAGTTACATAGCCAACTGAAGATGATGATGGCCATCAAATGGTGCACACTATGGTCAAGAATATTTTCCATAATGAAAATCGATTTGCATGGGGTAATGCACCATGGTTGATGTTTTAAAACCACCAAAAAAGTAAGAGCAGTATTAGTTGTGATTTTAGTTGTTGGAGATCGAATTACATAGAGTTTTAGTTTGAGAAGGAGTCTATATTTGAGACAGGATTTCAGAGGAAAACACAACTAACACTTGTAAGGTGAAGCTCTTCTACCTCTTCCACCTATCAGTTTCAAGAGACAGAGTCACTAATTTCTAAAGATGACTAAAAGAGGAGGCAAAATAAAATGAACTAATCCATAGGGTGCTAATATAGTGGATGCAAATTCAAAGGCGAGAAGCTTGTTTATCTAGGAAGGGTGGTATTCTTTGTGCACCAGATTAGGAAGATCTCGCTTAGGAGTAGCTCAAGTGTTTGCAAACTCTTTCAATGGAAAAGAAGCCAAAATCTATTGTTTTACATTGTACGTTTTAGAATACTCAATTGTTGATGAATCTAACCTTCCACAAGAAGGAGAGAGGTGGTTTAAAAGTCATTTTATCACTGGAGGAGACCTCAATATTTTCCTCAAGGATGCAAACAGAGATCCAAATTGGGCCAAGGGAATTCCAAGCATCTATCTCAAAAATGACTTGGAAAAATATGTTGAACTTATTAGGATATATCTCACTTGTGAAAGGAGGTATAAAATTGTGTTTCTTTATCATATGAGGTTTCTTTTTCATGTTGCAGGTATAAAGACCTTAAATCTACCATAATTCTTGCTGAAGATTCTGACAAATATGTCAGCAAGGATTCAAACTCACACTGTTGTTTGAGAATATAGCTTGTATCATCAACCTCTCATCAAGGTTCTAGTTGAATAAGATTTAAGTAAAAGAAATCAAACCTGGGACCATTTATTGTTTTATAGGGCAGGCCAACCTGAACCTACACCTCTAATTTCACAAAAACACCCTCATCTTGCAAAAAACACCAAGAGTAAGGCTAAGAAGGAAAACATACACAAGGCCAAGAGTAGGAAAGAAAAGGTTTCTGCAGTCAAAGCTGAGAGAAATTTTGAGAAAGGAGAGAGCTCCTTCGCAAATAAGCCCATGTCTATGAAAATGGTGCCCCCCATTCCTCGTTTTCCTAATGTATACACCATATCTTGAAGAGGAAGGTCTGGAAATGCAGAGAAATATAAATTGCAGATGCTACAGGAAATTCCAAAAGCAGATATTTAGCAGAATATGAAAAAATATTATCAACCTAAAAAATCTGATGAAGAACTCCTTAAAGATGTTGGATATGAGATCAAGAGTAAGAAGAAGAAAGAATAAGCCAAACCTATTGCTGGTACTAGACAAAGGCATACCAGAGACAACAACAAGTTTAGGCTTAAGTCCAAGGCTCTACATAATCCAAGCTTAATGACATAGTTCATTTATATATAAGGTAAATATGAAAGGTTAAAGTCAGAGAAATCCAAGAATAAAGATAAAATCAAAACCCCTTTAGAGTAGCACTTAGAACCCTCAAAGAGAAGAAAGATACAAAAGGGTTCTAAGGAGGAGAAGGCCACTGTCAAGGAAGCAGCCACAAGAAAAAATAGATCAAGATCAGCTACTGACACCAAGACAAATATGGATTAGCTTGCTGAAGCTACAACCCACATGGAAGGAAGGAAAAATTGTTTTTTGACACACACACCTTTTTTCTTATCAATCACAATTTTGAACAACACCTTAGTTTTCAAATAAATTAAGTCCGCACAGGGTTTTCAACATTTTCTGTGCATTGTTTAAAAAAAAATAGAGTGCTTCCAGAAATTCCTGTAGCATTCTAGTTTTTATGCAGTTACAGGTTTCTACAGGAATTTCTAGCAACACCTGTTTTAACGGATTTTTGACACCTGTAAGAAAAACGTTTCTGAGCCAATTAAGGAAGGATAAAGAATCATAAAAAAATGGATATAACAAGTGATGGTGAAGGTAGTTATGAGGTTTTTATAGGTCTTAGTAAATGAATATACATGGTTATTTAAATACCAAAGACACAAAGAGACAAATTTGTAGAAAAAATGTGCAACATGACAACACACTCAGTATTTCAGCCCGGATTTCTTCTCCTCTTTCTTCTACATCTGTCCTTTCAGTTGGATTTCAATGGGATATGGTTGTAATGTATGACACATATATAATAATAGGATTAGTATTTCCTTCTTTTTAGAAGAGATGGATATGGTGCCTCTCTTTCTATATATACCATTTGTAAATACCATTTCCAGGTTGGATGTTGGTCTACCTGAAGACTAAATATAATAAAGAAAGTCCTTTTTTACTTCATGCTGTAGGATTTTGTGACTCAAGAACCATCCAATGTATGGTGTGTCTTCTTTATTTTTTAATTTATTCTAATGTATGAGTTGTATCAACTAGTAAGGTGTGAGTGAGAAACTATTAAAGGATTTAATAGTAAATAATTTGCTTTCAGTTTTATGCAAATCTTATATGTGTTGTAGAACATGTGAGTGAATATTTCATAAAGGATTTTTGGAATAATTTATACATGCAATATAATTTCTGAATTTTGTTTACCTTGCATAAATAGAGTTTGTGTAAAGAGCCATTATCATAGCTGTGTGACTGATTTTGGATAGGAATATTTCCTAGAATAGGTACTACCTATCCATCATCTTCATTTGTTACACTCTGCTCCCTGTACTACCAATTTACCCATACAATTTTTACTTGCCAAAAATTTCCAAATGCAAGAAAGTTTTAAAGAATATAAAAAATCATTTTAAAATCTTTGAAAATCCATCCCTCCACTCAAACAACCCTTTAAAATTTGATATGAACTATGATGTGTAAGTCTTATTAATTTTGCAGTCAAAGAGTGACTCGTTGCGCTAACATCTTTGGCATTGTTGTCAGGGAGGCGAATTGAAGTTTATCCCTGGGTGAATGGAAAATTTATAAGTATGGTTTTGAGGTGTAAATTTCTAGCTGTATTTTTAGACTACTTTACACTTGGCAACTCCATTGTTGAATTTCTAGTTCCTAGAAGGACTAGAAATAGGGCTAACCCATATTCCCCTTTGAGAATACCATTTTCTAAGCCTGAAAATCTAATCAATAAAAAGATTAAACAAAATTTTGCTGCCTCTACTACTGTTTTCTCAAAGGATGTCCCTAAATAAGACCTTCAAACTTTATCCCCTGATTTTGCACAAAATATTGTACCTCCCTTGTTTTCCAACCAAAAAAAGTCTCTACATCACAAGTTGGTCCTTTATCATATGTTGTTTACAATCCACTAATTATTTTTCCACAAATCCCAACAACTCACACCATGGAAGGTCCAAACCCACCCCTAACCGAATGGATGCAATTGTTGCTGCAAGGTAAGCCCCATTGGTTTTACCTCAGCCTATGAATGCATTACCTGCATGATATTGTCTCAAGTACATGCATAATTTTAGTGGTGAGGGGGAGGTAATAACTAAAGAACACCTTGCTGATTTTTATGCCTATGCTGACAATCTGAATATTGAGCATGAAGATGTATAGATGAGAGTTTTTGTTCAGAGCCTTGAGGGTGATGTTAGGAAATGGTTCAGATTCTTGACAGTTGGTAGCATCAATGGAATTGAAACCATATATGATAGATTTTTAAGAAAATGGGGTGATAAGAAATGTTTTATGTATTATATCACTGAATTTGGTGCAATAAAAAGAAAAGAAGGAGAATCAGTTTCTGATTTTTCTAATAGATTCAATCAGATGTATAGAAAAATACTTACTAAAATCAAGCCTACTGAAGCTTCAACCAAAATCACTTATGCTGGTTCCTTTGATCCTAATTTTTATTATTATTGAGAGAAAGAAGATCTACAACACTAGAAAAAATGCATAACATTGCACTTGAGGTAGAATCTAATGTGTTAGCAGTTGATATGCCTAGAGAAGGGGTTGACAGATAACAAAGAAAACAAGAAGCTGAAGTTTGACCTTCAGGAACTTCAGACATAGATCCTAAGTTAGATGAGATGACCAAGATGGTCAAGTCATTGACTACTGAGTTTTCCAAGCTCAAGATGAAAGTAATACCAACCACTTCTAGGAATTTTTTATTTGATTAGCCTAATAGAAAAAAATTTAGAAGACCTATTGCTCCTCAAATTTTGCAGCAGGAAAGGAGAGATGTTGATGATAAAAAATTTCAGCCTCCTTTGCAGAATAATATATTTGAATATGAAGAGCAAGCTGAAAGGTTGGGGAAAGTTGCTGACATAAATTTTTTAAGAGATAAAGAAGGGATGATCCATCTTACACAAGCAGAGTATGAAGATTTCATGTCATATACTCAGAATAATGAAGTGGTTCCTGATCATTCCATAATTGTAGCTAATCATCAAAGAAAATACAATCTCATATCAAATAATATTAATGATAATCCAAAGCCCATTTCACAACCCAAGAAGAATAAGGTTGTAGTTAAAATTACAACAAAAAAGCAAGTTGCTGGACCAAGCAGACCGAAAATTCCAGTAGCAGTTAATAATCCTTCACTTGAGGTAAAAATTTCTCACAAACTGCCCCCTATTTTCAATTTTGAGAATGAAATACAAAAGATAAAGATTCATGTTCCTCTTGTAGAGCTCATGAAAAATGATGATTTCAGAAAGACTTTTATGAAAACTCTTCAACCTCCACCTACCGAAGTAACTTCTGGTTTTGTTAACCTTCAAGATGACAAGCCCACTATTATTTTAGGTTCATTGGTCGAAGACATAGATGAATCTACCCCTCCTTTCTATCTATCTATGAATATTCATGATAAGATCTTGCATTATTTCCTAATGGACTCTGGAGCCTCTCATAATTTAATGCCCAAGGTAGTTGTGGATGAACTAGGTCTTGAAGTCACTAGAGAGTAGCAAGATATCTACTCTTTTGATTCCTGGAAAGTTCAATGCCTTGGTGTCATCAAATATCTTGCAGTAAGCCTTTTTCAGTTACCCATGACAGGGATGGTGATGACACTCCTCCTAGATTTGGCATGTTACTTTCTAGGTCATGGATTAGAAGGTTGGGAGGAACTTTGCAAATGGATCTCACTTATGCTACTATCACTATTTTTGGAGGAGAAAAATTAAGACTATATAGATAAGCTCAGTGGGCATATATCATTAGTGACAAAAAATACCCCACTAATCATCAAATTTATGCTAGAATAACTGATGTTGGTTCAAGCATTTTACATATGGATAATGCTGTCTTATTGGCATAATTGTTTTAGATTTTGAAGCCTACTAAAAACCAAATCAGTCATGAATGTTCCTAGCTATGGAAAATGTATTTTGATGGCTCATGTTCTAAATACGAAGATATTGCAGGAATAGTTCTCATTTATCCTTTGAAAGAGAGTTCCACTTTTTCATTCAAACTTGAATTTGAAGCAACTAAAATTTTTTCTGAGTATGAATATCTGTTGATTGGTTTAAAAACAACAAAAGACATGAATATTTCAGATTTTTTTTTTTTTGGAGATTCTAAACTTATTATTCAGTAAATCAAAAATGTTGATCAAACTAAGCATCCGAAACTCATAGATTACTGGAATGCGGTATGGATCATTGTAGAAGACTCATTCTCGGCCTTTGACATGTCTTTTGTTCCAAGTTAAAGTAATATTCTGGATGATTCACTTTGTATTTCAGCAAGCTCATTCAAGATTCCAATACCTATGAAGATGAAATATGAAGTGGAACTTAGGTTCAGACCTGGAATTTCTGATAATGTCAAGCATTGGAAATTTTTTGAGGATTATCAGGAGATTTGAAGATTCATTGATGGTTCTAAAGAGTTTGATGTCCTAAACACTGATCAAGATGAAGATCTCATGAATAAAAATGTCGATTTGCAAGACACCAAAAATATGCAAAAGCAGATTGTTGATCAACCTATCATTCAATTGACTACCAATCATATTCCCAGGGGGTTAATTCCACTTGGGAAGCTCTTTAATCACAATGATGTCTCATTCAATCCATAGTTGGATAAAACAGAAGAAGAATTGGAATATTTCAATTTCGGCACAGAGAAAGAACCAAGGTATGTGAATTTGTCAAAAGATTTATCATAAGAAAGAAAGGTTGAATACCATAAGTTGTTTTGTGAATTTGTTGATGTTTTTTTCTTGGAAATATTAAGATATTAAGACATACGATACAACCATCATTGAACATAGGATACCATTGAAAAATGGTACTAAGCCTTTTAAGTAGAAGTTAAGACAAATCAATCCACTACTGTTACCAGTGTTGTAGAAGGAAGTGAAGAAACTTTTGGATGCCAAAATCATCATTCGTTTGAGATACTCAGATTGGGTTGCTAATCTAGTTCCAGTAAGAAAGAAGAGTGGTGAAGTCAGACTATGTGTAGAGTTCAGGAATCTTAACAAATGCTCCAAGAAATATGATTATGCATTGCCAAAGATGGAGTATATTCTTCAAAATGTGACTGGTTTAGACATAATTTCCATGTTATATGGGTTCTCTGGGCACAATCAAGTTTCAGTGTGCCAAAAGACCGAGAGAAGACATCATTCACTACTTCTTGGGGAAGATTCATGTATGTAAATATGGCATTTGGGCTTATGAACGACGAAGCTAATTTGCAACGTGCTATGGACTTTGCATTCATTGGAGAAAAGGATAAATTCTTGGTCATCTATTTAGATGATATTACTATTTTTTTATTTTCAGATCAAGAACACCTTCAACACTTGAGACAAGTATTTGTTAAATGCAGAAAATATGGTATATCATTGAATCCAAAGACGTCTCATTTTTCTCTCAAATAAGGTAAGATGTTGGGTCACATGGTTTCTAAATATGGAATGAAAATTGATCCTAAAAGAGTGACTGCAATTCAAGATTTAAAACTTCCAAGATCCAAGAAAGAGGTTCAATCTTTCCTTGGTAAGATCAATTTCTTAAGAAGGTTCATTAAAATATTTGCTGAAGTGGTGAAGCATATTACTTGCATGTTGAAGAAGGACAAATAAGTAAAATTGACAATTGAATCTAGAAATTCATTTCAGCTGATAAAAAAACTGTCATTGAAGCACCTTAGCTAGTAAGCCCTGAATACTCAAAGCCTTTCTCGATCTTCTCATTTTCCTCTCAAGATACTATTTCTACTATTTTATTAAAAAAAGATTCATAAAATAAGTAAGCTCCCATAAAAAATTTTAGCAGAGCTCTTAGAGATGCAGAATTAAAGTATGAAATGTTGGAAAAGCATGCCTATGCATTAGCTAAAGATCTAAAAGCTTTTAGAGTTTATATTCTGCATGCTCAAGTTATTACCTATGTACCTTCATTTGTTGTTAGAGAGATATTAGTTCAGCTTGATATTGATGGAAAAATAGGTAAGTGGGTGACTAAAGTTCTTGAGTTTGATTTAGAGATAAAGGCTACTAAACTGATCAAAGTTCAAGGATTAGCCAAACTACTAGCTGAAGAAAATTGTAAAGTTTAGGGCTTGAATTTCATGGATGACAAATTTGAAGGATATATTTCTGAACCTATTGACATCATGACAGTGGATGTAAAGCTTTCTAAATGTAGCTGGTATAATGAAACCATCTATTTCTGCAACATTTTAAATGTTCTCAAAATTATGATAAAAGCAGAGTAAGATATTTAAAGCTGAAAACTCTTAAATTCTGCATCAAAGATAATTGTTTATATTGGAAAGATCCTATAGGAGTTTTGTTAAGATGCATTGACCCAGATGAGTCCAAGAAAGTTGTTTTTGACATGCATAGTAGTGTGTGTGGAGGTCATCACTATTGGAGAACTACTGCATACAAAATATTAAGAGATGGCTACTTTTGGCCTAGCTTATTTTATGATCTATATGCTAAGGTGAGAGAATGTGAAAAATGTCAAAAGTTCACCGGTAGGAAACATTTGAATTCTTTGCATCTCAAACCCATAGTTATTTCTGCACATTTTTAGCAATGGGGCTTAGATTTCATTAGAGAAATTCATCCACCATCAAGTGGACATCATCATTGGATTCGTGTTGCAACTGATTAATTCACTAAATGGATTGAAGAAATACCTACCAGGAATTCTACTCATAAAGTTATCATTAACTTTACGGAGGGAATCATAACCAGATTTGGATATACATCATGTTTAGTAGCAGATAATGCATATGATTTTAAAGCTACTCCATTGGTAAATTTATGTGATGATTATGGTATTAATCTTACTCACTCTACAGATTACTATCTCGAAGGGAATAGTTTAGCTGAATCATAAAAAAAATTTTTGGTAAGAATCATCACCAAGCTATTGGAGAAAAACAAGAAAACATGGGATTCAAAGCTAAAGTTTTTTTTATGGGCTGATAGGGTGACAATATCATGTCAAGGTATGTGTTTTTTGAAAGGATGAGATCTTGGATCATAAAACTTAACGCAATTTATGTTTGGTTGGTCACATAGAAACAATACCAGAAATTTAGGCCAATAATTAGCAAATACAGCGGAGGTGACTGCCAGTCATAGATCCGCTTGCCTCAAAACATTTGTAGAATTCTATCCAAAGTTACGTAGCCAACTGAAGATGATGATGGCCATCACAGTGTGCACACTACGGTAAATATTATTTTCCATAGTGAAAATCAATTTTCATGGGGTAATGATCCATGGTTGTTTTTTTACAACCACCGAAAAAGTAGGAGCAGTATTAGTTGTGAGTTTAGCTGTTGGAGATCGAATTTCATAGAGCTGCAGTTTGATAAGGAGTCTAGATTTCAGATAGGATTTTAGAGGGAAACACAAGTAACAATTATAAGGTGAATCTCTTCTAGCTTTGCCACCTATCAGTTTCAAGAGACAGATTCATTAATTTCTGAATATGCCTAAAAGAGGAGGAAAAATAAAATGAATTGAGCCACAGGGTGCTAACCTAGTGGATGAAAATTCAAAGGTGAGAGTCTTGTTTATCCAGGAAAGGTGGTATTATTTGTGCACTATATTAGGAAACTCTCACTTAGGAGCAACTCAAGAGTTTGAAAACTATTTCAATAGACAAGAATCCATAGTTTGTGGTCTTACATTGTAGTTTTTAGAAGAATCAATTTATGAGGCATTTAACCTTCCACAGGAAGGAGATAGGTTGTTTAAAGGTCAGTTTATCACTAGAGGAGACCTCAATAGTTTCCTCAAGGATGCACATAGAAATCCAAATTGGACCAAGGGAATTCCAAGAATCTATCTAAAAAATGACTAGGAATAAGCTATTAAACTTATCAAGATATACTTCATTTGTGAAAGGAGGTATACTGTTGTGTTTATTTATCATATGAGGTTTATTTTTGCAGGTATGAAGACATTAAATCTTCCATACTTCTTGTTGAAGAGTCTGAAAAATATGTCAGCAAGGATCCAAACTCACGCTGTTGTTTCAAAATATAACTTGTATCATCAATCTCTCATAAGGGTTCTATTTGAAGAAGAGTTACAGAAAATAAATCATACCTGAGACCATTTATTTTTTTTCTAGGGCAGGCCAACCTGCACCTACACCTCTAGTTTCACAACAACACCCTTAGCCTAGAAAAATAACCAAGAGGAAGGCCAAAAAGGAAAACATCCATAAGGCCAAGAGTAGGAAAGAAAAGGTTTCTCCAGTCAAGGCTGAGAGAAATTTTGAGAAAGGAGAGAGCTCCTCAACAAATAGACCTAAGTATATGAAAATGGTGCCCCCCATTCCTCCTTTTCCTAATGCATACACCATATCTTGAAGAGGAAGGTCTGAAAATGCAGAGAAATCTAAAGTGCAGATGCTACAGGAAATTCGCAAAGCAGATATTTAGCAGAATATGAAAAAAGAGTATCAACCTACAAAATCTGATGAAGAACTCCTTAAAGATGTTGGATATGAGATCAATAGTAAGAAGAAGAAAGAAGAAGCCAAACCGATTGCTGGTACTAGAAAATGGTGCCCCCCATTCCTCGTTTTCCTAATTTCTACACCAGAGCTCAAAGAGGAAGGTCTGCAACTGCAGAGAAATCTAAAGCACAGATGCTACCAGAAATTTTGGAAGAAGATATTCAGCAGAAGGTGCAGAAAGAGTATCAACCTACAAAATCTGATGAAGAACTCCACAAATATGTTGGATATGAGATCAATAGTAAGAAGAAGAAATAATAAGCCAAACCTTTTGTTGTGTTGTGCTATAAAACAACCCCCCCATTTATTTGAATATCGATTAAAGTTATGAATAATAAATGGGGACCTTTAAAAAAACAAATAGAGTTTAGAAAAAATTATTTCGCTTAGCGTTAAGTTTTAAAACTTTAGGAATAAAATACATGGACCTTTTTCGCTTGCTTTCATTATGGTTAATGCAAATCGCAAAACTCACAAGATAAAAAATTTAGAACACACATAAAATATGTGAATTGCGATAAGTGATAAGAAATTTTTGAGTTATATCTAATTACGCGTTAAAAAGCTTAGAAACCCTTATAACTATAAATCGCATCATGCCTCCTTAAAAGACAAACAAATATCGATATCAGACGAAAATATATTGCGATGAGTCCAGACCTAATAGAACAATAAATGAACATTGAAACATATACGCAAAATCCAATTAAGTGCAATGATTTGAGTTTTAGCACATAACACACCCCTCAACATCCTCCCGAATGAAAGCTACGCCTACCTTGATAAAGTGCGATATACGATTTGCGCAGATCGCATCTTGCATGCACTCACGGTTGAAATACATAATATGGATGCTTGTAAAATCTGCGATTTGTGATATAACATTTATTACTAAAGCACTTGAAGTGATACTTCATTAATTGGTTCGTTAATAATATCTAATGATTTAAATATTTTGATTGGACATATAAGTGTAAAATACGTAAAAGGTTTGATAATAGTTTAAAGGATTATTAATGATAATCAATGGTTATTGGGCTCAAAAATATAGATATATTTCTAAAGCATGTTTCAAATAAAAACACCAAATTTTTTTATATATGGTGATTAAAGTATGTTTCTTCCTTTCTCTTCACTCATCATCTCAATTCTGAATTTCTTGGTTTACTTGTATTCAGGAAACTGCCCAAGAAATGGATATCAACAAAAATGAGAAACAAAGGAAAATTAGTTTCCCAATCATCCACCTCTGAAGTTACAGACATGCCTCTGCTCTTCATGGGAAGCCATGTATAATCTATTTGAAGGAGAAAATACAAGTGAACTAAAGAAAGTATCAATGGTGGATGCGGTTGATTCATCAGAACCTTCCTTCTTTGAAGTTGCATGTTCAATTACACATAGGATAGCTGAAAGGCCAAATATATTACCATACACTGATATGGTAAAATGGGTCATAGACAATCTCAATATTTTAAACATGACGTTCAAGAATTCCAAATAGGAAAACATGGTTTCATTCACCCCCGAGGATTTGTGTAAAATGTACCATTTGCCAATGCCACATAAATCTTATGATAAAGCTTTCCTGGAAAAGTTTTCAAAGGAGAATCAAGATCCAATGAAGGTGGTGAAATAATGGAAGGCAATCAAGGCAAGTTAAAATGAGACAAACTCATTATGTACCCAATAGCATAGTTTCCATCACCCCATTATTTTGTAGCAGCAATGTTGTGTAGATTTTTTTCTAGACCTGGTACCGAATTTTTTTCATTGAATGGGTTCCCTTAATTGACCCAGTCATCAATTCTACTATCATGAATTGGGAAAAAAAATTATCCAATATTTTGGCCAAAACCATTAGGGATTACAGAACAAATAGGGTCTTTTCAACTAGGAAAATCCCTCCTTTTTACATGAGTGCATATATCATGGATGTTATATGTTTCTGCTCAAACGTTCATGTTATGGGTTGGAAATGGACCAGCCAAGACCATAGCCCTATTCATATTTATCATAAAGCCTCGTGGGAGTCTGAATTTTGTTCCCATTTCTATAAGATTTTTCATGGAGTCATGTTTCCCATTCATGAAACCCTTTTTAATGAGAAAGCTCCTAGAATTTCTAAAAAGGCTAGTGCAGATATTTTGCGTGTGGCTAGATGGTTCGGAGAAGAGAATTTTACTTATGTCAGAGTTTTCAGGAGTGTTTCTCCCCTCATGTTTTTCCCTACTATGTTCTAGATAAACTCTTGGCTAGAGAAATTTCATATCAAACACTTGTAAATGGTATATACTATAACCAACCAGCTCAGGGATTCTAAGAAATCTCTTTGGCCTACATTTCCATTACAGTGTGGTAACTTCGCCCTTTTTTATGTAGGTCATATAAATAAGGGAATTCCAAAAATTATTTCCTTGAATCTTCCTTTAATGCCAAGGAGGCATTATGATCCTAATAATGTGGTCCAAAATTTTACCACTGCTCTTAAATTTAGACATTTCATGCATGAAAAGGATGTTTTTGATGATTTATTTGAAGGAACAGAGAAATTTATAGATGTATTAAAAATTGCATCTAATAAGATCAGTGTAGCAAACATTAAAGCTTTTCAAGAATATAGAAACAAGAGGTTGGAAACACTCCCATTGGACTTGTTACTAATAGAAGATGTCAGAGAGACAACCCATAGTATCAGTTTAGATGATGAAGAAAAAGATATGTTAGAAGATGAGTCATAGGAAAAATAAATTCAAGATTCAGAGCATTCACAACACAAGTCTCAAAGTTTATATCATTCTGATAATGGATCTGAAAGTAAAAATGAGATCCCTTATAAGATAATTGAAGATGTAATCAAAGGAATTGATATACATATTGAGGAAGGAGCTGGTGAAACTGAACTATTAAAAGCATCTTCAAAATAACTTTAGCAAGTTCAAAATACACCTCAGCACACAGTGAAATCTCAAGTTGAGGATTTGGGCAAAGAATTAACAAATTTTACTCAAGTACTGCTGACACCACTCAATCCTAATCCAGAAGGATAAAAAAAATTTCAAACTCTTGAGAAAACTCAGAGACTAGCTGAAATAGCAGTGGCAATTCAGAAAATCCCAGAGGTTCCAGAATATGAGATAACCCCAGCCTACCTAATAGAAGAAATCATTTTAAACATTGAGGAAATACATCCACTAGATGTTTTCTACAACCAAGTCACACAAATGTAGTAAAGAGGAGAAAAAGAAGAAGAGTTGATGAAACCATGACCACTCTCAATAATGAATCAGTATATGTTGTCTGGAAAGACACTTTTGTCAATCCAACAGAACATCTTACCAGACTGTCACAATTTTCAAGGGCATATGAAAATGCCACGATGGATAAAGCAACAGAAGTGAAACTTCTTCTCAGATAGAGAGAAGATAGATTTCAAGAGCTGGAAATACAACTGGAACAACAAAAGCATAATGCCAGTAAACAAGCTGAGATGAAATGAAACAGTTCTAGAAGGATTTTTAAAGATTGAAGTTGCAACATCAAGTACAAATATCTGAGAAGGATACATAGATAGAAACATTAATGTGTAAGCTTAAAATCAAACCTAAAAAAAAAACAGTTTATAAAAGCGGCACCTGAATGGAATACAAAGTTGAAACAACAACAAGACACTTTTTTCAGTAAATATCAGCTACCAATTCATATTGTGAAATAAGTAAAATCTTAACTCAACAAGTGGAAAAGAAAATATTGGAATGTGAAAAGATTCATAAGAAAATTTATGAATTCATTTTATGGAAAGAATCTGACAAAGGGAAGGAGGTTGATCTCCTGAAAGTTGAAAAATTTCATAAAGATATTTTATTTAAAGACTGGGAGATGCAGTTGAGACAAGCAAAGAAAGCAACTTCAAAGGAAACAAACTTATCAAATGAGATAATTGAATCTGTCAATGGGGAACTTCAGAATGCTAAGCTTGTTAAAGAATATATAGCCAAAGAAATCCCAGAGGTCAAACTATTGGAGACACAGTGGAAGGAAAGCATCGAGACACAGGAAAAATATATTAAGCATATAACAAAATTAGATCAAGAAAATTACTGGAACTTCTTGATCAAACCACATAACCAGTGCATGACTTTACAATACTTAACTAATTCTGCTAGAAAAGCATTTACAACACTCTCAAATTCCTTGTTTAAAGGCCAAGTCATATTCGGGATCACACAACCAACTCAGTTGAAGTCGATGATGGATATCTGCCAACTTAGAGATCAAATGATGTAATATCCCTAATGGGAGAATGCAGTAACACTAAAACACAATATAAGAACTACATCTAAGTAAACAATAGATCTAAATACAACAACATAATATACATAGAAGCTGAGCCTTTTTATTATGTGGAGAGGATTCAATTACACGATGTACAAAAGATGAGTAGATCTAGCCAAAGAGATGGCCTAGAATCACGCTGCAATGGTGCTACAACTACCACTACGTAGCTGGTGAGATTACAGGAAGAAATACTACATTTTCCCTTATGCTGCTGGTATATATGAACTGCTAGAAAAGGAAATGCAGATCTAGGGAGCTCAGGAGCTTTGATGATACCAAGATTCAAGATCTGGCCAATGTGATGGGAACCCAAGATAATGCAAAAAGGATTTTCCAAATCTACAACTTTGGAAAATCACCCTCCTAGTGTTTGATCCTTTGACTATTGAGTTATACAAATATAAAGTGAGATATGATCCAAATATGGTTGCAATATGTTCTAAAAACATATTTGAGCTTTGAGGGTTAATCCCTCCTTCAGATCTACAAGCTAGGAGCTTGAGATCTTGTCTCCTCTTCTTCCTCCTTCAAGTTGCACCAAATGAATATGAAGATGCTATAGAAACTACACTATATACGAGGGAGAGGCTCCATGCCTGCTGAAATATGTTGCAATAGACTCTAGGCTGATGGAAGTAGTGATGGAAAGATGAGGGGATGGTCCCTCACAAGATTACTATTTGAAATACTAGTAACTTTCTTCCTCCTTTGGATCTGCAATGATGGATTACACAATCCTTGATGGGACTGCTGCTGATAGGAGGTCAATAATGTTTGGCCTAATGCTAGATCTAAGATGAAGCCCTGGGAATGCTGATATTCAAGTCCAAGGTGATAGGAATAATCCTACACTGGTTCTCTAGCTGAAATACTGAAGACAACCTCCACCTCCAAACTGATATTCATAAATTGCATAATTCCTGAAGGTAGATGTTCTGCAGATGATGGAAATGATAAGTGGCACCAATGCCTGATGTAGAATGAAGTAAAACCCTTTTTCCAGAGCTAATCAAATAAAAATGAGGGATTCCCGACCAGGAACACCTTGTGCTAAACAACACTTGCAATCTCAGCTAAACATCCAAAGAAAGCATGGAATGTCACATGAAAATTCCAAATCTAAATAGACCTCAAAATCTAAAATAAATAGCCTACCTTCATTGTTGCCTTCATCTCCTTTATATAATTTATGAGCCTTCCCATGCCTTGGCCCACCTCTAAACTGCGCTGTGCATGTGGACATAATCCTCCATGTTTGACTGCGTTGTCTCTCCAAGTCCTCCATCATGTCTAGATGAAATGTACACCCTCTCCATCATGTGTGCATTAATTGCACCACTCCCTCCATCACTTCATCATGAATGCTATATGATCTTTCATTAGATGCCTTCCATGATCTCAGTTGACTGCTTCAACCTTGTTGATCTATCTCATTAATGATACATGATCTCCAATCTATTCACATTATTAGTTTCTCCACTACCTCATTATGTAGATCTAGGCTTAATTAATCCACATTTACACATACAAAGTATATATTTATTCATCATGAGGATTATGGGTCCCTCCACCCTTTTATTTACTTAATTCATTAAGAAAATTAAGAACTCTAATATTCCAAATGTCATGTGAAAATTTGGGAATATTACAGTCATCCCCAACAAAATGTTTCTTGTCCTCAAGCAACTGCAAAATTAGATGCAAAAGACATCTATTTCCCTCCAAATGGCATCCACATAAGGAAGGCCTCCTCCATTTGTTGCAATGTGTCATGCATGTTTGGTTCCAAAGTTGTCTCTCAAGAATGTATAGAATGACCTCCAATTATATGGTTAGATGTCCTCCTTTCATCATGAAGTACCAAGTGACAACCATATGATGTCCAAAATCATCATCCATACATGAGATGCATAAAATAAAGTGGTTCTTGCCACAAAGGAAAAGTGCCATCTTGCAATACATCTCTTCATCCCATGCTTCTTGAAGCACATTGAGCATTGATATTCCCTCATCTCTAGACCTGTTGGCCTTATTGGTTCTGTTGCAACAGGGTCTCCTAAAAGCTGCGAATTTTGTCTATTTTTGTAATATTTAACCTAACGCAGGGGTTTTGGGGTGGGTCAAAGTCCCTAATGCATTGTAATGAGTCAAGGGTAGACCAAGAGTCTGCAAACCATAGTTTTAGGATCATTGGATGCGTAGGATAAATCGGTATAAATATATGAACCTTTTTTAGTCATAGGGAGGAAAGAATAGAGATTGATGATAGTTGTGAATTGTTAGATCTGCTTGGGATGCTAGGGTGAGGAATCTTGCTGGCTGTGTGCATGGAGATCCTCAGTCCTATTGTGTGCGGACCCTGCTGGTTGTGTGCGCAGGCTGTGTTGGATTGTATTGGGTTTTGGATGTTAATATATGTGAATCTGATTAGAGTATCTCTACGTTATCTGAGTTAATGTATTAATTTTGATGCAAACTGTTGGATCTATTCTATTATAATTTATGCGATTGGGTTGTATGATTAAGCTGCGAAAATATATGTTTGATAGCTGCGGAAGTATCCTTGTTTCTGTTATATGAATCTATGATCTGTTAATTACTATGATTATAGTTGATGTACTGATATATTGGTATTATGCACATGGATGCGAAGGTAATCATTAGATATGAGCTCTATGATCCTGCAACTAGATCTGTTAAATGCAAAGCATGATAAGTTAGGAACGCAACTCTGCTTGACTTACCTGCTCTTTCTCAAGGTGTGGAAACTTGGTTCCAGCACCCTCCCATACTCCTTCGGGTGAGACTTTGGCCTGCACAAGTAGGTCACTGCCAAAAGGGCCAGTAGTATAGGGGTTTGTTGGAAAACCTTAACCTCCGAACCTGGGTCATGACCCCTTGAGCCAACAAATGGTTCTGTTGCCGGGACTAGGAGCATTTTGAGAGAGAGATCAGGTAATGCCAAGAGAATATTGGAAACTTGAGAAGAAAGAAATTGAGGAGTGGTTAAAAAAAAAAATCAGGAATTTACGATAAAAGAGAATCACAACACAAGGTTGACACCAGAAAAGTGGAAGAATAAGTACATTTTCACAAATATCTACCAAATTTTCTTTGTGACATTTGCAATTTAGCTTCAGGAGTGGCTTGCAAGGATCATAGATTTCTAGAACTTTTGGAAGGATTAACGGGTCACACAGTGGACTCTAGAGTTGATCCAGCAGTTAGAAAAGACTGATAATACCATCACTCATACAATAGATCACTGGGTGGACAGAGTGCTAGGAGGGTTTGTGATATAGTTTTCCATTGATCAATTTGTCTCCTATTCTGAAGCAAAGCGAAGGTTCTTCAAGGGTTTCCGGGGTAAGTTTCTGAAAACCTTACTATTGCTGATTAAGATATTACTGTTCAAAAAGAGAATTTTGTGTAGCCACACAGAGTGAATGAGCTTCGATCAAAGTGAGGGTACAATGCATAGTGGTAAATAATACAGAACTAATCAATAAGGAGATTGTTCTATCTATAGTCTAGTAAGAAATTCTGTTGTGCATAGCTCTCCATCTACGCCACCGTCGAACCCTCATATGGGTAAGAACTCACCACCTCCTCTACTAGAAGATGATATGGCCTTGCACATGAAGCTACCCACCTTTAAGGGCGTAGGCGATGAATATATGGATCAGTTTTGATTCGTCGCAAGATCGGTATGGACTGCGTAGAACATAGCTAGTGGTGCGGTAAAAAGGGCGCAACTATCCATTGCCTTTGAAGGAAGGACCTTGGACTGGTATATGGGATACATTAACCATCATGCGAATGCAACCATTGAAGATATTAAGAATGATTTGAAACAACAGTTCAAGGAGCCCAAGTCCTACTCGCAGATAATGAACGATCTAAAGGATTTTAAGAAAGGACTATCTGAGTCCGTATGGGAGGCTGACCAATGGTTAAAGAAGGTAATTAGAGAAGGAGGATTTCTGTATGATGATAGGCATCACACGGAGTGGTTCATTACTATGTTGCTGCCCCACCTGCGCATGCCAATGGGACATCAAGTCATTGAATCACAGGAAAAGGCCTTGGAAATTGCGATGAAGCTAGAAGCTACGCCAAGAGATGATACCCAGTTAGGAGTGAAGCAGATGCAAGGCCATCTAGAATAAATGCATATGGAGATCCAGAATCTACAGAAGGAGTGAGGAACAGAGGCTAGCCCTGAAAGATGGTGCATACGATGCAGGGTGAATGAACACATGTTAGGCAGATAAATCATTCTTGTGGGCAAGAAGGATCTCCCTAGTATCACAAGGATAGCTAGAAACAAATAGGACAAATGTAAACTAATTTCTCTAGATTATGTATGATTTAGAATTTTCTATGATGAAGAAAGGACCTACATGTGATCCAATGGTAGTTGTATTCTTCTTTCCATCGCTCCAAAGAAGTCACCTCTTAAGACCTGCAATCAAAGACATGGAAGAGAATCAAAAGCATCTGCACAATATACTAATTCATAAATCATAAATCTATCTTAATGATCAAGGAATTTAAGAAATAAGTCATTCAAGTAAATACATAAACAACTTATTGAGAAAACATGATCCATTTGTATTATCTTTAAATAAAAGAAGGAGTCTTACAACTGCGTTCACCTTGATGTCATACAGGTCCTTCTGGGGTCTGGAACAAGCGTTTTCCTTTGGTCTGACAACCCCTTCTACTCTTTGAACCAGCCTAAATACCAGTGTGTAATCGTTCTCGCATGGATAATAGCTAGAAAAAAGAGTATGTTTCTTCAGCGATTCTCTTCTCTAATGTAGTATGAAGTACAAAGCAAGTACTTTTTTACATATCAGTATCTACCCTTGAAACTGAACCATGGCTTCAATTTATAGCAGAAGGGAAGTGGTTTCAGTTCCAAAAAGGAAGGGATAGTTCCTCTCATAAAGGGATTAAGCTCCAAATACCAAATGATAGGCTCCTTTAATGAAGGGATAAAGGTTCATGAATGGAGGGAGTGAAGCTTCGACCAAATAAAGCCTTCTAGAAGCTTTCAGTTGGGAGAATATTCGACCAGCTGGGCTTCTAGAACTTACCTTTTTTTCATTTTACCTTTTACAGGGGTCTGTAGTTTTAATACACAAAACATACGGTAGGTACTGCAAATTTTTCTTTACAAAAGGTGCGGTACCATAGGTAATGGCTAGGAAAAGTGCAGAATTAGGGCTTTTATTATTTTTATTAACTTGGTTTAGGAACTTTAGGGTTTGTATACCTCTAAGGGAGCATTATATAGGTAATGATGAACCAATATAGACAGTTAAAATGTCATGGTGACAAAATAATGTGTAACAACACACCAAGGATAACTGTCCTCTGCTAGCAGACTACATACAGGCTACGGGGCCTAGTCCGTTGTGACCTAGGGAAGCTACAGGACCAAGTGGACTGGTGCTTTGGTGCCATAATTTTCGCATTGCTGGGCTGCACGATACCAACCACTGCCACTGCCTTGTCGCATATGTCCCAGAAATAAAGAAAAAATGGTGTAGGTTCTGTAGATCTGTAGGCCATGATGAACAAAACTGTCGGACGTATGATCTGATTATAGATCGAGGAAATCTATATAGGGTATAGTCGGATATGTCCTCGCCAAGATCCCCCTTGGAGAAATCTATATAGGGTATAGTCGGATCCGTCCTCGCCAAGATCACCCTCGGGTATAGGTGGCTCCCCAACTAGGCGCAGGGGAGGGGGCCGAGGTGGAAGCGCAGGTAGGGGAAGAGAAAAATTGATTTGCTATAACTGTGGAGAAATAAGGCACTTTGCAAGGGACTGTGTGAACCCTGCGAGAAAATCCTGTAGATACTATAGACAGTTGGATCATGTGATTGAATATTTCCTGATTCTGATAGCCAAGATGCAGGAGAAGCAGTAGACACCTACGCGGAATGTAAAAAGGGTCAAGGCGGAACCTCGAGATGAAGGACCAAGTGTTAATGTTATAACACACAGTGGCATGGCCACCAGAGGAGCTACAGAGAAGGCTGAGGCAGAGCCTCTCATCCGTAAAGTGGTTGTTAAACAAGAAGGTTTGGACTTACAGAAAGAAAAGGAAACCTTTTCTGGAGCTCGCTAAGATTCTGCTAAGGTTGAGGCACCTAATCCTCATGCCCCTGCGAACCCCAAAGAAGATGATGAGGTCAAACCATTCCTGCAGACATGTATGAAGTTGTTACACAACCAAAGGGCTATAGAAAATATCCAGGCCTTGATAGACAGCTGCACAGAAAAAACAACCCCAGCTATGGAAATTAAGGATGTGCACAAACTATATAAGCATAAGAGACACACTGGTAAGGATATGTGGTTGACCATGCAGATCGATGATTACAAGATGGATTAGGTCATTCTAGACTTAGGATCAGATGTGAACATACTACCTAAACAAACTTGGTAGCGCATTGGAGAACCTAATTTAGAAAGGTCCACTATCCAGCTATGCATGGCCAACCAACAAAAGATCATCCCGTTGGGAAGACTCTCAAAGATCATAGAAGATATTGTAGGAGTTAAGGTCCAGTCTGACTTTGAATTCATTCAAATTGTAGAAGATGCAAACCCTTACCCGACACTCCTAGGATTGGACTGGGCCATAGATATGGGCGATATTATCAACTTAAAAAAGAGGAGCATGGTGTTTGAAAGTGAAGGAACATGGGTGATAGTACCGCTAGATCCAATAGAAGGAGAGAGGTATACAGAGCCAATGTGTGAGGAAGAAGAGGTGGATCACATCTCTATAAGTTAACTGCGAGGGAAAAATACTGGATCAATCCTACGACTGATGGTGTGCTTTGCTGGGAAAGATATAGCAAATGCTTCTCTGACTCCAATGAGGAAATGGAAAATTGGAAAAATCGGCTGCATGATGTCTCTGTGCTGCAACTACAAGGGACTTCCATTTCATATCTTCAGAGGTAAGAGAACTGCCCTACTTTGATGGTTCCGATAGTATAAAATATTTTTTGCGAACATTCGAAGATGAGGTGCCCAGAGAACAAAGGTTATGGGCCCTTAATCTAGCCATGCGCGCAACACCTGCAAGATGGTGGGACACCCATAAGGGGGCATTCTAGGAGTGGGATGAATGTCGGGATATGATGGTCTTACGATTTGAGCCTCCGGCTGACGTGTGCATCAAGGAATTTCTTGGCCTAGGGGATCCATGTGAACATTTGTTTGCCTGGATGGAGAAATGGTGTGATCGTACTACAGAAGAATGGGTTCACTTGTTTATTCATGCCTTGGAACCAATTCCCATTTCATGGTACCTAGATACAGAGCTACATCAACACACTCGCCAGTAGGAAACCTTAAAGGATGAATTTTTGGGGACATTCGGGTTAAAAGGAGGATTAGAGGCACTTGATGAAGCTCTGTAGGATATCGATAGCTTTATATTTGGTGAATCCAGCCCCTACGTAGCGTATGAAATACCCATATGAGAAACACAAATGCAGGATATTGTCAATTATCACAATATAACTATAGAAGAGTGCGAGGAGGATCTGCGCAATGTCTCTATCCTAGAATCAGAGGGGGAGTGCGTAGTTGCGGGACATCCATTGTAGACTGTGGATGTGACGAAGCCTCTGAAACTGTGGGAAGTCAACATTGGCACGAAAGAGTAGCCTAAGTTGGCTAAAGTTGGGGATCACTGGGATGATGAAACTACTACATTTGGTGGAAATTCTGACACTTGGTTCCGACGCTTTTGACCAAATGTCAGAAATTTCCCCAATTTTTTTCCATCCCGCCCAAAACCGTCGCTATACCGACGTTTATAGAAAAGTGTCGCAATACCGACACTTAGAAAAGTGTCGCCATTGCGACGTTTGGAGGAAGACGTCGCACTAGCGACACTATGGCCCAACGCGTCGTTATTGCGACGACTGCAAGTGCGACACAATGTCTAAGTGTCGTAATTGCGACGTTTGGAGGCCTTCGTTGCAATAGCGACGCCTTTTCTGTCGTCGGTATAATGACACTTATATGCGCGCTAAATACAAATACGAAACTTATATGCACGCTACATAAAAATGATTTTATTGTTTTGTATCCGTCACAATATCTATATTAACGTCTGATATCACGCGCGCATCCGCCCTCCGCTCTTGCAGAAAAAAATTCGCCCTCAGCTCTTGCAGAACATAATTTTCCCTCAGCATTTGCCCTTAGTGTTCGCCCTCAGCTCTTGTAGAACAGAATTCACCCTCAGCTCTTGCAAAATGGTAAGTTCTTACTGCAGGCCCTTCCTCCTATAGTAGGGTTGACTCTATTTGGGTTTTTTTGGTCAATTCCATTGGATTGTGTTAGGCTGTAGGGTTCTCTCTAGATGTCAAGAATCAAGATTCAATAGCCTCTATTATCTTCATCACCCAATACAAGATTTAAATTTTTCCCAAAGAAACGCTTATTAATTTGGCAGCCATTATTTCTCCCTGCTTTAAAACCCTACATTTAAATGAAAACAAGCATTGCATTTCAACTACAAAAATCTATTAGTGTTCAAATGTACATGTGTGCTACATTAACGTCTGATATCACGCGCGCATTCGCTCTTCGCTCTTGCAGAACAGCATTCGCCCTCAGCATTCGCCCTGAGCTCTTTCAGAACAGCATTCGCCCTCAGCATTCGCCCTGAGCTCTTGCGGAACAGCATTCACCCTGCATTCGCCCTCAGATCTTGGAGAACAGCGTTCGCCCTCAACTCTTGCAGAACGGAATTGGCCCTCAGCTCTTGCAAAATGGTAAGTTATTACTGCAGGCCCTTCCTCCTATAGAGGGTTGACCCTACAGCCTAACCAAATAGCTCCACTTGAGAAAACTTTTCATAATCTTGGGGCTGGATATACTGCAGAGCAAACAATTGTAGTTATCATTCGTGCTCCAATATATTAATATAATTTTTACATTGAACTGAAGAACGGGAAACAAGCAAATGCTAGCCATCATACAATGCTTTAACATAAGAGTTTTGAGTGACATACTTGAAAAAAGAACTCATCGACTGATATTTATAATCATTTGAGTTATTCAAGTTAAACACAATGTCAAGAATCAAGATTCAATACCCTCTATTATCTTCATCACCCAATACAAGATTTAAATTTTTCCCAAAGAAACGCTTATTAAATTGGCAGCCATTATTTCTCCCTACTTAAAAAACCCTACATTTAAATGAAAACAAGCATTGCAATTCAACTACAAAAATATATTAGTGTTCAAGTGTACATGTGTGCATCACTTGTGTAGGGTATTCCTTTTCCACTTTCAAATTATCCAAGAATGTGTGCAGTATAGTTCATATTTTTTGTGATTTAGATTATCTTGAAAAAGGAAAGGTAAATTATTTCCCATGGAAAAAGAAGGTTTTCCCTTTTTACTACTGGAAATGGTACAAAAAAGTTCTATTTCTACCCGAAACTCCTATGAAACAGGAACCAAATAAAGGCCATGTCCTCAATGGATATCATTTGGCTTTGAAAATGGCCATTGCACCATGTTTTTTCTTATATTACAACACGATAGTTTCTTAGTTCATTTCTTGTTTCTTGAGATGAAAAACAACCAAAGAAATCGTGAAGATCCTTTTAAGAAATAAATGACCATTTCTCAATCATATCTCAACTATTTTTTATTTTATTCAGTGGTTGCTTACTTTGAGAGAAGTTTGACACTTTTATAAGGAATATAACATAAAAACACAAAATGGGAAGGAATTGATGATGTAGATGACCTTTAGTTGTTGTCAATTAAGAATTGATAATACACGATGCATGTTCTGTACTACAAACTAGATTCCTTCCTAGAGTTAGGACACAGAGTATTGAATCAAAGTTGTAGTTTCTAACTTCTTGTATTGGTTCATCAATCTTGAAATTCAGACATTGCATGTCTTCATTGCTTCATGTTTGAATCATTTGCATCATATCGTACAATAGGAAATTAGGAATTATGATTATTATTACTTTATGGATCTGTTAAGTTACTTTTAAGTTTGCATGGTTTAGTGTGAAATTATTCTAGTCCCCAAACACATATAATGAAGGAATTATAACGTGATTTCAAACATTAAATATCAACAAAATCGTTTAAAGGACATTGAAAGGAAAAAGGTGATGGAAGATAGAAAGTGCCTTACTTAAATTCTCTAAGGATTTTCCAATAGTTGCTCCAAAAGCTTCACTTCAAGGCCCTTCAAGATCGTCTCCAACAATGCTATACCATCAGCTTCAACAATGTTGCTCCAAAAATGTCCTCAAGTTCTTCACAACAAGTTTACTAGAATTTGCTCCAACAATATATTCAATAAGGTCTTCATTTTCAACTCGTCTCTTGTTTGGGTGCCTTAATGTGCAATGACATATTTCCAGGACTGAATTCAATGCAAGGCATATTTGAAACTCTAACTTTGTCGTCCGGTGTCTTATTAGAAATTATTTCAGTTTTCATTTTGTGTTTTTAAGTTAGATATTGTTTTCAAGTTTTTACATTTATAATTTTATTGCAATGTGGCAGACTGATCAGAGCAGTGCAGGAACAACCCCGAGACGGGATGATCGCAGAAAGAGGCCAGCGGAAGAACATGTAAAGTGCCAACATTGCTCTATCTTCAGGTATTTTATTTATTTACATAATTGAAATAATATTAATTTTGTTCAAATATGCAAACACCTAGCCATGGTACGCCTGATGATTCCCTCTTTGAGGAAGAGCTTTCTTCATCCCTATCTCTAGTGTTCTTGTTGCGAAAAAAGGCACGAAATGCAAGGTCGGAATTTAATACTTTGATAGACGCGCCTCAAACACCTGAAACAGAAGAGAAGATAAAACAACTTATGAGCCATCTGGAAAGATATCAGGTAACAATAAAAATTCAAAAGGATATTTTTTTTGTTCTGCATGAGATGAATTATGATAGTTTGATTTTTAATTTTTACATTGACTAAACTAACAAAACGTTCTTTTGTATGTAGCGTTTTCTGGCACTTGCTGAATCCGGTGTTGGTGGTAGTGGGACACAAGGGCAAGAGATTGCCCAACAACCCTCTTGTACACCTTCTACTCCTTTAGGTGCCAGCCAAGAAACACACCCTGCCCAAGCAGACACCCAGCCAACCGCTGAACGTGTTGGCAATGATGAGGCTGATATGGCCAACTACATTATTGCGTTTCCTGGAGCTACACGTGTCAGCTCCACAGGGACCATAAATGGCACATTGTTGGTGAACGATGAAGGTGTCCCTATAAAACATGTACAACTCCCAGGTAAATTTTAATATTTTAACTATTTCATGTACTTTATCTAAAACATATTTATCACGATTTTTATTTTTAAATTAATGATAATATCTTTCTTTTTTTTCTGTGTTGGAAACAATGAGTTCTACAGGTATCTGGAGAGCCATGAGTTGGTAATTTTTGGCCCAACCATATGCACAAGGTGGAATTCCCAGAGTTCCAACCTGAAAAAAGAACTTCTAGATTATCTAGAAACCCTTTTTGGGGTCGGCATATTTGACAGAACAACGGTGGCTCGGGTAGCCGACAAACATTTGAAATATAACAGGGAAACCTATAGGAAGCAATTGAAATTTAACCCTAGATATGAGCGTCCTCTCACAGTTCCAGAGAGTGAGTGGAGAGCACTCATCCATGACGGAAAAGAGAAAAGGGCAAAGAAAGAAGGAAAAATGCCAACTGGACCCGCAAGGTAAATTACAACTTTAATTCAATAGCTTTAATTTTTTCTATGTCTAAAATAAAAGTGTGCTACGTCATATCTGACTTTAATCTTTTGATGCTAGGTTGCCTGACACCTCAAAGGCAACCAAAGCTAGGATTGAAAAAAAGGGCCATCACAAGCTAGGCCAGGGTGGCTACTTGAAATTGGCCGCAAGAATTGTAATTAAGTAGCTAAACATCTTATAATTAATTGTATCACCTTCCAACATTTTTGTAATCCTATCAAATATGATTAAAAATACACAGACATATGTAATGTAGGGTGATGACTTCGGAACAGAAACAACAGAGGAAGATAAAAATATTGCTTTCCATTTCGGCTATCAAGCCGTAGTTGAACGTCACATAAGCTTGGGGCAGGTCCCAAGATCCAGAATGCCTGATAAGGTAAAACATTAACCTTTCAATATGTTTGTTTTCATCCATAAATTTAATGTCTAACAACTTTGTTTAAATCAAGGGAGAAACACTACCGACGACGCAAATAACCCAGTTTTAGAGCCAAATGTAGATGATCCTCACGTGCAACCTGATCATTGTAGTAGAGACTAGGCCGACAATGCTACTATCAGTGAGGGCCGTGACGGTAATTAATTTCCACTTATAATTTTTTCTAATTATACCTTGATGGTTGTCCTTATAACGTTTTTTGTTTAAATGACAGAGAATGTTTCCCTTGAGGATCTTACCACCGGAGAGGAAGACAGGGCAACAGTCCCAACGGCGACAACTGGTGCACCAGGTAAATAATCTCATTGCAATTTTTTTTATTAATATTACCGAACTAGTTCAATGATATTTAAAAACTGATAATTAAAATTTAATATTATCTGTTTTTGGAAGCGATGCCCCGTCACTGGATGAGACCAGACATCGTGACAATGCAACTAGGTCAGCGGCGACAACTGGTGCACCAGGTAAATAATCTCATTGCAATTTTTTTTATTAATATTACCGAACTAGTTCAATGATATTTAAAAAGTGACAATTAAAATTTAATATTATCTGTTTTTGTAGGCGATGCCCCGTCACTGGATGAGACCAGACATCGTGACTACGCAACTAGGTCAGCGCCGACAACTGGTGCGCCAGGTAAATAATCTCATTGCAATTTTTTTTATTAATATTACCGAACTAGTTCAATGATATTTAAAAACTGACAATTAAAATTTAATATTATCTGTTTTTGTAGGCGATGCCCCGTCATTGGATGAGACCAGACATCGTGACTACGCAACTAGGTCAGCACTGCGGGTCGAAAGGCACGAAACAGGAGCAGAGCATGATGATATTGATGATGTAATTAGGAGCTTTAAAAATAGGAAGAAGAAAAAGAAAATTCGATAATGTAAAATATTGTATTATTATAAGACAAACGTTACCAATGACCATACTTGGAATGCTTTTTGCGTTATATAAAAAACTCATTTATCATACTATTTTTATGTCAAGCATTAATTGCAATGTTTCCTTGCATACTTTTTGTTGAATTGTTTTTTTATTAGTTATTGAATATTTTTTTTTATGCTCATGAAAGTAAAAAATGAAATATAGATTGGGTATTGGGGAATTGAGAGTGATGTGGGGGGGGGGGGGAGCATGGGCCATAAGAGCTTCTACCTTCACGTGGTTGGCCCTGTTTAGTAGAGAATTATTTATTGGAGCGATTTAATCTTGGAGCAAACCTCCCTCGATCCAGTGTAGCAACAAAAAGTCACTGTTGACTTAGTTGCTACTCTTTCAGATCGTGGGAGGCTTGTTCCAAGTTCATGCGACTCCAATAAATTGTTCTTGAAACGAAGAGGAGCTTATTCGGGTATGTTTTGACATTTTCAACATATGTTCTAACATTATCATAAGAATTCATCTTAGAGTAAAAAATACTACATCAATTACTTGTATTTATTGTATAGATATTGATGGATTTTGATTGACTTGGCAGTGCAGGTACAAATCCTCTTGCATCATGAGCAATACAACTTGTCAACCAGGGTCATGTCCAGGATATTTTTTCTTGTGCGCTTGACCAGGTTTGTAATGTCACATTTTGTAAGTTCCTTTAACATTCATAATTCAATATTAAGCTTGTTCATGATTATTATCTAGGTTTTTTGTATGTGTTTTTTCATCTATTTGATTGTAAGCAACTCTGCATGTTTCCTGTTGTTCACTATGATTTCTCCCATTACCACTCCCAGGATGAATCCGACTTTATTGTTACATAGGTTAATTTATTGTTACTATGATTTCTCCGTTTACGATTTCATAGGTTACATCATGTAAAGTTGTCAATCTCAGGTTGGTGATGAGCTTTAGTTCTCTAGATTTGGGGATTTTTTGATATTTTCTCCCTCATGTCATTCCTGCATCATCTCATTGTTTGAGCGTGCCAATTTTCTACCACTTTTACCAATTGGCACATGTCAATCCCTGAGTGGTGCCACATTTCACCTATTTTCAGTGAGATTTTAGGGTTTCTCTAACATAGCTTCAGAAATCCGATTCAATGCCTGCTTGAATATTGTCACATAATACTCATGGTTTGGATTGATGAGCATGTTCTGAATGGTTGGTTGATTCATAAGAACCACCCATATAGTCATCTTGAGATATTTTAGAAGGTTTCTCAGGTTTCCTTTTTCACCGTTTCTAGTGGGTGGGATGGTGTGGGGTGATCCATCAATACTGGTGCTCTTGTAGTAGGGAATTTGTTTTTGGGGATATAAGGGAGCATTTGATGTAGATATCCCATTGGATGCATTCATAGATGGGCACGAGAGGTCAAGAATTTAAATTAAAAATATGCAACCTCTAGCATGGCAACCTGAAGGCTGCGAGAGACACTGGTTAAAGATTGTTTTGTGGTGGCCTTAATATAGTCGTGATTTCTTTCTATTATCTTAATGCAAATATATAGTCTGGTCTCATTAAAATGAGGATTTTGGTTGTATTTCTCTTTGGTTGTTTCTCTCTTAATGCTCCAGAAGTTGCCAAAAGTTGCGATAGTTGTTTAGTTTGCCTGTTCCAACTTAAAAGTGGTTTTTAGCAATGGGAGTCATGTTTTTTAAGGTTCATACTAATATGAAGATCTTGTAATTCTATATTCAGCATAAGAGAAGATGGCCTCTGCTTTGGGAAGTATGACAACAATTGCCACATCTACCTCATTGGGTAACAATGGAAAGGGGAAGAAGTTGGGTGCAATGTTTGATAATTATGGCAGACAATTGTCTTCTCTTTCAGTTTTTTCACCCATCTCCTTTAATCGCTCAAGCAGAAGAGGGACTCTGAGATTACGCGAAAGAGAGAAGGTAGTTAATACAAGAGCTATGGAAAAGGAGTTGTACTTCAACAAGGATGGCTCAGTGACAAAAAAATTGCAGGTCAGAGAAAAAATTATGTTTAAAGGAAGGTCCCCTGCACGTGAAACTTCACTACGGTGGATCTTTCCTTGTCCACTTATATTCGATTTTAATGTGTTATTTTAATTTTTCATGGAGGGTTGTTATTTTAGATGTGTGCTCTGGTTTTCTTTTTAACGTTGTATTAGTTACCCCTCTTAAATGTCTTAGATTTGGTAGGCATAATTTGAAAACTCAAAGGTGAAAGGAAACATATTCGTTACCCAGTGGTCTAAAAGGAAAGGGTTATGGCTGAGTCAAATTTTACTGTTATTGACAGTGTAATGAAATGTATCTTAATGCTATGGTTTTGGCCTTTTTATTGGTTTAATTAGAGGACCCAGTTGAAAATATTGGGGCCAAGTAGGCTAGTTTTCCTTTTTACTGATGGTTTGTTGTATCTAATTGAATTAGTTGCCTAAGGTATTTTTGGTTGCAAACTCCTTTTCATTTTTCATACAGTATTGGCCTTGTGGAATACATTTGATTGTGTGGTCTTTTTAGATCTACAACATTTGTAGTTGTTTATTCTTATGGCCGAGGTGCACTTTTATTATGGAAATAGTTGATGCAATATTGTCATTTAATCCTTACTACATGGTAGCATGTTGAGAAGTTTCTTGTGAAACATTTGGTATTCAAAATGACACTTGATCCTATACAGCATCATGAACTTGACTTCAAAATTCATATTCAAAGTGTGCCAGACAATTCTTGCAAAATTTCAAATATTTATGTTGTTTTAAACCATTATATTTTTCATGTATTGGATGCTAAAAATGTGAAAAAGACTTTGGTATGAAACCAACTGGTGAATAATTTCCAGCAAAACAACCACTTCCAAGACATGATTTAGAAGTAGAACATATGTACTTATGAAGCATAGAAAGATATCCTTGATGCATTGTCAATGTTTGGCTAGGGTTATTTTGGAGAAAATAACTCCTTATTCCTAGAATAGTGATCTTCAATACAAGTAAATGCCAGAGAAGAGAGATCATCGTGTGACGCAACAAAACTAAAATTGGACCCCTAAGGAGAGCTGGTGTGTCTACAATCGCTCTGTCAGCATTTTCCCCTGGTTTACCCCGTTCTTTTCCTCCAGCCTGGGTCTTCATTGACTTCTTCTTTCTTCGGGTTTATTTATCAAATTCATAGAATTTGATAAATAAATACCATCCACAATGGTTGGAATTTAATTTATATTCCCGACTTTATATTATCTCCAAGCCTTATAACCAATGTTTAACTTTCAACACTTTGTATTTATACTCCACGTTTCTTTTTAAATAAATAACATGTAATGAACTTTCGGCTCTATATTTCACCACCCAGCCTTACAACAATCACGCTCCAGACTTATGCTAATTATCCGCCAATCGTTTAATTAAAAAATTTCATTATACTCCGGCCCCACCTATATATATCAATAACCAATCAAACACTCGTATCGTACCTGGCTATCCTCTGCACACCTTAGTTAACCTCCGGGCAAGTTCAACGTGTGACCACCGTCCGATGGCCCTTCTCCAAATCAACGACTCTTGGCAATTTCGCTCGGCTTCCAACGTCGGGCTTTAACGTGCGATGGCGCGGGTTAAACGGTGGTTTTTCGGGGGTCACTTCACCACGTGTCGCTTTCCCTATGGAATTGCTCGTGAATAGGAAATACCGCCTACTCCGCAAAAGCGGTGCGATATGGGCAACCCGCTTTTGTGATTCCGCTCGTGGTTTTGGTATAGGGCTTGACCACGGGTGCAAGTCTGGTTCCGCTATCCTTTTGTTTGTTAACTCATGTCCAATCCTCGGGTCAGGTTCCGAAAGCACAACAATCTTGTCTCTTTATTAAGTGGGATTTTTATATTTGAACAGTGTTCACGACCCCGGCTCTCTACATAGACCTCGCCTTCGGGTGGGGTGAGTTCACAAGGTTATCCAACAATTTACGGGAATTCAAAGACAAAAGAATGGAATTATCAGTACCCAATCGCCTCACAGTTAAAAAATTCTTCACAATTAGCAGTTTGAGATAATTCAATGGCAACTATGCTTGGAAATCATTTAACTGGAAACAATTGTTCACACACAGAGGTTTATTGCAGAAATCCCCTCTCTACTCTCCTCTTCCCTCTCTAATTTTATTCATCTGAGGAATTACAATTTATATACATAACATATGGCTCTTCAGTTCCTCTGAGAGGACCATTCTAGAAATCAAATGCTCTAATTATAATAATTCAACTAACTGAAACTGTTCGACTCCTACAACTCTAACTAGTCTAAGTAATACAGTCAGCTGAGGTATTGACACCTAGCTGTTACAACTCAAATGTTTTCGAACCCTCCTAGCCACAACATGTGGACAAAACCTCCTACATTGCTGGCTAGTTCCTAATGCCCCTGCATCATCGTGTGACATAAACCTAATAACAAAAGTGAACAGTGAATGATTATTAATTATGGCATACTAAGTTGTTAGTGATTTTGACTATTTGTCTTTAACATGTAAAAATGTTAAATTCCAAACTTACATCATCATGGTATTTTAGTAGATGTGTGATAGGTAGTATGATAGTATCATATTACCATTATTTCTTGAGGAACCCACTTCATCCATTAAGATTTCTTTTCTAAAGAGTAACATTGTAGATAACCTTAAAAACATTTGTTAACTATTTTTGTTTGACCATTTGATTGTGTTTGATATGTAGAACTCATAGCAGCTAGTGTTTCTCCACTCATATTAAATAATTATTTCCAAAAGTTTCTTGTTACTATTACTTTAGGAAAACCATGAAGACGATGAATTTCTTTCACGGACACTTCTGCCACTTGGCTTGTTGTTTATGTACTTTGAGCTCTACAAAA
Organism: Pinus albicaulis; assembly: GCA_034641835.2. Lineage (NCBI taxonomy): Eukaryota > Viridiplantae > Streptophyta > Pinopsida > Pinales > Pinaceae > Pinus > Pinus albicaulis. The sequence continues at coordinate 554,757,728 of CM076577.1, read as the reverse complement.
TAAATCTACAAATTTGTCTATATAAATGACCACAAAAATGTAATACTTACCTTTATATTTCAGTAACCCTGTAATAAAGTCTATTGATATATCTTCTAGTCTTTGAATATGTATGTGGAATGGTTGAAGTAACCCTAGAGATTTTACTATCTCTCTTTTATTTATTATGCAAACCTGACCTTCTCTTACAAAATTTTGAATATCTTTCTTCATTCCTTCCAAAAAAATATTTTTTGATCCTTTGAGATGTTTTAAGGAACCCTGCGTCCTACCATCAGAGAGACATGGGACTCCCTTAATATTTGTTTATTCAAATATTCTTGTGTGCATAAAAATATTCTACATTTGCACCAAAGTATATCTCTCTTTCACTCCCAATGCTCCATAGAGTTCATCCCATCCTTTATAAATTTTAGTTTTTTTTTAGTACTATTGTCATTTTTCCATTATGGAAAGCTTCTTCTAGCCACCTAGGAATAGAAAATGTAATTGGATATAAATTTGAGGCCTCTTCTATTTTAGAAAGAGCATCATGTACTAATTTTTCCTTACCCTTTTTGCAGATTATCTCAAAATTAAAACTTTGCATTTTTTCTCCTCATTTTTGTTAATCTTCTAATGAAAATCATAGCTTCAAAAAATACTTTATGCTATCATGGTATATCTTGACTTTAAAGTACCTCCCAATGATATACTATCCCCATTTTTTATTGCATGTAATATTGCTTCCATTTATTTTTCATACGTAGTTTTCACCAAATATTTTCTTTGAATTCCTTGCTTTTAAAAGCCAATGATATCCCTTATTGTGTTAATGTTACGTAAATTCCTTGTCCTAGTGCCTCACACTCTACTATGAATGTTTTACCAAAAGTAGGTGCAACCGATGTTGATGTAGAAGACATGGCATCCATTAAAAGAGAGAATGCCAAAGTAGCCTCATCATTCCATATAAATGATATTTTCTTCAAGAGATTGTGAGTGGACTTGAAATGCATGCATAATTCTTAACAAATGATCAATAATATCATGTAAGTATAAAAAATCTTCTAAGAACCTTGATTTTCTTAGGAATAGGTCATTTTGTAATAGCTTGCATCTTTTGAGGCTCCAAATTCACTCCTTCCTTTAAAACAATATGAACCAAATACTCAAATTCTTATTTCCCAAAAGCACATTTGGATATTTTTACATAAAAATGATTATTCTCAATAATTTATATAACTTTTCCACATGTTTACTAGTGTGGTATTTCCATGATTTATTATAAATATGTGTATTATCAAAGAAAACCAACACAAATTTTATAAGATGGGATCAAACAAAATTGTTCTTAAGTCGAGCCCACCGGACTTCAAATGGCGATAAACCATAATTCAAACCAAATTCGCGTTTCAAAATAGCCTGCTGACGTCGGCCAATTTTGTGACGCAAAAACCAAATGAATTCCGCCCTAATCTTTTTCGGGTCCGAAGTTGGTTGGCGTATGAAGGGAGATTTATGAAGGGAATTTCTTATCAAATTCGCCCTAATATTTTTCGGGTCCGGATTTCCACTGCGCGAGTGGCCCAAACAAATATCTGCTCCTATCCCTCTGTGACGAAACCGTCGTACATGCTGACGTCATCAATCAAAACCCGCCACCCTTTTGACTTTGTAAATAAAAAAAAGTGCGTCTGCGTCATTTTCATTGTTCCGTGCGCTAGCCAGTCTTCCATGCAACAAAATTCAAAAACCAACTGTTAACGCTTATTGACCGTTACCTTGCTGAAGAGAATTGAAGCTGAGTATTTCAGGGTTCTTCTGTCATAACCAGCACCTGTTTAAACACGTTTCATTTCCCGTAAACAGGTATTTATTCCAATTCCCCGCTAAACTCTGTAAAAAATCCTGGTTTTAGTTTTAATTCTACACTAAGGTCTGAAAAGAAGTTTAGTTTGGTATTTTTCGTTCCCAGAACTGCAATTATTTTCCCGAAACTGGTAATTGTGCCCCTTTTCCACAAAAACCCCGAAATTCCATTTCTGAATCCACAAGAACCAGAAATGAAAGTTCCTGTAGCTCTGAATGTCGTGCCCATCAATGCCCCTCACAAGGACTTGGATTATTTGCCTTTAGCCGATATGGATTTTCAAATTAAGGACTTTCGTCTCAGTGAGAATCCTCTTAGAATATTTTTCCACTGCAGAGACAATTATTTGAATGGTTCTGACATCTTTGGACTTTGGGAATCAAATCTTCCTATGTACCTTCTCCCCTCAGTCCATATTTTTCCTGAGTTAATCCATTATTGCTACGCAAATTATGATCCCAACCAACGAGCAGTTTTATCCCCAAGTCAATATGTCCTTTTCCCAATAACTGCTCAGTCCATAAATGAAATGCTACAATTCCAACCTGGTCAAGCTCTCACTCCCCTGTCCATGGTTGAATTACTTGAGAAATCTAATAAGTTATCCCATGAAGAGTTAAACCGCCTATGCCAAACCTTCATGTTACCAGAGCATCAGCCTAAAAACCCTCCCCCTTATGGTTATAATTTCTTTACTGATGAGGGTAGACTTATTTTAAACATGATATCTTCCATAATGGGCTTCAATACTAGTGAGTATGTTGATCACTTAACCCTAGTATTGTTATCCATTTTTACCCCTGGACAGCCTCCTGCTGTCAAGTACGATTTTGCATCTTATATTGCTGACAAAATCCATGATCAGTTCATGAGAGTTGAGAATGAGAGAGTATTTAAGTATTCTTATGTCATATATCATCTCATGATTTACTTTCAGTCATAAAATTTCCCTTTTTATGTTAAGAAACTTGATGCCAAAGGGAATCCTAGGTCAGTCATCTTTTGGTCTGCCATTACTCACAATTCCTCTGATTCTCTTTATTCCTATAATGAGTTTGTCGACCTTTTTGTTCATCCTGCAACTACCTTGTTGACAGGAGTCTCTCCTCCTAGAATTAACAATGAAATCAAGAAAATCCTTCAGCTCTCAAAGAATTACAAGATAGGTGACTGGTACCTATATCAAAACTACACAGAGATCAGGATATATGGATGTGAATTATGCCCATTCAAACTACCCAAGTATGTCCCAATGAGACTCTTTGCATTAGAATATTTCAGGCAGATGAATAATTCAGATATAATTCATTTTTGCAATGCAAAGAAAAAGGCTCAACTCGGGATCAAGAGCCAATTAGGTCCCTTCATTTGTAACTCTAGGGAAGCTGGACAGGAAGCTGAAAGGATTTTAGAAGACCATCTCAGACTACAAAAGAGTTTCTACTAGGTGCCTTATGATCCAAACAACTTTATTTGTGATAGAAGAATGAAAAATAAACAGTCACCATACATCCATCAAAGAATCCCAGAAATAGAACAATATGCTAATATGGATGAATGGACAGAAGGGACATTAGTTGAAAATGATAGTGAGTAGGTCAATGTTGAAAATGTAATGAAAGATCTTGAAAAGATACTTGACCTAGAATCTTTTGGACAGGTGCAGGGATCTTCTTCAGCCAGGACTTTACAACAAAATTTGCAGGAGATTAGTACAGTAGCAGTAGAATCTAAAGGAAAATAAAAGGAGCCTGATATACAAATAATTGAAAAATTCATAATGACAGAGAAACCAGAGACTTCTAAAGAACAAGGTCAAGAACAAATTCCTCCTACTCAGATCAGTGAGCCAGAAATTTCTATTTTACAAACTCCTCTGAATATAGAAAAGGGAAAAAAGAGAGAGGTTGAAACAACTACTCCTATTGGTGGCTCTTCTGAACAGCAAGATGTTAAAAGGCAGAAATTAACTCCCCTTCCAGAAGATGAATCATTTCAGGAAATCCTTGACAGCCAGGGAAGAGAAGACAGTCAGCAAACAGATACAGGTAGTGGGACATCCACTAATTTTCAAAAACAGGGAATACAGAGGCAACAAAGTGCAGAAATATCTTCTTTCAAACCTCCAGTAAAAACTGCCTGGGACATAAAAAGAACATTCATCAATATAAAGGCCAGGAACGATCCACTTAGACTTAAAGTGTACAACCAATATTTGAAGATGGCTCCGAAAAATCAAGAAAGATTGATGTCAGCTTATGACATCCAACAGGGTAAGATGTTAATGAGCCATTTGAAGCCCAAGGTACGGCAGCCTCAGACAGCTGCAGATTACGTTAGGACTAATTTTGAAGTCTTAGTAAAGGATATCCATCCTTTAGATCAAATTGAGCTACACAAGCAAACAGGTGAGATGATTTATTCTACTCTGACGGATAAATCAATGATGACCCATAAGTTGCAGGATTATTTGGATAATACTAATACACAGTTGCAGCTTGAAAAAGCCTCCTCCCAGGCTAAGGATAATAGAATAAAAAATTTAGAGGAAATAATCATTGGTTTGGGTCATAATCCTAAAGATGTGAAAGGTATTGAAGCTTTGATCAAGAGAAAAGATGATGATATTGCAGCTCTGAGAAAACAATTAAAGTTACCGACCTCAAGACATCCACAGACTACAGAAATCATCAAACAAAATTCTGAGGAAGAACTAATGGATTTTCTCTTAAAATTGAATGAGCAACTTACTGCAACTGAAAAAGAGCTTGAGAATGCATTAAAAGATAAGCAGGAAAATATTCTAGTATCTACAGCAGTAGTAGTGACGGGTACAGCAACAACAGGTCAGCCAGCAGAATTGTCACAGAGCAACACTGCAAATTTGAACACTGATGAATTAACAAAGTCAATGGAAGATATGAACATTCAGGCCATAGAGCTTCACAAAACAAAGGAACAATTGGCCACTCTAGAACATAAATATGATCTTTCAAAAATGAGTGTTGCTGATAAAACAAGAGAAGTGAACAAATTAGAAAAAGCAGTCAAAGCATTGGAAAAGGATCTCACATTGGAGAAACCTTTAAAAGAAATAAATGAAATTCTTTGGGATAATATCATTCAATCAATAAAGGATGTTTGGTCCTCAATTCAAATAATGGATGAACATAATAACTTAGTTAAATTGGCTCTAGATGAGATTGAGAGATCTAGACAAGAGTTGGGAAATATGCCAGAAGAGGCCAATAGACTTAGACATTTTTTGAATACTCAGACTAAGAATCAACTTGCAGAAATTGGTATTCAGGACAGGACCGGAACAATTCTGGAAATAAAGAGAGTTTTTACTAAAATAACTCTGGTACAGAATTTAGAACGAAGGTGCTCAGATATGCAAGAAGAAATCATTGCCTTCGGAGAAAGATTGAATATTTTGTTAAATAGAGGATTGCCCAGTCCTATAGTTGCAGAAGATAAGCTAATGGACCTTGATAGTTATGTTGAAAAATTGGACAAATATGCTGATAATCAAGCTAGTTCTTCAACCAGTTCATCAACAACAGCATTTCCTACAGGGAAAAACCTTCATGACAGATTGGAGAATTTATTTTATCTTGACCATGAAGTAAATCATTTGTTCCCAAATCAGCCTGATTTCTTCAGATATACTGAGGCTGATGAAACACTAAGAAAGTTGCAAAGGACTAGAGTGCCAGAAGTTCAATGGTGGGAAGAAATGATGGAAATTTTGTAAAAAATTATCCTTACATAAATTTTTGCCTATTTACCACAGTATATCATGATAAAAAGGATAAAAGGATGAACAAAGGTCAAAGAGTATCAGAGCAGTTAAAGAGTATCAATTAAAGAGGTCAAAGAGTAGCAGTTAAAGAGTATCAGATTGTCGATAATCTCCATGTGGACCGTTACTAGGTTTAATATCAAGTCCCTGTATGTGACATGGGGTATTTTTCTATCACTGTCTAGGGTGGGACTTCCACATTTCTGGATGGATATTTGGGTTCCAATATTCATATGTGAAAATGTAATGACTTCATGGACTATTTTACTTCATATAATATATTCAAAACAACGTTTTTTCTCTTATGAAAAAAAAAATGATTAATGTTTATCACTCTGCCTTCAAAACTAGCGATGCTGGTCTATGTTGTTGGTTTATTGATATGGTCTCATGGTCTTTTTATATTTGGGACATATCACACTCCTCACATGATTAGCGTTTTTCTCTGTTCAAGGATTTTGGGTACTTTAATTTGTATTTGGAACAATGCACGTCAGTACTCTATCTGTTTTTTTACTATTCTACATACTGCTATTTCACTTTCTTATAGATGCCTTGGGCATATTTGGATGCTTTTTCAGATTGTCGATAATCTCCATGTGGACCGTTACTGGGTTTTATATCATGTCCCTGTATGTGACATGGGGTATTTTTCTATCATTATCTGGGGTGGGACTTCCACTTTTCTGGATGGATATTTGGGTTCAAATCTTCAGATGTGAAAATGTAATGACTTCATGTACTGTTTTACTTCATATAATATATTCAAAACAACATTTTTCCTCTTTTAAAGTTTCATTTTTTTTTTTTAAATTGAACCTTCCGTCGCAATTCCGACGTCTTGTAAGCGTCGGAATTGCGACATATTAGAAACGTCGGAAGAACGACCTTCAAAACTTCGGACCACATTTCGTCGTAATTGTGACAGTTTACAGACGTCGGAAGAGCGATGTTCAAAATGTCGGACCACATTTCGTCGTAATTGTGACAGTTTACAGACGTCGGAAGAGCGACGTTCAAAACGTCAGACCACATTTCGTCGTAATTGTGACAGTTTAGAGACGTCGGAAGAGCGACGTTCTAAACGTCGGACCACATTTCGTCGGAAGTGCGACAGTTTATAGTGGTCGGAAGTGCGACGGATTGGGAAACGTCGAAAGAGTGACGCTTGTTTGGAAGCGACGGAAAAAGTGTCGATACTGCGACACTTTTTAGTTGTGTCAGAACTGTGATGGTATAGTAAGCCACGGTTTTCCTACCCTCTAACTGTCGCTCTTGCGACAAAAATGTGTCGGAATAGCGACGATTTGGCCGTCAGAATTTCCACAAAATTTTCTAGTGTGACACTGTAAGCAAAGTTGCTGAATTACTCACAGAATATCAAGACTTATTCCGAACAAAGTTTTTGGAGCTCAAACGGATCACAGGGGACCTAGGGGTTATGCACATCACGCTAAAACCAGATGTGCGCCCTGTAAAGCAGCGGCCTTATTGGCTAAACCCTAAGTATAAGAAGAAGGTTAAGGAAGAAATCGATAAAATTTTTGTCGCAGGTACTATCGAGCTGGTCTAGTAGTTCGATTGGGTAAGTCCAATGGTAGTTCAGGAAAAGAAAACAAAGGAAGAAATATGAATCTGTGTGGAATTATGCAAGCTAAATGACACTTGCGTACATGACCCCTTCCCGACACCATTCTCTGATGAGATCTTGGATTTCCATGCTTGGTATAAGGGAGGCCCGACATATAACCCATGGAGATGGATTAGCAAGGCTAGCTAGGAGTAGGTAGAGGAGTATATAGGCCTTGCTTCTTGATGGTTGGCTTGGCGTTGACATAGGTAGTGCACGATATGATATATTTTCCAACATACTATTAGAGTTTTAGCAAATAAAAATACTTCTCTAGTATGAACACAATTTTATCCACAACAAAGTATGATACAAGCCGACTATATTGTGCCTCCAAAATAAATTTGGTACGATCACTTGAAGGAACAGAAAGATGACCCATGTAGCGTAATAATGTGTTCTAGAGGTGGAAATATGGAGCTTGCTTTCCATCCACTAGAATATGGTTGGTGGTGGAAAAATCTAGATCGTAGTTGTAAATTTGCAACCATATATAGGTCTCATGGCCACAGGAGTTGAGAATAGTAGTCAGTACTACAACTGGGGGTATAATGAATAAATCTTCAAACCTAATTGGTTCATCCCTTCTTGTACTTAAATTTCAAGTGGAATAATTACATATATGTAGACCACTTATGATGGCGATCATTTTGCAACTTCCCTTGTGTTTGTATAAACTGAAGAGGTTGGTGATCTATGTGGATGACCATTTCCTTCTCCAGAATGCAATGTTTCCATTACCAGTAAGCCTGCATGATATAATACATCTCTTTATCATAGATGGGATACTTTTGAATTGTATCAAAAAGTGTATCACTGTCATAGGCTAGTGGATTCACTTACTAGGTGAGAACTACACCAATAAAATAGTCAGAGGCATCTTCCTTGATTTAAAATGGATGATGCAGGTATGAAGATGTGAGTACAGTTGTATAATAGAGGTGGTGCTTCAGAAAAAACGAACGACTTATGTTGGGACTCAAACCATGAAAATTATTTTTTTGCTTCACCCTTGGTAACCTAACTGAAAGGCCAAGTGATATGGGAGAATCCTAACATGAACTTCCGATAAAAATTGGCAAGGTCCAAAATGATGTGAATCTATGCTAGGGTGGTCGGGGCTGGCCAATCCTGAAGGACTTGGATTTCAGTCAAATCCACATGCATGCCTTTCTCATCTATGATGTAACCGAGAAATTGGACCTGGATCATGCCGAAGATGAGTTTCTCTAGGTTGGAAAATAGTTTGTGCTGCCACAAGGTTTGAAGGACCTATCGAATGTGTCTCAAGTGTGCTTCCCAACTTTTTTTGAAGATAATAATGTCGCAAAAATATAAAACCACAAATTAGTTGGTGAAGGACCACAGGATGTCATCTACTAGCCTCATAAAATTTGCGTGAGAATTTGTCAATATGAAAGGCATGACCAACCATTCATAAAGGCCATCCTTGGATTTCCAGCACCCACCCATACTTCTTCGGGTGAGACTTTGACCTGCGCAAGCAAGTCACTGTCAAAAGGGCCAGTAGTATAGGGGTTTTTTGGCAACCTTCACCTCTGAACCTGGGTCAGGACCCCTTGAGCCAAAAAATGTGTCCATTTCTAGGACGTGGAGAATTTTGAGAAGGGGATCGGGTAATGCCAAGAAAAGTAGTGGAAGCCTAAAGCAGGTATGGTTGGATAACCTCCACTGTGAATGAAAGTATAACATGGAGCGATAAGTACTTCTGAGCCAATCTAGAAGAGGATCGATCTTTCTATAGCCTATTGGAAGGAATAGCTTCGCAAATCCCTCCAGCTACACCACCTTCAGAGCCACGTAAGGGTAAAACACCACCCTAAACTCCTCTAGAAGAAGATATGGCAGTGCACTTGAAATTACCTACCTTCAAAGGTGCGGGAGATGAGGACATGGACTGGTTTTGGTTTGTTACAGACTCATTATGGACTGCGCAAGGTGTGGCAAGTGATACTGTGAAAAGGACGCAGCTATCCCTCACCTTCGAGGAGAGAGCTCTAGATTTGTATATGCAATACATATCTCAAAACGGAATTTTATCGATTCACGATATTAAGGAAGCTCTGAAACAATAGTTCTGAAAACCTAAGTCTTACTCTTAGATCATAGCAGACGTGAAAGATTTCAAGCAAGGAACAACTGAGCCTGTATTGGAAGTTGATCAAAGACTAAAGAAAGCAATCAGGGAAGGATGATTTAAGTATGATGATAGAAAAAATACAGAATGGTTCATCGCTATGCTTCTACCTCACCTAAATGTACCTATGGGCCACCAAACCTTCGAATCACAGGAAAAATCCTTGGAAGCCACCATGAAATTGGAAGCTGCGCCCAGAGAAGATACTTCGGTAGGGGTACCGCAAATTCAGGAGCAACTCAGAGCTATGCACATAGAGATTCAGAACCTATGGAAGGAATGGGGAAAAGGAGCTAGCACAGACCTATGGTGCATATGATGTCGGGCATCTAGACATATGAAGGATCAATGCCCACTACTAGCAGGTTACATACAGGTAGGAGGACCTCGTCTGGTGTGTCTTGGAGCAAGTGGCGAACCCAACCTATTGCGCCCAGGCTCAAGCGGATCTGCATTGTGGTGCGATGATTTCTGGGTAGCAGGACTACATGATATGGACCATTGCCCCCTGCTAGGCATGTACGTCTCGGAACTAAAGCAACAATGGTGTACATTCTGCCAGTCAGTAGGGCATGATGAGTAGAACTGTCAAACTTATGATCTAATGATAGATCGAGGAAACTTGTATATGGTGCAATCAGACCCTGCGTCACCCAGATCCCCCAAAAACTTTGATGGCTCCCCATCTAGGGGCATGGGAGGTTGGGGAGGAAGCACAGGTCGAGGACGCAGATAGCTAATTTGTTATAACTATGGGGAAGTAGGACATTTTTTAAGGGACTGCCCAAATCCTACAAGTAAATCCTACCAATATTGCAGACAACTGGACCATACGATTGAAGATTATCCAATATTGATAGCAACGATGCAAGAAAAACAACCAACACCGACGCAGAATGTACAAAGAGTCAAGGCTGAACTACAGGACAGAAACCCTAGTGCGAATGTTATGACGCGCAGTGGGATGGATGCCAGGGGACCTAAGAAGGAGGCTGTGAGGGGCCCTCTAATTCGACAGACACCTCTCAACCGAGAAGGGTTGGACTGAAAAATGGGACATGAAACATTTCTCGCCAACCACCTGGATCTTGCTCAGACAAGGGAAGCTATTGTGCAGGCACCTGTGCACCTCAAGGTGGGTGACGAGATGAGACCATTCCTGCAGGTGTGTATGAAGCTATTACGCAACCAATGAACCGAAGAAAACCTCAAGGAATTGATAGATAGCTATCTAGTGCAGTCTCGCATATCTCCAGAAGTCTAAGAAGTTCATAGGCTAGGCAGATATAGGAAATGCATCGGTCAAGAGATGAGATTAACTACCCAAATTGGTAACTATGAAATGGATCAGGTTGTCTTAGACTTGGGTTCAGATGCAAACGTGCTACCTAAGCAAACCTGGTAGAAGATGGGAGAACCAAAATTGGAGTGGTCCAATATCTAGCTGCGTACGGCTAACCAACAGAATATTATACCTCTGGGGAGACTATCAACAATAATGGTAGATATTTCTGGGGTCAAGGTCCAGACTGACTTCAAGGTAATTCATATTGTAGAAGATGCAGACCCATACCCTGCACTCTTAGGACTGGACTAGGCCATAGATATGGGTTGTATCATCAAACTCAAAAGGAGAAGCATGGTGTTTGAAAATAATGGAACAAGGGTGATAGTACCATTAGATACCAAAGAGGGTCAGCACTACACAAAAGCGGTACATGGTGAAGAAGGGGTGGATCACATTTACAAATTGACTGTGTGGAACGAAGATTGGATCAATCCCATAGTAGACGGGGTACTCTATTGGGAGGGCGACAATGACTACTTCTCTAACTCTAATGAGGAGATGGAGAATTGGAAAAGTAGGGTGCACGCTGTCTCAACATTACGATGTCTTCGAGTCACCAGGAACTTCTGCTGCATTTCCTCAGAGGTAAGAGATCTACCCCATTTTGATGAGTTCGGTAGCATCAAGGAGTTCCTAAGGACACTGGAAGCTGTGGTCCCACAAGAACGAAGGCTATGGGCCCTTAATCTAGCTATGTGAGGGACACCTACACGCTGGTGGGACACCCACAAGGGAGCATTCCAGGACTAGGAGGAATGTCAGGATATGATGATCCTGTGGTTCACAACCCCAATTGACGTACGCACCAAGACATCCCTTAGACCAGGAAATCCCTGCAAGCATCTACTCACCTGGATGGACAAATGGTCTGACCGAACCATAGAAGAATGGGTTCATCTATTTATTCATGCCTTGGAGCCTATCCTTGTCGCATGGTATTTAGATGTGGAGCTACATCAGTGCACCCGCCACTGGGAAACACTAAAAGATGACTTCCTAGGAACGTTCAGGATAATTGGAGGGACAAAGGCGCTTGACAAAGCTTTGCAAGACATCGATGCTTTTTTATTTAATGACTTGCGCCATCACACTACACCGAAAGCCCTAACATGGGAAGCACAGATGCAAGAAATAGTCGACTGCCAGAGCTTGGCGATAGAAGAAGATGAAGATAATCCTCGGAACATCTCTGTCCCGGAATCCGAGGGAGAGCATACAATTACTAGACCCCCGCTACAGAATATTGATGTTACCTAGCCTCTCAAGCTACGCGAAATTAATATCAGGACGGAGGAACATTCTAAGCTAGCCAAAATTGGGGACTATTGGGCAAAGGAACTGTAGGAAAAATTGCCGAGCTACTGACGGAATATCAGGACTTATTCCCAACGAAGTTTTCCAAGCTCAAAGGAATCATGGGGGACCTAGGTGTTATGCACATCACTCTGAAACCAACGTTATGCCCAGTAAAGCAGTGACCTTACTGGATGAACCCTAAATATAAACAAAAGGTCAAAGAAAAACTAGACAAAATGCTTATTGCCGGTATCATTGAACTGGTTGAACAATCAGATTGGGTCAGTCCGATGGTAGTCCAAGAGAAGAAAAAAAAGGGGGAGATATCCATCTGTGTGGACATACACAAGTTAAATGTCGCCTGTGTACATGACCCCTTCCCTACGCCTTTCTCAGAAAAAATACTTGATAGTGTGAGTGGACATGAAGCATATTCCTTCACCGATGGGTTCTTAGGGTACCTCCACATCCGAATCACTCCTGAAGATCGTAGTAAGACTACGTTTGCAATAGAATGGGGATCCTTGTCGTATACGATCATGCCCTTTGGTCTCAAGAATGCACCTTCTATCTTCTCAAGAGTGGTAGTTGTTGTATTCAAGGAATTCAACCATAAATTTCTGGAAGTTTATTTTGATGACTAGATGATGTTCGGTTTGGTAAAGGAGCACGTCTCCAACCTGTGCATGATGCTGGATGCCTGTTGAAAGCACCAAATTTCCTTGAATATCAAGAAGTGTATCTTCTGTGTGCCTTTTGGAATTTTTCTTGGACACATAGTATGCCGACAAGGGCTAATGGTTGATCCTGCAAAGGTAGCAGTAATTATAAACCTCGTAGTCCCAACAACAGAGAAAAAAATATGCTCGATTCTCGGACGCACAGGCTATTATAGGAAATTCATTCAGGGGTACGCATTGATCACAAAACCCATGGAAAAACTGCTTAAAAAGGATGTTTCCATTTTTTGTAATGATGAATGCCAGAAGAGTTTTGAGCTACTCAAAGAGAAGATGGTCTCTGAACCCATACTAATATTTCCTGATTTGTCGAAGGAGTTTCATGTACATGTGGATGCATTAAGAATCGCCTTGGGCGCTGTCCTAACTCAGCTTAGGGAGGGAGATATTGATCACTCGATTTCCTTTGCTAGTCAAAAACTCTCTGGCACAGAGCACAACTACTCCACCACCGAACGAGGAGGACTAGCTATGGTATACACATTACAGAAATATCGACACTATCTGCTGGGAGGGAACTTTCAGATGTTTACCGATCATTCGGCTTTAAAATACCTTGTGAACAAGCCTGTGTTGGGGGGGAATATTTGCAGATGGTTGTTGCTATTTTAGGAATATGATTTTGAAATCATAGTCAAGCTAGGAAGGCTGAATGCGGGTCCGGATCATCTGTCCCGCATTGAAATTGGTGAAGAACCTACTAACTTGGAGGAAGGATTACCGAATGTGTAGTTGTTCACCATTAAGGTTGTTGACGAACACTTCACAAATATAATTTAGTTCCTGACTATAGGTGTGACCCTCGTAGAATATTCGGTACAGCAGAAGAAGGATTTGGTTACTCTGGCGATGGAATTTACTATCATCGCTGACCAATTATATAAACTAGGCGCTGATGAAGTACTGCGTAGGTACGTCCTGGAACATGATCAGCACGCCATCTTGGTGGAGGCACATGAAGGCATTGTAGGAGGCCACTATGCAGGAAAGGAAACAACACAAAAGATCTTGAGAGTTGGATTATGGTGGCCTACCCTACACCATGATTCCCACAACTATTGTAAATCATGCAATACATGCCAGCGGATAGGATGAACCTCATGAAGAGATGAAATGCCATTGTAACCTCAAATAGCTTTGCAGGCCTTTGAAAAATCATCCATTGAATTTGTGGGACCAATCAATCCTCCCGGAAAGAAGAAAGGTGTGCGCTACATTATTACTGCCACTGATTATGTCACTCGATGGGCTGAAGCACAAGTGGTAAAGGATTGTACTACGGATACCACTGCACACTTCATATTTGAGAAAATCTTGACCAGATTTGGATCCCCAAAGATCCTAATGAGAGATAGAGGCACACATTTCATTAATGAAATGATACAAGCCCTGAATGAGGAATTCCAGATCCATCACAGAAAAAGGACACCGTATCATCCAGAGGAAAACGGGGCGGTCGAGGATTTCAACAAAATATTAGAACAAGCATTGACCAAGGTCTACAATGATGATCACAGTGATTGGGACATATGCATCCCCTTTGTTCTATGGGCCTATCGGACGAACTACAAGAAGCTCACAGGAAGGACCCCCTTTCGGATGGTCTATGGCAAAGAGGCAATTATTCCAATGGAATACATTGTTCCTAGTCTGCGTATCACAACATTTACAAATATGGCACAACCTGACATCATGGAAGAATGCCTTGCACATATTTTGGCATTAGAAGAAGATTGGTCCATTGCTAAATTTCATCAGTAGGTTCATAAGGTTCGCGATAAAGCTTGGCATGATCAACATATTCGAAAAAAAACATTCGCAGAAGGAGACCTAGTCCTCTTATACAATAGCCAGTTTGCAAAACACCCGGGGAAATTTCGACAGCACTGGCTTGGTCCCTACACTATTAAGGAAATCACAATGGTGGAGTAGTCAAGTTAGCTACCCACCGCAGTGATGTGCTACCTGTATATTTCAATGGAATTTGGCTCAAACCATACAGGGTTAAATGACTATATGGACGGAATAGTTGTCTCAGGAAGAATCAGTCCACTAGGGATGGGGTGCTGAGGCATGAACGGGATACGCATGTTGTTTAGGATAATCCAGCATCTCTAGGGACAATTGGTGGACCTGCGATCACAGTGACTCGGGACAAGTCACAAGATTGTGTTGGGGGACTGTTGCAACAGGGTCTCCTACAAGCTATGAAATTGGTCCGATTTTGTATATTTTTTAGTATAGTTAGTCTAGCACAGGGGTTTTGGGGTGGTTCAAAGCCCCGTAAGCATTGTAATGGGTCAAAGGGTAGACCTCGAGTTCGCAAACCACGGTTTGTGGACCATAGTAAGGATTAGACTAAAGGATTATAAATAGAAAGACATTTTGAATGGTAAGGCAAGAATATGAGGAAATCTTGATGAAAATTGTGTCGTAGTAGATCTGTTTGGGTTTTTGGGGAAAGGAATCCTGCTGGCTATGTGCTCAGAGATCCCAAGTCCTGCTGTGTGTGGACCTTGCTGTTGTGTGCGCAGGTCGGGTTTGGGTATTGTAAGAAGGAACTGAAGGATTAATGGATGAGAAAGGTTGTTTGAGTAACTGAATCCATGTGTACTATTTATGTGAATCTTTGATAGCTACTGTATTATGTATATTCTGTGTTAAGTTGTGAAAGTACTGTGTAAGTATTTTTACGGCATCTGGGTATGTTTTGTCATTTTTTATGTAATGTTGCACTACTATCTTAGAAGTATATGATTTGTCTAGAATAGTAAGTATAGTTGACCTTGCACACGTGGATGTGAAGGATATCTATAGATATGGTTCTGATATAGGAGATCTGATCATTATAAAGCCGGACGCAGCTCTACTTGGCTCACCCATCCTCTCTCAGGGTGTAGAAACCTGGTTCCAGCACCCACCCATACTGCTTCGAGTGAGACTTTGACCTGCAAGCAGGTCACTGCTGAAAGGGCCAGTAGTATAGGGGTTTGTGGGAAAACCTTCACCTCCAAACCTGGGTCAGGACCCCTTGAGCCAACACAACCTAAGCATTTATATAAATTGTGATCCTCATATCCTCCTTATGTAAGGATTTCGCCATCTAAAATAGGTCATCATGGAATTTTCTCTATAAATTTTTTCTATGAAGGTTTAGAAGCTGAAATTTTTATGAGGCGAAGCAGAAATCTTGAGGAAGCTTTGGTAAAAATTTCAAATCAAGGTGCACAATATTTGCGGAGATATTATCTGGGGAAGTCAGTGTTTTTGCAAGCTCCTGAAATTCATCTCAAAGAAGTGACCTTGGGAAAATTGTCATAACTCTCTCTCTGGGTATCAGATTGGAATTATTTAAAAAGTGGTAGATAGTGCACGGGTTGTAGTTTTCTCTTTATCAATTTCAGAGACTAATGAAGAAAAAATGACATGTGGCACACCGTACAAGTTTGCTATACTAAACCAGTCCATAATTAGGCCATTGTGAGAGATTGGGCATAAATCTCCCTTGAAGATTCCAAATTGGGTCAAACCTATGGCATTGGAAAGAAGACACAGAGGAATACTACAGGGAAAAATATCACATGTTGGAGATCTGAAATAATAGAGATACACCAGATTCAATATTGAGCTCCTAAAAGGAAAGAAAAAGCTAGATCATGTGTTAAGGGATGAAAAGGACCATAATTTCTAGGGTAGCAAAGCAAAGCAATGTGTAGCAGAGGGTAGCATAAAAAGAGAAGCAACCATGGTGCAGAAAAACAGCAAAAAATTTCACCACATGAAGTCTTCAAGTGGGAAGCACTGCATACTGTCATTGTAAAGGTATCATTGTACTAAGTCATTGCGAATGCATCATTATAAAAATTGTACAAGTGTCTACCTGCCAAGAGCTGAAGAGGCAGTTTCGGGAGGTATATGATCATCATTAGGTGTTTGTGTCATAGTTGGGGTTATGGTCTAGTCTGTCTTCTTCTTCTACATCATTCTATATCATTATAAAGTGGATCATTTTCCTTGGTACGTGGGTCCATTCTTGTTTTATTCTTATATAGGGTGGTAGGGTGGTGCTAGGGTGAGTTGTAGATCATTGGGTGTTGCTTCATCCATTTAGTTGACTACTAAATAATATCAGGCATTGGAGCGTCCATCCAGTGGGAGCTGGAGAAGATTGATTTTCTAGATTCTAAGAAGTTGGAGATTTATTTTCAATTGGAGTTGAATATTAAAGAATTATTAGAAAAGAATTAGGTGGTTTTTGTCCCAAAGTGAGTTTCCACCTTAAAAAATGTGTGCATTTGTGTTCGTTTTATTTACTGCTATCATTGTACAAACACTGATAATAATTGAAGATTAACTAATGCTCTAATTGAAAGAAATACTAATTCACCCCCCCTCTTAGTATTTCCAACAATTTGTATCAGATCTTGGTTCCTTCAATAGCAATTTAAGAGTTGGAAGGAGGTCATGGAGCATACCAAGAATGGTGTACCTCTGTTCAATGAAAATAATTATGCACTCTAGAAACGAAGAATGGAGGTCTATCTCTTGGCACAATGTTACGAAGTATGGGATACTATTCAAAATAGATTTACATCAACCGCGGATGAACAAGGTAAGAAGAATTTGGTAAATGATGCAAAAGAAAATAATATTATTATCAGTGGACTTATTGAATTTTATTATCATAAGGTGTTGGGTTGTAAAACCACCAAAAATGTATGTGACAAGCTTGATAATATATATGCAGGTGAATCAAATGTCAAAGAAGCAAAGCTTCAAATCTATAGAGGAAAATTTGAGAAACTCAGAATGAAAGAGGATTGCAACATTGTTGCATAATTCCAATACGTTGATGAAATAAATAATAATGTGGAAGGACGGGGAGAGCTAGTTGACGAGAACACTATTATACGCAAGATTCTTAGAACGTTACCAGGGAGATTCAACCCAAAGTTATCAGTCTTAGAATATAGTGCAAATCTAGACAAACTCAACAAAGAGGAATTACATGGAGTTCTCATAGCATATGAAATGAGACTTGATGAAGAAGAGGGTACCTCGCATCTAAAAAATGTGTTCATTGCATCTACTAGAACCAATAAGGACAAACAACCTTCAATTGAAAAAACATGCACTTGCAAGTGTGAAGAAAAGGGAGATGATGAAGAAGGTCTTTCAGATGAATAATATGATTACTTTATGAGAAAACTAAAAATTGGTAAGGGAAAATTCAGAGGTAAACTTCCATTGATATGTTTTGGTTGTGGTGAGGTTGGGAATTTCGCAGCAAAATTTCCAAACAGAAGTGATGGCAACTCGAAAGGAAAGAAAGGCATTAAGAAATTCAACAAGCAAGAAAAAAGGAAAGGGTCCATAAGGAAATTTCTCTCTAAAGAAGACAACTCATCATCCGATGAAGACAGTGATAGAGAAGAAGAAGCCAATGAGAGAGTATTGTTTATGGCCAAGCACAATAAAGAAGAGGTATCAAACAACAAAGAAGAAGGGTTAACCATAGAAGAATTTTTTAAGGAGGCATTCAGGCTTATAAAAGAGCTCAAGGCTGAGAAAATCCATTCCAATACTCTTGAAGAACAAGTTCAAGGTCTCAAAATTGAAGTTGAAGAACACAAATATATTGAAGAATCACTTCAAAAGAAGTTGGAAGAAAGAAACCAAGAAAGGGAAGCATTAGAAGCTGAAGTAGTCTCACTAGGTAAGGAAATTAAGAAGGGAAAAACTATCAAAAACTATGCCAACAACTCAAGGGCATTGGAAGAACTCATCAAAAATCAACGATCTTACAATGACAGAACTGGCCTCGGTTACAAAGAAGAAGAAGCAGAATCTCCTACAACAAAATACAATGAACCTATGAGATATGACATGCATGTAGACTTCATTGGACAAGATTCGCAAGAGCATCCTTGGAAGAGGAGTCCTTGACGAAGATTTCCATCCAGGTACCAACACATTTTTCATGGCTATTTTTATTCATGGCTATGTCGCACATACCCTAGGAACCAATACAATTCCAGGAGATCATTCAAATATGAACCTTCCAGGGCTCAATGAAACATCAATAGATTTGAACATTTAAGAAATAATATGGAAGGTTACAAATGTCAGAACTTTGGACACATATCCAGAGACTTCAAACTTGAAAATCCTCCAGAAGAATCTTTGAAGCCACATAGTGAGCGAACATGGAAGAAGAAGAAGACTAATAATTGTTCTCTCGCTCTCAAGGCTCAAAACAACAAAGATGTGTGGTATGTTGACAAAAATTTCTCAATGCATATGACTGGAGATAGAAGGAAATTTGTATCTTTGAAAGAGAAGAAGGATGGAACCTTATCCTTTGGAAATGATGGATCTTCAAATGTTATAGGATCAGGTACCGTCACTCTCGGAAGTAAAGATGTTATATCCAAGAATGTTCTATTTGTTGAAAACATGAATCAAAATCTTCTCAGTGTTGGAAAAATGTGTGATCAAGGACACACAATGCTATTCAACTCCACAAAATGTGAAATCAAGAAAGGCAGGTATGGTAAAATTGTGGCTATAGCAAGTTGAGCTCCAAATGACATATATGTTCTGGATGAAGCAACTAAATCATGTATACTAGATAAAGAATATGAAAGATGGTTATGGCACAAAAGAATGGGTCACATAAACTTTGAAAATATTGTCAGGATAAGAAAAAAGGAAGCAGTACGAGAAATGTTGAAAATCTCAAAACTTTCCATCACACTATGTGAGGCCTGTCAGCACGGCAAGTAGACAAAAGTCCAATTTAAAACAAAAGAACACTTTGCATCACATCCATTGGAATTGATACATACTGATCTATGGGGTCCTTTGGAACAAAAGGCTTAGATGGAGAATTATATTTCGTGTTAATGATAGATGACTATACCAGGATGACATCCGTCAATTTCCTAAAGAAAAAATCTGAAGCATTTGAGTGCTTTAAGATCTACAAGGAGTTGGTCGAAAATGAAACTGATTTGAAAATAAAGTGTCTAAGATCAGATAATGGTGGAGAATTCACTTTGAAATTATTTCAGCAATACTGTGATGAGAAATGGAATAAAAAGACAATTTTCAACAACACGAACACCTTAGCAAAATGGAGTTGCTAAAAGAAAGAACATAACCATACAGGAAATGGGTAGAAAAATGTTGAAGGAATCAAAATTAGATGAAAATTTTGGGTTCAAGAAATTGATACACCAGTCTTCATTATCAACCAAAGTCTTCTCAGAAATAATTGCAACAAGATCCCATATGAATTATGGAAAGGAAAACAAGCTAATGTAAAATATTTCACAATCTTCATAAGCAAATGTTATATCAAAAGAGAAGATCAAAATTTGGGTAATTTTGAATCACGTGTTGATGAAGGTATCTTTGTTGGTTACTCATGCAAAGGAAAGGCTTATAAATGTTATAATCTAAGACAAAAACAGATGGTGGAGAGCATAAATGTTGCATTTGACGAAGATGGTTTTATAATGAATAATAATGAGGATCTAGAATATTTGAAACTTGAGACAGAGGATGAAAAAGACACAAATAAAATTCTAGAATAAGAAGCAACTATCAACCAGGAAGAAGTAAATAATGATCATCAAGGTATACCAGAACAACAACAAGAAGCTCCTCCAAATAGAACAAAATAATGGATTCAAAAGAACCATCCATCAAATCAAATCATTGGTGACATAAATGAAGGTCGATAGCTTCGTTCATCACAACAAGCTCACATTTATTTTCTAGCAACATATCAACCTAATAGGTTTGAGGAAGCCAGCTAGAATGAACATTGGGTAGCAGCTATGAATGAAGAATTGGATCAAATTGAGAAGAATAACACATAGGAATTAGTTCCACTACCAAAAGATAAAAATGTCATTGCGACTAAATCGGTTTTCAAGAAAAATTGAACGAAGATGGATTCAAAAGAACCATCCATCAAATCAAATCATTGGTGACATAAATGAAGGTCAATAGCTTCAATCATCACAACAAGCTCACATTTATTTTCTAGCAACTTTTTAACCTAGTAGTGTTGAGGAAGCCAACCTGAATGAACATTGGGTAGCAACTACGAATGAATAATTGGTTCAAATCAAGAAGAGTAACACATGGGAATTAGTTCCATGACCAAAAGATAAAAATTTCATTGGGACTAAATAGGTGTTCAAGAAAAAATTGAATGAATATGGACAGGTTACCAGAAACAAAGCAAGATTGGTTTGCAAAGGCTATACAAAAGTGGAAGGAATTGATTTCGACAAAATATTTGCACCAGATTCCAGGATGGAAACCATCCGAATGTTTCTCGCTTATGCATGTTCAAGAAAAATCAAAGTCTACCGAATGGATGTTAAGTTAGCATTTCTAAATGGAGAATTAGAAGAATAAGTTTACATCGAACAACCTGAAGGTTTTCTACTATCAGAAAAAGAAGGCTATGTTTGCAGGTTAAAGAAGGCTCTATATGGTCTCAAGCAGGCTCCTAGAGCATGGTATGCTCGTCTTGATGGATATCTATGTCAACAAGGGTTCAAGAAAGGAATTGTTGATAGCAATCTTATGCACAAATAAATAAAGATAATTTAACAATCGTTGAGGTATATGTGGATATAATATTTGGTAGCAATGATGAACAATTAAGTAAGAAATTTTATACAACTATGCAAAGTGAGTTCGAGATGTCTTTACTTGGTGAGCTGACATACTTATTAGGGCTTCAAATATCTTAGAAAGAGAAAGGAATATTTATATGTCAAGCCAAGTACATCAAGGAAATGCTCAAGAAATTCAAAATGGAAGATTGCAAACCCGTCCTTACTCCGATGCTTACAAGTTTCAAATTGAGCATAGACGACTCATTTAAGGATGTGGATCAAAGGTTGTACAGATCTATGATTGGTAGTATTCTATATGTAATAACATCCTGGCCAGATGTTATGCAAGCAGTTGGACAAGTAGCAAGATTCCAAGCAACACCAAAAGAATCACATGTTATTGTTGTCAAAAGAATTCTTTGATATCTAAAGGGTACATAATAATATGGCTTATGGTATCCCAAGGGTAATAATCTCATTATTCAAGCCTTTATAGATGCAGATTGGGCAGGAAGTGTTGATGATCGTAAGAGTACTAGTGGAGCAACATTCTATATAGGTGGTTTTTTGGTATCATGGTTGAGCAAAAAGAAAACCTCAATCTCGTTATCTACAGCAAAAGCAAAATACATTGCAGCGACAACATGTTGTACTCAAGTCCTTTAGATGAAACAAACTTTGAAAGATCTTCAAGTACAATTCAGTGATCCTATTCCAATATTCTATGGCAAAACTAGTGCCATCAGCATCTCTAAGAATCCTGCAATGAATTAAAAAACAAAACACATTCCGATCAAATATCATTTTTTTAGAGAACAAGTCGCTAAAAAGAATATCAAAATTGAGTATGTTGGTACAAAAGAACAAATCGCTAATATCTTCACTAAATCTTTACCTCGTGAAGCATTTGAATATCTTCACCAAAAGCTTGGGATTCTCCCAAGTTATCATTAGATTACAGGTTCGTAGGATGGTTGTGTGTCAGGGGGAGTTACCCTTTGCCATTGATGTCAAAGGGGGAGATAATGTTGTAGGAAGAGGTTTCATGATCGCAGGGGGATTACTTGTGTTTCCATCAATGCCAAAGGGCGAGATTGTTGATCAACATTTGTCATTGATGTCAACCCAAGCAACACTAAGGGCTACCCCAATATTGCATGGGAATTTTGACCTACCAAATTACTATATTTTGGGTCAAGAATGCTTTTTATGGTTTCTACTTGTCGAGATGTTTTCGTTGATATATGGAAAACCACGTAATTCTTCATGGTTTGAGAGATATTCATGTTTGAAGTTTGTAATCCCAGTTAGTGGGATAGAACCCCATGGGGTTATGGCATGGGTCATTGAAAATTCAATAGTTAATAATTTTTAGGCTCCTAAAATCCCTCCCATGTTCACTTGTTGAAGCCCCTCTCAACCTAAGAATTTATATAAATTGTGATCCTCATATCCTCCTTATGTAAGGATTTCAACATCTAAAACAGGTCATCATGGAATTTTTGCTCTAAATTTTTTTCTATGAAGGTTCAGAAGCTGAAATTTTTATGACGTGAAGCCACAATCTTGAGGAATCTATGGTAAACATTTCAGATCAAGGTGCGCAATATTTTTGGAGATATGATCTGTGGAAGTCATTATTTTTGCAGGTTCCTGAAATTCATCTCAAAGAAGTGACCTTGGGAAAATCGTCATAAATCTCTCTCCGAGTATTGGATTGGAATTATTTAAAAATTGGAAGATAGTGCATGGGATTTAGTTTTTCTATATCAATTTCAGATCCTAATGAAGGAACAATGACACGTGGCACACCGTACAAGTTTGATATACTGAACCAGTCCATAATTAGTCCATTGTGAGAGATTTGACATAACTCTCCCTTGCACAATCCAAATTGGGTCAGACCTATGGCATTCGAAACAAGACTCAGAGGAATACTACAAGGCTGAAAATCAAATATTGGAGATCTGAAATAACATAGATACACCAGATTCAATATCGAGCTCCTAGAAGGCAAGAAAAAGCTAGATCATGTGTTGTTAAGGGCTACAAAGGACCAGACTTTCTAGGGCAGCAAAGCAAAGCAAGGTGCAGCAGAGGGTAGCATGACAAGATAAAAAACCAAGGTGTAGAACATCAGCAAAAAGTTCACCACATGAAGTATTCAAGTGGGCAGCACTGCATACAGTCATTGTAAAGGTATCATTGTACTAAGTCATTGTAAATGCATCATTGTAAAAATTGTACAAGTGTCTATCTGCCAAGAGTTGAACAGGAAGTGTCAGGAGGTCTAGGATCATCATTAGGTGGTTGTGTCATAGTTGGGGTTATGGTCTAGTCTGTCTTATTCTTCTACATTATTCTATATCATTTTAAAATGGACCATTTTCCCTAGTACGAGGGTCCATAATTTTTTTATTCTTCTATAGGGTGGTAGGGTGGTGCTAGGGTGAGTTGTAGCTCATTGGGTGTTGGGGAATCCATTCAGTTGACTACTGAAGAATATCAAGCATTGGAGCATCCATCCAGTGGGAGCTGGAGAAGAATTATTTTCTAGATTCTATGAAGTTGGAGCTTTATTTTCAATTGGAGTTGAATATTAAAGAATTATTAGAAAATAATTAGGTGGTTTTTTTCCCGGAGTGGGTTTCCACCTTACAAACTGTGTGCATTTGTGTTCCTTTTTTTTACTGCTATCATTTTACAAACACTAATAATAATTGAATATTAACTAATGCTCTAATTGAAAGGAATACTGATTCACCCCCCCTCTCAGTATTTCTAACACTGGGATATCCAGACTTCATATCAATTTTTTTGAAATACTTCCCTACATTAAGCTGGTCAAGAAGTTTATTAATCCACGGGATTGAATACATGTTCCTCACAGTTATTTTTTGAGTGCTTAATAATTAGTGTAGAGCCTCGAGGCCCTATTCTTCTTTTGTAAAAGTAAAATCGGTCTCCCACAAGGTGAGGAACTTGGTCGGATGTGCCCTTTTTGCAACATAATATACAACCTAATCTCTTAATTTTCCAGAATTGAGCGATGATATATTGAACCATTGGGTAGAGGTGCTCAGGGGGTTGGATCGATCGAACACTTGACTTGACAATGTAAGGGCACCCCTGTGGGTGAGGAGAATATGGTCCTATATTCTTCCATGAAATTATCCACCTGTTTCTGCTGCATGGAGGAACCTTTCCCAGTGGCAATGGATGTGGCCATGATATTCATGTTAATTTGGGAGAGAATAAAAAAAGAAAACTAATTTCCTAGTCTGGGATATGATCCTATGACATTGCTTAGCATAGATGAAATATATGGTGATATGTGGGGCTACCATTGGTATCATGTATCACTTATTTCCAAAAGTAATAATGAAAGTGTGAGGCCTAGACTTATATAAAACATGATGCTTCCAAAAGTATGGTTGGCTTAATAATACATCACAAACTTCAAGAGGAGAAACATCACACAGTACCTCATCCATGAGGGGCTTGATGTTGTATGGAAGGAGACACTGCTGGCAGATGTAGAGATATTTTCCTTCGTGAAGCCACCCGATGGTGTACGGATATGAGGGTGGTGTGGTTAGTAGGACTAATCGCTTCATAACCTCTGATGATATGAGGTACTTTTGGCTCCCACTGTCAACAATGAAGTATACCAGAGAACACTATACCCACATATGTGAGTGGAAGAGATGCTCCCCCTCCTCTGGATGTTCAGGCTCAATATTCTAGACATTGGTGCTAGTAATGGTGGCAATGTGTTTTGTGTCATTTATCTGTTTCCCCTTGTCATTCCCTTTTTTGGTTTTGGTTCAAAATTAGAACATGCATTGGAGTATGAAGCTATCAGTTTGACCATCAGTGACTGCTTGGATTGACACTTATTTTTTTTGTATGTGGGGCTCTTGTGGAACTCACACCACTCTCCTGTGTCATTTTTCGTCTTCGTAATGTCATTCTTTACTTGTGGATTAAATTGGTTGTCCTCATTGCTACACCTTGTCTTTGTCCTTTGTTCGGCGGTTTGGGGGCATTCTTCCCTTGCTTCTGATTCACATATCCAAAGTCACATTTTTTTTTATTATATATTTTTTTTCAATCTTAGCATCTGATATTTTTAACCAAGTGAGGATATGTCCAGAAACTCCATTTATTCGTAATTTTTTTTTTTGCAGGAAGCGACATTACTTTAGCACTAGATGTTGCTCAGAGTCTTTGATACCCAATTTTTTGTGCAAAGTATGAAAATAAATTGTGACATCATGCATACCTTGGTCCCTTTGTTTCCGTAGTGCGGTCCATTGTATGTACTTGTCATCATATCTCCCCATGAGGTGATACTATTCCTTGAAAGTGTCTCAAAAATAGTTCTAAGAGATGGTGGTTGTAAACATAGACAATTCCTTGTCCCTTTTCTCACAGTGAGCTTCCTTGAGATGGGGTGCAATCTTGAGTAGTGCAAAAGTAATATTCTCCCCATCAGAGAAACTATGGACTGAAAAATAACCTTCCAGCAGATTCAACCATTTATCTATAAAATTTTCATCTATTTCACCTTCAATTATAGGGATACCAAAGTTCACTTATACCTTCAAGGGGGTGGTGCCTCCAAAGGGACTAATGGATGAAGATGCATCTCCAGTGGGAATTTGCCAAAATATTTGGGAAAAGTTATCGATCATTGCATTCATTTTTCGCTCGAGGGCTTCTTCTAGAAATATTTTAAGGGATATCATACTCCCTTGTCTTTATTTTCTTCTGCCATGGGAGGTTGTTGGGGTCAACGAGGCCATTTTTACAAAGTTTCAACCAATTTGAGTGATATGCTAAGACCTTGTTGGGGACATGCACAAAAAAGAGAGAAAGAGAACACCACTATGATACCACTAATCCAGATTTATGAAGGAACGGAATGAAATACATATATAAATAAAATTGAAAATATACAACAACAAAAAAAACTGCAATTCATTAATAACAAAGTATCGAAAATTGTTTACAAGCAGAATGGAAATAAAATAGCTCAGATGATGGTAACTTATCTCTGAGAAGATATTTGGTGTCTACATGCCTTCTTAACTATGTTACAATGATGTGAAGGCCTATTTATTATTAAGAAACAATTTAAAACCCTAAATATCTAGAAACCTAACCCTAGGAGATGAAGCACCAAACATTTGTGGGCCCCGATGGGTTAAATTGTTACATCAAATTCCTGGGGCCATAACTTTGGCATACGATATTTGTTTGATGCATATGAAACCTCATTAGAAATATCTATTTGAGGAACATAAATTTCAATTTCATATCCCTACCATAACCCACTGTTTTTCCTGTTTTTCAAAAAAATGTCGTTTAGGGCCTCAAAATGACTCCATAAGTTCAAGTTCCGAAAAACTGCAAAAATAGTAAACTACACTACAATTAAGGAAACTGAAAGAAAAAATGGTGGGTGTCCAAGTGGAATAGGTGGGTGGTGAAAGATATCCACTTGGATCAATCCTCCCCCCTTAGGAATCGATGTTCCCCATTGTGTTGAGTACCTCCATGAGATGGTAGAACACTTACTAAACTTGGTACCTAGTGAGCCACCTTCCTTGGTTCAGGATTTGGACAACTTTGACAACTAGATATAGTTGGATATTCTACTGGCGAGTGTTCTTGATTTGTGTGTAGATGATCCAATCAATCATGTATTGCGTTAGAACAATTATTTTCTAAGTCATGATTTCATTTTAATTTTTTTGTTTTTAGGATTAAACTTTGAAAATTTCAAAAAACAATTTTGGCCGCTACCGAAATTTCCGGTAGCACTTGTTTTAGTATTTTCAGACAGTCTTTCATATTCCTATTTCTATCTATTTTTATTTTATTCTGATGCTGCCAGAAATTCCAGTAACATCCTCTGTTTTTAAAAATAAACGAAAAAGCGCATTCGCTTTTTTCAAGCCACCTGTTATGATGTGAATACATTTCAAATATTTGTTTTAAATGATTTATATCATGTGATAGGAGTCATAGGCGGTCATTTATGTTTAATTCAAGTCCCGGTATACATGTAATGCTTAGGTGTCAACCCACAGTAATATACCCAACCATTAATCTCATCCTGTTTGTCAACCAAGTCAGTTAATCTCATGTCAAGGTACGTGTTTTTCAGATGGAGGAGATCGTGGATCATCAAACTTAACACAATGACCATTTTTTTGGTCACATAGCAGCTCTGTTAGAAATTTAGGCCAATAATTAGCAAAGACAATGAAGGTGACTTCCAGTCACAGATTCGCTTGCCTCAAGCCATCTGTAGCGTTTTATCCAAAGTTATATAGCCAACTGAAGATGATGATGGTCGTCACATGGTACACACTACGGTCAAGAATATTTTCCATAATGAAAATTGATTTGCATAGGGTAATGCACCATGGTTGTTGTTTTAAAACCACCAAAAAAGCAAGAGCATTATCAGTTGTGATTTTAGCTGTTGGAGATCAAATCTCATAGAGTTGTAGTTTAAAAAGGAGTCTAGATTTCAGACAGGATTTTAGTGGAAAACACAACACTTGTAAGGTGAAGCTCTTCTACCTCTTCCACCTATCAGTTTCAAGAGACATAGTCATTAATTTTTGAACATGACTAAAAGAGGAGGAAAAATAAAACGAACTAAGTCATAGGGTGCTAATATAGTGGATGCAAATTCGAAGGCGAGAAGCTTGTTTATCCAGGCAGGGTGGTATTCTTTGTGCACTAGATTAGGAATATCTTGCTTAGGAGTAGCTCAAGATTTTTCAAACTCTTTCAATGGAAAAGAAGCCACAATCTATGGTCTTACATCGTAGGTTTCAGAAGACTTAATTGCTGAGGAATTTAACCTTCGACAAGAAGGAGAGAGGTGGTTTAAAAGTCATTTTATCACTAGAGGATACCTAAATATTTTTCTCAAGGATGCAAACAGAGATCTAAATTGGGCCAAGGGAATTCCAAGCATCTATCTCAAAAATGACTTGGCAAAAGATATTAAACTTATTAGGATATATCCCACTTGTGAAAGGAGGTATAAAATTGTGTTTCTTTATCATATGAGGTTTCTTTTTCATGTTGCATGTATGAAGACCTTAAATCTACCATACTTCTTGCTGAAGAGTCAAACAAAGATGTCAGCAAGGATTCAAACTCACATTGTTGTTTGAGAATATAGCTTGTATCATCAAGCTCTCATCAAGGTTATAGTTGAATAAGAGTTAAGGAAAATAAATCAAACTTGAGACCGTTTATTGTTTTATAGGGCAGGCCAACCTGCACCTACACCTCTAGTTTCACAAAATCACCCTCATCCTGCAAAAAACACCAAGAGGAAGGCCAAAAAGGAAAAAATCCACAAGGCCAAAATCAAGAAAGAAAAGGTTTCTGCAGTCAAGGCTGAGATAAAGTTTGAGAAAGGAGAGAGATCCTCAGCAAATAAACCCAAGTCTATGAAAATGATTCCCCCCATTCCTCCTTTTCCTAATGTATACACCATATCTTGAAGAGGAAGGTCTACAAATGTAGAGACATCTAAAGCGCAGATGCTACCAGAAATTGTGGAAGAAGATATTCAACAAAATATGCAAAAAGAGTATCAACCTACAAAATCTGATGAAGAACTATTCAAAGATGCTGGATATGAGATCAATAGTAAGAAGAAGAAAGAAGAAGCCAAACCTATTGATGGTACCAGAAAAAGGCATACCAGAGACAACAACAAGTTTATGCTTAAGTCCAAGGCTCTACATAATCCAAGCTTAATGACATAGTTCATTGATATATAAGGTAAATATGAAGGGTTAAAGATAGAGAAAACCAAGAATAAAGTTAAAATCAAAACCCCTTTAGAGTAGCACTCAGAACCCTCAAAGAGAGGCAAGATACAAAAGGGTTCTAAGGAGGAGAAGGCCACTGTAAAGGAAGAAGCCACAAGAACAAATAGATAAAGATCAGCTACTATCACCAAGACAAAGATGGATTAGCTTACTGAAGCTGCAACCCACATGGAAGGAAGGAAAAACTATTTTTTTGATGCATGCACCTTTTTTCTTATCAATCACAATTTTGAAAAGCACCTTAGTTGTCAAAGAATTTAAGTCCGCACAGTGTTTTCAACATTTTCTGTGCATTTTTGAAAAAAAAATAGAGTGCTACTAGAAATTCTGGTAGAATTCCAGTTTTTACGCAGTTACAAGTTTTTACAGGAATTTCCAGTAGTGCCTGTTTTAACAAAATTTTGACACCTGAAACAATTTTCTGAGCCAGTTAAGGAAGGATAAAGAATCATAAACAAATGGATATAAAAAGTGACAGTGAAGGTATTTATGATGTTGTTATAGGTCTTAGTAAATGAATATACATAGTTATTTAAATACCAAAGACATAAAGAGACAAATTGGAAGAAAAATGTGCAACATGACAACACACTCAATATTTCAGCCTGTATTTCTTCTCTTATTTCTTCTACATCTATCCTTTCAGTTAGATTTCGATGGGATATGGTTGTAATGTATGACACCTATATAGTGACAGGATTAGTATTTCCTTCTTTTTAGAAGAGATGGATATGGTGCCTCTCTTTCTATATATACCATTTGTAAATACCATTTCCAGGTTGGATGTTGGTCTACCTAAAGACTAAATATAATAAATAAAATCCTTTTTTACTTCATGTTGTATGATTTTGTGACTCAAGAAGCATCTAATGTATGGTGTGTCTTCTTTATTTGTTAATTTATTCTAAATTATGAGTTGTATCAACTAGTAAGGTGTGAGTGAGAAACTATTAAAGGATTTAATAGTAAATAATTTTCTTTCAGTGTTACATAACATGTGAGTGAAGATTTCATAAAGGATTTGTGGAATAATTCATACATGCATTATGTTAGTCATCAGTATTTTTCACCTGTTGACGATGACTAATTTCTTAAGGCAATTTTTCTAGAAGCTGATATCCAATTTGTCAAATCTGTCATCTAGAAAACACCCCTAAACAATTTTTTTCCTCTTACCTTTTCCAGTCAGCCTATGATGAGGAAAAACCAAGTTGTCAAGTCTTATCTAGTTTCAGTCATATAATCTTGTCCATGAGCTATCATAAGCTAAAATTTATCTGCTTTCATTTACCCTCCTCCCCAGGTCATTCATTATCCAAGTGTTGATAAAATGTTAGCCACCCTACCTCTGGTCATATGTCATTTTGATATCTAATCCTACCCAAAGAAAATACTCAAAATATGTCAAAGATCTCCCATACGTTAGGTAGTGGCGCTTTACGGAATCCCTTCCTTGGCAAAAACATCCTGAGCCAAAATATTTTTTTCAATACCAGCCAACCCTGAATTAGCACTTAAACTGCAAAAAACAAAGCTTGATACACCCATAGGTCGTGCCATTAAAAGGTCTTGATGTCTCAGTAGTACATGTTTCAAAATCCATATTGATATAATGTTGATCTACAGTGTTTCAGTGTCTCTTTAAGAAGAAGAGGCACAAGTATTCTAGAAGACAACATCAAACTGAACATAAGAAGACAACTGCTTCTCATGTTGTTTTGAGCCTGGGATAAGAATACTAGTAAGAAAGAAAATTCAATAAACCTCTGCAACACGGTCAAGAAAGGTTAGTAAGTAATGACTAGCAAGTAAATACTCTAAAAATACAAGTCATCTGGCTCCTGGTTTCAAAATATTCACAAGGATATTCTGACAGCAGGATACATATCTCAGAACAAGCCCCTTATAGCATATTGTCAAATTTTCAATTTATTACTTATTGTGATATACCAAGCAGAGATATGTATTACAAAGAAAGATGACATAGTTTGAGAAATGGATGAAATTTCATGACTATGTTAACCTCCCCCAAGCAAGAAAAGATGGTTGGGTGACATGTTGAAAGCCTCCTCCATGCAAGAGCAGATGGTTGGGTCAGATGTTGAAAACCTCCTCCAGTATAAAGAGTAGATGGTTTGGAGATATTATGTTAACCTCCTTCATTTAAAAGCAAATGGTTAGGAACATGATAAGGGCCTCCTTCATTTAAAAGCATAGGGTCAGGAACAGAGGTATAACCTCATTCAAAGAGCACGAGACTAAAAGTGTTTCAAATGACTTAAAAACTTGTTTACACCACTTCCTCCAAAAGGATGAAACAACTGATATATCAGTAGTGTCTCAAATGATGTTTAAATGAGTTCACTGTTTAAAGGAAAGAATTGAAAATCAGTGGGAAGAAATTAAAGGTTTATGAGTTGAATTTTGGCGTTAAACACAGGCCAAGCAGTGATATTATGGTGTTAAATAAGCTTTGTTTTTCTTCTTTCCATAAAGGTCTTCTTCAAAGGGTAATCTGAGGCTAGAATGTCCAAAACTTGGAACAACCTCATCGAAATGACAAGAAGGTAGAATAGCCTTGTTTCTTAAAAAGACCTTCGAAAATGAATACACGAAGACAGTGGATAAGGAAGGGTATTACACAATGATTCAAGTTCAAGACAACATTCAAAGAAATAAAACATACCACAGTCATAGACAAGACCTTTTAATGTACATAAGAACAAACTCTGTTGTTTGTATATGATTGCATTAAGGGTTTTTAAAGGCCATCTCCTTGATGAACAAATGTAGGTCAAAGCTTGGTGAGTGAAAATAAGAGTTTATCCATAGTCAAAAGAAAATTTCAATATAAGGTGCCTAACAGTGTTTGAAAAACTTCAACAATGGGCATAATCAATCATCAAACACCAAGAGAGTTGAATTGTGAAAGTAATTTCTAGAATTTTCAATCACCTCCTTCCAAGAGATAGGCAAAGGATGCATCAACAGTCTTGGATATGGTTCTTGAGAAATTTTCCTTTGAAGGACATAATGGACAAACAGTGACAAAGAAATGAGTTTTCATAGGTTAAAAACCTATTTCACATCAAGCAAAAAGATGACTTTTTTGGTGTTTACAAAACCCTGTTTCCTCTGTTTATAAAAACCTCCTTCAAACTGTCATGAGGATGAAACTTGGGCTAAAAACCTTCATCCAAATAGTCAAATAAAGAGAGCTGGTTGTGGTTGAAAGTAGTTATTGCATATAAAAAGGACAACAAAGATTATAAAAAGTCATCATTATCAAGAGCTACATTAGTGGTCTCAAGGGTTCTTTCCTTAATGAAGAGGCAGTGAAAAAGGTCTTGTTTTTAAGGAGGCCTCTTTACTTCGAAAAATTCATGGATATGAGGGTCTTCAAAAGAAGCTAGCCACAACATTTTTTTTATGATTCTTGTTCGAATAATGGGTCTTTATGGTGTTTTAAAGGTGATAAAATACTAAAGGAAGTGATCGATGCTTTTATATACAAAAATCCTTTTCAAAAAGGCATAAACCTTCCTAACTATGTTGCAAATAAATTGAAGTTTGTTTCAAATAAAAACACGGAAAAAATCGTCAAAAGGCCCGTTGTGCAATTTCAAACCACGAAACAATTGTTCCTTAGCTTGCTCACTGGAGGAAAAAGCATTTTCGGGCATTTTTTCAAGTTTTTGGGGCTCAGAACTCTGCGCGGCGCACCTGTAGATGCACGCGTCACACCTGTGAGTGCCCGAACAAAGAGATTACACTATGGCACGACGCACGGCGTGCCTGTGTCTGCGGTCACTGGGCGCCCGAAACTGACCCGATAACCTCCAACGCAGAGCTCTCTACTACAAACGGCCTTCTCCTGCATTAGTTTTCAAAAAAACTCTTTTGAATGCTACTCTAATGATCAAAAAGATCGATAAACATTTTTTCAAGGTATTTTCCTTACTTCTTGGTAAATTTTGAAGTCAAATGGTTTCCTGTTGTGGTTTTCAAAGGTATAGAAATAGTGAAGAAAGAGAAGACTGATGTGACATTTTTTAAAGTGCTCTTTGTGCTATGAAATAACTAAAAACACCCACAGTTGTTAGAAGAAAAACAAAGTGTGTTTGGGGGTCTTAAAATCAGTTTGGGAAGTGTCTTAACAGTGGTTTTAAAGGCATTTAATCATATAAAATCACAGAGAGAAACATTGATTAGAAGATTGGGCCTTTGGTCAAAATCAAAAAAAAAATTGTTGTTGTGGGTATCAAACATTAACACAGTGATAGGGGAAGGTGTTTTATCAGTTTTGAAAGAACCCTAATTACCTTTTAAAATAGTAATAACAAAGATCAATGTTTGTAGGGAAGGGTGTCTGTGCCAAAACAAAAGGAGATTACTCTTCAAACAAAAAAAAAACCACAAAAATATCTTGTTTAAACCCTTTGCTTAAACACAGTGATAAAAGTAATTTTGGTTCTCATTTGACAAACACTTGTTTGCTAGCATCAAAGAAACACAGTGACTTGCAAGGAGGAAAAGGTGTGGTGTTGGGAAACTATTTCAGAGACCATTTGAATCAGCTTGTCTTGGTCAGCCAGCAAAGATTATCCAAAGCAAAATGCCTCCTAGGCAAGATAGTAGAAGTGGCCCTCACAAAAGGTATGAACATTTTTCAACTGAGGAAGTAAATGCCCATCCTTCAGTTCTTTTTAACTTTCATGAAGTAGGATGTTTGGAGTTTTTTCAAAGGGTTCAGGAGGTAAAAAGTTATCTTCCCTTGACACACCTATTTTCTTTAAGACTGCAAGGGAAACTTGTTCATCTAGTAGGCTTAGATTTCAAGCTTTCTCCTAGATCCATTTCTAGAGCTACCAAAATTCCATATGTCAGAGAAAAATGGTTTAAGCAGAGCTACCTAGACTCAGAACAATACAAACCCTTCTTGAAACCAGAGCATCGGGATGCATGTCCATCTATCTTTACTTTTTCCTATCTGTTGATCAGCTATGCTCCCCTCATGAAGATAATCATGAAATATTTCACATGCGAGGGAAGGTTTTCACAGGTTTATGCTTACCATATTAGGCTACTCATGCACTTCACAAGAACCCAATTGATAAATCTACACTTTTCCTCCATAGAAGTATTGAAAATATGGCTTCTATTGTTCAAAAGAGATCTTCCTCTTAGCAGCCAGCTTCTCTTTTCCATCATTCCCTCATCAATATTGTCATTCTCCATCAACTTGAGAAGAAGGGAATTTCTTGGGACACTTTCATTTCACATCCCAATTTCGCCACTACTTCTTCATCGCATGCATCTCCTTCACCTTCCACTCATCAGCTTTCTTCTTCTTCTAGTAAACCCACTCCTAAGTGTTACACAGTAATTTGTCACCGTCCCTACCATTCCCTGTCTCGCACATTGGAGGGCCCATTATGTGACCTATGAGCAATGTCATGCTTTGAAACCATCATCATTGCATTCCTCTAAACATGAGCTTCAATTTCCCTAAAGACATCTCCTTGAGAAAAACCATAAAAACATCCCTTTTTGCATTGGTGCGTGCAGCCAGTTCATAACTCACGCCAATGAGGAAAATCCTGCAAAGAGGCCGCGCCAACTGGCGCTCTGTCCTAGATTTGCAGTCGCACTAGCCAATTTAAGGAGTGTTTTTTAAATAAGAAAGGCGGAAGTTTTGTTTCAAAAAACTCAGAAACTGCAATCTATCTTGAGTTGGGAGGTTTGGCTCTGGGAGTTCCATGGAAGGGAAGTGGTTTGCCACCTCTCATGGAAGCTTCCTTGATGATAGGGCCAATCCCACAATTATAGGGATCCCAACTCCCCTTCCTCCTTCTATAAAAGCTTGCTCATTGCCATTCCAAGCTAGTCTTGAAGTGCCTAAGCTTTGAATCTCCAAATTCCCAAGAGCCTTCATGCTACAAGAGCCCTCATTTTTCCCTTAAGGCAGACTCAAGCAAGGAGACTATCGTCGAGAGACTCTAGAGAGGCTTGCCCCTTCCCTGGCGAGCTTTGCAAGACGTGAATGATTGGAGACCCTTCCGAAGGAGACCTCAGCGTTAGAACATTGGTTGTACTCTATTTCGATTGCTTATTAATGAATGACTACTAGTTATGGTTCCACTCTATTTTTCACTTATGATAATGATGAGTTATATCCTTTCTGACTGATATATAGTTGTGTATTCTGGATTTTATGTTTGTATTCGTGTTGTTTCTTGCATGTGCAGGTGTCCATTCACGGAGATAGTGGGGGATCGCGATCTGGCGAGGCTGAGGAACGGGAACGCCGTCTCTTCTACGAATCATAGCGCTGGACTCCAGGTAGGCCTCCATCATTGGCTTATTTATTCGCAATTAGGAACTTGCGCTATAGCATTTGATGATTGTTGCTAGACCCCTGCTGGGCTAGTAGGGTTCGCCTCTGTCCGCAGAGGGGATTTACCTCCTCAAAAATTTGGTGACTCCGCTGGGGATCGTCTAGTTTCGTTGTCTCGTTTTGATTGTTTCATGGTTTTACTTGCTTGGTTAGCCTTCTGGGCTGGGTTCTTTTGTTGTTTTTGCTTCTTGGTTTGCTTAGTTATCATTGATCTGCTTCTGGAGTAGTTCTTTTTTGTTTTTGGCTGAGAAACTCAGTTGGCGCGCTTTTTAGCTCGACAGTCGCGCCAATTGGCACATGTTTCTTTTGTATTGCCCGCGCCAATTGGTTTCTGGTGCCAATTTCAATCTCACAGTCGTGCCACTCCTATGAGGCATTAGGGTTTTCTCAGTTTTGAGCTCTTTGGGTCTGGTCAGTGTTTTTCTTCTTGGTTTTTCAGCTACCTGAGTGTGTTGGAGTCCTGTTTGACTGGGAATTTGCCTTCGTCCTTTGGTTGTTTTCTTTTCTCCATCGATTTCACGTTTTAAGCCCTAGGGCATCTAGTGGCTTTGTGCATCGAGCCCTCCTTAGGAGTTTTGGTGTTTTGTTAGTCCAGTCAATCCTCTGATTGTTCCTCCACATTCTCTTAGTAGTTGTTCACCGTTTTATTGCGATTTTTGAGTGATTGTTCTTCTTTGCACTCAAATTTCGTTTGGTCTTGCTTTGGACCTAGATCACACAGTCCATTGGAACCTTTGGGACTTTTTCTCGGTTTTGAGAAACTTTGGTCGATTTGAGATCTGATTGTTGGTGTCATTGAGTGAAATTTGTTTGTTTTTTCTCTCTTAATATCATTTCTCGAATTGCTTCTCTTTTGTTTTCAGTTTTCTTAGTGCATCTAGCCATCGAACATTGAAAATTAAAAAAAAAAAAATCTCTTTTGCTTTTGGTTGATTAGTGCAAATTGTAATATTTTCGATTTTACTAGTAATTAGTGATTTGAATGAAAAGTTTTCAATTTCATTAGTTGCATTAGAGATATCATTGTTTGTCTTCCGATCATTTTGTTTGTGTAAAAAACTCTCAACTCTTCTGTAGCTAGTTTTCATCGAACGAAATGATGGACTGTGGCATGTAGCTTTACATTTAGGAGTTTTTGAGACCACACATTCGTTAGGGCCTGAAAAATGAAACATAATTGAAGATCAACTTTAAAATCTACTCAATTTACACTAAGGCAACATTGAAATCTAACGAAACACATTTAGAGGTCTAGGCTAGAGACGTGTTCCGGCGTCTTTAAACCTAGTAGTTGTCGTTCGCCTTTTGGCTTTAGACAGCGCTAGTACGGACTTGTGCTCCCCTTACCGTCGCGTATATAAAGGGAGACCCCTCTAGGTTTTCAATCCTTTATCCACAGGAAGCCGAGTCTGCCGCCCTATACCCGTGATACACCGAACACAGCATTCGGGGAGACTACCTGCACGTACGGAAAGTCCTTGGTCGATTTCTGTTTCATTATTTGAAACCATGGTGTATATTGCAGTTCACGGATATTTGGTACACCCTTTGTGCCTAGTTTTTCCTGAGCAGTCATTTGGTCTTTTCTGACTCCCTAAACTTGAAAAGACCGTCAAGCGCTTGTCCTTTCACGCTTGTGTCAAATCTGAAAGAGATAGAGTCATCTTTTATCGTTTCTCGACTCTTAAAACATGAAACGGTAAAGTTTCTTATTTTTCAATGTGGTAAAAATTAATCACCCACGATTATACGCCCTGTTAGATATTGCTTGTTGACCGTTTGATCGTGTGTCTTGACTCTTTTTCAGCCCATGTGTGGTTTTGAGTTTTGATGGCAACTTTTTCAGAGTTTACCAACCAAGGAATCCCCTCAGAAGGGAATCCTGGTCATTTTCCTCCTTTTGGGAATGTTGGTGCTCCTTACATGGCAACGTTGTCCCTTCCTGGGTTAATTGTTGGGTTGCCTGTTTGGTTGTTTTCAACCTCTATGGTCCCAAATATCTCCACTACTGTTCAATCATTTCCTCCACCTGAACAACATCATGTTGATTCCAAGGTGGACCTCTCCCCTTCTTCGCCTATTTCTGCATCCTCATCTTCTACTTCGCCTGGTGAAAGCCTGGATTCGAGTAACCAGGTGGTTAAGAAGAAGAAGAAGAAGACAAAGAAGAAGAATTTTGATAAGTGAGAGGCTAAAAGTGCAGCCACTGTTTCTGAAATATCTCCTCTTGATAAACCTTCCAACCCTCCACGGAAAGTCAAGTTCCCTTGCATGTTGTGCACGAGAGACCATCTTCTTCGAGACTACCCTGGCATCCCCAAGGTGCTCGAAGCATGGTCCGACGGCTGTTCGTCGTTGTCTTTGACTTCCGGGAGCCAGGTTGGGGGCACGTCTTCAACTGGTGCTGATAAGACTCCTAAGAAGCAGGGTAAGATCACCAATCCCTATAAGTTGTGTGAAGGGCACCATGCCATTCACCTTTGTCCTTATATGGACGAAGCCAAACGAGTTTTGGACAACCCGACCAGTTCTACACCACGCCTTCCATCTGGTTATAATCGGCTTTCTTTGAGTCCTCCGCCAGCTGATCCTACAACTGGTCAAGAGTCATCTTTTGTCCTTCCGACTCCCTCAGAAATTTGAATTCACGAATCTGTCCCTAACCAACCATTGGTCGTAGGATCGGTTGAACTGGCCCCGTCCGCAGTGCACCAGGTATTTTGTGTCGAGAGTGGATCTCACACCCCCCATGTCCTTTTGATTTCCTCAGATTCTTCAGACTTGGAGAAATATTCTCCTGTTCCTGTACTTCAAGAAGCTCCTCCTCCGCCTCCCATGATGGAGGCTCTGGAGGATATCCCTCCCGCCTTCAAGATGGAGGTTATGGGGGATACTCCTTCTTCCGTAACACTAGGGGAAGACCTTCTCAATTCGATGGTATCCCCTCCAAGTAGTCTGGTTGCCTCCTTTGATTGGAGTCGATTTGCAGGATTCTGCCTTCCGTCTTACGTGCCTTTCGAGATCACAGTACAGGCTCTTGGTCTGGTTGTACCCAGAAATATTATAGATGAAGGTGCCTCTGTTAGTATTCTATCCTCAACTACCTGGCAAGCTTTCAGTTCGCCGCCGCTTACACCTGTTACGCAGAATCTGTTGACTTTTAACAGAAGGACGAGTCAATCATTGAGGATCCTTCCAATATTACCGATTACTTTCGGAGGTAAAACCTTCCATATGGACGTGATGGTCATTCCA
The DNA here is from genome assembly GCA_034641835.2 of Pinus albicaulis. Taxonomy (NCBI): domain Eukaryota; kingdom Viridiplantae; phylum Streptophyta; class Pinopsida; order Pinales; family Pinaceae; genus Pinus; species Pinus albicaulis. The sequence continues at coordinate 554,718,737 of CM076577.1, read as the reverse complement.
GGCCCCTTGGATTTCAATCTGCTCCTAGGGCGCGATTACACCTATGCCATGGGAGCGCTCGTCTCCTCCCTTTTTCGTGTGGCCTGTTTTCCGCATGAAGGACGGATCGTGACCATTGATCAGATTTCGTTCTTTGGTCCTAATGTGGCAACTGGTCCGCCATCACCCCCTCCTGGTTTTTATTCACCCGTTGTATCTACTCCACCGTAGGTCAACTATGTGTCTACCTACCCTGTGCCCGCACTCAGTGAAGACGCCGTCGTGCATAGTGTACTGGGGGCATTGGGTCCTGAATTCTAGGATGTTTTCCTTCCATCGGGAGTGGAACTCTTGGAAGCACCACCTTCTTGTTCATTTTGATGTAAGTTGGTTAGAGCACGGTTTCCTCCCTGTGTCAAGCTCTTTAAAAAATGAAACTAGGTTCTCAGAGCATAGTTCCTCCACTTGTGTCGAGCTCCTAAAAACAATGAAACAAGCTGTTTGAGGATAGTTCTTTTAAGTGTGTCAACCTCTTTAAAATAATTAAACATGAGCATGATTCAATTCGCCTTTTCGTTTTGAACCTTCACTCCATTTTCAATGGACTGAAGCTTGGGGGGCATGCACCTCGAATTGAGACACCATGCTGGGGGGCATGCCCATCTTCCTCATTTCAAGCATAGTTTGCATATATGTGTGTTCATGTGTGCTTTTAAGCTTGCATAAAAATGAAATGTGTGAGTAGATACATTGTGTGAATACATTTCGCATTGGGTCGTTTGTTATGTAATTGATACATTAGATTACATTTGTATTAGACATTTGCATGACATATAGATAACATCATCACATGTGAAAGATCCATCCAGAAATAGATATGCATATATATATATATATATATAGATATCGAAGTGTTTACATAGTGTGTGCCACATAAAGTCAAAAATATACATAATTGTCTTAAATACATCCGGAGATAATATGTCTCTCAAAAAATATGTGTGGTAAAAGCCATAAAGAGTCTAATCCGCTTGGTGCTCATGATAACATGTAACTGCACGCACTAAGTGTCTCAAAAGTCGGTGGATCCGACTAGGTACTCCCACCGTATGACGCTGGTATGCCATTGGTACATCCACCAGCCAAGCATAGTCCGGGATCCCTCGGGAAATACCCTCGAGATTCTGGATCAACTCCTCCCCTCTTGTGCCCTCTGCCTGAGGATCAGGGGCGAGAAGAGTCCTCCGCGCGATTGGAGACATACCGGCTGGTCTCTCAGGGCCCACGTCTGCATACATATAAAAATGTGTTAGGAAGAATGTGTATTAACAAAAAAAAAATCATAAAACATAAAATCAAAAGAGATGAGGTCATACCCAACTCCTCATCCCAGTCATCTCCTTTTGGCAGTGGGAGATCTGGGTCTCTGGTGAAATTGGTTCCTGCATATGGCCAGTCTTCCACGACGATCAACTGGCGCCGCAACCACCCAAAAATCTCTGGCCTCCACGACATCTGTTGGCCTCCTCTAGCTCTGGGCATTAGTGCTGCCCAGCGAGCCATTCTTGGCTCTCGTGGAATCGGCTCAGCTACAATGGCCCCTTGGCCTTGGAAGATTGGTAATCGTTCCAGAATAAACTATACTAGGATGGAACCGTAGCCGAACTGTTTCAGTTTGGCTTGCTTGCATTTCATGAGCTGTCTCTTCATGTTTATTGTTACTACTATAGCCCAGTAAAAAAAAAGTGGAGTCATGCACTCTGAGGCCAGCAGGAGTTAGGCCTTTGTGGCCTCGTGCGGTGCCTGCGACCCTGCAGCCCGCATGATGATATGTAGGACTACCCTCAATGCCAGATCGGGGATGGTGTGGATATCCACCTTTTTTCTCCCTGATCCCATTTGTGCTCTTGGGCACACTCGTGCCATCACTTCTTCCCTCTTCTCGCCGGATGGTCTGCGCCCAGTCAAGATGGTTACCGGACCTCTGCGAGACAATCCGGTTATGAAATACACATCAGGAACCTCCAACTCCAATACCTGATCTCGCAGCTTGAACACTTGTTCCTGTTAATCCCAAATACTGATCAGATACTGAAGGAGCTTGGGCTGAGCTCGTAAACAGGGTGTTAGGAAGAACTTCTTCAGCCCACAGTTTCTTAGGGCATTCATGCAAGCCTCACTTTCTATGGCCTGTTCGTCCTCTTCTCCATGCTCTCTTTCTTTCCACTCAATCACCATTTTTCTTGATTTCCTGCATCCACATGGTCACAAAACGTTAATTAGATCTCTGTTAGGCTTCAAAATTCATCTAATTTGGTTAAAATCTCGAATTTTTAGGCGGAAATTTAGGTTCGGCCGCTGGCGCGGCTGTTTTGTGAACAGTCACACCAGGTGGCGCGAGGCCTTTACATATAAAAGCCCATTGGCGCAGGTCCGTGCCCGATACCTGCACCAATGAGTGCAGCCCTAAAAATTTAAAGAGTGGCCACAGAATCTGATACATGAGGGAAAACTATCAAAAAATGGATTGAAATGAAGTATAGGGAAGCACCTCTTACCTGTCATATATGAGAACCTGAATGGTAAACCGGATCTGTCGCAATCACCGTCAGAAGTTTTGCACACCAAATGGACCACTACTGCTTTTCACCAAGGTAAATAGTAAATGTAATTTTGTTTTTACCATTTTGACATATTTATAACTTTTTCGACATAGGATAGGTTTTAAAAGTTATTTTTCTCAAATATTTTAATATGTTGTGTCAAAAATGGGTTTTACACTTGCTTGGTATGTGCAGCAACAGGTTTTTCGCGACTTTAACGGTGTAAACAAGTTGTATTTTATACTTTTTCGGACTCGGTAAATACACGAAAAAGTCACTTTGGAGTCATCTTTCAGCTCTTTTCTGACTCTCTAAACATGAAAAGATCGTCGAGGCCCTTGTCATTTCGATCTCGTTAAAATGGACATGAATCGACATCTACCCAGTATACGTTTACCCCTTTTTCAGGCTGGGATAGATTGATTACGAAAAAGGAATACCCTAGCCTATCGTGACTAGGAGGTTTTCTCAGATATTGTTTTCTACCTTTTCGGATCTGAGAAACTATTTACGAAAAGGGACCGTTGGAGTTTACTTTTCTGCTATCTTTTCAAACTCTCTAAACATGAAAAGATGCCAAGTTCTTCCTTTGTCAGACTCGTTAAACCCTGATGACATCGGATTCAGTCGAAATGACGTTCTCTGAGTTCCTCCTTCCTAGGGCTCGTTAAATGTACTAGGATGGATTCGCTCGAAGGGCGGACTTACATTACAAGCATAAGCTATCCCCTTCAAGATTGCTATAAAAAATAATTAGGGTACTCGCTAGAAATGGTGGGGGGGAAATGGAACCGTAATCATTGTTGTGTCGGCAGTATGTCGCTCTTGAACATGGCACTTGTCTACATTCGTGTCGGGTTGGGGACATCTCATCTCGTTTCTTCACTTTGCTTCTGTGGGTTTGGATAATTCTTTTTGACCTCTCCTCTGCTCATTGCCTTGTCACCATGACCTCTGATCCATTGATGTCAAATACTGCCAAAACCACTATTGGTGCCGTTACATGTTCAAGATAAGTTGACCTCTACAAATATCAACCTTCCTCTGATTCTCATATGATCCTGATTCACAACAAAAACATCATGTTCCTCTGTCTCATGTCGATGATGTGGGAAACATTATGGCCCACCTTCGATCAAGGTCACTTCCTGTTGACTTCAGCTCATTATCCAGGAAACTGATCTAGAGACTCCTTTATGGTACCTTGGAGCTTGCATGCTTCAATGGAAGGTTCGTCGCATTCGACGAGAGGTTCTCATCATTGCCTCCGATCGAGTGATTCTACGGGTGTTCAACACCAGCTCATTGATTCACACACCGTAGATTTTACCTGTAGTACCTTGAGGGCCATCATAATTATTGGTGGTTCCTCTCACGTCTGCTAACAGCTCTCATCATTGGCTGGTAATCAGACGATGTTCTTGCATGTTCGACTTCAGCTCACATATTCGCATGCTTGAACTTGTACTTTATTTGGGTCGAGATGGAGCGCAAGACCCTGGATTGTGTCTGTTGTAATCCAGGTTGTGATATTGTGGATTATTATGATTATTTACATGACTTATTCACTGGATGGATGTGACCATACCTGATTTTATTTATCGATCCTCATTGGATGGCTGCGACCATACCTTGGATCTGGATTATTGTATACTCTATTTCGGATGGCTGCGCCCATACCACATTTACATCATGTACTTGAGATATCAGTTGTATTTCTCCACGCAGGTTTTTCGACGGCAGAGCTTCAGTTGGACATGTTCTCATAAAGCATTTCACCCCTCTCTCTCTCTCTCAGGTCTCATGCTTTAGGGGGCATCTGTTACACAGTAATTTGTCACCGTCCCTACCATTCCCCGTCCCGCACATTGGAGGGCCCATTATGTGACCTGTGAGCAATTTGATGCTTTGAAACCATCATCATTTCATTCCTCTAAACATGAGCTTCAATTTCCCTAAAGAAATATCCTTGCGAAAAACCATAAAAACATCCCTTTTTGCATTGGCGCGTGTAGCCAGTTCATAACTCGCGCCAATGAGGAAAATCCTGCAAAGAGGCCGCGCCAACTGGCGCTCTGTCCCAGAGTCACAGTCGCTCTACCCAATTTAAGGAGTGTTTTTTAAATAAGAAAGGTGGAAGTTTTGTTTCAACAAACTCAGAAACTGCTATCTATCTTGAGTTGGGAGGTTTGGCTCCGGGAGTTCCAAGGAAGGGAAGTGGTTTTCCACCTCTCATGGAAGCTTCCTTGATGATAGGGCCAATCCCACATTTATAGGGATCCCAACTCCCCTTCCTCCTTATATAAAAGCTTGCTCATTTCCATTGCAAGCTAGTCTTGAAGTGCCTAAGCTTTGAATCTCCAAATTCCCAAGAGCCGTCATGCTGCAAGAGCCCTCATTTTTCCCTTAAGGCTGACTCAAGCAAGGAGACTATCATCGAGAGACTCTAGAGAGGCTTTTCCCTTCCCTGGCGAGCTTTGCGAGACGTGAACGACTAGAGACCCTTCCGAAGGAGACCTCAGTGTCAGAACATTGGTTATACTCTCTTTAGATTGCTTATTAATGAATGACTACTGGTTATGGTTCCACTCTGTTTTTCACATATGATAATGATGAGTTATATCCTTTCTGGCTGATATATAGTTGCGTATTCTGGATTTTATGCTTGTATTTGTGTTGTTTATTGCATGTGCAGGTGTCCATTCACAGAGATTGTGGGGGATCGTGATCTGCCGAGGCTGAGGAACAGGAACGTAGTCTCTTCTACGAATCATAGCACTGGACTCCAGGTAGGCCTCCATCATTGGCTTATTTATTCGCAATTAGGAACTTGCGCTGTAGCATTTGATGATTGTTGCTAGACCCCTGCTGGGCTAGTAGGGATCGCCTCTGTCCGCAGAGGGGATTTACCTCCTCAACACTAAGAAACAAAAATCTCCTATGATTGATCAAGAAGAAGAGCAAAGTGAAGAAAATTACATTGATTAAGAACAACACAGTGATGAAGAGGAGCACAGTGAGGAAAAGTAGCATAGTGATAAAGAGAAAAATAGTGAAGAATATCAAAGTCAAAGGGAGAAAAATGATGAAAAGAAGCATAGTGATGAAGAAGAGCACCATGAGGAAGAGCAAAACAGTGAAGAGGGAAATGATGAAGAAATGGAATAGTTTGATGAGGATATTGGTAGCCCTCACAGTAGTAAACATGATGAGGATGAAGCACAAAACATTGAAGATACAGAGCCTAAAAGTCCTGAATAAAGCAGGGAAAAAAGTGAAAAAGGCAGCCCTCAAAGATACATGCAAGGTGACAGTCAAGGCATTCATGAAGAGAGTCAAAAAAGTGGCAAGGATGATGAGGGGAATAGCAAGGGCAAAGACCAAATAGAGCATGTGATAGCTACCTCTCCTAGGCAAGGGGCTATGTTTTCCTCTCCAAAGGTAACAAAGCCCCGAACATCAAGAAAGAAAATGCCTCAAACTGTAACTCCAAATGTTACTAGAGAACTACAAAGCAAAGGGAATTTTCCCAAGCAATCCATTATTGAATTACCAAAGAGGAGGAAGACCAATAAGGCCACCCAAAGCAAGGTAAAGGAGAAGGAAGAAAGTAGCCATGAGAAAGAGAGGGAATTTGACATAATTCAGATAAACAGTGATGACAGCGATAATGAGGCCAAAATCCTAGAGTCTCTCTTGATAAATAGAGAAGAACAAATTCATGATCTAAGAGCGGATCTAGAGAGGTATAAAAACCTCATTCATTTTCTGCAAACACAAAACAAGAAAATGAGTGTCCACATGGCTGTGTATGAGACACGAGCTATCAAGTATCAAAAAGAAGCCTCCAAAGCACAAATCAAGATGGCAGAACTCATGGGAAAATTCAATAATAGTGAAGAAGATGATCAGCCAAGAAGAAAGAGGCCAAGGACCATGGGACTCAGAAGAGCTTTGGAGAAACAAAAAGAGGAAGAGGCTGCCCTTTTTCAATCTTTTCCTCTTACTACTTTATTCACCCAAGAGATAGAAAACAATAGAGAAGCATGGCTTGAAAGGGTGAATGAACACTTGGAGAAGAAGTTGGAAAAGGCCAATAGAGATTTGGACCTTCAAAGAAAAATGATCGGGCACTATAGGAAGCTTAATCAATTCACCCGACGGAAATTGAAGGCTACACAAGAAAAGCTCAAGGAGGCTCAAAAGAGGTGCCCGACACCAAAAATGAAGAAAGACATATCAAGGCTTTTAATTTTGGCCTCCAATTTTCAACATGCTTATGAAAATCCATGGGGATCATGCTTGCCAAAATTGGGCAAAATTCGACAAGTTTTGGTTTTTTGACATTTTTGGGCTTTTTGCTAAAAATCATGGGCATCGCCATTTTTTTTTAAGCATCCTAAAAATATGAAAATGGTATCATTGGATGCCATAATTTCAGGGGCATCTACTCAGTGAATTTCAGATCAATTGAAGATTATTTGGTCCCCCAAAGTGGCAAAAAACAATCACTTTTTGAACACTCTTCCCCGCATATCAGCAAGGTATAATTTCTGGGTTTTTCCACACAGGTCAGATTTTCACAAGCTTCCATGACCAGTTTGGGAAAAAAAAATATTTTCAAAAACTATACATCTAGGGCTTTCCAACAAGCCATCACGGGCCTCATTTCGACATCGGGAAGGCCTCCAGAAAATGCCCACAAGACAGGGGATTTTCTGTTGATATATTTCTGAAGTATTTTTCTAAAAAATGAATTTTTCTGAAGTGGCTTTTCCTAATGTGCGTTTAGCCTTTTTTGGCCATTTTCAGTTAGGAAAAGTAAATTTAATTTCATTTTTTCAGAATTTTTTAGGATATTTTTATAGATATTTTGTGCCTTGGGCTTTGCAAATCCTCAAGGAAAAAATCAGATATTTTTGATGGGCCAATGAGCTTGCTAGTTGCACTAGGAGGTTCTCCTTCATCTTGGCTATATATTCCAAGAGACTTCATTGTAAACAAGGATAAAATTGATGATATAGAGCAATATATGGTTATAAAATCTTGGAAGAAACACCTGTATCATGCATTGGAGAGTTTCTTGAATGTTTTTGGATGATGAAAGAGGACTGTTGTTGGATTCCTTGACTTGATAAAATGGTATAGTGTCCCTCTCTGTTATGTTTCTTAGTTTTCATTTATATTTCGTGCTCTTGCTTGCTATAATACTTTAGAGAATAGATTTTAGACATGCCCTTGGAGGCACCTCAGATTTCCTGTTTCATTATAGATTCTATGTTTTCTTCCTTCTTAGTCATATCAAAGAAATCTTGATTGCTCTTTGATCACTGAAGAAATTGTTTCCTTGTTTCATTTATGGTTTTATGCATGCTAAGTATGATTTAAGGTACGCCCTGCTTACTCATGGATAGTCATAGCTCCACCTCTGAAACCTTTCTTTGAATGTTTGATTGTCCTAGTTGAACCAAGGAGGTCTTGTACTAATCTTGTCCCTTGCCTAAAACTCTGCAATCTTAATTCGAAGTGCCCGATAGCTTGAAATACTATGTCTAGGAGTTTCCTCTTAGTACTTTGAGTTATTTGTTTGTCTTAATTGTCTTTCCCCAAATTCTGATAGCAATTTCCTAAAGTTAGAGAGTCATATATCTCTATGTATTGCTTGAATGTTTATTTCTATGCATTTATCAATTTGCTGTTACATTTATCATTATTAATGGTTAGCCCTACCATATAAGTGTTAGCTATTGAACTATTTATGTTTGAAAGCCTTTTTCCTTCACAAATTTAGTGTTCATCTCACTTCATTTTACCTTAAGATCCATTTTACCTTGATCAAATCAGCCCTTCAACATACCTTGTATCACCATCTGAGGCTTTCACGACCTTTTCGACCCCATAGCCCAGTTGATCTAACAATATTTTTATCTATCTTAGTCTTTGATCAGTTCCTCCCTCAAAAACCTAAAAGCTAAAACTAAAAACCTACTTCACAACTAGCCTAAAATCAGAAACATAAGAAGCAAAACACATATGCGTCCCTTATACAAATAGAGAGAGCCCTATCTAAGTCTAGGAAGGCTAGGTCCTTGGGCTCCAAAGATTGGTTTGATGTTACCCTGTCACTTGGCTTTCCAATCAGCCAAATCACAGGACCCTAACATAATGATGATCACGGTGGGACTAAATGAGTACATAACAGTCTAGCAAACTCTTGTAGCTTCATTAGTCTTTTAAAATTTAAATAGGAAATCAGTCCATAGAATCATTTAGAGTAAACACTTTTTGTTTCACCATCCTAGCAAAGTGATAAATCAGGTTTAGAAAACTCTAATAAACCATAGGCTGCACATAAAGACTCGAAAAACCCTGAAAACATCCCCAGATTGGGTTTTTCCTAGTTATTGGTGGTGGACCATAAGTACATCTCTATAAAAACAACCAAAAATCCACCTGGCGACTCCACTAGCCTCCAGTAGGCCTAAAACTCCATAAAAAAAAAAATTTCCATAAACTATACCTTTCTGTTGACTCATCCTTTCCAAAACTTAAAATTCATGGTGCAAACTCTTTAATCAACGACAAACTAAGTATAACTTAGCGATTTAGAAAGCTTCACCTAAACATAGGAGATAAATAGAATAAACTTGGAAATAGAAACATTAGCATGTCCAAACAGTCTAGCAAATTGTTGAAACTAAGTGATAAGTCTTTCTTGCAAGTCTCCACCTCAAAGTTTGCTAAGAAAACTTTTTCCCAAAAGCATCTTTGATAGTATTGGTGGTGGACCATAGATCTCAAAGAAATCCACCTGGCAACTCCACTAGCCTTTTTTTTTTTTTGACCATTCTTCACATTAATGAAACCCCTAGAGAGGCCATCGATCCAAAACAATCACAAATACCATCCTCTCTAAACTCTGAATTCAAAATCTAGTTTCACGAAGAATCAATACCAGATCTCATCCAAACCCAAATCCCCCTATCATAGTTGCTAACCCATAGAAGATTTTGTGGCAAACTTCCAAAACTCGTAACTTAGCTACCGATAGGTCCATCCGTAAAGCAAGATCTGTACCTGAACATCTCACATCCTTGCAGGATTCCCCATTTGACTTAATATCAGCAAAAACCCTTTTTAGAAGTTAGTCACAAAGTAAAATCAACTTTGACGATCTAGAGCCCTTAGATTTGCAACAGATTCCTAGTAGAGAAGCCTCACCTACTACACCTCTCGAATTTCAGCTTCTCCACCACTTTGGCTCCTACCACCCCAAATCTACTCAAAATTAGTTCAGAAGTCCGAGTACATTCGCCACACCCATCCAAACCACCACTATTCAAATTACCTCAGCTCATCCTACAAGCCCTCATATTGTAAATCAACCATTAGCTCCCGCCATGGCAGCTTGGTATTCACCCTTGTTATTACCACAGCCTTTGGCACCTTTACAACATGACTACCAATCCAAAATCCCTCACTTCACTGGAGATGAGGCTACTACCGCCCAACAACATGTAGATAGAATTAGCGATGCCTTTGAATACATGGAAATAGAAGATGAGACCATAAGAATGAGGATGTTCACCCAAAGCCTGGGCGGATAACTCGAAAAATGGTTGAAGAGCTTAACTCCAAACAACATACACGATCTCCCAACACTCTACCAAACTTTCATAAATAGGTGGGAAATAAGAAAAAACCCCATTCAAATCCTGGTTGAGTATAAAAATATAAAAAGGGATAATGGGGAAAGTGTCTGGGACTACTGCACTAGGTTCAATAGTGTTTATAATGCCCTCCCGCCTCACTTCAAACCTCCACTTGGATCAGCCTTAGCAAATTTTCCCAAAGGCTTCGACCCAGACATGACTTATCAACTAAGATATAAGGACCCCGCAACCTTAGAGGAAATGCAAAAGGTAGCTATGAGTGGAGAAGCCAACTTAGCTGAAAAAAGAGCTAGGATTAGATTAGAGAAGAAAGTCACATACCATGACGAAGTTTCCCCTTCAATATCTTCCTCAGATCCTAGAATAGATGGCCTGGTTAAAACCATGGCGAAAATGTGGGAAATAATAAGTGAAAAAACACCTCTTAGGGACAACTAGCGAAACCCTAAAAACAGGAACCGGAACCAAAACTTTAGGAGAGACCAACCTCAAAATAAACTAAGGGAAAATGACCAACAAATCAGGCCACCCTTCAATGAAAATTATGTTGATGAGGAAGAGAGAGATACAGAATCCATTGATGAAAGTCATTTAAACCTAATAGGTTTTGATAACGAGGGTGAGGTTTACCTCACAGAATAAGAACAAGCTTTCTTCTCCCCGAATCAAAATGAAACCAACTATGAGGACCCTGAATATCCTGCTATAGGATTTCAGAACACCATAATAGAAGCTCACAGGTAGTATGATCTTAGAAGTAGAAAAAACCAAGACAAATCCAAGAAAGGTAGCTCAAACACTGATGTTACTAAAACCCATGATAACATCCTTAAAAGAGCAGTAGATAGCAACAAAATCGTGGTCAATAAAACTGACCAAAACAAAGATAAAGCTATTCAGACAAGCCTTGGCCCAAATTTTCCTAGTACCTCTACCAAGATTCCTGAGATAGTTGTGTTGAACAAAGTCTCGAACCAAAGTCAACAAATTAAGAACATATAGAAAGTCATGGTTGAAAAAGTTGAAACAAATCTATCTAAACTACAAGCACCATTTATTTTTGAAGGGGAAATTTCCAAAATAAAAATAACCATACCCCTTACTCAACTAATAACTATAGATAGGTATAGATCTCAAATCTTCAAAGTTTCTAAGATAGGAAATGAGGCAGATACTTTAAATCTAACTGATGACAAACTCGAGCTTTTATTCGATCCCAAAATAGAAGGTGAATACCAAAAAGGAATTGTTTCCCCTTTCTATGTAAGTTTGAACATCCAGGACAAGATATTTCATAACGCCATGTTAGATTCTGGTGCCTCCCATAACCTCATGCCTAAAGCATTCATGGAGAATCTAGGTCTAGAGGTAACTAAAACTCACAAAGACATGTACTCATTTGATTCAAGTCGGGTCAAATTCTTAGGCCTAATAAAGAACCTGTGTTTTTCTTTAACACAAATACCGGCAAAAAACCTAGTCATGGACGTAGTAGTGGCCGATATTCCTCCTAAGTATGGAATGCTTTTATCAAGATCATGGGCTGCCAAAATACAAGGTAAAATTCAAATGGATATGTCATTCGCTACCATCCCAGTTTTGAACCAGACTAGGAGGTTGTACCGAGAGACTCACATGAAATACATGGTTAGCAACCGGGATAGGCCAAACAACACTCCCATTTATTCCATTCATTCCAATTTAGATTATTTTATCTTATACAATGAAAGTGATATAAATGAGCAGATAAAAGAAAATGAAGAGGATTTCAAACCATCAAAACAACATTTCCCATCCCAAAATAAAGAAACTGATGATCAAAGCTCTGAGAACCCTGAAAAACAACTTAGTATCATGTATGAAAAATAGACTCTTTGGAGTGTATGTTTTGACGGTTCTTGTGGAAAAACTGGTTCGGGGGCTGGCATATGGATACACAATACTAATGAGGGTCATTCTTTTAGATTAGAATTCCAATGTACTAATAACATTGCGGAATATGAGGCCCTTCTCCTTGGTCTACACATACTTAAGGTCTTAGTCACGAAGAAAATATCAGCCCAGGGAGATTCAAAACTTGTAATTAGACAAATCAAAGGTGAATACTTGGAAAAAATCCCAAGACTGAGAGAATATAGGAATGGACCTTTAGACATCCTCAAAACCTTTGATAAATATGAACTCACTTATATTCCTAGGGTTCAAAATACCCTAGCCAATGAGCTTGCCTTTGCCGCAAGTAATGGCCAAATACCATGTTTAAACGAGCAATACAGTATTCAGGTCAAACATTGCCCTACAGTACCAGACAATATTGACCATTGGAAAATTTTCAAAGATGACAATCAAATTGATGATTTTTTACAATCTAGGAATGAATTTGAGGTAACCAAAACAGACTTAGAAAATGAAGAGAAGAATCTTGAAAAAAATCAAGATCAAGAGCCAAATTTACCTTCTTGGACAAATGTAAACTTGGTAAACCATCCATATAAAACTGAGACACGAGAGGACATATACCAAAGAGAGCTTGAAGTCTTACACTGTGAAAATGATTCCATACCCAGAGGGCTTGCACCCTTAGAGGAATTGTCTGATTTTAACGATGTGGCCAAAAAGCCAAAAATGGAATCTACCGAGGTTGACATAGAATAATATAACATAGGAAGCATGGAAGAACCAAGAAAGATAAAACTTTCCAAAACCCTCCCTCCTCACATAAAACAAAAGTACATCAAGTTTTTTAAATAATTTAAAGATGTGTTCGCATTGGGATACCAAGATTTCAAATCATACGACACAAGCATCATTCAACATAAGATTCCCCTCAAAGAAAACCAGAAGCCTTTCAAACATAAGTTGAGAAGAATAAACCCAGTCTTACTACCTTTGGTTGAAAAGGAAATAAAAAATATGTATGATGTTGGGATAATAGTGTCCCTCAGGTACTCTGAGTGGGTTTCAAATCTAGTATCAGTTAGGAAAAAAACTAGTGAGATCAGACTTTGTATCGATTTTCCAAATCTGAATAGAGCCTATTTGAAAGACAACTATTCATTGCCCAAAATGGACCACACACTTCAAAATGTGGTAGGTGCTAAAAGGATCTTATTACTTGATGGTTTTTCTGGTTACAACCAATTGTTGGTTTACCCCACTGATCAACACAAAACATCTTTCACCACACCTTGGGGCACTTTCATGTACGTTAAAATGCCTTTTGGATTGATGAATGTTGGCGCCACATTCCAAAGAGCCATGGACATAGCCTTCTCAAAAGACATAGGTTATTTCATAGTCATATATCTCGACGATATCAGAGTATATTATAAATCAGATGAAGAACACCTGGTTCACTTGAGAAAGGTTTTTAACAAATGTAGAAAATATTTATCTCTGAACCCCAAGAAAACACTTTTCGGTCTCGAAGAAGGAAAACTCCTAGGTCACATCATTTCGGAATATGGAATAAAAATAGACCCCCAGAGAATTGAAGGCATATTACAAATAAGTCACCCCAGAAACATAAAGGAGTTGCAATCCTTTATCGGAAAAATTAATTTCTTAAGAAGATTCATCCCAAATCTTGTCGAACTTCTGAGATATATCACAAACATGTTAAAAAAAGAGGTTGGGGTTAAATGGACTACAAAAGCCAAAAAATCTTTTGAATTGGTTAAAAGAGCCCTAACTGAAACACCAGTACTAATAAGTCCTGATTTCACCAAAGAGTTTTACATTTTCTCATTTGCATCAGAACACACGATAGCTGTTGTGTTGTTACAAAAGAACGCAGCAGGGAAAGAACAACCCATTTCCTTTTTTAGCAAATCCTTAAGAGATGCTCCTTTAAAATATAACATCATGGAAAAACAGGCATTTGCATTGGTAAAAGAACTGAAATATTTCCTAGTTTATATCTTGCATTCTCATATCATTTCTTTCATTCCTAATGTCATCGTCAAAGATATATTAAATCAAGATCTCGATGGTAAAAGGGGAAAATGGATCGCTATCATCTTAGAATATGACTTAGAAATCCGACCCACCAAACTGGTGAAAGGACAAGGAATCACAAGATTAATGGCTGAAACTAACCTCCAAGCATTAGATATAATTTTTTTTGACACCTTAGAAGAACAGGAAGAATGCACAGCCCCTCATGTTGAAGAAGTGTTTTTAAATTCACCTTGGTATGCAGATATTATTTATGTATTATTTCATATAAATTCTCCTCCAAATTTATCAAAAACAAAAGCAAGGTTCCTTAAACAAAAATCCATAAATTTTTTCATTTTTTATGGAGTTCTGTATTGGAAAAATTCCACTGGTATAGCGCTTAAATGTTTTCTTGAGTATGATGTAGAGAAAATTATGCACGAAATGCACGAAGGAGAATGTGGAGGTCATCTATACTGGAAAACCACAGCTAAAAAAATCCTTAGAGCCGGTTATTATTGGCGTACCTTATTTCTTGACACTCACAAACTAGTTATGACATGCCATAAGTGCCAAATTTTTTATGGCAAGAAAAAGCTTCTACCTTTGCCCTTACATCCCATCATAGTTGAAGGACCTTTCCAGTAATGGGGTTTAGATTTTATTGGGGAGATTCACCCTTCTTCATCTGCTCAACATAAATGGATCCTTACAGCCACTGATTACTTTACCAAAAGGATAGAAGCCATAACCTCCAGGAATACCACTAATTCAATCATCATTAAGTTCATAGAAACCAACATTCTATCTAGATTCAACTGTCCTAGGAAGATTATCACAGATAACACCACTGCCTTTTCCTCCAAAATAATGGTTGACTTCTATTACAAATATCACATTTCATTAGGACATTCCACAACTTATTACCCTCAAGGTAATGGTTTAGCCGAGTCCTCTAACAAAATCTTAGTCAACATCATCAAGAAACTTCTGGAACAAAATCAAAAGGCATGGCATGGAAAACTAGTACATGCACTACGGGCTGATAGACTAACCACCAAAAAATCAATCGATATGTCTACCTAACAACTAGTGTATGGCATGGATGCCATTTTCCCAACATCTTTAGGGGTTCCAGTAATGAAGCTATTGCAAGAAGTTCAAATATTAGAAAATGACATGCAAAGGAGGGTAAATCAGACTATCCATTTACAGCAAACATGAGAAGAAGTTTACCAAAGGGCTCAGTTAGCGCAAGACAAGATAAAACATATTTTTGACAGAAGGACCAAGGAAAATGATTTTTATATTGGGGATAAAGTGTTAAAATGGGATTCTAGAAGAGAAGACAAAGGTAAACATGGAAAGTTTGAAAACTTATGCAAGGGGCATTTCATCATCAGTTCGGTTAGCGGAAACAATGCCTTTTTCCTGCAAGAACTTGATGGGATTGAAACTTTTGGAGGTCCTGTGAATGGTAGGACATTAAAGCATTATTTTTGTCAAGATCTTCACTTTTAAACATTTTCAATCATTGTATATATCATTGTTTGAAGAATAAATCAAAAAATAAAAAATTCCAAAAAAATAGAAAAGTAGAAAAAGAGGGCAGTTTTAAAAATAGAAAGAAAGCCCCATGTTTAAAAAATAGTCATTATGAAAGCGTGCAAGTCTAAATGCCGCTACTAGTGCTCAAAATGTCTTGTTCAGTTATCTAGCCTAATCATAATAGAACATGTTTTAAATTTATTTGCTGATAAGTTAGTGAGAGACGAGATAGTCAATATTGTGTAAGCTTGACTTCTCAAGGAAAATAGATTAGGAAAAAATATTGGTTCCACATGCTCAAAACAGAACCAAAGAGGAAAACATGGATGAAAAACAAACTATGTATCCTAGCCTTGATTTTTCTAAATTTCATTTTTATGAAAAATAATATTTGTGTGCAGCTTGTCTTTTATGCCACAAGTACATGACAAATCAGACTGTCTAATCCTGATTTGGTCATTTTTCAATTTCATGTTTTAGATTAGAGAATAAAATCTTGTCAAATAGCTTAAACTTGATAGTCAATCTAGCATAGGTAGAGAAACAAAGGAGTTCATCAGTTTAATCTGAACTCCCGGCAAATATAACTGTAGAATTAGATAGTGTCATTTTTCAAAAATATTATACCGAAGGGATGCTAGTCCAAATGCACTCGAAAGAAGAAAAAATGTTAGGAAATGTAGCGGGGTAGGTAGAAATGAAATTGATGCTAATCATGCTGTTAGTTTTCATAAATAGAATCAAGGAAGAAAGAAATTTGCGCTAATGGATAAAGGCACTGGTCTTCGAAGGCCAGAGATCTAAAATTCTAGACACCTCCTGAAAAGGAGCTACCCTCCCCAAATGGAGCCACTCTTAGTCATCAGTATTTTTCACCTGTTGATGATGACTAGTTTCTTAAGCCAATTTTTCTAGAAGCTGATCTCCAATTTGTTAAATCTGTCATCTAGAAAACACCCCTAAACAATTTTTGCCCTCCTACCTTTTCTAGTCAGCTAAAAGTTATTTGCTTTCATTTACCCTCCTCCCCAGGTCATTCATTATCCAAGTGTTGATAAAATCTCTGCCACCCTACCTCTGGTCATATGTCATTTTGAGATCTAATCCTACCCAAAGAAAATACACAAAATCTGTTAAAGATCTCCCCTAAGTTAGGTAGTGGTGCTTTACGGAATCCCTTCCTTGGAAAAAACATCCTGAGCCAAAATATTTTGTTCAATACCAGCCAACCCTGAATTACGCTTAAACTGCAAAAAACAAAGCTTGATACACCCATAGGTCGCGCCACTAAAAGGTCTTGATGTCTCAGTAGTACATGTTTCAAAAGCCAAACTGATATAATGTTGATCTACAGTGTTTCAGTGTCTCTTTCAGAAGCAAAGATGCACAAGTATTCCAGAAGACATCATCAAACTGAACATACGAAGACAACTACTTCTCATGTTGTTTTGAGCCTGGGATAAGAGTACTAGTCAGAGAGAAAATTCAATAAACCTCTGCAACACAGTAAAGAAAGGTTAGTAAGTGACGACTAGAAAGAAAATACTCTAAAAATACAAGTCATGTGGCTCATGGTTTCAAAAGATTCACAAGGATATTCTGACAGCAGGATACATATCTCAAAACATGCCCCTTATAACATATTGTCAATTTTTCACTTTATTACATATTGTGATATACCAAGCAGAGATATTTATTACAAAGAAAGATGACATAGTTTGAGAAATGGATAAAATTTCTGTTGAGTCCCAAAAGTGTTTTCCATATTCATACATATTTCCATTATGTCATAACCATTTAGCTCTTATTTCATAGCCATCTGACCTAAAACCCTACATCAAGTAACCATTTTCATAAATATATGGGTTAGGATCCTTGTCTTCCAAAGTTATTTATTTTATGTATTTAAAGTGAATTTATGATTAGAAACTAGAAAATTAACATAGTTTCATATATCTATATATGTGTTATGAGTTTTGTGACATGTATAGGTCAAAAGGAGACTTCTAGAAGACCCTTATGTGGCACTCTAAGGCCAAATTCAAATTTGTTTGGAGAAGATCATGGGATCATGAGAACATGTGTCTCATTTCCTTGTTGTATTGAAACTCTAAGAGGATATGTGTCTCATTTCTTAGTTGTGTTGAAACTCTAGAAAGACATGTGTCTTATCATTTCCTATTTTGATTGTAACTCTAGAGATGGAGGGAGAGATTCATGGACTCCCATTAATGAGATAACTCCTCATATTTTGTATAAATAGGATAAGCTTTCTCCTATCATGGGTAATGAAAAAGTAGTGAAAAATAGGAGAAGGAGAGAAAGGAATAGAGAGTCTTTTGTAACAAAGCTTAAAATGGAATGGGATGTATATTTGTGAGGTTTTCAATAAAGAAATTCAGTTCTTTGATGTTGTTTTGATTACAATTTTAAGGAGCTGAAGCTAAGGATTTCACCAAATTGGTAGCAGAGGGCCCCTGCTATCCAAGGAGGCTTCTACATGCTTTCTAGATAAATAGCTTTTAATTATGTGTTGTTAGCTTTTAATTCATGTCTTGCATTATTTGTTTAACTAAAAGATCCTCATTATCTTACAATCATTCTTTTTCTTAAAACGCTCTTCCAACATATCAATATTAGATGAAAGAGATTTGGTTGTATTATGTTGAGTTAATTAGCATTTTCTGTTTTGCAATTAGATTAAAAGATCCTCATTATATTACAATCATTCTTTTTCTTAAAACGCTCTTCCAACATATCAATATTAGATGAAAGATATTTGGTTGTATCATGTTGAGTTAATTAACATTTTCTGTTTTGCAATTAGATTAAAAGATCCTCATTATCTTACAATCATTCTTTTTCTTAAAAAGCTCTTCCAACATATCAATATTAGATGAAAGAGATTTGGTTGTATTATGTTGAGTTAATTAGCATTTTATGTTTTGCAATTATATTAAAAGATCCTCATTATCTTACAACCATTGTTTTTCTTAAAAAGCTCTTCCAACATATCAATATTAGATGAAAGAGATTTGGTTGTTTTATGTTGAGTTAATTAGCATTTTTTGTTTTGCAATTAGATTAAAAGATCCTCATTATCTTACAACCATTCTTTTTCTTAAAAGCTCTTCCAACATATCAATATTAGATGAAAGAGACTTGGTTGTATTATGTTGAGTTACATTTCATGTTCATTTGCAAGCTAGAATATCGATGGATTAGAATGTTCTGTTTTTCACCATTTTCCTAATTAGGGATAAAATTTACAATTACACTCTGTTTTGAGTCTAAGGTTTCATTTTATTTTCTTTTTGACATAGATTTGATTTCATCTTTTGAAAATAGAGTAACGTACTAAAAATACAAAACCCCAAAAACAATAAAAAAAAAACACATACAACGAAGTAAGGAAGAGGTCACTTAAGCACATATAGTGCACCACACTTCATCAGTTTACTAGCTCTGGTTGATAATTTATGCTAGCAATTTAGGACACTAAATTGACTACACAATTTCATGACTATGTTAACCTCCCCCAAGCAAGAATAGATGGTTGGGTGACATGTTGAAAACCTCCTCCAAGCAAGAGCAAATGGTTGGGTCACATGTTGAAAACCTCCTCCAGTATAAAAAGCAAATGGTTTGGAAATATTATGTAAACCTCCTTCATTTAAAAGCAGATGGTTAGGAGCATGATAAGGGCCTCCATAATTTAAAAGAAGAGGGTCAGGAACAGAGGTATAGCCTCATTCAAAGAGCACGAGACTAATAGTGTTTCAAATGACTTAAAAACTTGTTTACACCACTTCCTCCAAAAGGATGAAACAACTGATATATCAGTAGTGTCTCAAATGATGTTTAAATGAGTTCACTGTGTAAAGGAAAGAATTGAAAATTAGTGGGAAGAAATTGAAGGTTTATGAGTTGAAGTCTGGTGTTAAACATAGGCCAAGCAGTGATATTATGGTGTTAAAGAAGCTTTGTTTTTCTTCTGTCCATAAAGGTAAGGGTAATCTGAGGCTAGAATGTCCAAAACTTGGAACAACCTCATTGAAATGACAAAAAAGTAGAATAGCCTTGTTTCTTAAAAAGACCTTCGCAAATGAATACACGAATACAGTGGATAAGGAAGGGTATGACACAATGATTCAAGTTCAAGACAACATTCAAAGAAATAAAACATACGCACAGTCATAGACAAGACCTTTTAATGTACATAAGAACAAACTCTGTTGTTTGTATATGATTACATTAAGGGTTTTTAAAGGCCATCTCCTTGATGAACAGATGTAGGTCAAATCTTGGTGAGTGAAAATAATGTTTTATCCACAGTCAAAAGAAAATGTCAATATAAGGTGCCTAACAGTGTTTGACAAAGTTCAACAATGGGCATAATCAATCATCAAACACCAAGAGAGTTGAATTGTCAAACTAATTTCTAGAATTGTCAATCACCTCCTTCCAAGAGATAGGCAAAGGATGCATCAGCAGTCTTGGATATGGTTCTTGAGAAATTTTCCTTTGAAGGATAGAATGGACAAACAATGACAAAGCAATGATTTTTCATAGGTTAAAAACCTATTTCACATCAAGCAAAAATATGACTATTCTGGTGTTTACAAAACCCTGTTTCCTTTGTTCATAAAAACCTCCTTCAAACCATCATGAGGATGAAACTTGGGCTAAAAGCCTTCATCCAAATAGTCAAAGAAGGAGAGCTGGCTGTGTTTGACACTAGTTCTTGCATATAAAAAGGACAACAAAGATTATAAAAAGTCATCATTATCAAGAGCTACATTTGTGGTCTCAGGGGTTATTTCCTTAATGAAGAGGCAGTGAAAAAGGTCTTGTTTTTAAGGAGGCCTATTTACTTCGAAAAAGTCATGGATATGAGGGTCTTGAAAAGAAGCTAGCCACAGCATTTTTTTTATGAGTCCTGCTCGAATAATGGGTCTTTTTGGTATTTTAAAGGTGCAAAAATACTAAAGGTAGTGATCGATGTTTTTATATACAAAAATCCTTTTCAAAAAGGCATAAACCTTCCTAACTATGCTGCAAAGACATTGAAGTTTGTTTCAAATAAAAAGGCGGAAGAGACTGTTCAAAAGGCCCATTGTGCAATTTCAAACCACGAGACAAGTGTTCCTTAGCCTGATCACTGGAGGAAAAAGCATTTTCGGGCATTTTTTCAAGTTTTTGGGGCTCAGAACTCCATGCGGCGTGCCTTTAGATGAGTCGAACGCGCCTGTGAGTGCCCGAACGAAGAGATTACACTATGGCACAGCACACCCGTAGCAGCGCACAATGCACCTGTGTATGTGGTCACCGAACGCTCGAAACTGACCCGAAAACCTCCTTTGCGCGGCGCTCTCTGCTGCAAATGGCCTTTTCATCCATTAATTATAAAAAAAAACTCTTTTGAACAATGCTCCAACGATCAACAAGATCCATAAAAAAAATTTCAAGGTATTTTCCTTACTTCTTGGTAAATTTTGAAGTTAAAGGGTTTCCTACCGTGGTTTTCAAAGGTATAGAAATAGTGAAGAAAGAGAAGACTGATGTGCCATTTTTCAAAGTGCTCTTTGTGCTATGAAATAACTAAAAACACCCATAGTTTCTAGAAGAAAAACAAAGTGTGTTTGGGGGTCTTAAAATCAATTTGGAAAGTGTCTTAACAGTGGTTTTAAAGGCATTTAATAATCTAAAAGCACAAAGAGAAAAAGTGATTAGAAGATTGGGCCTTTGGTCAAAATCAAAAAAAGTTTTGTTGTTGTGGGTATCAAACATTAACACAGTGATACGGGAAGGTGTTTTATCAGTTTTGAAAGAGCCCTAATTACCTTTCAAAAACAGTAATAACAAAGAGCAGTGTTTGAAGGGAAGGGTGTTTGTGCCAAAACAAAGGTAGATTCCTCTTCAAACAAAAAAAAACCACAAACATATTTTATTTAAACCCTTTGCTTAAACATAGTGATAAAAGTAATTTTGGTTCTCATTTGACAAACACTTGTTTGCTAGAATGAAGGAAACACAGTGACTTGCAAGGAGGAAAAGGTGTGGTGTTGGGAAACTATTTTAGAGACCATCTGAATCAGTCTATCTTGGTCAACCAACAAAGAGTATCCAAAGTAAAATGCCTCCCAGGAAAGATAGCAGAAGTGGCCCTCACAAAAGGTATGAACCTTTTTCAACTGAGGAAGTAAATGCCCATCCTTCAGTGCTTTTTAACTTTCATGAAGTACGATGTTTGGAGTTTTGTCAAAGGGTTCAGGAGGTAAAAAGTTATCTTCCCTTGACACACCTATTTACTTTAAGACTGCAAGGGAAACTTGTTGATCTAGTAGGCTTAGATT
This sequence comes from Pinus albicaulis, assembly GCA_034641835.2. Classification (NCBI taxonomy): domain Eukaryota; kingdom Viridiplantae; phylum Streptophyta; class Pinopsida; order Pinales; family Pinaceae; genus Pinus; species Pinus albicaulis. The sequence goes on along the minus strand of CM076577.1, from coordinate 554,696,639 downwards.
TCAAGCTTTCTCCTAGATCCATTTCTAGAGCTACCAAAATTCCATATGTCGGAGAAAAATGGTTTAAGCAGAGCTATCTAGACTCAGAACAATACAAACCCTTCTTGAAACCAGAGCATTGAGATCCATATCCATCTATCTTTCCTTTTTCCTATCTGTTGACCAGCTATGCTCCCCTCATGAAGATAATCATGAAATATTTCACATGTAAGGGAAGGTTTTCCCAAGTTTATGCTTACCATATCAGGCTACTCATGCACTTCACGAGAACCAAATTGTTAAACCTACCCTTTTTCCTCCATAGAAGTATTGAAAAGATGGCTTCTAATATTCAAAAGAGATCTTCCTCTCAGTAGCCAGCTTCTCTTTTCCATCATTCCCTCATCAAGATTGTCATTCTCCATCAGCTTGAGAAGAAGGGGATTTATTGGGACACTTTCATTTCACATCCCGATTTCGCCACTGCTTCTTCATCCCATGCATCTCCTTCACCTTCCACTCATCATCTTTCTCCTTCTTCTAGTAAACTCACTCGTAAGAAACAAAAATCTCCTATGATTTATCAAGAAGAAGAGCAAAGTGAAGAAGAGCATAGTGATGAAGAACAACACAGTGATGAAGAGGAGCATAGTGAGGAAAAGTAGCATAGTGATAAAGAGAAAAAAAGTGAAGAAGATCAAATTCAAAGGGAGAAAAATGATGAAAAGAAGCACAGTGATGAAGAAGAGCACCATGAAGAAGAGCGAAATAGTGAAGAGGGAAATCATGAAGAAATGGAATAGTTTTATGAGGATATTGGTAGCCCTCACAGTAGTAAACATGATGAGGATGAAGCACAAAACATTGAAGATACAGAGCCTAAAAGTCTTGAAGAATGCAAGGACAAAAGTGAAAAAGGCAGCCCTCAAAGAGACATGCAAGGTGACAGTCAAGCCATTCATGAAGAGGGTCAAAACATTGGCAAGGATGATGAGGGGAGTAGCAAGGGCAAAGACCAAATAGAGCATGTTCTAGCTGCCTCTCCTAGGAAAGGGGCCGTGATTTCGTCTCCAAAGGTAACAAAGCCCCAAAAATCAAGAAAGAAAGTGCCACAAACTGTAACTCCAAATGTTACTAGAGCACTCCGAAGCAAAGGGAAGTTGCCCAAGCAATCCATTGTTGAATTACCAAAGAGGAGGAAGACCAAGAAGGCCACCCAAAGCAAGGGAAAGGAGAAGGAAGAAATTAGCCATGAGAAAGAGAGGGACTTTGACATAATTCAGATAAATAGTGATGACAATGACAATGAGGCCAGAATCCTAGAGTCTCTCTTGATAAATAGAGAAGAACAAATTCATGATCTAAGAGCGGATCTAGAGAGGTGTAAAAAACTCATTCATTTTATGCAAACACAAAACAAGTGAATGAGTGTCCACATGGCTGTGTATGAGACACGGGCTATAAAGTATCAAAAAGAAGCCTCCAAAGCACCAATCAAGTTGGAAGAACTCATGGGCGAATTCAATGTTAGTGAAGAAGAAGATCAGCCAAGTAGAAAGAGGCCAAGGACCATGGGACTCAGAAGAGCTTTGGAGAAACAAAAAGAGGAAGAGGCTGCCCTTTTTAAATCTTTTCCTCTTACATTTATTTCACCCAAGAGATAGAAAATAATAGAGAATCATGGCTTGAAAGGGTGAATGAACACTTGCAGAAGAAGTTGGAAAAGGCCAATAGAGATTTGGACCTTCAAAGAAAAATGACTGGGCACTATAAGAAGCTTAATCAATTCACCCGACGGAAATTGAAAGCTACATAGGAAAATCTCAAGGAGGGTCAAAAGAGACGCCCAACACCAAAAATTAAGAAAAACATATCAAGGTTTCAAATTTTGGCTTCCGCTTCTCAGCATGCTTCTGAAAACCCATGAGGGTCATGCTCGCTAAAATTGGGCTTTTTGCTAAAAATAATGGGCATCACCATTTTTGTTTGAAGCATCCTAAAAGGATAAAAATGGTATCATTGGATGCCATAATTTTAGGGGCATCTACTCAGCGAATTTCAGATCAATTGAAGTTGATTTGGTCCCCTAAAGTGGTGAAAAACAGTCACTTTTTCAACACTCTGCCACGCATATCAGCAAGGTCTAATTTATGGGTTTTTCCACACAGGTTAGATTTTCATAGGCTTCCATTAATCAGTTTGGAAAAAATAAAAAAATTTCAGAAACTATACATCTAGGGCTTTCCAACGAGCCTTCACGAGCCTCATTTTGACATCGGGAAGGCCTCCAAAAGTTTCCCACAAGACAGGGGATTTTCTGCTGATATATTTCTGAAGTATTTTTCTAAAAAATGCAGTTTTCTGAAGTGGCTTTTCCTAATGTGCGTTTAGCCTTTTTTGGCCATTTTCAGTTAGGAAAAGCCAATTTAATTTCCTTTTCTAGCATTTTTCAGGATATTTTTATAGATATTTTGTGCCTTGGGCTTTGCAAAGCCTCAAGGACAAAATCAGATATTTTTGACGGGCCAATGAGCTTGCTATTTGCACTAGGAGGTTCTCCTTCATCTTGGCCTATATATTCCAAGAGACTTCATTGTAAACAAGGTTGAACTTGATGATATAGAGCAATATATGGTTATACAAGCTTGGAAGAAACACTTGTCTCATGCATTGGAGAGTTTCTTGAATGTTTTTGGATGATGAAAGAGGACTGTTGTTGGATTCCTTGACTTGGTAAAATGGTACAGTGTCCCTCTCTGTTATGTTTCTTAGTTTTCATACATATTTCATGCTCTTTTTTGCTATAAGAAAGTAGAGAATAGATTTGAGACATGCCCTTGGAGGCACCTCAGATTTCCTGTTTCATTATAGCTTCTATTTTTTCTTCCTTCTTAGTCATATCAAAGAAATCTTGATTGCTCTTTGATCACTGAAGAAATTTTTTCCTTGTTTCATTTATGGTTTTATGCATGCTAAGTACGATTTAAGATATGCCCTGGTTACTCATGGCTAGTCATAGCTCCACCTCTGAAACCTTTCATTGAATGCTTGATTGTCCTAGTTGAACCAAGGAGGTCTTGTACTAATCTTGCCCTTCGCCTAAAACTCTGCAAATCTTACTTTGAAGTGCCCGATAGCTTGAAATACTATGTCTAGGAGTTTCCTCTTAGTACTTTTAGTTATTTTTTTGTCTTAATTGTCTTTCCCCAAAGTCTGATAGCAATTTCCTAAAGTTAGAGAGTCATATATCTCTATGTATTGCTTGAATGTTTATTTCTATGCATTTATCAGTTTGCAGTTACATTTATCATGATTAATGGTTAGCCCTACCATATAAATGTTAGCTATTGAACTATTTATGTTTGAAAGGATTTGTCATTCACAAATTTAGTGTCCATCTCACTTCATTTTACCTTAAGATCCATTTTACCTTGATCAAATTGGCCCTTCAACATACCTTGTATCATCAGCTGAGGCTTTCATGACCTTTTCGACCCCATAGCCCAGTTGATCTAACAATATTTTTATCTATCTTAGTCTTTAATCAGTTCCTCCCTCAAAAAACTAAAAACCAAAACTAGAAACCTACTTCACAACTAGCCTAAAATCAGAAACGTAAGAAGCAAAACACATATACATCCCTTATACAAATAGAGAGAGCTCTCTCTGAGTCCACGAAGGCTAGGTCCTTGGGCTCCAAAGATTGGTTTGATGTTACCCTATCACTTGTCTTGCCAATTAGCCAAATCACGGGACCCTAACATAATGGTGATCACGGTGGGACTAGCTGAGTACATAACAATCTAGCAAACTCTTGTAGATTCATTAGTCTTTTAAAATTTAAATAGGAAAGCAGTCCATAGAATCATTTAGAGTAAACTCTTTTTGTTTCACCATCCTAGCAATGTGATGAATCAGGTTTAGAACAATATAATAAACCATAGGCTTCACAGAAAGACTCAGAAAACCCCAAGAAACATCCCCAGATTGGCTTTTTCCTAGTTATTGGTGGTGGACCATAAGTACATCTCTATAAAAACAACCAAAAAACCACCTGGCGACTCCACTAGCCTCCAATAGGCCTAAAACTCCATAAAAACCAAAAATTCCATAAACCATACCTTTCTGTTGACTCATCCTTTCCAAAACTTAAAATTCATGGTGCAAACTCTGTAATCAGTGACAAACTAAGTATAACTTATCGATTCAAAAAGATTCACCCAAAAATAGGAGATAAATAGAATAAACTTGCAAATAGAACCATTAGCTTTTCCAAACAGTCTAGCAAACTACTGAAACTAAGTGATAAGTCTTTCTTGCAAGTCTCCACCTCAAAGTTTTCTAAGAAATTTTTTTCCTGAAAGCATCTTTGATAGTATTGGTGGTGGACCATAGATCTCAAAGAAATCCACCTGGCGACTCCACTAGCCTTCATTTTTGTTTTGACCATTCTTCACATTAGTGAAACCCCTAGAGAGGCCATCCATCCAAAACAATCACAAATACCATTCTCTCTAAACTCTGAATTCAAAATCTGGCTTCATGAAGAATCAAAACCAGATCTCATCTAGACCCAAATCCCCCTATCATAGTTGATAACCCAGAGAAGATTAGGTTGAAAACTTCCGAAACTGGCAACTTAGCTACCAATAGGTCCATCCGTAAAGTAAGATCTATACCTGAACATCTCACATCCTTGCAGGATTCCTCATTTGACTTAAAATCAGCAAAAACCCTTTTTAGAAGAAAGTCACAAAGTAAAATCAACTTTGACGATCTTGAGCCCTTAGATTTGCAACAGAGTCCTAGTAGAGAAGCCTCACCTACTACACGTCCTCACTTTTAGCTTCTCCACCACTTTGTCTCCTACCACCCCAAATCTGCTCAAAATCAATTCACAAGTCCAAGTACATCCGCCACACCCATCCAAACCACCACTATTCAAATTACCTCAGCTCATCCTACAAGCCCTCATATTGTAAATCAACCATTAGCTCCCGCCATGGTAGCTTGGTATGCACCCTTGGTATTACCACAGCCTTTGGCACCTTTACAACATGACTACCAATCCAAAATCCCTCACTTCACTGGAGTTGAGGCTACTACCACCCAAAAACATGTAGATAGAATTAGTGATGCCTTTGAATACATGGAAATAGAACACGGGACCATAAGAATGAGGATGTTCCCCCAAAGCCTCGGCGGAGAACCCAAAAAATGGTTGAAGAGATTAACTCCAAACAACATACACGATCTCCCAGCACTCTACCAAACTTTCATAAATAGGTGGGAAATTAGAAAAAACCCCATTCAAATCCTATTTGAGTATACCAATCTAAAAAGGGATAATGGGGAAAGTGTTTGGGACTACTGCACTAGGTTCAATAGTGTTTATAACGCCCTCCTGCCTCACTTCAAACCTCCACTTGGCTCAGCCTTAGCAAATTTTCCCGAAGGCTTCGACCCAGACATGACTTATCAACTAAGAGTCAAGAACCCCTCAACCTTAGAGGAAATGCAAAAAGTAGCTATGAGTGCAGAAGCCAACTTAGCTAAAAAAAGAGCTAGGTTGAGATCAGAGAAGAAAGTCACATACCGTGACAAAGTTTCCCCTTCAGTATCTTCCTCATATCCTAGAATAGATGGCCTGGTTAAAACCATGGTAAAAATGTGGGAAAAAATAAGTGAAAAAACACCTCTTAGGGACAACCAGCCAAACCCTCAAAACAGGAACCAGAACCAAAACTTTAGGAGAGACCAGCCTCAAAATAAACCAAGGTAAAATGACCAACAAATCAAGCCAACATTCAATGAAAATTATGTTGATGAGGAAGAGAGAGATACAAAACCCATTGATGAAAGTCATTTAAACCTATTAGGTTCTGATAAAGAGGGTTTAACCTCACAGAATAAGAACAAGCTTTCTTCTCCTTGAATCAAAATGAAACCAACTATGAGGACCCCAAAGATCCTGTTATAGGATTTCAGAATGCCATAATAGAAGCTCACAGGCAATATGATCTTAGAAGTAGAAAAAACCAAGACAAATCCAAGAAAGGTAGCTCAAACACTAATGTTACTAAAACCCCTGATAACATCCTTAAAAGAGCAGTAGATAGCAACAAAATCATGGTCAAGAAAACTGACCAAAACAAAGATAAAGCTATTCAGACAAGCCTTGGCCTAGATTGTCCTAGTACCTCTACCAAGATTCCTGAGATAGCTGTGTTGAACAAATTCTTGAACCAAAGTTAGAAAATTAAGAACATAGTGAAAGTCATGGCTGAAAAAGCTTAAACAAATCTATCTAAACTACAAGTGCCATTTAGTTTTGAAGGGGAAATTTCCAAAATAAAAATAACCATACCCCTTACTGAGCTAATAACTATAGATTGGTATAGATCTCAAATCTTCAAAGTTTTTAACATAGGAAATGAGGTAAATAATTTAAATCTGATTGATGACAAACCCGAGTTTTTATTCGGTCCCGAAATAGAAGGTGAATACCAATAAGGAACTGTTTCCCCTTTCTATGTAAGTTTGAACATCCAGGACAAGATATTACATAATGCCATGTTAGATTCTGGTGCCTCCCATAACCTCATGCATAAATTAGTCATGGAGAATCTGGGTCTAGAGGTAACTAAACCTTACAAAGACCTGTACTCATTTGATTCAAGTCAGGTCAAATGCTTAGGCCTAATAAAGAACCTGTGTTTTGCTTTAACAAAAATACCAGAAAAAAACCTAGTCATGGACGTAGTAGTGGCTGATATTCCTCCTAAGTATTGAATGCTATTATGAAGATCATGGGCTGCCAAAATACAAGGTAACCTTCGAATGGATATGTCATTCGCTACCATCCTTGTTTTCAACCAGACTAGGAGGTTGTACCGAGAGACTCACATGAAATACATGGTTAGCAACTGGGATAGGCCAAAAAACACTCCCATTTATTCCATTCATTCCAATTTAGATTCTTTTATCTTATACAATGAAAGTGATATAAATGAGAAGATAAAATAAAATGAAGAGGATTTCAAACCATCAAAACAACATTTCCCATCCCCAAATAAAGAAACTGATGATCAAAGCTCTGAGAAACCTGAAAAATAGCTTAGTATCATGTATGAAAAAGAGACTCTTTGGAGTGTAAGCTTTGACGGTTCTTGTGGAAAAACTAGTTCGGGGGTTGGCATATGGATACACAATACTAATGAAGGTCATTCTTTTAGATTAGAATTCCAATGTACTAATAACATTGCGGAATATGAGGCCCTTCTCCTTGGTCTGGACATACTTAAGGACTTAGGCGCTAAGAAAATATCAGCCCAGGGAGATTTAGAACTTGTAATTAGACAAATCAAAGGTGAATACTCAGAAAAAAACCAAATATTGAGAGAATATAGGAATGCAACTTTAGACATCCTCAAAACCTTCGAGAAATATGAACTCACTTATATTCCTAGGGTTCAAAATAGCCTAGCCAATGAGCTCGCCTTTGCCGCAAGCAATGGCCAAATACCATGTTTAAACGAGCAATACAGTATTCAGGTCAAACATCTCCCTACAGTACCAGACAATATTGACCATTGCAAATATTCAAAGATGACGATCAAATTGATGATTTTTTACAATCTAGGAATGAATTTGAAGTAACCAAAACATACTTAGAAAATGAAGAGAAGAATCTTGGCAAAAATCAAGATCAAGAGCCAAATTTACCTTCTTGGACAGATGTAAACTTGGTAAATCATCCATATGAAACTGAGACAGGAGAGGACATAGAACAAAGAGAGCTTGAATTCTTACACGTGAAAATGAAACCATACCCAGAGGGCTTGCGCCCTTATAGGAATTGTTTGATTTTAACGATGTGGCCAAAAAGCCAAAAATGGAATCTATCGAGGTTGACATAGAAGAATATAAAATAGGAAGCACAAATGAACCAATAAAGATCAAACTATCGAAAACCCTCCCTCCTCACATAAAACAGAAGTACATCAAGTTGTTTAAATAATTTAAAGATGTGTTCGCATGGGGATACCAAGATTTGAAATCATATGACACAAGCATCATTCAACATAAGATTCCCCTCAAAGAAAACCAGAAGCCTTTCAAATAGAATTTGAGAAGAATAAACCCAGTCTTACTACCTTTGGTTGAAAAAGAAATAAAAAAGTTGTATGATTTTGGGATAATAGTGTCCCTCAGGTACTCTAAGTGGGTTTCAAATCTAGTATCAGTTCGGGAAAAAACTGGTGAGATCAGACTTTGTATCAATTTCTGAAATCTGAATAGAGCCTGTTTGAAAGACAACTATTCGTTGCCCAAAATGGACCACATACTTCAAAAGGTGGCAGGTGCTAAAAGGATCTCATTACTTGATGGTTTTTCTGGTTACAACCAAGTGCTGGTTTACCCCACTGATCAACACAAAACGGCTTTCACCACACCTTGGGGCAGTTTCATGTACGTTAAAATGCCTTTTGGATTGATGAATGTTGGTGCCACATTCCAAAGAGCCATGGACATAGCCTTCTCAGAAGACATAGGTTATTTCATAGTCATATATCTCGACGATATCAGAGTATATTCCAAATCAGATGAAGAACACCTGGTTCACTTGAGAAAGGTTTTTAACAAATGTAGAAAATATGGTTTATCTTTGAACCCCAAGAAAACACTTTTCGGTCTCGAAGAAGGAAAAATCCTAGGTCACATCATTTCGGAAGATAGAATAAAAATAGACCCCCAGAGAATTGAAGGCATATTACAAATAAGTCACCCCAAAAACATAAAGGAGTTACAATCCTTTATCGAAAAGATTAATTTCTTAAGAAGATTCATCCCAAATCTTGCCGAACTTCTGAGAGATATCACAAACATGTTAAAAAAATAGGTTGGGGTTAAATGGACTACAGAAGCCAAAAAATCTTTTGAATTGGTTAACAGAGCCCTAACTAAAACACCGGTACTGATAAGTCCTGATTTCACCAAATATTTTTACATTTTCTCATTTGCATCAGAACACACGATAGTTGCCGTGTTGTTACAAAAGAACGCAACAGGGCAATAACAGCCCATTGCCTTTTTTAGAAAATCACTAAGAGATGATACCTTAAAATATAACATCATGGAAAAATAGGCATTCGCATTGGTGAAAGCACTGAAATATTTCTGAGCTTATATCTTGCATTCTCATACCATTTCTTTCGTTCCTAATGCCGTCGTCAAAGATATATTAAATCAAGATCCCGATGGTAAAAAGGGAAAATGGATCGCTATCATCTTAGAATATGACTTAGAAATCTGACCCACCAAACTGGTTAAAGGACAAGGACTCGCAAGATTAATGGCTGAAACTAACCTCCAAGCATTAGATATAAATTTTGTTGACACCTTAGAAGAACAGGAAGAATATACAACCCCTCATGTGGAAGAAGTGTTTTTAAATTCACCTTGGTATGTGGATATTATTTATGTATTATTTTATCTAAATGCTCCACCAACTTTATCAAAAACAAAAGCAAGGTTCCTTAAACAAAAATCCCTAAAGTTTTGCATTGTTGATGGAGTTCTGTATTGGAAAAATCCCACTGGTATGCTTCTTAAATGTTTTCTTGAGTATGATGTAGAGAAAATTATGCACGAAATGCACGAAGGAGAATGTGGAGGTCATCTCTACTGGAAAACCACAGCTAACAAAATCCTTAGAGCTTGTTACTATTGGCGTACCTTATTTTATGACACTCACAAACTAGTTATGACATGCCATAATTGCCAAATTTTTGATGGCAAGAAAAAGCTTCTACCTTTTCCCTTACATCCCATCATAGTTGAAGGACCTTTCGAGCAATGGGGTTTAGATTTTATTGGGGAGATTCAACCTTCTTCATCTGCTCAACATAAATGGATCCTTACAGCCAATGATTAATTTACCAAATGGATAGAAGCCATACCCTCCAGGAATGCCACCGATTCAGTCATCATTAAGTTCCTAGAAACCAACATTCTATCTAGATTCGGCTATCCTAGGAATATTATCACAGATAATGCCACTGCCTTTTCCTCCAAAATAATGGTTGACTTCTATTACAAATATCACATTTCATTAGGATATTCCACAGCTTATTACCCTCAAGGTAATGGTTTAGCCGATTCCTCTAACAAAAGCCTAGTCAACATCATCAAGAAAATTCTGGAACAAAATCAAAAGGCATGGCATGGAAAACTAGTACATGCACTATGGGCTGATAGACTAACCACCAAAAAATCAATCGGTATGTCTCCCTACCAACTAGTGTATGGCATGGATGCCATTTTCCCAACATATTTTGTTGAACCCTGAGTTAAACTGAGAGGGGGGGGGGGGGTGAATTAGTTTAACACATTCATGGACTTTTAAAACTTTTCATTAAAACTTATTTACACCTTCATATCATGTCCAACTTAATATGTGAGTAATCTTAGAATGTGAGCGGCAAGTATTAATATAATAGAACAACAGACTTAATATGAGAGTAGCAGGTATTAAGCAGATGATATAAATCAAATCAACACATAAACATCATGCACATAGACACCAGATATAAGTGGAAACCCATAAAGGGAGAAAACCACATCTTATTATTGTTGTGATGCAAAGAAATGACTCAACTCCTCTTTCACCCTTTGTTTTCTATAGGCACCAACCTGAGGCTCCAATCACTCCCAATTACACGAGCTACAACTTGCAAGGAAGCATGGAAATCACTTCAATTTTCTGCAGGCACCAACCTATAGGAGGCTCCAACCTCAGTCAGCTACAACTGACATCTATCAAGCTGCAACTTGATAGGGAAGCTCCAACTTCCTCAATTTATCAAACTGAATGTTTGCTGATTTACCTCAGATATCAACTCTGTTCTGTAGCTTCTCTTTCTTCTTTTCTTTTCTTAATCTTCTCTGCCTGTCTCTTCTATACTCTTCCTTCTCTATATTTACTCTCTCTAACCTCTCTTATGCATATCCAGTTGATATTATTTATAGAGTCCCTCACATGACTGTTTGTATTTCACAAGGAATTTTGAGTGAATAGTCATGACTCTTTGGCTTCTGTCTTCTCATTCCTTTATCCAATCTCAATTTAAAATTGTAATGATATGTAAAAATTTCCATGCTACAGTGGGATTTTTCTTTTCATTTAGGATACTTGCCAATGCATCACAAACAATAAAAAATTTAATTACAACATTTACATTCACATTTTCGATTACACACTTCAATTTTACTCAGCTTCTTTTCTAGATTTTGGCTTGACTGGATTTTTCTTTTCTGCTGTTGTTTCTCTCTCTTTCGTTCTTGTAGGATCTCTTCTTCATTGTAGTTGTATAACTGCGGTACATATAACTGTCTTTTAATATCATTCATGGGAAATTTCAATACTTTTAATTTCTGTAGCGGCAACCTTTACATGCTGAATCTTTGTCAATACACTTGTAAGGATTCGGGTCACAAGGAATAGATCTTTTTGTAGAAGTCCAAGTTTGGTAAATACAGAGAACACAAAGTTTAATTATCAACTCATTGATAGCGGTAACTCTGCACAGTCCCATTTTTCCCCAGGTCTTCCACATTTCTTCTGGTTGATAATTAAATATTTTCCACAACTTTTTAAGTCAATGTATTCCCCATAGTACAATTCGGCTACAGTACGAGTGCACCACCTTCCAACCTTAATCTCTCCACCTTATTTTAATAACCCAACAACCCTTAAATAAACATCTTTAACGTATTCTGGACTTTTATTCTATCGTTGAACCTTATAACTAAGGTTCCAAACCGACACATTAAAGTCAACACTTATAATAGTCCTTAGGCCAGGTCCACCTTTACAATCATCTTTTTAAATAAAATGTATCCACCACACCTTAGGTTAGCCTCTGCGCTACTTTCGAAGGCGATCACCATGCGATGCACATTCCTCCAGATCGACGGCTTGTGTCAATATCACATCGAGTCTTTGGTCGATGGTTAATGCGTGATGGCGTGCAGTGGAAGCAGTTTTTCAACCTCGCCCCATGCCACGTGTCGAGGTTTCTATGGAATCGCTCACGAATGGGGAAAATTGCTTGCTCCACAAAAGCGGTGTGATGTAAACCAGAAACTGCCATCACTGTTCACTCTAAACCATGCTCACTGTTCCTCTCGGTCACGGTTTCGCTTCTCCACTCCAGGTTCCATTCAGCTTCCGCTACAAGGTTCCGCCTGTTCTATTGGAATAGGTTCTCCTCTTCGCGCAGTCACGGTGTTTCTTCACATTACAGCCTCGTTCCTAAATGTTCCTTTCATCCATCTACTTCGATGCATAGCTCTGCCATACATAACCCTTGCGGCTATGTTTTTACAGTGCTCACAAGCATTAGATAATTAACCACAATTCCACAATAACTTCAATCAATCCAGACGGACATGATCAATCACCGAGTTCTTTAATTGCTATAGAATTCGATACTCTCATCAAGAACACATGGGATTATTCATATCGATAACCCAACAATCCTCCACACAGAAATTCATTCAGAGCATTTCCCATACAATTATTACTATGCCATCACCTGATTTCACAGTTTCCTTTGCGGGTTCACTGTGTTATAACTGTAATTTCCTTGGTATATATATAACCTCACACACTATACTCCATAGTAAATCCATGTACAGAGTTAGTCATAATTTCACATAGGAGCCATTTATACTTCGAATTACAGAGTCTCACCATACCCATGCAATGTTGAACACTTAAAGATACCCACTCTGCACCTTGAATAGTTTTCTGCTTCTTTGCTATCCTCTACTCCTTGACTGATGCTTCTGCTATCTCCTTTTCCTTTCTTTTGCTATCTCTCTTTGTCTCTGTTTCCTCTGATGTCTCTGCTGCCTTTCTACCCCTTGAATGATGTTTCAGGTGCTCCTCATTTTTCATCTCCTTTTCCATCAATGACAACAATTCCAACAGTCTCCCCCTTTGGCATTGATGACAATACTCTTCCTCTGTTTTCCTTATAGGAGTCCCTTTTTTCTTTTCCTCCCCCTTTGACATCAATGGCAAAGGGTTGCTTATTTCCTAGTTTGCTTTCTGCATTTCCTCTTTCTGAGATCTTCTGAATTTGTACCCTGCTGCTCCAAACTTTGGATTAAATCTAAAATTCTGACCCTGTATCCTTTTCTTTAACTCTTTTATGCTGGGTGTATTATTTCCATAATCCTTTGACCCCGAGGACCTATTTCATGCTTTCCTTGCTGGTTGATCTCCCCCTGGAATGATATTTTCGTTTTTGTTCTCCCCCTGAAACTGTGCTTTCTCTTTATATCAGAGAGTAGCATCTATAGATACTACCCCTGGTCTATCTCTCAAATGTTCAAATGGTTCTCTAGCAAGAGGTTTGGTAAATATATCCGTTGTTTGTTCTTTTGTTGGAACATACTCCAGATTTACAATCTTCTGAGCCACTTGTTATTGGAGAAAATGATACTTGATTGGGATATGCTTAGTTTTTGAGTGAAGCACGGGATTTTTAGATATACTTATAGCACTTGTATTATCACATTCGATTGAGATAGGTTCATCAATGCTTACCTTCATGTCTTGGAGAGTTTGCTTCATCCACATGACTTGTGTACAACATGCTGCTACTGCTATATATTCTGCTTCTGCTGTAGATAGAGAGATAGATGTTTGTTTCTTACTTAACCATGCCACCAGACTTTCTCCTAGATAGAATGCACCTCCACTTGTGCTTTTCCTGTCATCTACACAACTGGCCCAATCTGCATCTGTGTATGCTGTCAAAGTGAAGTTTTTGCTTTTAGGATACCAAAGTCCATATTGTGTTGTTCCTTGTAGATATCTGAATATTCTTTTTACTGCCAGAAGATGGTTTTTTTTAGGTGCTGCTTGATATTTGGCCACTAGTCCTACTGCTAGCATGATGTCTGGTCTTGATGCAGTCAGATACAACGAATTTCCTATCATGGATCTGTAGAGTTTTTGATCTATATCAACAGACCCATCATCATCACACAGCTTGCATCTCGTGATCATGGGAGTTGACACAGGTTTGCAGTCCTCCATTTTGAACTTTTTCAACATTTCTTTTAAGTATTTTTCCTATGAGATGAATGTTCCTGTGTTCTTTTGCTGAATTTGAAGTCCTAAGTAGAAACTGAGTTCTCCAATCATGGACATCTCAAACTCTGATTTCATCTCCTTAGCAAACCCTTTTGCAAGTTCATCTCTATTGCTTCCAAACATAATGTCATAAACATATACTAGAACAATCAAGAGTTCATTTTCATGGGCTTTTATGTATAGATTGTTGTCTACTCCACCTCTCTTAAAGCCTTGTTTTTGTAAATATTTATCTAGTCTTGAGTACGAAGCATCAGGAGCCTGTTTCAGTCCATAAAGAGCCTTTTCCAGTCTACATACATAGTCTTCTTTGTCTATTAATGAGAAGCCTTCTAGTTGTTCCATGTAGACTTCTTCTTCTAAGTCTCCATTCAGAAATGCAGATTTTACATCCATTTAATATACCTTGAAGTTTTGGTAGCATGCAAATGCTAAGAACATTCTGATAGCTTCCATTCTGGCTACATGGGCAAATGTTTCATCGTAATCAAGTCCTTCGATTTGTGAGTATACTTTGTAGACCAGTCTGGCTTTATTCCTGATTACTTGTCCTTGCTCATTCATTTTATTTTTGAATACCCATTTTGAGCCTATGACATTTTTCTCAGTGGGTCTAGGAACTAATTCCCAGGTATTATTTTTCTCAATTTGGTCCAATTCTTCATTCATAGCATTTACCCAAGACTTGTCCTTGCTGGCTTCTTCAAATTTCTTTGGCTCTATTTGTGACAACATGGCTATGTATACCTCTTCAGTTTGTTATGTTAGCTACCTTCTTGTTTGGACCCCTACTCTCTTGTCTCCAATGATCTGATCTTCAGGATGGTTTTTATGAGTATATCTTGAGGGAGCTTTTGAACTCAACTCTGTATCTTCTATTGTCTTTCTTGTTTCCTCATCATATTGGTTTTCTTCTTCATGGTTTTCTGATGGACTGCAATAGTCTATATCTCTTGTATTGTTTGGAAGTTCTTCATCAAATCTCACATCAATGCTTTCTACTATTTTTCGAAGAGTCTTGTTGTAGCACCCGTACCCTTTGCTTTTGGATGCATATCCTAAAAATATCCCTTCATCTGCTCTAGCATCAAATTTTCCAAGATTTTCATCATTATTCTTTATGTAACACTTGCTTCCAAAGATTCTAAAATGTTTGATTGAAGCTCGTTTCCCATGCAAAAGTTCATAGAGAGTCTTGTCACTACTTGGCCTTAAGTGAGCTTTATTAAGGATATGCACCGCTGTGTGTACCGCTTCTGCCCAGAAGGTTTGAGGAATATTATTCTCCTGCATCATGGCTCTGGAAATTTGTTGAATAGATCTATTTTGTCTCTCTGCTACTCCATTATGTTGAGGTGTCCCTGTAATAGTAAATCGTTGTTTTATGCCATATTCATTGCATAGATCTGCAAATTCATAATCTGTGAATTCACCTCCTCTATCTGATATGATGCATTTTAGTTTGCATCCTGTCTGGTTTTCAGCTAATGCTTTGAATATTTTGAATTTGTCTAGAGCTTCCGGTTTATTCTTGAGAAATGCAACCCATGTCATTTTGGAGAAATCATCGATTATTAGCATGAAGTAGGATTCTCCACTTGGTGTTTTAGTTCTTGCAGGTCCACACAGATCCATGTGCACAAGCTGGAGTGGTATACTTGTTGATAAATCATCTTTGGCCTTAAATTATGTACGAGTCTGTTTACCTAATTGACATGATTTGCATATGGTATTAGAAGGCCTTTTTATTTCTGGCATGTCCCTGACTGCTTTCTTTTTGCTCAGTCTGATAATATGATCGAAGCTAAGATGTCCCAATCTCCTATGCCATAACCATGACTCCTCAAGTTTGCTAAGATGGCATGCTTCATCTTTCTCCTTCATAATGTAAAAATTGCTCTCTGTTCGAACACCTTTGAGCATAGTCTTACCAGTGGTGCTTGATCTGACTTCACAGTCTTGTGCTCTGAAAAGAACTTCGCAACCTTTATCACACATTTGACTGACACTCAACAAATTTGATTTCATCCCATATACAAATAGCACATATTGGGCCTTACCTCTACCATTATCTAAGCTGACTGAGCCCTTTCCCTTGATTTTTCCTGATTTATCATTGCCAAAAGTAACATTACCAGTTTTATTTTCATCAAAATTTATAAATTTGCTTCTGTCTCCAGTCATGTGTTTAGAGCAGCCACTGTAAAAATACCACTGGCTTTTCAGGTCTTGAGTAGTTAGAGCCAAGTCACATTTATTCACCTTCTTTATCCACTGGAGGCACCCTTTTGTTTGGTATATTTTGTGAGGTGATGAACTACATCTTCTTAGAGGACATTTGGAAGGTATATGTCCAACTTGATTGCATACACAACATTTGATCATAATTTTTGTAGAATTATGAGTATGAACATAATTTATTTGATTCATAAACCTCCTTGAGGTGTTAAACATCAATCTTTGTCCATACTTTCTACACTCAATGATTTTATGGCCAAATTCCTTACAATAAAAACAGTAACCATAGAAACCATTTGCATACCTGATGTAAGGTTGTCTCTTCCATTTGTTTTCTTGAGGCAATCTCTTCAATGTTTGCATATTTTTCTGGTTTGAATTACTCCTCCTTGCATGACAATATGCAGCAATGTGTCCCAGCTTGTGGCAAGCATAACAGGTGGCATTCTTCATAGGAGGGAAGAATCTCCTTTGATGGTTTCCAAATTTAACATACTCAGGGGTCTTAGTATTTATTACATTCTTTGCTACTAGAGGTTTCTTCTGATTTCTGTCTTCCTTATTACAGGTTTCTTCTTTTGTAGGAATTGTTTGAGCTGCTTCATCATTCTTCTTTGCTTTTACAAAAATAATCTCTCTGTCAACTTTTTCTTTGCCTTTACTTGATTCTCCTTCATAGCCTATTCCATTTTTTATCATAGGCGATCTTTGAGCAACCAGAATTTCATTCAACTTACTAGAGCTTGTTGTTTGAGAAGAGTTTATAACCAATTTCCTTTGAGCATTTTCTAAATTCTTCCTAAGACATACTACTTCTTCTTCCAACTTTTCTTGTTCCTGAGTTTTTTCTTTGATTTGCTTAAGTAACATGTCCTCTATCTTCTTGGCTTCTTCAAGCTTTATCTTTAGCTGCATCAGGACTTCTAAATTCTGTTCTTCTCATACAAACTTGAGGATAATGTCCTTTTGTTTTCTGCATTTCAGCTTGAGTCTATCAATCTCTTCCAGAGAACTTCTTAGCTCCCCCTCAAGGTCGACTTCACCTTCTTCTTCTTCATCTTCTAGCAGGAGACCTTCAAGTTCTTCTATAGCCATCAATAAAAATTCAGAGGTTCCATCTTCACTTGAGAGTTCATCTGGATCTTCAGATGTACTGCTGTCTTGTTGAGCATAGAAGGATTTTCTGCTGAACTTCTTTCCTTTCTGCTAATTCTTTGTTGTATTTTTCTCTGAATCTTGAGCCTGATTCCTTAATTTCTTGTGAGGACACTTAGTAGCATAGTGTCCAACTCTTCCACAGCTAAATCATTTGAAAGGAATTTTACCTTTGTATTTACCTGAGCCTCTATCCAATTTCTTGACAAAATTTTCCTCTTCTTCATCCAAGTAAGAGCATATGTCTTCCTCTTCTTATTTCTTCTTTTCTGTTTTAAAGGCTGCCTCCCTCACACTCGGCTTCTTCTGTGGGAGCCTCATCTCATATGTTGTTAAATTTCCAAGTAGTTGGTTCATGTTCAAGGTCTCCCAATCATCTGTTTCTTCTATTGCAGACACCTTGGGATTAAACCTGGATGGAAGAGATCTTAGAATATTTTGCACAATTATACTTTATGGCATGGTTTCTCCAAGAGCTTTCATATTGTTAACAATTTCTGCAACTTTTAGGAAGAAACTGTCAATGTCTTCATCATCATTCATTTTTAAATTCTCAAACTGGGCTCTATAGACTTGAAGTTTGGCAGTTTTTACTTTCTTGTCTCCTTCATGGATGTTCTCCAAAGTATCCCACATCTCTTTGGTAGTGTCTTTGTGCATTACTTTGGTAAAATCTGCTTCACACAATCCATTCAAGATAGCATTCATGGCTTTTGCGTTAGCTACAAAATCTTGTTTGGATTCTTTCTCTAATTTAGTTGACTTTGGGGCATATCCTAATTCGACAACACCCCAAACTTCTATTCCTAGAGACATTATGTATGTCCTCATCCTAATTTTCCAGAAGGCATAATTTACACCTATAAAGAAAGGGGATTTATTGGTTAAGCATCCTTCTTTACTAGCCATTCAGAGAACCTAGAATCTCCTTTCAGTTGTTAAACTGGTTCAAAGGAACCTCCTCTGATACCAATTGTTGGACCCTTAGTTAAACTAAGAGGGGGGGGGGGGGGGTGAATCAGTTTAACACATTCATGGACTTTTAAAACTTTTCATTAAAACTTATTTACACCTTCATATCATGTCCAACTTAATATGTGAGTAATCTTAGAATGTGAGCAACAAGTATTAATATAATATAACAGTAGACTTAATATGAGAGCAGCAGGTATTAAGCAGATGATATAAATCAGATCAACACATAAACATCATGCATAGAGACACCAGATATAAGTGGAAACCCATAAAGGGAGAAAACCACATCTTATTATTGTTGTGATGCAAAGGCAAGCTCCAACTCCCTCTCACCACTATTTCTGCAGGCACCAACCTACAGGAGGCTCCAATCACGGATACTGGCTACAACACGAGAAGCACCAACTCACTTAATTTTTTCTACGAGCACAACCTACGGAAGCTCCAACTTCTCGATTATTTCTGAGCGCGGCTATCAAGTTGCAACTTGGTAGGGAAGCACGACTATCAATTTTATCAAAGCTGAATGCAGGCTATAATACTGTTATATATCGACTTTGTTCTGTGGCTTCTCTTTTGCTTTTATTTTCTTAATCTTCTCTTGCTGTCTCTTGCCACTCTTCCTTCTCTATATTTACTCTCTCTAACCTCTCTTATACTGTCAGGGTAAGTATTATTTATAAGTCTCACATGGTGTTTATCTGTTCACAAGGAATTTTGAGTATTAGGTCATGACCTCTTTATTGTCTTCTGCTCATTCCTTTATCCAGTCTCAATTTAAAATTGTAATGATATGTAAAAGTTAAGCACCACAGTGGGATTTTTATTTTCCTTTAGGATACTTGCCAATGCATCACAAACAATAAAAAAATTAATTACAACATTTACATTCACATTTTCGGTTACACACTTCAATTTCACTCAGCTTCTTTTCTGGATTTTGGCTTGACTGGATTTGTCTTTTCTGCTGTTGTTTCTCTCCCTTTCGTTCTTGTAGGCTCTCTTCTTCATTGCAATTGTATAACTATGGTACATATAACTGTCTTTTAATATCACTGTTGGGCAATTTCAATACTTTTAATTTCTGCAGTGGCAACCTTTACATGCTGAATCTTTGTCAATACACTTGTAAGGATTTGGGTCACAAGGAATAGCTCTTTTTGTAGAAGTCCAAGTTTGGTAAATACAGAAAACAAAAAGTTTAATTATCAACTCATTGATAGCGGTAACTCTGCACAGTCCCGTTTTCCCCAGGTCTTCCACATTTCTTCCAGTTGATAATTAAATATTTTCCACAACTTTTTAATTCAATGTATTCCCACAGTATAATTCGGCTACAGTACGAGTGCGCCACCTTCCAACCTTAATCTCCCCACCTTATTTTAATAACCCAGCAACCCTTAAATAAACATCTTTAACGTATTTTGGACTTTTATTCTATCGTTGAACCTTATAACTAAGGTTCCAAACCGACACATTAAATTCAACACTTATAATAGTACTTAGGCCGGGTCCACCTTTACAATCGGCTGTTTAAATAAAATGTAGCTGCCACACCTTAGGTTAGCCTCCGCGCTACTTCCAAAGGTGATCACCGTGCGATGCACATTCCTCCAGATCGATGGCTTGTGTCAATATCACACCAAGTCTTTGGTCGATGGTTAATGCGCGATGGCATGTAGTGGAAGCGGTTTTTCAACCTGGCCCCATGCCACGTGTCAAGCTTTCTATGGAATTTCTCGTGAATGGGGAAAACCACTTGCTCCACAAAAGTGGTGCGATGTAAACTGGAAACCACCGTCACTGTTCACTCCAAACCACGCTCACTGTTCCTCTCAGTCACGGTTCTGCTTCTCCACTCCAGGTTCCACTCATCTTCCGCTACAAGGTTCCGCCTATTCTATTGGAAGAGGTTCTCCTCTTCGCGCAGTCACGGTGTTTCTTCACATTACAGCCTCGTTCCTCAGTGTTCCTTTCATCCATCTACTCCGACGCACTTAAACTCCAGCCATTTTTATAACCTTGCTGGCTATGTTTTAATACTACAGCAGTGATAGTATACATCTAGGGTTTCAAAGTAATGAAGCTCTATTTCAAAGGATCAAATAGGAAGAAAGCAACATATAAGGTGAGGTAAATCAGACTATCATTACAACAATAGAGAAATTTCACAAAAGGTCAGTTATATAGACAAGACTAAAACAGTTTTAGTAGAAGGCAAAGACAATAATTTTTCTAGTTAGGGATAAAGAATTGAATAAATGGGATTACAAAAGAGAAGACAAAGGTAAACATGGCAAGTTTGAAAACTTATGGAAGGGGCCTTTCATCATCAATTCGGTTAGCGGAAACAATGCCTTTTTCCTGTAAGAACTCGATGGGACTGAAAATTTTGGAGGTCCTGTGAATGGCAGGACATTAAAGCATTATTTTTGTCAAGAGATCCAATTTTAAACATTTTCAATCATTGTATATATCATTGTTTGAAGAATAAATCAAAAATAGAAAATTAAAAAACAATAGAAAAGTAGAAAAATAGGAAAATTTGAAAAACAGAAAGAAATCCCCATGTTCAAAAAATAGTCATTCTGAAAGTGCGCAAGTCTAAATGCTGCTACTAGTGCTCAAAATATCTTGTTCAGTTATCTAGCCTAATCATAACTAAACATGTTTTAAATTTATTTGTTGATAAGTTAGTGAGAAAAGAGATAGTCAATTGTGTAAGCTTGACTTGTCAAAGAAAATAGATTAGGAAAGGATACTGGTTCCACATGCTCAAAACATAACCAAAGAAGAAAACAAGGATGAAAAAAAAATTGTGTATCCTAGCCCTGATTTTTCTAAATTCCATGTTCATGAAAAATAAGAGTTGTGTGCAGCTTGTCTTTCATGCCACAAGTACATGACAAATCAAACTGTCTAATCATGATTTGGTCATTTTTCAATTTCATGTTTTAGATTAGAGAATAACATCCTGTCAAACAGCTTAATCTTGACATTCAATCTAGCATAGGTAGAGAAACAAAGGAGTTCATCAGTTTAATCTAAACTACCGACAGATATAAGTGTAGAATTAGATAGTGTCATTTTTCAAAAATATTATATCAAAGGGTTGCTAGTCCAAATGCACCCAAAAGAAGAAAAAATGTTAGGAAATGTAGCTGGGTAGGTAGAAATGACTTTGATGCTAATCATGTTGTCGATTTTCAGAAATAGCATCAAAGAAGAAAGAAATTTGTGCCAATGGATAAAGGCACTAGTCTTCAAAGTTCAAAGATCTAAAATTCTAGACACCTCCTGAAAAGGAGTGCCCTCCCCAAATGGAGCCACTGTTAGTCATCAGTATTTTTCACCTGTTGATGATGAATATTTTTTTAAGACAAATTTTCTAGAAGCTGATCTCCAATTTGTCAAATCTATCATCTAGAAAACACCCCTAAACATTTTTTGTCCTCCTACCTTTTTCTAGTCAGCCTATGATGAGAAAAAACCTAGTTGTCAAGTCATATCTAGTTTCAGTCATATAATCATGTCCATGAGCTTTCATAGCTAAAGGTTATCTGTTGTTATCTACCCTCATTCCCAAGTCATTCATAATCCAACTGTTGATAAGAATGTCAGCCACTCTACCTCTGGTCATATGTCATTTTGAGATCTAATCCTACCCAAAGAAAATACTCAAAATATATCAAAGATCTCCCCTAAGTTAGGTAGTGGTGCTCTAGGGAATCCCTTCCTTGGAAAAAACATCCCGAGCCAAAATATTTTGTTCAATACCAGCCAACCCTGAATTAGCACTTAATCTACAAAAAACAAAGCTTGATA
Organism: Pinus albicaulis; assembly: GCA_034641835.2. Lineage (NCBI taxonomy): Eukaryota > Viridiplantae > Streptophyta > Pinopsida > Pinales > Pinaceae > Pinus > Pinus albicaulis. Next base: position 554,674,297 of record CM076577.1, on the reverse strand, counting down.
CACCCATAGGTCGCACCACTAAAAGGTCTTGATGTCTCAGTAGTATATGTTTCACAAGCCAAACTGATATAATGTTGATCTACAATGTTTCAGTGTCTCTTTCAGAAGCAGAGATGCACAATTATTCGAGAAGACATCACCAAACTAAACATAAGAAGATAACTACTTGTCATCTTGTTTTGAGCCTGGGATAAGAATACCAGTCAAAGACCAAATTCAATAAACCTCTGCAACACAGTCAAGAAAGGTTAGTAAGTAATGACTAGAAGGAAGATACTCTACAAGTACAAGTCATGTGGCTCATGGTTTCAAAAGATTCACAAGGATATTCTGACAGCAGGATACATATCTTAGAACATGCCCCTTATAGCATATTGTCAAATTTTCACTTTATTACTTATTGTGATATACCAAGCAGAGATATGTATTACAAAGAAAGATGACATAGTTTGAGAAATGGATGAAAAGTCATGACTATGTTAACCTTCCCCAAGCAAGGACAGATGGTTGGGTGACATGTTGAAAACCTCCTCCAAGCAAGAGCAGATGGTTGGGTCACATGTTGAAAACCTCCTCCAGTATAAAGAGAAAATGGTTTGGAAATATTATGTTAACCTCCTTCATTTAAAAGCAGATGGTTAGGAACATGATAATGACCTCCTTCATTTAAAAGCAGAGGGTCAAGAACAGAGGTATAGCCTCATTCAAAGAGCACGAGACTAACAGTGTTTCAAATGAATTAAAAAATTGTTTACACCACTTCCTCCAAAAGGATGAAACAACTGATATATTAGTAGTGTCTCAAATGATGTTTAAATGAGTTCACTGTTTAAAGGACAGAATTGAAAATCAATGGGAAGAAATTGAAGGTTTATGAGTTGAAGTATGGTATTAAACATAGGCCAAGCATTGATATTATGGTGTTAAAGAAGCTTTGTTTTTCTTCTATCCATAAAGGTCTTCTTCAAAGGGTAATCTGAGGCTAGAATGTCCAAGACTTGGAACAACCTCATCAAAATGACAAGAAGGTAGAATAGCCTTGTTTCTTAAAAAGACCTTCGCAAATGAATACACGGAGATAGTGGATAAGGAAGGGTATGACACAATGATTCAAGTTAAAGGCAACATTCAAAGAAATAAAACATACCACAGTCATAGACAAGACCTTTTAATGTACATAAGAACAAACTCTATTGTTTGTATATGATTGCATTAAGGGTTTTTAAAAGCCATCTCCTTGATGAAAAGATGTAGGTCAAAGCTTGGTGAGTGAAAATAAGGGTTTATCCATAGTCAAAAGAAAATGTCAATATAAGGTGCCTAACATTGTTTGAAAAACTTCAACAATGGGCATAATCAATCATCAAACACCAAGAGAGTTGAATTGTGAAAGTAATTTCTGGAATTTTCAATCACCTCCTTCCAAGAGATAGGCAAAGGATGCATCAACAGTCTTGGATATGGTTCTTGAGAAATTTTCTTTTGAAGGATAGAATGGACAAACAATGACAAATCAATGAGTTTTCATAGGTTAAAAACCTATTTCACATCAAGCAAAAAGATGAATTTTCTGGTGTTTACAAAACCCTGTTTCCTCTGTTTATAAAATCCTCCTTCAAACTGTCATGAGGATGAAACTTGGGCTAAAAAACTTCATCCAAATAGTCAAAGAAAGAGAGCTGGTTGTGGTTGACAGTAGTTCTTGCATATAAAAAGGACATAAAAGATTAGAAAAAGTCTTCATTATCAAGAGCTACATTTGTGGTCTCAGGGGTTATTTCCTTAATGAAGAGGCAGTGAAAAAGGTCTTGTTTTTAAGGGGGCCTCTTTACTTTGAAAAAGTCATGGATGTGAGGGTATTCAAAAGAAACTGGCCACAACATTTTTTTTATGAGTCCTGTTCGAATAATGGGTCTTTATGGTATTTTAAAGGTGATAAAATACTAAAGGTAGTGATCGATGTTTTGATATACAAAAAGCCTTTTAAAAAAGGCATAAACCTTCCTAACTATGCTACAAATACATTGAAGTTTGTTTCAAATAAAAATGTGGAAGAGACCATTCAAAAGGCTCATTGTGCAATTTAAAACCACGAAACAAGTGTTCCTTAGCTTGCTCATTGGAGGAAAAAGCATTTTCGAGCATTTTTTCAAGTTTTTGGGGCTCAGAACTCTGCGCGGCGTGCCTGTAGATGCACGCGACGCACCTGTGAGTGCTCAAACGAAGAGATTACACTATGGCGCAGCGCACCTGTAGTGGCATGCGGCACGCCTGTGAGTGCTTGAACGAAGAGATTACACTACAGCGCGACGCACCTATAGTGGCATGCGGCGCGCCTGTGTCTGCAGTCATCGGGCGCCCGAAACTGACCCAACAACCTCCTCTGAACGGTTCTCTCTGCTGCAAACGGCCCACTCATCCATTAGTTTTCAAAAAAACTCTTTTGAACGCTGCTCCAAATATCAACAAGATCCATAAACATTTTTTCAAGGTATTTTCCTTACTTCTTGGTAAATTTTGAAGTTAAAGGGTTTCCTGCTGTGGTTTTCAAAGGTATAGAAATAGTGAAGAAATAGAAGACTGATGTGCCATTTTTCAAAGTGCTCTTTGTGCTATGAAATAACTAAAAACACCCACAGTTTCTAGAAGAAAAACAAAGTGTGTTTGGGGGTCTTAAAATCAGTTTGGGAAGTGTCTTAACGATGGTTTTAAAGGAATTTAATCATCTAAAAGCACAGAGAGAAATAATGATTAGAAGATTGGGCCTTTGGTCAAAATCAAAAAAAGTTTTGTTGTTGTGGGTATCAAACATTAACACAGTGATAGGGGAAGGTGTTTTATCAGTTTTGAAAGAGACCTAATTACCTTTCAAAAACAGTAATAACAAAGAGTAGTGTTTGAAGGGAAGGGTGTTTGTGCCAAAACAAAGGAAGATTCCTCTTCAAACAAAAAAAAAACCACAAACATATCTTGTTTAAACCCTTTTCTTAAACACAGTGATAAAAGTAATTTTGGTTCTCATTTGACAAACACTTGTTTTCTAGCATCAAAGAAACACAGTGACTTGCAAGGAGGAAAAGGTGTGGTGTTGGGAAATTATTTTAGAGACCATTTGAATTAGCCTATCTTGGTTAGCCAGCAAAGAGTATCCAAAGAAAAATACCTCCCAGGCAAGATAGCAGAAGTGGCCCTCACAAAAGGTATGAACCTTTTTCAACTGAGGAAGTAAATACCCACCCTTTAGTTCCTTTTAACTTTCATGAAGTAGGATGTTTGGAGTTTTTTCAAAGGGTTCAGGAGGTAAAAATTTATCTTCCCTTGACACACCTATTTTCTTTAAGACTGCAAGGGAAACTTGTTCATCTAGCAGGCTTAGATTTCAATATTTCTCCTAGATCCATTTCCAGAGCTACCAAAACTCCTTATGTCGGAAAAAAATGGTTTAAGAAGAGCTACCTAGACTCAGAACAATACAAACCCTTCTTGAAACTAGAGCATCGAGATGCATGTCCATCTATCTTTCCTTTTTCCTATCTGTTGACCAGCTATGCTCCCCTCATGAAGATAAACATGAAATATTTCACATGTGTGGGAAGGTTTTCCCGGGTTTATGCTTACCATATCAGGCTACTCATGCACTTCACGAGAACCCAATTGATAAACCTACCCTTTTTCCTCCATAGAAGTATTGAAAAGATGGCTTCTACTGTTCAAAAGAGATCTTCCTCTCAGCAGCAAGCTTCTATTTTCCATCATTCCCTCATCAAGATTGTCATTCTCCATCAACTTGAGAAGAAGGGAATTTATTGGGACACTTTCATTTCACATCCCAATTTCGCCACTGCTTCTTCATCCCATGCATCTCCTTAACCTTCCACTCATCATCTTTCTGCTTCTTCTAGTAAACCCACTCCTAAGAAACAAAAATCTGCTATGATTGATCAAGAAGAAGAGAAAAGTGAAGAGAAGCACAGTGATGAAGAACAACACAGTGATGAAGAGGAGCACAGTGAGGAAAAGTAGCATAGTGATAAAGAGAAAAATAGTGAAGAAGATCAAAGTCAAAGGGAGAAAAATGATGAAAAGAAACACAGTGATGAAGAAGAGCACCATGAAGATGAGAAAAATAGTGAAGAGGGAAATGATGAAGAAATGGAACAGTTTGATGAGGATATTGGTAGCCCTCATAGTAGTGAAAATGATGAGGATGAAGCACAAAACATTGAAGATACAGAGCCTAAAAGTCCTGAATAAATTAGGGACAAAAGTGAAAAAGGCAGTCCTCAAAGAGACATGCAAGGTGACAGTCAAGGCATTCATGAAGATCGTCAAAACAGTGGCAAGGATGATGAGGGGAGTAGCAAGGGAAAAGACCAAATAGAGCATGTGCTAGCTGCCTCTCCTAGGAAAGGGGCCATGCTTTCCTCTCCAAAGGTAACAAAGCCCCGAACATCAAGAAAGAAAGTGCCTCAAACTGTAACTCCAAATGTTACTAGAGCACTCTGAAGCAAAGGGAAGTTGCCCAAGCAATCCATTGTTGAATTACCAAAGAGGAGGAAGACCAAGAAGGCCACCCAAAGCAAGGGAAAGGAGAAGGAAGAAAGTATCCATGAGAAAGAGAGGGAATTTGACATAATTCAAATAAACATTGATGACAGCGACAATGAGGCCAGAATCCTAGAGTATCTCTTGATAAATAGAGAAGAACAAATTTATGATCTAAGAGCGGATCTAGAGAGGTCTAAAAACCTCATTCATTTTCTGCAAACAAAAAAACAAGAAAATGAGTGTCCACATGGCTGTGTATGAGACACGGGCTATCAAGTATAAAAAAGAAGCCTCCAAAGCACAAATCAAGTTGGAAGAACTCATGGGCGAATTCAATTTTAGTGAAGAATAAGATTAGCCAAGGAGAAAGAGGCCAAGGACCATGGGACTCAGAAGAGCTTTGGAGAAACAAAAAGAGGAAGAGGTTTCCCTTTTTCAATATTTTCCTCTTACTACTTTATTCACCCAAGAGATAGAAAAAAATAGAGAAGCATGGCTTGAAAGGGTGAATAAACACTTGGGGAAGAAGTTGGAAAAGTCCAATAGAGATTTGGACCTTCAAAGAAAAATTACTGGGCACTATAAGAAGCTTAATCAATTCGCCCGATGGAAATTGAAGGCTACACAAGAAAAGCTCAAGGAGCTTCAAAAGAGGCGCCTGGCACCAAAAATGAAGAAATACATATCAAGGTTTCAAATTTTGGCCTCCACTTCTTAACATGCTTCTGAAAACACATGAGTGTCATGCTTGCCAAAATTGGGCAAAATTCGACAAGTTTTGGTTTTTTGACATTTTTGGGATTTTTGCTGAAAATCATGGGCATTGCCATTTTTGTTTGAAGCATCCTCAAAGGATGAAAATGGTATCACTGGATGCCATAATTTCAGGGGCATCTACTCAGCGAATTTTAGATCAATTGAAGATGATTTGGTCCCCCAAAGTGTTGAAAAGTAGTCACTTTTTCAACACTATGCCCTGCATATCAGCAAGGTCTAATTTATGGGTTTTTCCACACAGGTTATATTTTCACAAGCTTCCATTGATCAGTTTGGGAAAAAAAAGAATTTTCAAAAAATAGACATCTAGGTCTTTCTAAAGAGCCTTCACGAGCCTCATTTCGACATCAGGAAGGCCTCCAAAAGTTGCCCACAAGACAGGGGATTTTCTGCTGATATATTTCTGAAGTATTTTTGTAAAAAATGCAGTTTTCTGAAGTGGCTTTTCCTAATGTGCATTTAGCCTTTTTTTGCCATTTTCAGTTAGGAAAAGTCAATTTAATTTCCCTTTTTAGCATTTTTTAGGATATTTTTATAGATATTTTGTGCCTTGGGCTTTGCAAAGCCTCAAGGACAAAATCAGATATTTTTTATGGGCCAATGAGCTTGCTATTTGCACTAGGAAGTTCTCCTTCATCTTGGCCTACATATTCCAAGAGACTTCATTGTAAATAAGGCTGAAATTGATGATATAGAGCAATATATGGTTATACAAGCTTGGAAGAAACACTTCTCTCATGCATTGGAGAGTTTATTGAATGTTTTTGGATGATGAAAGAGGATTTTTATTGGATTCCTTGACTTGGTAAAATGGTATAGTGTTCCTCTCTGTTATGTTTCTTAGTTTTCATACATATTTCATGCTCTTGCTTGCTATAAGACAGTAGAGAATAGATTTCATACATGCCCTTGGAGGCACCTCATATTTCCTGTTTCATTATAGCTTCTATGTTTTCTTCCTTCTTAGTCATATCAAAGAAATCTTGATTGCTCTTTGATCACTGAAGAAATTGTTTGCTTGTTTCATTTATGGTTTTATGCATGATAAGTACGATTTAAGGTACACCCTACTTATTCATGGCTAGTAATAGCTCCACCTCTGAAACCTTTCTTTGAATGTTTGATTGTCCTAGTTGAATCAAGGAGGTCTTGTACTGATCTTGCCCTTTGCCTAAAACTCTGCAATCTTACTTCGAAGTGCCTGATAGCTTGAAATACTATGTCTAGGAGTTTCCTCTTAGTACTTTGAGTTATTTGTTTGTCCTAACTGTCTTTCCCCAAAGTCTAATAGAAATTTCCTAAAGTTAGAGAGTCATATATCTCTATGTATTGCTTGAATGTTTATTTCTATGCATTTACAGTTTGCAGTTACATTTATCATGATTAATGGTTATCCCTACCATATAAATGTTAGCTATTGAACTTTTTATGTTTGAAAGCCTTTGTCCTTCACAAATTTAGTGTCCATCTCACTTCATTTTACCTTAAGATCCATTTTACCTTGATCAAATCAGCCCTTCAATATACCTTGTATCACCATCTGAGGCTTTCACATCCTTCTCGACCCCATAGCCCAGTTGATCTAACAATATTTTAATCTATCTTATTCTTTGATCAGTTCCTCCCTCAAAAACCTAAAAACAAAAACTAAAAACCTACTTCACAACTAGTCTAAAATCATAACATAAGAAGAAAAACACATATACATCCCTTATACAAATAGAGAGAGCCCTCTCTGAGTCCAGGATGGCTAGGTCCTTGGGCTCCAAAGATTGGTTTGATGTTACCCTGTCACTTGGCTTTCCAATCAGCCAAATCATGGGACCCTAAACACAATATACTTTCTAAATGTTGTTTACTTTGCATAAATAGAGTTTGTGTAAAGAGCCATCATCATAGTTGTGTGACTGATTTTGGATTGGAATATTTCCTAGAATAGGTACCAGCTATCCATCGTCTTCATTTGTTACACTCTGCTCCCTGTAGTACCAATCTACGCATACAATTTATACTTGAAAAAAATTTCCAAATGCATGAAAGTTTTAAAGAATATAAAAAATCATTTCAAAATCTTTGAGAATCCATCCTGCCACTCAAACAACCCTTTAAAATTTGAAATGAACTATGATGTGTAAGTCTTCCTACTTTTTCAGTCAAGGAGAGACTCGTGCTAACATATTTGGCATCATTGTCAGGGAGGAGAATTGAAGTTTATCCCTAGTTGAATGGAAAATTTATAAGTATGGTTCTAAGGTGTAAAATTCCAGCTGTCTTTTTAGACTACCTTACACCTGGCGACTTCATCATTGAATTTCTAGTTCCTAGAAGGACTAGAACTACGGATAACCCATATTCCCCTTTGAGAATACCAGTTTCTAACCATGTAAAGCTAATCAATAAAAAGAGTAAACAAAAGTTTGCTGCCTCTAACACTGTTTTCTCAAAGGCTGTCCCTAAATAAGTCCTTCAAACTTTATCCCCTGATTTTGCAGAAAATATCATACCTCCCTTGTTTTCCAGCCAATAAACAATCTCTACATCACAAGTTGATGCTTTATCATATGTTGTCTACAATCCACTAATTTTTGTTCCAAAAATCCCAACAACTCACACCATGGAAGGTCCAAACCCACTCCCTAACTGAATGGATTCAATTGTTGCTGCAAGGTAAGCCCTATTGGTTTTACCTCAGCTTATGAATGCATTACCTGCATGAGATTACCTCAAGTACATGCATAAGTTTAGTGGTGAGGGGGAGGTAATAACTAAATAACACCTTGCTGATTTTTATGCCTATGTTGACAATCTGAATATTGAGCATGAAGATGTCTAGATGAGATTTTTTCTTTAGAGCCTTGAGGGTGATGTTAGGAAATGGTTCAGATCCTTGACAGTTGGTAGCATCACTGGAATTGAAACCCTATATGATACATTTTTAAGAAAATGGGGTGATAAGAAATGTTTTATGTATTATATCACTGAATTTGGTGCAATAAAAAGAAAAGAAGGAGAATTAGTTTCTGATTTTTCTAATAGATTCAATAAGATGTATAGAAAAATACCTACTAAAATCAAGCCTACTGAAGCTTCAACCAAAATCACTTATGTTGGTGCCTTTGATCCTGATTTTTATTATTATTGAGAGAAAGAAGATCTACAACACTAGCAAAAATGCATGACATTGCACTTGAGGTAGAATCTAATGTGTTAACAGTTGATATGCTCAGAGGAGGGATTGATAGAGAAAAAAGAAAACAAAAAGCTGAAGTTTCAACTTCTAGAACTTCAGACATATATCTTAAGTTAAATGAGATGACCAAGATGGTCAAGTCATTGACTACTGAGTTGTCCAAGCTTAAGATGGAAGTAAGACCAACCACTACTAGGATTGTTTTATTTGATCAGCCTAATAGAAAAAAAATTTAGAAGACCTATTGCTCCTCAAATTTTGCAGCGAGAAAGGAGAGATGTTGATGATAAAAAATTTCAGCCTCCTTTGCAAAATACTATATTTGAATATGAAGAGGAAGCTGAAAGGTTGGAGAAAGCTGCTAACATCAATTTTTTAAGAGATAAATAAGGGTTGATCCATCTTACACAAGCAGAGTATCAATATTTCATGTCATATACTCAGAATAATGAAGTGGTTCCTGATCATTCCATAATTGTAGCTGATCATCAAAGAAAATACAATCTCATATCAAAGAATATTAATGATAATCCAAAGCCCATTGTACAACCCAAGAAGAATAAGGATGTAGTTAAAATTACAGCAGAAAAGCAAGTTGCTGAACCATGCAGACCGAAAATTCCGATAGCAGTTAATACTCCTTCACTTGAGGTAGAACTTGCTCACAAACTACCCCCTATTTTCAAGTTTGAGAATGAAATATGAAAGATAAAGATTCATGTTCCTCTTGTAGAGCTCATGAAAAATGATGATTTCAAAAATATTTTTATGAAAACTCTTCAACCTCCACCTACCGAAGTAACTTCTGATTTTGTTAACCTTCAAGATGACAAGTCGGCTATTATTTTAGGTCCATTGGTAGAAGACAGAGATGAATCTACCCCTCCTTTCTAACTATCTATGAATATTCATGATAAGATCTTGCATTATCACCTAATGGACTCTGGAGCCTCTCATAATTTAATGCCTAAGGTAGTCGTGGATGAACTAGGTCTTGAAGTCACTAGAGAGTAGCAAGATCTCTACTTTTTTGATTCCCGGAAAGTTCAATGCCTTAGTGTCATCAAATATCTTGCAGTAAGCCTTTTTCAGTTACCCATGAGAGGGATGGGGATGGATATTGTTGTATATGACACTCCTCCTAGATTTGGTATGTTATTTTCTAGGTCATGGATTAGAAGGTTGGGAGGAACTTTGCAAATGGATCTCACTTATGATACTGTCCCTGTTTTTGGAGGAGAACAAAGAAGATGATATAGAGAAGCTCATTGGGAATATATCATTAGTGAAAAAAAATACCCCACTAATCATCCAATTTATGCTAGAACAACTGACGTTGGTTCAGGCATTTTACATATGGATAATGCTGTCTTATCGACATAATTATTTTAGATTTTGAAGCCTACTAAAAAACAAATCAATCATGAATGTTCCTAGCTATGGAAAATTTATTTTGATGGATCATGTTCTAAATAAGGAGATAGTGCAGGAACAGTTCTCATTTCTCCCTTGAAAGAGAGTTCCACTTTTTCTTTCAAACTTGAATTTGAGGCAACTAAAAATGTGTCTAAGTATGAATCTCTGTTGATTGGTTTAAAAACAAAAAAATACATGAATATTTTAGAAATTTATTTTTTTGGAGATTCTGAACTTATTATTCAGTAAATAAAAAATATTGATCAAACTAAGCATCCCAAACTCAGAGATTAATGGAATGCGGTATGGAGCATTGTAGAATACTCATTCCTGGCCTTTGAAATTTCTTTTGTTCCAAGAGAAAGTAATATTCTGGATGATTCACTTTGTATTTTAGAAAGATCATTCAAGATTCCAATACCTATGAAGCTTAAATATGAAGTGGAAGTTATGTTCAAACTTGGAATTTCTGATAATGTCAAGCATTGGAAAGTTTTTGAGGATTATCATGAGATTAGAAGATTCATTTAAGCTTCGAAAGAGTTTGATGTCCTAAACACAGATCAATATGAAGATCTCATGAATAATAGTTCCGATTCACAAGACACCAAAAATATGAAAAATAGATTGCTGATCAACCTATCATTCAACTGCCTACCAATCATATTCCCAGGGGGTTAATTCCACTTGGGAAGCTCTTTAATCAAAATGATGTCTCAGTCAAACCATATTTGGATAAAACAGAAGCAGAATTGGAATATTTCAATTTGGGCACAGAAAAATAACCAAGGTATGTGAATTTGTCAAAATCTTTATCATAAGAAAGAAAGGTTGAATACCATAAGTTGTTTTGTGAATTTGTTGATGTTTTTTTCCTGGAAATATGAATATCTTAAGACATATGATACAACCATCATTGAACATAGGATACATTTGAAGGATGGTACTAAGCCTTTCAGGCAGAAGTTAAGACAAATCAATCCACTACTATTACCAGTGATGTAGAAGGAAGTGAAGAAACTTTTGGATGCCAAAATCATCATTCATTTGAGATACTCAGATTGGGTTGCTAATCTAGTTCCAGTAAGAAAGGAGAGTGGTGAAGTCAGACTATGCGTAGAGTTTAGGAATCTTAACAAATTCTCCAAGAAATATAATTATCCATTGCCAAAGACGGAGTATATTCTTCAAAAGGTAACTAGTTTAGACATAATTTACATGTTAGATGGGTTCTCTGGGTACAATCAAGTTTCTGTTTTCCAGAAGACTAAAAGAGGACATCATTCAATACTTCTTGGGGAAGATTCATGTATTCAAAGATGCCATTTGGGCTTATTAATGACGAAGCTAATTTTCAACATGCTATGGACTCTGCATTCATTGGAGAAAAGGATAAATTCTTGGTCATATATTTATAAGATTTTACTATTTTTTCAGCTTCAGATCAAGAATACCTTCAGCACTTGAGACAATTATTTGTTAAATTTAGACAATATGGTATATCATTTAATCCAAAGAAGTCTCATTTTTCTCTCAAAGAAGGTAAGATGTTGGGTCACATAGTTTCTAAATATGGAATGAAAATTGATCCTAAAAGAGTGATTGCAATTCAAGATTTAACACTTCCAAGATCCAAGAAAGAGGTTCAATCTTTCCTTGGTAAGATCAATATCTTAAGAAGGCTCATTCCAAATTTTTCTGAAGTGGTGAAGCATATTACTTGCATGCTGAAGAAGGAAAAATAAGTAAAATTGACAATTGAATCTAGAAATTCATTTGGGCTGATAAATAAAAACTATCATTGAAGCACCTCAATTGGTAAGCCCTGAATACTCAAAGCCTTTCTTAATATTCTCATTTGCCTCTCAAGATACTGTTTCTACTATTTTATTACAAAAATATTAAGAAAATAAGGAAGCTCCCATAAAAATTTTCAGCAGAGCTCTTAGAGATGTAGAATTGAAGTATGAAATGTTGGAAAAGCATGCCTATGCATTAGTTAAAGATATAAAAGCCTTTAGAGTTTATATTCTTCATGCTCAAGTTATTACCTATGTACCTTCATCTGTTGTTAGAGAGATATTAGTTCAGCCTGATATTGATGGAAAAAGATGTAAGTGGGTGACTAAAGTTCTTGAGTTTGATTTAGAGATAGAGCCTACTAAATTGATCAAAGGTCAAGGATTATAAAACTACTAGCTGAAGAAAATTGTAAAGTTTAGGGCTTGAATTTCATGGATGACAACTTTGAAGGGCATATTTCTGAACCTATTGACATCATGGAAGTGGATGTAAAGATTTCTGAATGCAGTTGGTATAATGACATCATCTATTTCTGCAACATTTTAAACCTTCTCAAAATTATGATAAAAGTAGAGTAAGATAGTTAAAATTGAAAACTCTTAAATTCTGCATCAAAGATAATGTTTTAAATTGGAAAGTTCCTACAGGAGTTTTAGTAAGATGCATTGACCCAGATGAGTCCAAGAAAGTTGTTTTTGACATGCATAGTAGTGTGTGTGGAGGTCATCACTATTGGAGAACTACTGCATGCAAAATATTAAGAGATGGCTATTTTTGGCCTAGCTTATTTTCTGATGTATGTGCTGAGATGAGAGAATGTGAAAAATGTCAAAATTTCACCAGTAGGAAACATTTGAAGTCTTTGCATCTCAAACCCATAGTTGTTTTTGCACCTTTTTAGCAATGGGGCTTAGATTTTATTGGAGAAATTCATCCACCATCAAGTGGACATCATCGTTGGACTGTTGTTGCAACTGATTAATTCACCAAATGAATTGAAGAAATACCTACCAAGAATTCTACTCATAAATTTTTCATTAACTTTATGGAGGGAATCATAAGTAGATTTGGATGTACATCAAGTTTAGTAGTAGATAATGCATCTGATTTTAAAGCTACTCCATTGGTAAACTTATGTGAATATTATGGTATTAAGCTTACTCACTCTATAGATTACTATCCCAAAGGGAATGGTTTAGCTAAATCATCAAAAAAATTTTTGGTAAGAATCATCACCAAGCTATTGGAGCAAAACAAGAAAACATGGGATTCAAAACTAAAGTTTTTTTATGGGCTGATAGGGTGAAAATCTCATGTCAAGGTACGTGTTTTTTGAATGGAGGAGATTGTGGATCATAAAACTTAATGAAATGACTGTTTGGTTGGTCGCATAGCAAAAAAACCAGAAATTTAGGCCAATAATTAGCAAAGACAATGGAGGTGACTACCAGTCATAGATCTGCTTGCCTTAAACCATCTGTAGCGTTCTATCCAAAGTTATGCGACCAACTAAAGATGATGATGGCCATAAAATTGTGCACAGTATGGTAAATAATATTTTCCATAGTGAAAATCAATTTTCATGGGGTAATGAACCATGGTTGTTGTTTTAAAACCACCAAAAAAGCAGGAGCATTATCAGTTGTGAGTTTAGCTGTTGGAGATCGAATTTCATAAAGTTTCAATTTGAGAAGGAGTCTAGATTTTAGAGGAAAACACAAGTAACACTTGTAAGGTGAATCTCTTCTAGCTCTGCCACCTATCAGTTTCAAGAGACAGATTCATTAATTTTTTAATATGCCTAAAAGAGGAGGAAAAATAAAATGAATTGAGCCACAGGGCGCTGACCTAGTGGATGCAAATTCGAAGGTGAGAGTCTTGTTTATCCAGGTAGGGTGGTATTCTTTGTGCACCATATTAGGAAACTCTCACTTAGGAGTAGCTTAAGAGTTTTCAAACTCTTTCAATGGATAAGAATCCACAGTCTATGATCTTACATTGCAGGTTTTAGAAGAATAAATTTCTGAGGCATTTAACCTTCCACAAGAAGGAGATAGGTGGTTTAAAGGTCAGGTTATCACTAGAGGATACCTCAATAGTTTCCTCAAGGATGCACAAAGAGATCCAAATTGGGCCAAGGGAATTCCAAGAAGCTATCTCAAAAATGACTAGGAAGAACCTGTTAAACTTATCAAGATATACCTCACTTGTGAATGGAGGTATACCGTTGTGTTTATTTATCATATGAGGTTTCTTTTTCATGTTTCAGGTATGAAGACCTTAAATCTTCCATACTTCTTGCTGGAGAGTCTGAAAAATATGTCAGCAAGGATCCAAACTCACATTGTTGTTTCAAAATATAACGTGTATCATCAAGCTCTCATCAAGGTTCTATTTGAAGAAGAGTTATGGAAAATAAATCATACCTAAGACCATTTATTTTTTTTCTAGGGGAGGACAACCTACACCTACAACTCTAGTTTCACAAAAACACCCTCAGCCTGCAAAAAGAACCAAGAGGAAGGCAAAAAAGGAAAACATCCATAAGGCCAAGAGCAGGAAAGAAATGGTTTCTCCAGCCAAGCCTGAGAGAAAGTTGGAGAAAGGAGAGAGCTCCTTAGCAAATAAACCCAAGTTTATGAAAATGGTTCCCCCATTGCCCCTTTTCCTAATTTCTACATCAGAGCTCAAAGAGGAAGGTTTGCAACTGTGGAGAAATCTAAAGCGCAGATGCTACCAGAAATTCTGGAAGTAGATATTCAGTAGAAGATGCAGAAAGAGTATCAATCTACAAAATCTTATGAAGAACTCCTCAAATATGTTGGATATGAGATCAATAGTAAGAAGAAGAAATAAGAAGCCAAACCTATTGTTGTGTTGTGCTATAAAACAACCCCCCCATTTATTTGAATATCAATTAAAGTTATGTATAATAAATGAGGACCCTTTAGAAAAAACAAATAGAGTTTAGAAAACATTATTTTGCTTAGCGTTAAGTTTTAAAACTTTAGGAATAAAATACATGGACCTTTTTTTCTCTTATTTCATTACGCTTAGCGCAAATCGCAAAACTCACAAGATAAAAAAGTTAGAACACACATAAAATCTACAAATTGTGATAACTGCTAAGAACTTTTTGAGTTATATCTAATTACCCGTTAAAAAGCTTAGAAACCCTTATAACTATAAATCACATCACGCCTCCTTAAAAGACAAACAAATATCAATATCATACAAAAATAAATTGTGATGAGTCTGGACCCGATAGAACAATAAACAAACATTCAAACATATCTGCAAAATCTGATTAAGTGCAATGATTTGAGTTTTAGCGCATATCGCACCCAGTAGCATCATCTCGAATGAAAGTTACGCCTACCTTGATAAAGTGCGATATGCGATTTGCGCAGATCGCATCTCGCATGCACTCACGGTTGAAATACATAATATGGATGCTTGTAAAATCTGCGATTTGTGATATAGCATTTATTACTAAAGCGCTTGAAGTGATACTTAATTAATTGGTTCGTTAATAATATCTAATGATTTAAATATTTTGATTAGACATATAAGTGTAAAATACGTAAAAGGTTTGATAATCGTTTAAAAGATTATTAACAATAAATAGTGGTTATGGGGCTAAAACATATCGATATATTTCTAAAACATGTTTCAAATAAAAATGCCATATTTTTTCTATTTATGGTGATTAAAGTATGTTTCTTCATTTCTCTTCACTCATCATCTCAATTCTGAATTTCTTGGTTTACTTGTATTCAGGAAACTGCCCGAGAAAGGGATATCAAAAAAAATGACAAAGAAAGGAAAATCAGTTTCCCAATCATCCACCTCTGAAGTTACAGACATGCCTTTGCTCTTCATGGGAAGCCATGTATAATTTGTTTTAATGAGAAAACACAAGCGAACTAAAGAAATTAGCAACGACGGATGCGGTTGATTCATCAAAACCTTCCTTCTTCGAAGTTGCATGTTCAATTACACATAGGATAATTGCAAGGCCAAATATATTACCATACACTGATATGGTAAAATGGGTCATAGAAAATCTCAATATTGCAGACATGACATTCAAGAATTCAAAATAGGAAAACATGGTTTCATTCGCCCCTAAGGATTTTCATAAAATGTACCATTTTCCAATGCCACAGAAATCTTATGATAAAGCTTTCCTGGAAAAGGTTTCAAAGGAGAATCAAGATCCAATGAAGGTGGTGAAAGAGTGGAAGGCATATCAAGTCAAGTTAAAATGGGACAAAATCGTTATGTACCCAATAGCGCAGTTTCCATCACCCCATTATTCTGTAGCAGCAATGTTGTGTAGATTTTTTTCTAGACTTGATACCAAATTTTTTTCATTGAATGGGTTCCCTTAATTGATCCAATTGTCAATTCTACTATCATGAACTGGGAAAACATTTTATCCAATATTTTGGCCAAAACCATTACGAATTACAGAAAAAATAGGGTCTTTTCGACTAGGACAATCCCTCCTTTTACATGAGTGCATATATCATGGATTTTATATTTTTCTGCTCAAACTTTCCTGTTATGGGTTGGAAATGGACTAGCAAAGACTGTAGCCCTATTTATATTTATCATAAAGCCCTGTGGGAGTCTAAATTACGTTCCCATTTCTATAAGATTTGTCATGGAGTCATGTTGCCCATTCATGAAACCCTTTTTAATGAGAAAGCTCCTAGAATTTCTAAAGAGGCCAGTGTATATATTTTGCGTGTGGCTATATGTTTTGGAGAAGAGAATTTTACTTATGTTAGAGTTTTCAGGAGTGTTTCTCCCCCTCATGTTTTTCCCTACTATGTTCCAGATAAACTCTTGGCTTGATAAATTTCATATCAAACACTTGTAAATCGTATATACTATAACCAACCAGCTCAGGGATTCTAAGAAATCCATTTGGCCTACATTTCCATTACAGTGTGGTACCTTCACCCTTTTTTATGTAGGTCATATAACGAAGGAAATTCCAAACATTACTTCCTTGAATTTGGCTTTAATGCCAAGGAGGCATTGTGATCCTAATAATGTGGTCCAAAATTTTACCACTGCTCTTAAGTTTAGACATTTCATGGATGGAAAGGATGTTTTTGATGATTTATTTGAAGGAACAGAGAAATTTACATATGTATTAAAAATGGCATCTAATAAGATCAGTGTAGCAGACATTAACTATTTTCATAGAAACAAGAGGTTGGAAACAGTCCCATTGGACTTGTTACTAATAGAATATGTTAGAGAGACAACCCCTAGTATTAGTTTAGATAATGAAGAAAATGATATGTCATAGGATGAGTCACAAGAAAAATTAATTCAAGATTTAGAGCATTCACAACACAAGTCTCAAAGTTCAGATCATTCTGATAATGGATTTGAAATTAAAAATGAGAGCCTTGATAAGATAATTGAAGATTTAATTAAAGTAATTGATATACATACTGAGGAAGGAACTGGTGAAACTGAACTATTAAAAGCATCTTCAAAATAACTTCAGCAAGTTCAAAATACACCTGAGAAAACAGTAAAATCTCAAGTTGAGGATTTGGGAAAAGAATGAAATTTTACTCAAGTACTGCTGACACCACTCAATCCTAATCCAGAAGGATAAAAAAGTTTTCAAACTCCAGAGAAAACTCAGAGACTAGCTGAAATAGCAGTGGCAATTCAGAAAATCCCAGAGGTTCAAGAATATGAAATAACCCCAGCCTACCTAACAGAAGAAATCATTTTAAACATTGAGGAAATACATCCACTATACGTTTTATACAATCCAAGTCACACAACTATAGTAAAGAGGAGGAAAATAAGAAGAGTTGATGAAACAATGACAACTCTCAATAATGAATCAGTGTATGTTGTCTGGAAAGACACTTTTGTAAATCCAATAAAACATCTTACCAAACTGTCACAATTTTCAAGGGCATATGAAAATTCCACGATGGATAAAGCAACAGAAGTGAAACTTCTTCTTAGATAGAAAGAATATAGATTTCAAGAGCTGGAAAGACAACTGGAACAAGAAAATCATAATGCCAATAAACAATTTGAGATGAAATGACAAAGTTCTAGAAGGATTTTGAAAGATTGAAGTTGCAACATCAAGTAAAAATCTCTGAGAAGGATACACAGATAGAAACATTAATGGGTAAGCTTAATATCCAACCTCAAACAAAACAATTTATAAAAGAGGCACCTGAATGGAATAGAAATTTGAAACAACAACAAGACACTTTTTTTCAGCAAATATCAGCTACCAATTCATATTGTGAAACAAGTAAAATCTTAACTCAAAAAGTGGAAAACAAAATATTGGAATGTGAAAAGATTCATAAGAAAATTTATGAATTCATTTTATGGAAAGAATATGACAAAGGGAAGGAGGCTAATCTCTTGAAATTTGACAAATTTCATAGAGATATTTTATTTAAAGACTGGGAGATGCAGTTGAGACAAGCAGAGAAAGCAACTTCAAAGGCAAAAAAATCATCAAATGAGATCATTGAATCTGTCAATGGGAAACTTTAGAATGCTAAGCTTATTAAAGAATATACAACCAAAGAAATCCTATAGGTCAAACTATTGGAGACACAGTGGAAAGAAATCATCGAGACACAGGCAAAATCTATCAAGCATATAACAAAATTAGATCAAGAAAATTAGTGGAAC
The DNA here is from genome assembly GCA_034641835.2 of Pinus albicaulis. Taxonomy (NCBI): domain Eukaryota; kingdom Viridiplantae; phylum Streptophyta; class Pinopsida; order Pinales; family Pinaceae; genus Pinus; species Pinus albicaulis. Next base: position 554,655,861 of record CM076577.1, on the reverse strand, counting down.
TTCTTGATCTAACCACATCACCAATGCATGAATCTGCAACCCTTAACTAATTCCACTAGAAAAGCATTTCCAGTACTCTCAAATGCCATGTTTAAAGGCCAAGTCAGATCTGGGATCACAAAGCCAAATCAGTTGAAGTCGATGATGGATATATTCCAACTTAGAGATTAAATGATGTAATATCCCTAATGGGAGAATGCAGTAATACTGAACCACAATATAAAAAATAAATCTAAGTAAACATTAGATCTAAATAAAACATCATAATATACATAGAAGATGAGCCTTTTTATTATATGGAGAGGATTCAGTTACACAATGTACAAAAGATGAGTAGATCTAGCCAAAGAGATGGCCTAGAATCACCCTGTAATGGGGCTACAACTAGCACTACGTAACTGGTGATATTACAAGAAGAAATACTGCATTTTCCCTTCTACTACTGGTATAATTGAACTTCTACAAAAGGAAATGCAGATCTAGGGAGCTCAGGAGCTCTGATGATACCAAGATTCAAGATATAGCCAATGTGATGGGAACCCAAGATAACCCAAAAAGGATTTTCCAAATCTACAACTTTGGAAAATCACCCTCCTAGGGTTTGATCCTTTGGCTGTCGGGTTATACAGATCTAAAGCAAGATATGATCCAAATATGGATTTGATATGTTCTAAAAATAGATCTGATCTTTGAGGGTTGATCCCTCCTTCAGATCTACAAGCTAGGATCTTGAGATCTTGTCTCCTCTTCCTCCTCCTTCAAGTTGTAGCAACTGAATATGCAGTTGCTACAGAAACTGCGACATACAAGAGGGACAGGCTCTATACCTATTGAAATATGCTTCAATAGACTCTAGGCTGATGGCAGTAGTGATGGCAAGATGAGGGGATGGTCCCTCACAAAATTGCTATTTGAAATACTAGTAACTTCCTTCCTCCTTTGGATCTACAATGATGGATTACGCAATCCTTGATGGGATTTTTGATGATAGGAGGTCAATAATGTTTGGCCTAATTCTATATCTGAAATGAATCCCTGGGAATGCTGATCTTCAAGTATAAGGTGATACGAATAATCCTACACCCGTTCTCCAGTTGAAATACTGAAGACAATCTCCACCTCCAAACAGATCTTTAGAAATTGTGTAATTTTTGAAGGTAGATGTTCTGTAGATGATGGAAATGATAAGTGGCACCAATGCCTAATTTAGAATGAAGTACAAGCATCTTTCCAAAACTACTCAAATAAGGAGGGATTCCCAACCAGGAACACCCTGTGCTAAACAACACTTGCAATCTTAGCTAAACATCCAAAGAAAGCATGGAATGTCATATGACAATTCCAGATCTAAATAGACCTCGAAATCTGAAATCAATAGGCTGCCTTCATTGTTTCCTTCATCTCCTTTATATAATTTGTGAGCCTTCCCAAGCCTTGGCCCACCTCTAAACTGCACTGTGCATGTGGAAATAATCCTCCATGTTTGATTGCGTTGTCTCTCCAAGTCCTCCATCATTTCTAGATGAAATGTGCACCCTCTCCATCATGTGTGCATTAACTTCACCACTTCCTCCATCAATTCATCATGAATTCTCTATGATCTTTCATTAGATGCCTTCCATGATCTCAGTTGACTGCTTCAACCTCCTTGATCTATCTCATTAATGAGACATGATCTCCAATCCATTCATATTATTAGTTTCTCCAGTGCCTCATTATGTAGATATAGGCTTATTTAATCCACATTTACACATAAAAAGTGGATATTTATTCATCATGAGGATTATGGGTCCCTCCACCATTTTATTTACTTAATTCATTAAGAAAATGAAAAACTCTAATATTCCAAATGTCATATGAAAATTTGGGAATATTACAGGCATCCTAGACAAAATGTTTCTTGTGCTCAAGAAACTGCAAAAGTAGATGGAGAATACATCGATTTCCCTCCAAATGGCATCCACATTAGGAAGGCCTCCTCCATTTGGCACAATGTGTCATGCATGTTTGGTTCCAAATTTTTCTCTTAAGAATGTATAGAATGACCTCCAATTTTATGGTTAGATGTCCTCCTTTCATGATCAAGTACCAAGTGACAACCATATGATGTCCAAAATCATCATCCATACAAGAGATACATAAAATAAAGTGGTTCTTGCCACAAAGGAAAAGCTCCATACTACAATACATCTCTTCATCCCATGCTTCTTGAAGTACATTGAGCATTGATATGCCCTCATCTCTAACCCTGTTGGCCTTGTTGGTTCTGTTGGAACAGGGTCTCCTAAAAGCTGTGAATTTTGTCTATTTTTGTCTATTTTTGAACTATTTAGTCTAAGGTAGGGGTTTTGCGGTGGGCCAAACTCCCTAATGCATTGTAACGGGTAAAGGGTAGACCAAGAGTCCACAAACCACAGTTTGCGGATAATTGGATGTGTAGGCTAAATCAGTATAAATATATGAACCTTTTTGAGTCATAGGCAGGAAATAATAGAGATTAATGATAGTTGCAAATTGTTAGATCTGCATGGGTTGCCAGGGTAAGGACTCCTACTAGATGTGTGCGTGGAGATCCTCAGTCCTGCTGTGTGCGGACCTTGCTGGCTGTGTGCACAGGCTTTGTTGGATTGTATTGGGTTTTGGATGTTAATATATGCGAATTTGATTAGAGTATATCTACATTATCTGAGTTAATGTATTACTATTGATGCGAACTATTGGATCTGTTCTGTTATAATTTATGCAAACTTGGGTTGTATGATTAAGATGTGAAAATATCTGTTTGATAGCTGCAGAAGTATCCTTGTTTCTATTATATGAATTTATGATCTGTTACTTACTGTGATTATAGTTGATGTACTAATAGATTGCTATTACGCACGTGGATGTGAAGGTAATCATTAGGTCTGCGCTCTATGATATAAGCCTGCAACTAGATCTATTAAATGCGAAGCTTGATAAGTTGGGAACACAACTATGCTTGACTTACCTGCTCTCTCTCAGGGTGTGGAAACCTGGTTCCAACACCCTCCCATACTACTTCAAGTGAGACTTTGGCCTGCACAAGCAGGTCACTACCGAAAGGGCTAGTAGTATAGGGGTTTGTTGGAAAACTTTAACCTCCAAACCTGGGTCAGGACCCCTCGAGCCAACAAATGGTTCTGTTGACGGGACCAGGATATTTTGAGAGAGAGATCGGGTAATTCCAAGAGAATATTGGAAACCTGAGAAGAAATAAATTGAGGAGTGGTTAGAAAAAAAAATTCAGGAATTTGCGGTAAAAGAGAATTGCAGCTCAAGGTTAACGGCGGAAAAGTGGAAGAATAAGTACATTTTCACAGAGATATACAAAATTTTCTTTGTGAAATTTGCGACTGAGGTTCAGGAGTGGCTTGCAAGGCTCATAGATTTCCAGAAGTGTTGGAAGGACGAACGAGTCACGCAGTGGACTCCAGACTTGATCCAGTAGTTAAAAAATACTGATAACACCATCACTCATACGGTATATCACTAGGTGAAAAATGTGCTAGGAGGGTTTGTGATATATTTTGCCATCAATCAATTCATCTCCTATTCTAAAGAAAAGTGAAGGTTCTTCAAGGGTTTCCGGGGTAAGTTTCTAAAAACGTTACTATTACTGATTAAGATATTACTGTGTGAAAAGAGCATTCTGTGTAGCCACACAAAGTAAATGAGCTCTGATCAAAGTGAGGGTACAATGCGCAGTGGTAAATATTATAGAACTAATCAAGAAGGAGATAGATCTGTCACAGTCTAGTAAGAAATTCTATTGTGCATAGCTCTCTGTCTATGCCACCATCAAACCCTCATAGGGGTAAGAACTCACCGCCTCCACCACCAGAAGATGATATGGCCTTGTACATGAAGCTACCCACCTTTAAGGGTGTAGGAGATGAAGATATGGATCAGTTTTGATTCATTGCAGGATCAGTATGGACTGCGCATAACATAGCTAGTGGTGTAGTAAAAAGGGCACAGTTATCCATTGCATTTGAAGGAAGGGCCTTGGACTGGTATATGGGATACATCAACTAGCATGCGAATGCAACCATTGAAGATATTAAGAATGCTTTGAAACAATATTTCAAGGATCCCAAGTCCTACTTGCAAATAGTGAACGATCTGAAGGATTTCAAGCAAGGACCGTCCGAGTCCATATGGAAGGTTGACCAATGGTTAAAGAAAGTAATTAGAGAAGGATGATTTTTGTACGATGAAAAGTAGCGCATGGAGTGGTTCATTGATATGCTGCTACCCCACCTACGCGTGCCAATGAGACATCAAGCCATTGAATCATAGGAAAATTCCTTAGAAATTTCGATGAAGCTAGAAGTTGCACTAAGAGATGATACCCAGTTAGGAGTGTAGCAGATACAAGGCCATATAGAAGAAATGAATATGGAGATCCAGAAAATGCAGAAGGAGTGAGGAATGGAGGCTAGCCCTGAAAGATGGTGCATACAATGCAGGGTGAATGGACACACCAAGGATAACTGTCCTCTGATAGAAGACTACATACTCGGGCGATGGATTTTACCATTATCGCAAGTCATTTATATAAACTAGGCACTGATGAAGTGTTGTGAAGATATGTTCTGGAGCATGAAAGGCACACTATCTTGGCAGAAGCTCATGAAGGCATAGCAGGAGGTCACTATGCAGGCAAGGCAACAGCACAAAAGATCTTGCAGGCTGGGCTATGGTGGCCTACCCTACATAGTGACTCTCATGACTATTGTAAAGCCTATGATACGTGCCAACAGACAGGGAGCCATCACACAGAGATGAAATGCCTTTAAAACTGCAAATGATTCTACAAGCCTTTGACAAATGGGCCATTGATTTTGTGGGACCAATCAACACACTAGGGAAGAAGACAAGTGTGTGCTACATAATTATTGCCACTTATTATGTAACTAGGTGGGCCGAAGCATAAGCAGTGAAGGATTATACTGCAGATGCCACTGCGCACTTCATCTTTGAAACGATTCTGACCATATTTCGATGTCCAAAAATCTTGATGAGCAATAGAGGTATGCACTTTTTCAATGAAACCATACAGGGCTTGACAAAAGAGTTTCAGATCCATCATGTGAAAAGCATTTCATATCATCCTCAGGAAAATGACCCAGTTGAAGCTTTTAAGAAGTTCTTGGAGCATGCACTGACTAAGGTCTATAATGCTAATCGCAATGACTGAGATGTGTGCAATTTGTCTGTTCTATGGGCTTACCGAACCACCTGCAAAAAGGTGACAGGGAAGACACCGTTTAGGATTGTTTATGGTAAGGAGGCTGTTATGCCCATGGAATATATTGTTCCTAGTCTGCGCATCGCAACCCTCACAAACATGGTAGAGTCTGATATTATGAAGGAGTGGTTAACACAGCTTGTGGCTTTGGAGGAAGACCGTTTCATCACTAATTACCTTCAGCAGGTTCAAAAGGCCCACGATAAGGTGTGGCATGATCAACATATTCGCCAAAAGACATTCGCAGAGGGAGAATTGGTCCTCTTATATGATAGCTAGTTTGCAAAACATCCAGGGAAGTTCTGACAACACTGACTTGGTCCTTGCACAGTTAAGGAAATCACAGATGGTAGAGCTGTGCCATTAGCCACCCTGCACGGTGATATGCTACCCTACTACATCAATGGTAGTCGACTCAAACCATATCAAATCAAATGACTATATGGCCGGAGTAGCTGTATGAAGTGGGCTAGCCCCACCAAGGAAGGTAAGCGCCACAGGTACCATGTTCTATGCAACAAGAAGCTGTCGGATTGGAAGCCTGGGGAAGTGTGCCGACGACGTGGAAATAAATTTAGAAGGAATAGACTTAGAATGTTGTAGGTGCGCTGGGAGGGTAGAAGTTATGCTCACAGCGCAGAGGGGTGCTAGTAGTGCAGGGATGCGCTGAGTGCACCCAGGGTGAAAAAACTAGCTGTTGAAATAGTCAAATCAGGTAAAAATAAAAAATTACCATTGGATGGAGTGGGAAATCGATAGTTAATGAGGAAATATTTGGAGTTTTTTACCGTTTTCCTGATGGTAAGTTCCAAGTAGCATTTTCCCTACCATTGGGTGCTCACCAAAGCTATAAGAAGGGCAGGATAGGTTAGACAAGGGTTCCGTATCGCTTGAATAGCTCGTACTTGGCATATTTGTCCTGGACGAAATTGTTCTATAAGAATTTCTATGCCTATAGTGTCTCTTTCATGTCTAAGAAACCTGCTCCCTCTGACAATATCCATCCCGATTTTGTCTTAGGATGACGGATATGAATCCTGTTGAACCTTCAGAACTAGTAATATTTGCGAAACAAGGCACTGAGGAAGTGGTGGAGATTGAGTTTGAGGCTGAAGAAGTTTTATCCACCCCAGTCATGAAAAAGGGGAAGGAAAAAGCATAGGGCTGAGGGAAGCCCCCAAAACCCACAAAATGGGCTAGAGGGAAGCCTCGTACTTCCCCGCGAAATTTAAAATCCCTGCGAGTGACACCCCAAGAACGTGTAGCGTGGGAAGAGGTTTAGGCAGCAGAGCCCATAAATTGGTTACCTCCTTTCATTCGTCCATGCAAGCCCTCAATGCATACACCGAACAACCTCGATGGTTTGATCACCTACTCGTAGATGCCGCTGACCCCAGGCAAGGTCCCTGTAATTGGTGAACCTTTTGGAAAAATTCATGAAAATAAATTTGATGATCATGACTTGGCCAATTTGGAGGCCTTCCTCGAATTAGCGCCTGAGTTATATCTGGAACGCGTTCAGGAGGATGATGGGATTAAAATTGTTCCAATAAGTTGGGTACGCGGCATGGTAGGGTCCGGGCTCCTCAACCTGCTCAGGATGCTGCATTTCAACCATTACAATGTCACGAGCCATCTAGTACATCAGTTGCTTTCACTGGTCCATGATGGGTGTTTGTGGATCAAGGATGAGATCCCCATTGATGTTGCACTCATCCATTGAATCACTAGTCATCCTATGGAGGGGTCAAACCCTCTCGAGCGCGTTGGCAAGAAGTATGAAGGGGAAACTGCTGAGTATGTGCGACAAAAATACCATGTGGAGTGGAATACTTGTGGCTTCATGATAAAAACCATCAGTGATCCTGCTACACAGCTAGGTACCATGTTATTGGCATGTAAAATGACACATAAATGTTAGATTTCCTCCGTTCCCACATACGTCATTCAGCTCGCAGGTTAGTGTGAGAAAGGTGGCTATTTCAACTGGTCGCAATATTTGTGTAATGAATTTTTTGCCAATTTTCGTGAACCCTAGGAGCAGGGACAGGCATTTTGTTGTTCATGGCTGCTACTTCTCATCAAATTAATAGCCTCGGAGGCCTCGAAGGAATCGGTCTTGCCAGAACTCACCCCTGACATGTGCAAAGGAGCCCGATATACAAAATTATGGGATTCGAAGGATGCGCAATGTCTCGAGGACAACCAAGTATTCTAGGTCCTCTTTCAGAGTAGTTTGGTAGCAGCCATTAATTCCCGACCACGGTTGTCCCCAGTAGTATATGACAAATACAAAGGCATTGTGGCATTCTAGGTCACCATGCACAATGTCTAGATTTGAGCACACAAGGACAAAGCCTAGCCCTCGCTCCCTTATATGGTGGCAGACGAAGAAATTGACAATGTCATTGCACTCTAGCACCCTAACTGGCTGAAGATCGGATTCAAAACTAGCGTGAAGAGCTCTGTAGGAACCAGCATACCAAAATTAATCCCATGTGTTGTCCTCAAGGATACCGGAGGGCCAAGCAAGAATACCACACAAGACACAGGCACTGCTGCACAAAAGGATGCACAACAGAAGCAGACCCTTGAGGAGGACGTCGAGGCGGAGACTCGGGTAGATTCACAGCCATACCTAGGTACAAAAGGACTAGATGCAGGAGGACCTGCCTCCCCCCGCAGCATGAAGCGAACAAGCTAGCCTGTAAAAGGGCCATGAAAGAAGTAACACTCTCAGTGCACAGAACGAGATGAGACAGTCACGTTGACTGATGGATACCTTGAACACATCACTGATGCGGTCCCTCTGGCCGTGGAGGATAGATGGGTAGCCTTAGACGAGCAGCAGAAAGCTGTGGTTGACACAATTCAGGCTGAGCTCCATGCGCTACAGCTGAAGACAGACACATTGCAGACCAGTGTGACTCAGGTATGCACACCCTTAGCCACTAGTAGCGTAGCATTAGTTATGGACGAAAGCCACCTCTGCTCTCTATCTAGCGCAACCCTTGTGATCAGTTTGCCCGACCTAGGAATCTAAGTCTAGGCCAGCAAAAAAGTCTAGTTGAATTTAGCTAGGCTACCTCATGAGGCCTTGCAGGGTCTCCACACCTCTATATTTCAAGAAATTCACCATCGAGACCAAAAAGTGCACCAATAGCTTGGAGTGGCTTTTTACACAGTAATTTTTCACCGTCCCTACCATTCCCCGTCCTGCACAATAGAGGACCCATTTTGTGACTTGTGAACATTGTCATGCCTTGAAATCATTATCAATGCATTCCTCTAAACATGAGCTTCAATTGCCATAAAGACATCTCCTTGCAAAAAACCATAAAAACATCCTTTTTTGCATTGGCGCGGGCAGCCAGTTCATCACTCGCGCCAATGAGGAAAATCCTACAAAGAGGCCGCGCCAATTGGCGCTCTGTCCCAGAGTCGCAGTCACGCCAGCCAATTTAAGGAGTTTTTTTTAAATAAGAAAGGAGAAAGTTGTGTTTCAAAAAACTTAGAAACCATTGCCTATCTTGAGTTGGGAGGTTTGGCTACAGAAGTTCCATGGAAGGGAAGTGGTTTGCCACCTCTCATGGAACCTTCCTTGATGATAGGGCCAATCCCACAATAATAGGGATCCCAACTCCCTCCTTCCCCATCTATAAAATCTTGCCTATTGCCATTGCAAGCTAGTCTTGAAGTGCCTAAGCTTTGAATCTCCAAATTCCCAAGAGCCTTCATGCTGCAAGAGCCCTCATTTTTCCCCTAAGGCTGACTCAAGCAAGGAGACTATCGTCGAGAGACTCTTAGAGAGGCTTGCCCTATCCCTGGCAAGCTTTGCGATACGTGAATGACTGGAGACCCTTCCGAAGGAGACCTCAGTGTCAGAACATTGGTTGTACTCTCTTTCGATTGCTTATTAATGAATGACTACTGGTTATGGTTCCACTCTATTTTTCACTTATGATAATAATGAGTTATATCCTTTCTGACTGATATATAGTTGCGTATTCTGGATTTTATTCTTGTATTCGTGTTGTTTCTTGTATGTGCAGGTGTCCATTCACAGAGATCGTGGGGATCGTGATCTGCCGAGGCTGAGGAACGGGAACGCTGTCTCTTCTACGAATAATAGCACTGGACTCCAGGTAGGCCTCTATCGTTAGATTATTTATTCACAATTAGGAACTTGCGCTGTAGAATTTGATGATTGTTGCTAGACCCCTGTTGGGCTAGTAGGGATCGCCTCTGTCCGCAGAGGGGATTTACCTCCTCAACAATTTGGCGACTCCGCTGGGGACCGTCTAGTTTTGATTGTCTCGTTTTGATTGTTTCGTGGTTTTCCTTGCTTGGTTAGTCTTTTGGGCTGGCTCTTTTTGTGTTTTGGCTTTTGGTTTAGCCCCAGAGGATCAGATCTGACCTCTGCTTTTCTGAATTTTCACCTTTTCATAGTTAGCTTGATTGGCGCGAGTTTAGCCCTGACAGTCGCGCCAGTTGGCGCAGTTTTCCAGTTCATCACTCGCGCCATCCCCTGTCTGGCGCGGATTACAGCCAGACAGTCACGCCATTTCCTGTAGGTGGTAGGGTTACCCTTGTTCGGAAGCTTCTTTTGGTCAGTACTTTGCTTCTTGGTTTGTTTTGGATTCTGCTTGAAGTGGTGAGTCTGGTCTTGGTTGGGAGAAATTCTTTGTTTTTTGATTTTCAGGCGTTGGCTCTTGTTGTCAGTTAGCAACCCGCGCCAATTGGCCATTGGCGCTAGTTGTCAAATGTACAAGTCGCGCCAATTGTTTCCAATTGGCGCTAGTTTTTAATGGACAAGTTGTGCCAATTTCAGGGTGTATGAAAATTGAGATTTTTTCCCTAAATCCTTCACCAGTGTGTCTTTCCCTTTCGGTCTTTTCCTTGTATGAGCATAGATTACATTGCTCATTTTTTGGGATGTCTTCTTTCCATGATTGCTTGATGTAAAAGGGAATGAATGCCTTGTTTTGATCTCATTCTTTGGAAGTCCTCTTTGTGTTTTGTCAACTTTTGAGGAATTTTGTTACAAAGTGTTTTGAAACAACGATATCATTCTTAGTGTTTATTTACATCTCTTTTGCATTCATCCTTCATTAAGAAGCTTTGCGTTTATTTAGTTTTCGTCTCAAAGTGTCCTTTTTGTTAAAATGCATTAGATCACATCGCATTGAAAAGTATTTTGAGATTTATCATTGAACTTAGATCACATTGTTTAATGATTGAGAGCTAAAAATCGCTTTGTGTGCATTCTCTTTCATTGAAAGCATGCATTAAGTAGATTCTCAGTTCATCGAAAAATGCATTGAGTGCATTCTTATTATTTGAAAAGGAAAAAGGAAATTGTGCATAGATTACAGTTGCATAGTTTTAGAAAAAGATGATTCTGCATAGATTACATTGCATTATTCGCATTGTTGAATGTTTGAAATTACTTTCGGATAGTGAAAGTCATCTAGTTTTGGAAGTTTCGTTTACAGTGTTGTTGTTTGTTGCATCATTGTTTGAAACTCTTCCTTTAACTAGATAGCATTCATCGAATTGAAAAGTTTTCTTTTCTCATATAGCTGCATATAGGATATTTTCATATGACATGCGGTAGGGCCTTGAAATTGAAACATAATTGAAGATCAACCATAAAATTTACTCAATTTACACTAAGGCAACATTGAAATCTAACGAAACAAATTTAGAGGTCTAGGCTAGAGACGTGTTTCGGCGTCTTTAAACCTAGTAGCTGTCGTTCACCTTTTGGCTTTAGACAGCGCTAGTACGGACTTGTGCTCCCCGTACCATCGCGTATATAAAGGGGGACCCCACTAGGTTTCAATCCTTTATCCGTAGGAAGCCGAGTCTGCCGCCCTATACCCATGATACACCGAACACAGCATTCGGGGAGATTGCCTGCACGTACATTAAGTCCTTGGTTGATTTCTATTTCATTTTGAAACCAAGGTGTATATTGCAGTTCACGGTTATTTGGTACACCCTTTTGCCTAGCATTCCTGAGCAGTCATTTTGATCTTTTCTGACTCTTTAAATTTGAAAAGGTCATCAAGCGCTTGTCCTTTCACGCTTGTTTCCAATCTGAAAGTGATAGAGTCACCTTTTGCCTGTTTCTCAACTCTTAAAAGATGAAATGGTAGAGTTTTGTTTCAATGTTTTAAAAATTAACTGCCCACGAAATATTCCTGGTTAAATTTAGTTTCCTTAGGGTGTTGTTCTGAAGATATTTTCTGATGGCAACTTTTTCGGAGTTCACCAACCAAGGAATCCCCTTTGATGGGAATCCTGGTCATTTTCCTCCTTTTGGAAATGTTGGTGCTCCTTATATGGTGATGTTGTCCCTTCCTGGCTAACTGTTGGGTTGCCTGTTTGGTTGTTTTCAACCTCTGTGGTCCCGAATGTCTCGGCTACTGTTCAATCAGTTCCTCCACCTGAACAACATCATGTTGATTCTAAGATGGACCTCTCCCCTTCTTCGCCTATTTCTGCATCCTCCTCTTCTACTTCGCCTGGTGAAAGTCTGGATTTGAGTAACCAAGTGGCTAAGAAGAAGAAGAAGAAGAAGAAGACAAAGAAGAAGAAGTCAGATAAAGGAGAGGCTAGCTCTGTGGCTATTGCGCCTAAGAAGCCTTCCCTTGATAAACCTTCCAACCCTCCACGGAAAGTCAAGTTCTCGTGCATGTTGTGTACGGGAGACCATCTTCTTCGAGACTGCCCTGGCATTCCCAAGGTGCTCGAAGTATGGTCCAACAGTCATCCGCCATTTCCTTTGGCTTTCGGGAGTCAGGTTGGGGGCACATCTTTAGCTAGTGCTGGTAAAACTCCTAAGAAGCAGGGTAAGATTACCAATCCCTGTAAGTTGTGTGAAGGGCACCATGCCATTCACCTTTGTCCATATATGGATGAAGCCAAGAGAGTTTTGGAAAACTCGACTGTTTCAATACCTTGCCTTCCGGCTGGTTATAAACAGCTTTCTTTGAGTCCTCCACTAGCTGATCCTACGATTGGTCAAGAGTCATCCTTGGTCAATCCCGCTCCCCCGGAAATTCCCATTCAGGAATCCGTTCCCGACCAACCATTGGTCATGGGATCGGTTGAACTGGCCCCATCTGCGGTACACCAGGTATTTTCCGTTGAGAGTGGACCTCACATCCCTCAGGTTCTTCTTGTTTCTTCAGATTCCTTGGACTTGGAGAAAGATTCCCTTGTCCCTATACCTCAAGAAGTTGCTCCTCCACCTCCCGTGATGGAGATCCTGGAGGATACCCCTCCCACCTTCGAGATGGAGGTTGTGGAGGATGCTCCTTCTTCTTCCGTAACACCAGGGGAAGACCATCTCAGTTCGATGGTAGCCCCTCCAAGTAGTTTGGTCGCTTCCTTTGATTGGAGTCGATTTGCAAGATACCGCCTTCCGTCTTATGTGCCTTTCAAGATCACAGTACAGGCTTTTGGTCTGGTTGTACCCAGCACCATTATAGATGAAGGCGCGTCTGTTAGTATTCTATCCTCAACTACTTGGAAAGCTTTCGGTTCACTGCCGCTTGCGCCTGTTAAGCAGAATATGTTGGCATTTAACAGAAGAACGAGTCAACCGTTAGGGATCCTTCCAAGGTTACCTGTTACTTTGGGAGGTAAAACCGTCCATATCGATGTGATGGTTGTTCCAGGCCCCTTGGATTTCAATCTGCTCTTGGGGCACGATTACACCTATGCCATGGGAGCACTTGCCTCCTCCCTCTTTCGTGTGGTCTGTTTTCCACATGAAGGAAGGATTGTGACCATTGATCAGCTTTCATTCTTTGGTCCTGATGTGGTAGCTGGCCCACCATCATCCCTTCCTGGTTTTTATCCACCCGTTGTATCTGCCCCACCGCAGGTCAACTATGTGGCTACCTACCCCGTGCCTATACTCAGTGATAGTGCCGTTGTGCATCAGGTGCTGGGGGCATTGAGTCCTGACTTCCAGGATGTTTTCCTTCCATCGGGAGTGGAACTCTTGGAAGCGACGACTTCTTGTTCATTATGATGAGGTCGGTCGGAGCACAGTTCATTTTCTTGTGTCAAGCTCCTTAAAAAATGAAACAAGGTTGCGGAGTAGAGTTCCTTGTCTTGTGTCAAGCTCCTTAAAAAATGAAATAAGGTGTCCCGAGGATAGTTCTTTTAATGTGTCAACCTCATTAAAACAATGAAACACATTCCCGTTCAATTCGAGTCTTTGTTTAGATCCCGTAAAATCCCAGTCGAGTCTTTCTTAGATCTCGTAACTTGAACCTTCACTCCATCTACCTTACATATGGACTGAAGCTTGGGGGGCATGTACCTTGAATTGAGTCACCATGCTGGGGGCATGCTAACTTTTTCAAGCATAGTTTGTTTCCATTTCAAGCTTGTGTAAAAATGAAACCAGTTTCAAGCATAGTTTATCTTTTTTTCAAGCTTGTGTAAAAATGAAACCAACTTCAAGCAGAGTTTTCTGATTTCAAGCTTGTGTAAAAATGAAATACTTTCCCATTTTACCTCTTTAATTGCCATTTTATCGGCTGTTTTGTCAAGATAGCCTTGGTTTTCTCACTCCATCGTCATATACGCGGCGAATGTATGCCTTCACTTGGTTGTTTCACCCAATCTACGAGGAACGCTCTAGATGAGTGGTCTTGTTGCTTGACCTCTTTGACATTATCTTGTTTTGAGCGGTTCCCACCCATTCACAGCAACCGATTTGCTGCCCTTTATGGCACTCGTTCCTCCGGGAGGAGGCAACTTTCGGCTCTTTTCGACTCTCTAAATATGAAAAGGTGAGGCCCTTGTCATTTCGATCTCGTTAAAGTGGATACGAAACGACATCTACCCAGTATACGTTTACCCCTTTTTCGGGCTGGGATAGATTATTTACGAAAAAGGAATACCCTAGCCTATTGCGACTAGGAGGTTTTCTCAGACATAGTTTTCTACCTTTTCGGATCTAAGGAACTATCTACGAAAAGGGACTGTTGGAGTTTACTTTTCCGATTTCTTTTCAAACTCTCTAAACATGAAAAGACGCCGAGTTCTTCCTTTGTCAAAATCGTTAAAACCTGATGACATCAGATTCCGTCGCGATGACGTTATTCGAGTTCCTCCTTCCTAGGGCTCGTTAAATGTGCTAGGTTGGATTTGTCGGAAGGACAAACTTATATGACAAGCATATGGTATCCTCTTCAAGCTTGTGTAAATAAAAATTTTCAGCAAAATAGTGGAAAAATGGGGCCAACATCATTATCGTGTAAATGATATGTCCTCTTGAATAGCACTTATGCATTCGTGTTAGGTTGGGGACATCTCATCTCATTCTCTGTTTTCCTCCGTGGGTTTGGGTGATCCCTTTTAACCTCTCATCTGCTCTTTGCCTCGTCACTATGACCTCTGATATTTTGATGTCAAATACTGCCAAATCCACTGTCGTGACATCAATATGTTCAAGAGAAGTTGACCTTTGGAATATCAACCTTCCTCTGATTCTCATATGATCCTGATTCACAACAAAAACATCATGTTCCTCTGTCTCGTGTCGATGATGTGGGAAACATTATGGCCCACCTTCGATCAAGGTCACTTCCTGTCGACTTCAGCTCATTATCCAGGAAGCGGATCTAGAGACTCCTTTATGGTACCTTGGAGCCTGCATGCCTCAATGGCAGGTTCGTCGCATTCGATGAGAGGTTTTGATCATTGGCCTCCGATCGAGTGATTCTACGGGTGTTCGACACCAGCTCATTGATTCACATGTCGTAGATTGTACCTGTAGTACCTTGAGGGCCATTCTCATTATTGGTGGTTCCTCTCGCGTCTGTTAACAACTCTCATCATTGGCTAGTAATCAGACGATGTTCTTGCATGTTCGACTTCAGCTCACATATTCGCATGCTTGAACTTGTACTTTGTTCGAGTCGAGATGGAGTGCAAGACCCTGGATTGTGTACATTTGTAATCGAGGCTACGATATTGTGGATTATTCCTGGGCGGTGCATGACTTATTCAGCGGATAAGTAGTTTTCCGCGCATGCCTTGGATACGGATTATTGTATACTCTGTTTTGGATGGCTGCGTCCATAACACATATAAATCATGTACTTGAGATATCAGTTGTATTTCTCCACGCAGGTTTTCCGACGGCGGAGCTTCAGTTGGACACGTTCTCGTAAATAATTTCACCCCTCTCTCTCTCTCGGGCCTCATGCTTTAGGGGGCATCTGTTACACAGTAATTTGTCACCGTCCCTACCATTCCCCGTCCCACACATTGGAGGGCCCATTATGTGACTTGTGAGCAATGTCATGCCTTGAAACCACTATCATTGCATTCCTCTAAACATGAGCTTCAATTTCCCTGAAGACATCTCCTTGCAAAAAACCATAAAACATCCCTTTTTGCATTGGTGCGGGTAGCCAGTTCATCACTCGCGCCAATGGGGAAAATCCTAAAAATAGGCCGCGCCAACTGGCGCTCTGTCCCAGAGTCGCAGTCACTCCAGCCAATTTAAGGAGTGTTTTTTAAAATAAAATGGCGGAAGTTTCGTTTCAGCAGACTCAGAAACTATTATCTATCTTGAGTTGGGAGGTTTGGCTCCAGGAGTTCCATGAAAGGGAAGTGGTTTTCCACCTCTCATGGAAGCTTCCTTGACGATAGGGCCAATCCCACAATTATAGGGATCCCAACTCCCCTTCCTCCATCTATAAAAGCTTGCCCATTGCCATTGCAAGCTAGTCTTGAAGTGCCCAAGTTTTGAATCTCCAAGTTCTCAAATTCCCAAGAGCCTTAATGCTGCAAGAGCCCTAATTTTTCCCTTTTTCCTTAAGGCCAACTCAAGTAAGGAGACTATCGTCGAGAGACTCTAGAGAGGTTTGCCTTTTCCCTGGTGAGATTTGCGAGACGTGAACAACTGGAGACCCATCCGAAGGAGACCGCGGCATCAGAACATTGGTTGTACTCTCTTTCGATTGTTTATTAATGAATGGCTACCAGTTATGGTTCCACTTTGTTTCTTACTTATGTTAATAATGAGTTATATCCTTTCTAAATGATATATAGTTGCGTATTCTGGATTTTATGCTTGTATTCGTGTTGTTTCTTGCATGTGCAAGTGTCCATTCACGAAGATCGTGGGGATCGTGATCTGCCGAGGCTGAGGAACGGGAACGTTGTCTCTTCTACGAATCATAGCACTGGACTCCAGGTAGGCCTCTATCGTTGGCTTATTTATTCACAATTAGGAACTTGCGTTGTAGCATTTGATGATTGTTGCTAGACCCCTGCTAGGCTAGTAGGGATTGCCTCTGTCTGCAGAGGGGATTTACCTCCTCAACATGGTTGAACAGACAATTGATGCAAAGAATGTTGAAGTGTGCCTCGCCATCGTGAAGCAAACATAGCTTGAAAACATGATGCACCAGCTCTGCGTAGATGTTACCGAAGATATCCCAGCCATAGCCACCCCTCAGGCTAAGGTTGAAAGGTTAGTAACAGCGTTGAATGCCTCCAGGGAGGAAGTTCAGGTGGTCAAGACATATATGGAGCAGTAGATCGTCGATCTACAGGCTAAGTTGCAGCTCGAAACACCCTCGGAGGTATGGGCCCGGCGAACTGCGCTAATCACCGTGGCTACAAACATCATTACAAGGAAAATCACACATGGGGCCCAATTGTTAGAAAAATCCATGCATCTATGGACCAAGGTCCAACGTGACCCGCTCCTGCGAGGCATCAACCAGGATTTGTGACAGAAAGAAGAAGAGTTCGAGATGTTAGAGGCCACCCCGCCCACTTTAGTTCCTGCTCAGTGTTTGACATGGCTGCGCACCATTCATGACCTCCAAGCTGATATTGATGAACTTCAACAGAAGAAGAAGGCCCTTAGTGATTGCCTGAAGCCTTGGGCTACTGAGGCCTTCAAGCTTTCACAAGATGTTTATTTCATGGTTAAACATCTAAGCCAAACTCTGGAGAGCGTCACTACTGCAACGGAAGGCCTGATTTCGCAGAATTTGGTCGACATTGAGCAAAATTCCATTGCACAGAGTGAAGGCATGTTGTCCCCATTAGCCGAAGCGATCAGATTATTGTAGGTACAATTGGAGACCTCACCATCATAGTGACTCAGGACGATTCACAAGATTGTGCTGGGGGACTATTGGAATAGGGTCTCCTAAAAGCTGTGAATTTTGTCTATTTTTGTATATTTTTGTAATATTTAGTCAAACACAAGGGTTTTGTGGTGTTTCAAAGCCCCTAATGCATTGTAATGGGTCAAGGGTAGACTAAGAGTCCGCAAACCATAGTTTGCGGACCATTGGGTGCATAGGTTAAATCAGTATAAATAGATGAACATTTTTGCATCATAGGCAAGAAAGAATAGAGATTGATGATAGTTGCGAATTGTTATATCTGTTTGGGTTGCTAGGGTAAGGACTCCTGCTGGCTGTGTGCATGGAGATCCTCAATCCTGCTGTGTCCAGACCCTGTTGGTTGTGTGCACAGACTGTGTTGGATTGTATTGGGTTTTGGATGTTAATATATGCAAATATGATTAGAGTATCTCTGTGTTATCTGAGTTAATGTATTACTGTTGATGTGAACTGTTTGATATGTTCTATTATAATTTATGCAAACTTGGCTTGTATGATTAAGTTGTGAAAATGTCTGTTGATAGTTGCGGAAGTATCCTTGTTTATGTTATATGAATCTATAATCTATTAATTACTGCAATTATAGTTGCTGCATTGATAGTTTGGTATTACGCACATGGATGCAAAGGTAATCATTATATTTGAGCTATGTGATATAATCCTACAACTAGATCTATTAAATGTGAAGCTCGATAAGTTGGGAACATAGCTCTGCTTGACTTACTTGCTCTCTCTCAGGGTGCGGAAACCTGGTTCCAGCACCCTCCCATACTGCTTTGGGTGAGACTTTGGCCTGCGCAAGCAGGTCACTGCCGAAAGTGCCAGTAGTATATGGGTTTTTTGGCAAACCTTAACCTCTGAACCTGGGTCAGGAACCCTCGAGCCAACAGGTTCCAAGCATCATTCCAACATTTTTCAAAATAAGAAATAAAGACATATGGATAGACCAAATTGTCAAACCATATTCTCCCAATAGTAACCACCGGAGTAGAGCCTTTTTCTGCCATCCTCCATATCCTCCATGTAGGATGGACAAGCCAAATTCCCCCAAAAGCAACCAAAGCAACAAGAGATATTGCTTCCTCTTCACATCATCATGTGAATCATGGAGTAACAAAAACGTGTTGAAGGAAATATAGAATGTCATACCAGCCCAATACAAGCAAACTCCATTATCACACATCATGAGAGTACTATGCCATATTACAAACAATACAAAACACATAAGCATGGGAGATGTCATGTGATGGCCAAACTCTCTTAAGGACAACCCAAATAAACATGCCTTTCTTTTCTGCATACTATCATTGATACAAAAGGCATGAGACAAGAAAATATGGGCCTTTGGGTAGTAACCATACTCACCCAAGAGCAACAAGCGCAATTATGCCTCCTTCTTCATTACATGAGTGTTTTGCAAGGCATGGATCAAAGAAATAGCAACCTTTGGGTAGTAACCAAATTCACCCAAGAGAAACCAATGTAAACAAGCTTCTTGCTAGCCCATGTCATATATTTACAAGTGGTCATACAACCCCTTGCTTATCATTCTCACCCACTCATCCCAATGTGGATGATGAATGATGTACTGCATAAACATGGTATCCTCCCTTTGTAGAATACCATCCTCCCCAAACTGATGAATATCTTTTCACTCCATGAAATGTTGAAGTGCACCTCCAATGAGATCCCTTAATGATACCTTCTTCTCATCCATGGCCCTCCAAAACCAGTGAGGTTCTGGATCTGCTGCAGGTAGAAGTTTCTCTTTGAGCTGTGAGATGCTCATTAATAAAGTGTCATCTAGAAGGGAGAAAATATTTCTCATCTAAATATGTCTACCATTTATCATCTTAACCTCCATTTCTTCATGAGTGAAGCTACCTTCAGAATTCTCCAAGAATAATGGGGCCTCTTCATTATCACTGCTACTAAGTGACAGCACTGTAGATTTGCATGGTAATACATATGCTGTCTCAAAGCAAGGCACAATGCTGATATCATAACTAGTCATTGTACATAGGATCATGCTCATCCCATTTTCTGAAATTATACACTTCAACTCAAAGGGTTGAATGTATCTCAACAATGATGAATTGGGATATCTTTTCATCTCCTCATTGATTATGTCAAGGGTCCTCTACGTTGTGATATGTTGCTACTTCAAATCAATATTTTTCTCTAACCCTTGGTTATGCATTGGCCCTGATGGAATGTCCCCATAAGTTTCAATAATATCTACTGAAACAATATGTGATGAATATGTATGCATAGCTTGGATCAACTGATGTGTGGGAACCTCTTTCCAGAACACAAGAGTTCCTTCAACCGGGACAATGGTGTGTCCAACTGCTGGTAAGAGTGATGGTTGCTTTCCTCCAAGTGTACCAGCACTGGAATCTACCTCCTCTTCCTCATGCATCTCCTGAATCATGCATGGGACTCTATGTGTCAAGATCTCAAGACTATCTTGCAAAGATGCAAGTGCCTCTTCTCTGGATACAAGTACTGCTGGAACTAGTGGTGAATGTAGTGACTCCTTTTCCAGAGTGACAAGAATGACATCCTCCTTTGTTTCCTTAGGAAATTTCTCTTTGTGACACATCTATGGTTTCCTCACATCAAACTTCCTTCTCAATTTGTGAAATAAATCTGAATATTTAGCCACTTTTGCATGCTCCATGTGACCAAACCACCAATCATTGGCTTCACCTTGAAGATGAAGTGTTGCAATCTAGACAACCTTTTTTTTCAGCCACAAGATGTAGCATGAAAAATGTATCTAAATCTTCCCTCCAAGCCTTAACAGTGCTTGAGGAAGATCCATCAAATGTAGGAAAATAAAATCTATTGTGCCTCTTTCTTCTATTGTTGCTATAGGATCTTCTTTCTTCTTTGAGTTCAAAGAATTCTTGGAGAGTTAGAATTTATTTGAATGCTCTAGACTATGCTTTGTACTATTCAAGATATAGGCTGAGAGTCTCATGAGTCTCAGGTTCTTTCCTTTCTTCATTTCTACACCCATCACCTTATTCAAAGAAAGTGGCATAGTATATCTATGAGGAGATCTATGATTCTATAGTCTTCTTTGTTGCTGATAGGAAGTGCTTAGACCTTCCTCATCAAATATTCTTCTTGGATCCTCCTTTTTCCTTTCTCTCTTCATTTGATTGACCTCTTTGGAGAGATCTTGCATGGATCTAAAGAGAGGAGTGGAAGCACTACAATCCTCCTTCATGATAGATCTCATCTATCTGCTTCTTATTTTGATGCAAAATATGTGTCCACAAGCTAAGCCAAAGATCATGCTCTAATAGGACTCTAATATTCCTAATGGGAGAATGAAGTAATACTGAAACACAATATAAGAACTACAACTAAACAAAAAACAGATCTAAAGACAACATCAAAATATACAAAGAAGTTGATCCTTTTTATTATATGGAGAGGATTCAGTTACAAAATGTACAAAATATGAGTAGATCTAGCCAAAGAGAAGGCCTAGAATCACCCTGCAATGGTGCTACAACTAGCACTGCATAACTGGTGAGTGTACAGGAAGTGATATTGCGCTTTCCCTTCTGTTGCTAGTATACATGAATTGTTACAAAATAAAATGCAGATCTAGGGATCTCAGGAGCTCTGATGATACCAAGATTCAAGATCTGGCCAATGTGATGGGAGCCCAAGATAACCCAAAAAGGATTTTCCAAATCTACAACTTTGAAAAATCACCCTCCTAGGGTTTGATCTTTTGATTGCTAGGTTATAAATATTTGAAGCTAGGTCTAATCCAAAGATGGCTGAAATATGTTCTAAAAAAATATCTGAGCTTTGAGGTTTGATCCCTCCTTCATATCTACAAGGTAGGAGCTTGAGATCGTGTCTCCTCTTCTTCCTCCTTCAAGTTGCAGCAACTGAATATGTAGCTACCATAGAAACTATGTTGTACAAGAGGGAGAGGCTCTATGCCTACTAAAATATGCTGCAATAGACCCTAGGTTGATGGAAATAGTGATGGTAAGATGAGGGGATGGTCCCTCACAGGATTACTATTTGAAATACTAGTAACTTCCTTCCTCCTTTGGATCTGCAATGATGGATTATGCAATCCTTGATGGGACTGCTACTGATAGGAGGTAAATAATGTTTGGCTTGATGCCAAATCTGAAATGAAGCCCTGGGAATGCTTATCTTCAAGTCCAAGGTGATAGGAATAATCCTACACTGGTTCTCCAACTGAAATACTGAAGACAACCTCCACCTCCAAACATATCTTTAGAAATTGTGTAATTCCTAAAGGTAGATGTTTTGCAGATGATGGAAATGATAAGTGGCACCAATGCCTAATGTAGAATGAAGTACAACCCTATTTCCAGAACTACTCAAAGAAAGAGGAGGGATTCCCGACCAGGAACACCCTGTGTTAAATAGCACTTGCAATCTTAGCTAAAAATCCAAAGAAATAATGGAATGTCACATGACAATTACAGATCTAAACAGACCTCAAAATCTATAATCAATAGCCTGCCTTAATTGTTGCCTTCATCTCCTTTATATAGTTTATGAGCCTTCCCACACCTTGGCCCACCTCTAAACTACGCGGTGCTTGTGGACATAATCCTCCATGTTTGACTGCGCTATCTCTCCAAGTCCTCCATCGTGTCTAGATGCAATGTACACCCTCTCCATCATGTGTGCATTAATTGCACCACTTCCTCCATCAATTCATCATGAATTATCTATGATCTTTCATTAGATGCCTTCCATGATCTCAGTTGACTGCTTCAACCTCCATGATCTATCTCATTAATGAGACATGATCTCCAATCCATTCACTTTAGTAGTTGCTCCACTACCTCATTATGTCGATCTAGGCTTAATTAATCCACATTTACACATAAAAAGTGGATATTTATTCATCATGAGGATTATGGTTCCCTCCACCCTTTTATTTACTTAATTCATTAGGAAAATTAAGAACTCTAATATTCCAAATGTCATGTGAAAATTCGGGAATATTACAAATGACGAAAGAAGATCAACCCACTTAAGAAATATTGTTATCTTTATTTCTAGATTGTAGTTTAGTTTACTTATTATGAGGAAGGTTTTTTGAAACCTTCTCAATTTTTTATGTAATAATCTATTTTTGACTTATTTATTTTAGTATTTAAACCCTTCTCATTCATTTAGAGAAGGGTCCAAAATTTTATCAAAGAACAATTTGTGAAAGATTTCACTTCTGTACTTTTATGAATGCCTTTTGATGAAATATATGGAACAAGATCTAATTTTTGGAAGATTGAATATGCTTTACTAAAATTTCACTTATGTACTCTTAAAGTATATTTGAATTGAAGAGAAGCGGATCAATATTGTGGATTTTATGAGAATAACTTATCATATCTAGTACTTTTATCTTATGATTAAGTCTTGATTGCGATTTTACATTAATTTCTTTTTATAATGTGATATATATGCAGTCTGACTTACAATTTATCATTCATGCACTTCTGTAAAATGTTTCAGCTGTAATTCCTTATTATATGCATAAAGAAAATTTATAGATGCGATATATTACACATAAGTTTTTTGATTAACTATTTAGTCAAGACAACAATTTTACATAGTTTTCATCTTTTTCAGCAATTGAATAATATTTATTACCTTTTTCCATAACACATATTTCTATATCATATCAATGGTAATTTTTCCTGGGTTATAGATTAACTTAAATAAATAGGTTAAGTAGATGCATATGTTTTGTTATTTAGATAGATTAATTTCATTAGTTTAAATTCATTTATCATTTCACATTGTATCAAAATATACCATTACCATATCAATCTCTTTATTGAGAAACTAGTCCCATTATCCCCAGTCAGAGCCACTACACCAAACAGAAAAGGAGCTTCTTTAAGGCCTTGAGGTTTTCACATCCCTAGTTCTTTTTGTTCTGGCTCTTGTAGGTCTCAAGGGATAGGAGGACTAATCAATCGGGTCTAGATCGAAGCAGCAATCAGGAAGTTCTCAATTTGTTTCCAACCCCAAACATGCAACATGGCCATTTTACCATGGCAGAGGTTAGGGAAGTTTGACCTCCTACATGCATAATTACATATAATGAATGATGAAGTATCCCCCATGTTGTTGAAACAGAATTCCGGGGTTTCAACTTTTTTTCACTAGAAGGAGGGCCAACTATGAATGGAAAGGAAAAATAATAAAAAATCTAGAAGCCATCCTATGAGTCGTTCTCCATATAGATCCCCTCAAACTTCTGGATCCCCATACGGAATAACTATTTTAAGATCAGAAGTTGAAAAATATTCTCCAAAATCCCCTATTAGATCTCAGAAGTTTCTTTCTTCAGATTATAACTCTGAATCACCAGAAGTTCAAACTTTGATGTATAAGTTAGAACAAATCTCCATTTCAATTGAAAATCCTGCAATACCACAACCATCTAAAGAAAGTGTTTCATCTGTGTTACAACCTAGAAAAATCTTGACTCATTCTCTAACAGAGAAGATTGGAGTTCCCCCTTTGGAATTTCCCATTACTTCTTCTCGAAATAATACCAAGAAATCTAAATCACAAACATCTATTAGTGATATTTTGACCAATTCCTCATCCCAAATCCATTCACTTCCCCCACACTTTTCAAAAACTCTCACTCACACTACTGGTGCTAGATCCTCTAGCTCAGGTAGTCAACCTGCCTCTTCTTCCACTCACATCCCATTCATATCCTCATCCACTGAAACTACTACAATAATGGAAGGACAACATATACCACCATGTGTAAAACCATGGAATAATCCAAGTGTTGTAGCAATGAAAGCTCCTCTTCACCCACTTCCTAAGTATCCTGAAAGATGGTTACCCAAATTTGATCCTGTTTATGGTCTACCAGTAGAAGAACATCTCCACAATTATACGTTAGCCATTAATTTAAAAGAGGTAACTAAAGAAGACTGTGTGGTTAGATTATTTTACATATACTCTTACAGGTTATGCAGGATCTGTTAGATGATCCAAAAATAAATATTATCATAGGTTATAAAGTTTGAATAAAATAATTATTAATTTAAGATATTAAATTAATAATTATTATTCTATAATATTTAATAAATTTTTGAGATACTTAGAAATATATTTTTTTTATTAAAAATAGGACTCTAGAAAATAGTCGTTTCCTAGGCTCTAAGTTAGGAATAAAGTTAGTAGAATAGTTAGAAGGTCATTTAATGTAAGTGGACTCTTTTTATTTAATAAGTGATCCATAATTAGTGGAAGTTAGGACATTGAGGTTATAAATAGCTCATTGCAGGAGTGTTTTTGTTGTTCGGGTGTAAACTCTTGCATAATTCCAATGTAATTGTTTTTCTGATTAATAAAATTGCGTGCCTGAGGACACTTCGGCCATTATTGTGGTATCAGAGCTACGGTAATGTTGCAATGGATATGAGGAGGAGGATTCCAGCTCTACCAGTTCTTGGAAAACTTAACTCCATTGAATTTATCAGCCAATGATTGGTATGGAATTTGTCAAGTTTTTTGTTTAAAATAATAGAAATTTTGTATTATTGATTTTAGATTTGTAAATGATAAAATCATTTTTTTGCAAAATAGTTTTCTGCAAAATATGCCCATTAAAAAACTATTTGGCCCACATTCATCATTGTTGTTCGTCCAAAATTCGTACTTTCGATCTAGATTAATATTCACATAACCAACATTTATTTTTTCATTGCGTTTAATTACCATTAAGAGCATGTTGCTTTAGACCTTCATGCCTTGGAAATATATGAATTTCATCAATATTATGTCTATTTCGGTTCCCTGGAAAAAGTCTTTCCTACCTATAGGCATTTAGTAGTCAATTTCAAATTATTTCCTACAAGCAACAGGAAGTTTCAAATTCACGAACACAAGCAGATGAATCTCAATACCCATCTTTAAGAACGATTCCATACCGAAATTAGTTTAAATATCAGTATGATAGGCTACTGAAGATCTGTATACGGAGATGAAGTTCAATCTTTCCATACCAGTCGAGATCAGATAATTGGAAGCCGAAATACACTCCACCAAAATATTTGAAAAATGTATCCTACAAATACTCTGCAGGCCGAGATATTATCAGATGTTTTCTCTGAAACCTGCCATTCCAAAGGGTCCATGGGCACCGATACATTCAGTTTGCGAAACATCAATCCTATGATCTGCTCATTATTGATATTCTTAGCACGTCTTCATTTCAACTTATTCTGAAATCCGATTGCAACGTTTTAAATATTGAAAGAATCTGTTCTATTTTGTGTAAACCTAGATGGAAAATGCTCTACTAGAATCCCCACACATGGAACCAAGTGGAAAATGTATTGTTTTTTGGAGACTCCTGCGGGTGTAGGATTCTCCTCCTCTAACAGAACTACCTAATATGACGAGACTGGCGATAAGCTTGCAACTGAGAAGTCATATGCCTTCCTTGTAACCTGGTTCGACAGATTTCCACAATATAAAAACCGATGGTTCTACATAGCAGGTGAAAGTTATGTAGAATTTACTGCGTCTGTACAACAGTTTGAATTTTCATTAATTCCCAGTGAATACAATACGTACACTGCAATTGCATTTTTGAATATCTTGATGTTGACCACAACAATTGCGTTTTTGAATACCTCTTTGTTGATGTTGGTCCAACCTGCCGGATTCACGCAAGATTCGAACAATTGAAGGAAGTTATAAAAGAGAAGAACTTCAACAATACACTCATTGGAGTTATTTTTTTTAAAATTAAAATTGTAATTGGGATCATAAAGTGAACATTGTAATATTTTTTTTATTGGAGGATTTTGTAATATTTGTGGAGTAATAAGGTTATTTGTAATATTTTTGGAGTAATAAGGTGGCTTTTTGTAATTTGTTCTTGGAGAGAGAAGTGTGACTTAAAGTAATTTTACTTTGAGGGGGGGTAACTTTTTTTTACCAGATTGTGTAAGAGCATCATTGTAAAAGTCAAAATTTGAAAGTTACCTTGTAAATATTTGAGAAATTGACTAGAGCCAAGTGCAAAGCTTAGTCATTTTTCTCCTGTTTCAACGACTATTAGAGGGTCAAGGCCAAGCCCTGATAGATCGTTTTTTTTTTGCATCGTGTGTATTTTTTTGTGTGGCATGTGTCGTGGTGTGACGAGTTTCTAAATTTTTGTGCTTGATTCTTTTAGTGCACTGCTTCAACACTCCAATGTCAAAATTAATTAATCTCTTCTCTTAAACTGATAAGCTAGAAGGAGTGAAATCCTATAATACATGGCAATGTCTAATTGAAAGCACTCTTATTTTTAATGAATTGTGGCATGGCATTTGTGATGGCAACATTAAGCCAAATAAACCAACAGATCTAGACTCACTTTCAAAATGGGAAATAAAATATGCCAAGGCATTAGCTCTTATAAAAGCTTCAGTTACTAATGAAATGTACATACACATTGAGAATTCTTCAGATGCATGTGCTGCTTTACATACATTCAAAGATCTCTTTGATACACAACCTGAATCAAAGAAAGTTGATCTTCAATTAAAATTGCTTCAACAGAAATTAACTGAAGGTGGTGATGTCCTTGAGTACATTTCACGACTTAAAAACATTAAGCAAGAAATCATCAATGCTGGTTTTCAAGATGTTGATGAAAGCTTCTTAACTACAATTTTAATTGCTGGATTGCCATCATCATATACTCATTTTTTGGAAACTTTGCAAGTCACTGGCAAGTTAGAGAAGATCAAATTTGATGAAATGAGTGACATGTTAGCACATCATGATAAAAATTTTGGGAAGAAGAAGCAGATTGGGGAAGATGTCTTCCTCACCAAAGCTAGTTCCAGCAACTCCTCAGTTGAAAATTCCAGAAACAAAGAAAAAGGTAATTTTAATCAAAATCAAGCAGCGCAAAGTCATGGTAGTAGTCAATACAGAGGAAAAAACTCCAACAGAGGCTCCAATTCAGGCAGAAACAATTTTCAAGGTAGAGGAAACAATCAAAATAGGGGATATCAGCAAGGCACAGGACAGAGTCCAGGGAGAGGACAATCTCAAAATAGAGGACAAAGAAGAGGTCGAGGAAAGTCTCAAGGTAGAGGACAGCCTCAAGGAAGAGGCACCGATTTGAGTCAAATTGTTCCCGGGTGATGATCACATTGAACATGTGAAAAAGGAGTTACATGCAGGTTTTAAGATGACAGATTTGGGACTACTTCACTACTATCTTGGAGTTGAATTATTCCAACGTCCACATCAGATCTTCATTTCTCAGAGTAAATATGCAGTAGAAATTCTTCAGCGATTTGGAATGCAGGATTGTAAGCTTGTCCTTACCCCTATGGAACAAAACTTGAAAATTTTGAAATTTTAAGGGGGGAAAAGGTGGACAGCACTACTTACAGATAGTTGATTGGCAGCTTTATTTATTTGACAACCACTCATCCTAATCTATCTTATGCAGTCAATATTCTTCCACATTTTATGCAGGAACCACTAGAAAACCACTAGAATGCAGCCAAAAAAGTTCTTTGATATATCCAAGGAACAAAATATTTTGGTTTTCTTTACAAAAAGACTAAAAATTTTGTACTTGGTGGATTTTCAGATACCGACTTTGCTGGCAATATTGATGACAGGGCATCAACCTCAGGTTACTTAATAAACATGGGGTTAGTTGCGGTTTCCTGGAGTTGCAAGAAGAAAGCTACAATGGCCACTTATTTAGCAGAAGCAGAGTACATTTCAACATGGGAAGCAGCATGTGAGATTGTTTCGTTACGTCGAGTTTTACAGGACTTGGGAATTCCTCCAACAGAAGCTACTTCATTATTCATCGACAACCAGTAAGCAATAAAGGTTGCTAAGAATCCAATTTTTCATTCAAAGACAAACCATGTGTACACCAAGTATCATCATATCAGATCTGTCATTGCAAAGGACTTCATCAAGCCAGTGTATTGTCCTTCAGAAGATCAGACCTCCGACATTTTCACGAAACCTCTTGGCAGAATAAAATTTACTAAGTTCAGGGATGAACTTGGTATCTGTTGTAATGTATGTTTGGATCATAGGGGGGAATGTTAGATGATCCAAAAATAAATATTAAAATAGGTTATAAAGTTTGAATAAAATAATTATTAATTTAAGATATTAAATTAATAATTATTATTCTAGAATATTTAATAATTTTTTGAGATACTTAGAAATAGAATTTTGTTATTAAAAATAGGACTCTAGAAAAGAGTCGTTTCCTAGGCTTTAAGTTACGAATAAAGTTAGTAGAATAGTTAGAAGGTAATTTAGTGTAAGTGGAAACTTGTTATTTAATAAGTGATCCATAATTAGTGGAAGTTAGGGCATTAAGCTTATAAATAGCTCATTTCAAGAGTGTTTTTGTTGTTCGAGTGTAAACTCTTGCATAATTCCAATGTAATTTTTTTTCTGATTAATAAAATTACGTGCTTGAGGACACTTCAGCCATTAGGATCCTAATATTTTTCATTACCTGCTTGCTCTATAAATAGTTGGGATATGTTTAAAGAGAAATTACTAGCTAAGTTTGGAGATGACAGAACCATTTCATCGCTCATGAATGACTTATCAAATCTCAAGGCTAAAACAAGAGAGAAAATCAAAGAATTCAATTCTAGATTCAATAAATTACTCAATAAAATCCCCACTGCATCAGTTTCTGGTGTTTAAGTTCAAATTGAGTGGTATATCTCTTCTCTTCCCTCTAATATAGCCATTTTTATAGATAGAGTGAAGTTAGCTACATTAGCAGAAAACATGAACGAAGATTTTTTTATAGAGAAACGTATTATTGCTCTTGAAAGGAAAAGCTCTCAAGAAGACAAAAAATCCAAGAAACTTCCTTTAAAAGATGATTCAAAGAAAAATCTAGCAAAATATCCTTTTGATGTAGAAGGCCTCCAGAAATTACTGAAAACCATGACAAATGAAACAATAGACATCATGAAGAAAGTTGTTGAAAATTCAAATGCTAAGAAAAAATTCAGATATTTCAAGAGAAAACAGTCTTCTAGTTCTCAACCACCCAATAATATATCTAATGTTGAGTCTGATCGAGAAACAAAAGATGAAGAAATAGAGGAAGAAGAAACTGAGGAAGAGGAAGTAGTTGAATTAAATGATATGTGGGACTTTATTCTTCAAAATGAAGAGCAAAAAGAAGATTTTCCTATTACTATTAGAAGTAAAAGACCCGCTGAAGTAAGTCAGGCAAGTCAAAATCAAAAATCTTCAACATCAATGTCAAAAGATTAATCAGCTAATGAGAAATTTTCTTCTAAGGTTTCACAGTCTAGTCCACCTTCAACAAATTCTCCTACTACATCAAAAAAATTGGTAGTATATGACACCATGGAATATAATATTGTTGAAGATATGAAGAAAGTAAAGGCAAAAATCTCCCTTCATGAACTTACCAAATTGAAACAATAGCAGGAGATATTGCTTAGAGAATTGAATACAGTTCTAGCTTCACCATTACCTGTTGCTGTTATATTTCAAGCTGCAAATCATTCAGGAAACCTCCTACTTCTTCAAATAAGGTTGATCCTTCCGATGTAATTCTTATAGGTGATAGGTCCAATTCACACACACCTCCTTTTGTTCTAACATATGAAATTTACAACATGAATATTCACAATTGTTTGATTGACTCAGGAGATTCTTCTAATATAATTCCAATAACTATTTGTGCTAAGTTGAATATCACTCCTCAAAAATATGTTGTTCACATAGTACAACTTGACAAAACCAAAGTTGAAGTCCTAGGAGAAATAAACTCAGTCAGTATCCAACTTTCTTTGAATCCCAAAGTCAGTCAAATCATTGATATTTTAGTGGTTGATATTCCAGAATTATATGGATTAATTTTGAGTAGAGATTGGTCTGAAAAACTCCATGGATATTTTTCTGCAGGTTGGTCTCATATGTAGTTACCTTATAATGGAAAACCAAATCAAATTCGAGTTGATAGAGAAAAACACATGAAGCATACAATAACTGAATTTGAAGGAGACAATGAACCAATAGCATTTACCAACAATATGATTGGAAATTACTCAAGTGAGCCATTTTTAGGAAATTTCAATACTTAAAAATCTCCCTTCTTGGATAATGTTGTCATTTCTCAAATTGAAAATTTCTCACAAACAAATCTTTCCAAATGTACAAATTTTGTAAATAAACCAATAGTCAAAAATCTATTCAGGACTTTGTACTTTGAATCTAAGATGGTGTAGGAGCTGGTTGTATTCTAGTTAGCCCAGAAGGAGAAAAGATCATGTTATCTTTCATATTACAATTCGAGTGTACAAATAATACTGCAGAATATGAAGCATTGATACAATGATTGTATAAAGCAATTAGTCTTGATGTGAAATATTTGCAGGTATTTGGAGACTCAAAAATCATTATTAAACATGTAAGAAACAATATCCACTGCCTTTCTAGACATCTTAAACACTCTCAAACATTAGTTCAAGATCTCACAGATCATTTTTTAGCATTCAATATTTCCCCTGTTCCCATATTGAAATATGCTAGTGTTGATCTATTAGGTAATGTTGCATCAAAAATTATACCATCTGAAGATTTTAGTGCTGACAGATTCTCCATTGAATTGATTTTTAAACCATCCATTCTTGATAATGTCACCAATTGGTGAGTTTTTAATGATGATTATGATATTGTTTATTTTTTGACATCAAAAGGGTCATATGACGATCAAATCTTAGATTAAAATCAACATGACCTTCATTTCAAGAAAAAAAGTGAAGAAAATTCAATACCCAAATCTGTGGTTAAGCTGGAAGATCTTTATGATGTTAAATATAGATTCAAGCAGATAAATAATGCAAAAATTTCAAGTTCAAATTTGAATTTTGAATTAGTAAATCTCGGTACTGATGAAAAACCGTATAACATCAACTTAGGTCTTGGTTTACCTTCTCATGAAATATCATCCTTCATTCATTTTTTGAATAAATACAAAGGAATATTTGTCTGAGATTATAATTATCTCAAGACTTATGATACTTCTATCATACAACATACCATACCTATGATCTCAAATGAGAAACAAGTGCTGCAAAAACTCAAGAAAATCCACCCTAATCTTGAAAGCTAGATAAATTGTGAACTAAACAAACTTCCCAAGGACAAAATCATTTTCCCTGTTATACATTCTAAATGGGTTTCGAATCTAGTGTGTGTTAGAAAGAAGAATGGTGATATTCGCATATGCATAGATTTTAGAAATGTAAACAAAGATTGTCTAAAAGATAATTCCCATTGCCAACCATGGAACAAGTACTACAATCAGTAGTTGGTTTTGAACTTATGTCTTTTCTTGATGGATTTTCAAGATATAACCAAATCCTAGTACATCTAGATGATAGATTAAAGACTACATTTAGAATGAAATGGGGAACTTATGCTTATCAGAAAATTCCTTTTGGTTTGATTAATGCAGGTGCCACATTTCAAAGACCTATGGATATAGGATTTAAAGGACTCATTAGTAAGCCTGTTGTAATTTACTTGGATGATATCACTGTTTATTCCAAGAAAATAAGCATCCATTTGAATGACCTTAAACAGATCTTTGAAAGATGTATGAAGTATGGGATTTCATTAAATCCAAAGAAGTATTATTTTTCTTGGAATGAAGGGAAGCTTTTAGGATTTTTCGTATAAAAAAAGGGTATCTATATTGATCTAGAAAGGATTAGAGAAATTGAGAAAATCCCTTTTCCCCACAACAAGAAATCAATGTAGTCTTTCTTAGGTCAAATAAATTTATAAAAATGCTTGTTCCTGGTTTTTCTCAAACAGTTTTTACTTTACAATCCATGATTAAGAAAAAATCAATCTTTAAATGGGGTCATATTGAAAGGGAATCATTCAAATTGATCAAGCAAGCTATTATCAATGCTCCTTCTTTGGTTACTCTTGAATATTCAAAAAAATTTGTATTATATACATTTTCCTCAGAAACATCATATCCAGCTGTTTTGAAACAACTTAATGAAGAAAATATTGAAGCAGTTATTGCTTTCTTGAGTTAAAATTTACAAGGTGTTGAATTAAATTATTTTTCTGTTGCAAAACATGAATTTTCTATCTTCAAAGCAGTAAAACATTTTAGGCCATTTCTCTTGAAAACTCACACTCAAATCATAGTCTCATTTTCAGCAGTAAGACAATTATTGATGCAAAGGGAAGTGGGAGAAAAGAAATCCAACTAGGCAACTGCTTTACAAGAATATGATGTAGAAATTAGACCAGCTAAAATTGTTAGAGGTCAAGGTTTTTGTAGAATGTTGACTGGAGCATTTGATTCACCAATAGCAGAAGATCCAAGTAATGATATATAGATTTATGAGGTAAGCCCCAACAATATAGAATCTCAATACGTTGATCTCATATTTTACTTAAAAAATGGACATGCTCCTTTGCAACTCAATTACAAAAAGAAAATATCCTTGAGATTAAAAGAAAAACAATATCATATTATCAATGACGTCTTATTCAAGAAAAAATATGATTCTATTCTATTAACATGTCTAGAAAAATATGAGTCAGAAAATGTTTTGTAGGAACTACATGGTGGTTTAGTTGGTGGACACTTTGGAGGAGATACAACAACACACAAAATTCTGCATGTAGGCTATTATTGACCAAATTTTTTTAGAGATGCACATCAATATGTAATAAAATGTAAAACATGCCAAACTACTATTGGAAGACAAACGAAACTTACACTACCATTACAACGAGTCAACATTGAACAACCATTTGAACAATGGGGACTGGACATAATAGGTGAGATAGTTCCTCACTCTTCAAAGAAACATAGATATATTCTTACAACAATAGATTATTTTACAAAATGGGTGAAAGCAATTCCACTAAAGGTAACTAATTCTGAGAACATCATTGAATTCATTGATCAATTTATTATTACTAGATTTGGTTTACTAGCTACCTTAATGTTTGATAATGCATCTTATTTCTCAGGTAATGCAATGATAGAATTTTCTCTCAAAAGAGGTTTCAAACTTAAATATTTTGCTAACTAATATCCCCAGGGAAATGGGCTAGCATAATCAACCAACAAAATCTCATTAGAATCATAAAACAAACTATTGATCAAAGTTATAAGAATTGGCACAAATATTTGAAATTTTCTCTTTGGGCAGACCGGATTACACAGAAGGACTCAATAGGCACTTCTCCATTTAGTCTAGTTTACGGGAAAGAAGTTGTTATTCCCACAAATGTAGCTATCCCTTCTCTAGCCCTAGTCCAATTTATTGAAGAAACTCATTCTTCTTCCTTTCCATTTAGGCAAGCACAAATTATCCAATTATAATAAGAAAGAAATAAAGCCAAAGTCACACATGCTCACCATGAGCGGTTAGTTAAAAATTACTTTGATGCACATTCTGTTAGCCCAAAATCATTTCAACTAGGAGACATAGTATTGAAGTGGGACAAAGGGCATGACGAAAAGGGTGAACATACCAAATTCCAAAGAATGTAGCTTGGAACATTTCATATTACTGAGTTAATAGGCACATCGACATTTTTATTGCAAGATTTATCAGGTAGGAGAGAATCCTTACCTGTAAATGGGCATATTTTGATGAAATACTTTTCATAGAAGATGACCTCTTCTATCTCTTTTACATTATTGATTTTACTTTTAAAAGGAAAATAAAGTTTAAATAGTATAATTATTGACTTCACAGATAAAATTTCTTTGAATACTTTATTATTTCTACTTTTATAAATAATGACTGTTAAAGAAGTATTTATAATGTTTAAAAAATAAAAAGGTTTTAGATCTTTGAAAATTTTCTTGTTTTTTCACAAATTTATTAGTTATTTGAAAAACCTCCAACTTTATAAAAGAATTTTATTATTAGTCAAGAAAAGTATATTTAACCAGGTAAAAGACTCTTTGTAGAAAGACATTTTTAACTCTAAAATTGTCATCCAGAAAATCTTAAGGAGTCAATAAAATTTTCTCTTTTTAAGGCTTGATCTTATGAAATAAATTTTCAAAAAAGCTTAAAATATAAGAGGTCTCATCACGAGTCTGGTTTACATATTCATAGGGAAATAACTAACTGACATTATTTGGATACCAAAATAGGGTAATGGCTTGAGATTATTTTAATCAAAAGACAAGGGGTATCATCATGAGCCAACTTGTTCAGTTAAGTTACAACCAATGAATGACATTGTTATTATTTGGCCCCCAAACCAAGACAATTACTTTTAAGTAACAAAAATAAAAATAAAAGGAGAAAAGAAGAATAAATATAAGAATTAGGATTTATATTTAAAAACTAAATTCTTATTTGGATGGCATACTAAATCATTGACTGGCTAAAAGGTAACCCTGTCATAGGTTATTAATACCTAATTGCAATAGAGGCTCTACCTGTAACAAAAGAGGATATTTTAAAGTAATCTGCAAAGAGAATTTGCTACTTTATCTTTAAACCCAGTAAAGTTTGATTTAGACAAAAGAATTTTCATCTTTAAGAGGATATCAAGTGGATAATAATGAAGTGATTTTATTTTTAGGGCTCAAAGAATTATTACTTATTTTAAATTTCATGTTATTTTCATTTCTTCAACTATTTTTATTTTGAAAAAGACATAAATTTTAAAATTATTAGAGATAACAGATTCTCCCAGTGAATCACCAATTGTTGTGCTATAAAACAACCCCCCATTTATTTGAATATCTATTAAAGTTATGAATAATAAATGGGGACCCTTTATAAAAAATAGAGTTTAGAAAACATTATTTCTCTTAGCGTTAAGTTTTAAAACATTAGGAATAAAATCCATGGACCTTTTTCAATTTGATTTCATTATGCTTAGCGCAGACCGAAAAACTCACAAGATAACAAAGCTAGAACACACATAAAATCTGTGAATTTCAATAAGCGTTGTTGATCATTTCAACCCCCATTGAATCTTTGATGAGAAATCCCCTTTTGTTTGGCCTGAAAAATCCATTTTCCCCCCATCATTACCTTCTCCCAGTCTCAAAATTGCATAAAAAGGCTGAAAAACCCACATTAGAAAATATTTTTGAGGCCTAGCACCTTTCGGCCCTAGCCCTTGCATCTTTTCCTCCACGTGACCCGGGCGCTAGACCAAGCGCCAGCCGGGAAAGGTGCTTACCACAAATGTATATCTGAAGCGGTATTAACCGTCGATCTACATAGATCTGACGACATTTGCAACCCTATCGCGCGCACAGTTCCCACTCTGTTTGCCCGTCTGATCCTATCTCAACCGTCCGATCAACCTGCAAAATCAACAGCTTATAGTACTCCTGCCCTGGTAGTCCCCATTCCGTGCACTATACAAAACCGATGGTTTATATGGCACCACTTTTCTGAGGTGGGCGGTATTTTTCAAATCAGAGTGATTCCATACATCGCTTGCCACGTGTCTCCGCGTACGGCTCCAAAACCACCTTCCATCGCGCATTATCGTTCGTCCGAAGTCACGACGCGATATTCATCTCATCCGTCCGATTTGGAGGTCTTCATCCGATGGTCGTCGCACTCCGAAGCTGCACGAGTGTTAGTCCAAGTCAATAGCACCCTTGGCCCACCGTCTCATTGCCCTCCGATATGTTTTCCACCATCGATCCCCTCTTGAGATCAGACGATCCAAATCAAACTCACGCCACGCCATTTCCCAAATCCCTCCACATCACCATTCCACATGCCATTTGTTCCGTATTCGCTTGTCCTCCGTATATGTTCATTCAATGGGTCATTTTCCCAATGTTTCTAATTAAAGTTTCTGCCCGCGTCCACCATACTATATTACATGGATAAACTGCATTTCCTACCATCACTCTACATTTCCCAATCCGTCCACCATGCCGCATTACTACACAGTCATCCCCACTGCATCTCCATCTCCATGCATGATTTTTCTTAAAAATTTTGCGGGTTTTGCAGGGTTTCAGCAATGAAAGACTGTTGTGATTTACAGTCTTGATTTCAGTAGCAGAGCACATCAAAGGACGATTTTTCGGAGACTGTAATTATGGAGAAAGGCCTGGGAAGGTATGCCAACATGAATTCCATTAAAATAATAGATTTAAACTCTATCAAACCTCCCAGGGACATTCAAGGCGCCGACTTCACAGATGAAGATATTAATGGAGCATCAGAGAAATATCAATGAATGATTGAGGAATTCAACGTTCAACATTGAAGGTTTTCAGCCATAACTCAGGGTTTAGAAGGCAGAGGGTACAATGCACAAGAAAAAATACCCTCCAGGTTTCATTTTAGCACCATTTTCCCTTTAGGAAAGGACGGAATGTTTATGTGATTTCACTGCTTTGTCGTGTTCCTAGAGAGATTTCTACCCAGTGCATTTATTTCAGCTAGCAGGCCACAAAGTAAAAACAGCATTACAAAGTCATCGAGCAGTATGGGCGTGCACGTTTCCACCATTTTTTTTTAATGAGACAATTAAATTTTCATCACCTACTCCCTTTTTCGAGCTTGCTTGTTCTCCTATAAAGCTCCCAAAGAACAGATGATTTAGGGTTCCATATTTTATCAGAAAATTATGTAGTGAAAGGCTTTTTGTATACATTTTGTAAAATTATTGTATGAAGGCTCAGAGCCCATAGGGTCTTAGTGAGGAGGAGTTCCATCTGTTAAAGAGGATTCTAGCCTTTGGTATTTCACAGTCTGTAACTTTCTCTTATGTGTTATTTAAATAGATCATTTCATTTCATCCATCTTTCTTGTATCATGTTTTGGAATGCGAGTGGCTCACTGATTTTTGGTATGGATTTATCCTAGTTGATACCCATGCTTGGATTAGTCAAGCGCTTTAAATATGGCTCATGCATGATAATCTGTTCCATTATTCATCTCAACCATACTTCTTCTATATTAGTTTCTTTGGGAGGGTGTTTTTAAAACGCTATTACCCTGTATGGATTCTTAGATTGGTAAGCCCATGCATGGTGGTATTGTGTATTTGGATATCAGCTTAATGTTAACTAATATCTCCTCCATATTTCATTCACTACATACACCTTCTGATAACTTATTTCTGTGATATATTTCTGAATCAGCCCTCTTTGCAGTAAGTTGTCTCTGAATTGTTTGTTGCTTTTATATTTGAGTTTTTCATATTTCCTCTACAGTTCTCCTTTCTATGTGTCAGTTTTTGAAGGTCTTGGTCCCATTTAGGTTAGTATTCCTTGTTTACAAGAGATAGCATGAGAGCTTTTTATTGATAACTTCCTCTGTTATACCATATGCTCCTTGCTATATAATATGTCCTAGGCACTGGTCTATCATAACTCTAGGTTGTCTCTAGGAGCGAAAACATCTTTCTGGCGCCACTGCCGGGGATCAAAGTTGAGAAAATATAAATCCCTGGGCCTCGAAAAAACCTAATTCACTCTTCAAGTAGGTGAGTATGGAGAGTTGAGAGTTGTAGATCCCTCACCTTGGCGACTCCACATTTGTTTATTTGATAAATCTATTTGCAGTCTTGGCTCCTCGAAAGCCACACCTGAGGTCAGATACGTCTAAGCCAAAGACACCTTCAGTGTCTAACCCTGAAAATATCATACATAAATCAGTCCACTCTGAAATCCCTGAATTATCTATAGAATACTTTCCATCCTCTTCTTCTCAAGAAGCTCAAGTGCCAGTTCCCGACTCCACTGTGGGAGATACCAACTATTACTATTCAGATACCCCACCCCGAGGAGGTGTCAGAAATAAATATTGTTTTCACCCTACTCCTAAGGTTGAAGAGGTTAAAGAAGTCATTGAAGTATATGCTTTTAACATACCATTATTCCCCTCAAAACCTCAGCCTGATGTTCATTACATTCCTATTATTATTCATACCCCACTTCCACCTCCTCCTCCTCCTCTTACTCATCAAGCTATTGCACTACCTCCACTCGCTCCAATGGAAAATGTTCCAGGCTTCTTGCTAAATAAATATGCTCCTCTGGCATTACCCCAAGTGTTGAATGATTCGCCATAGGATTATTTGAAGATTTTACCCCGATTTAGTGGGGAAAACGAGATTGATGCTCAAAAACATCTTGAGGTCTTCTGTGCTTTTGCCGAGAATTTTAATGTGGAACATTTAGATGTGGTCTTAAGGATTTTTGTCCAATCTCTTGATGGTGAAGCTCAAAAATGGTTTAAGACATTGGCAGGTCGTTCTATTACCACTTGGGAAATAATGGAAGATACTTTTCTCAGAAAATGGGGAGAGAAGAAAGACCATGGAAATTGTCTTACTGAGTTCAATACACTCAAGAAAAGACATAATGAAGGGGTGTCAGAATTTATCAAGAGATTTAAAAAATTATATTTGAGTCTTCCTGCTGAGATGAAACCTCATCAAACTGCTGCTAGAGTTGTTTTTGTAGCAGCCTTTGATTCAGAATTTGGTTTCTCTCTCAGAGAAAGAAATCCTGCTACGCTGGATGATGCTCAGTCAGATGCACTAGAGTTGGAAGCAAACTTTGCCTCCACCGGTAAATCAAAAGGAAAACCTAAGCAAGATACCAGAAGAAGGGGAAAAGAGGAGGTATCCACCTCCTACCAAGATAGAGACTCAGCCAATGACAGAATCGAAGAAATGAGCAAAATGATTAAGAACCTTTATGGTAAACTAGTCAAGCTTGAATTGGAGACCAAGAATTCAGCCCCCAAGAATTTCCACAATGCTCAAAACAGAGGTTACAATCCTCAGTATAGGAAACCAACCCTGCAAATATTGGCAAGGGAAGCAAAGGAGCAATAGGATCAGGTACCACACCCATTGTACCTGGAAGGTCCAGTAGATGATCCTACTGAAGACACTGCCTATGGACTGAAGGATGCAAATCTTGCCTTTTCAAATGGTGATGGAGAAGAATTCCCTTTGCAAGGAAATGATGGAGCTGAGTGCTCATTACAAGAAGAAGAAAAGGACAGAGACATAGAGGATGCAGAAATTGATCATTATTGTAAACAATTTGTTGATTTCATGCAAGCACAATTCAATAGAAGATATGATCTCAAATCTTCTAGGAAGAGGACTCGTACTCAAGATCAAGAAGAAGAGCCTCCCCAGAAAGACGCACCCACTCAGAAGGAATCAACAGTGTAGAAATTCATGGACAATGGTAAGAGCCCTCTAAACAAACCTTTGCAGTCTAATGATCAAACTCCTTCCTCTTCAAAGATAGTCGTTCCCCCCAATACCAAATCTGAGTCAAAATAAGTTAAACCCTCAGCTGAAAATAAAGAGTCAAAAGAGGTTGTAATAGAAAAGTCCTCCCCTATTTTCAGTCTGCAAAAGGAACTTGAAAAATTCAAAATCCCAGTTCCCTTGACTGAACTATTAAAGAAACCTGCATATCAATCCGAAGTCTCCTCTTTCATGCTCCCTCCAGAAGCTATACTCACTCCAGATAGTATCAACCATCAAGAAGAAAGACCCATGGTTGTCTTTGGTCCACATGTTGAGGAATTAGATGCTTCTACTCCTCCCTTTTATGTGTCTCTAGTGATTCATGACCTACTATTACATAATTGTATGCTAGATTCTAGAGCTTCCCATAATCTATTGCCTTTGTCAGTCATGGAACAACTAGGATTACAAATTACCCATCCATACAAAGACCTCTATTCATTTGATTCCAAAAGAGTTAAATGCTTGGGGATGATCAATGATTTGGTGGTCAATTTGGCCCAAATCCTAGCAAAAAGTGTGGTAATGGACATCGTGGTGGCTGACATCCCAGCTCGCTTTGGCATGTTACTGTCGAGGTCCTGGGGGGAAAAAATTGGTGGGTCAATTAAGTTGGAATTAACATATGCCACTATCCCAGTTTTTGGTGGCCAATAGAGGAGGTTGTACAGGGAGACTAGATTTGTCAAGATGGTGACTAAAGTTGATAACTCTGTTAATTCACTAGTCTACAGTAAAGAAGGAGATTTCTCATTCTTGATGCTAGAAGAAGATCAAGATTATGCCCATGAACCATCCTTCTATCAGATAAAGACTGAGCAGCCCTCAGAGAGCCATGAAGCAGGAATCTGGACGCTCCATTTTGATGGAGCAAATTCAAAAGAAGGTAATGGAGCTGGAATATTATTGATTTCTCCTACAGGAAAATGGGTTCCATTGTCATTCAAGCTTGAATATGAAGCTACTAATAATGTGGCTGAATATGAAGCACATCTGTTAGGATTGCAGACAGCCAGGAACATGAACATACAAAGTTTAAAAGTTCTGGGAGATTCAGAACTGGTGGTTAGACAAGTCAGGAATCAGTGTCAAACCAAACATCCACGACTGAGGGCTTACAGGAATGAAGTTTAGGACATGGTGGAAAATTTCTTCTTGGCATTCAATATCCAGTTCATGCCCCGAGAACATAATAGGATGGTTGATTCCCTTGCTGTGGCTGCTAGTACATTTCGACCACCTTAGAACCCTCTTTTAAGATATGAAGTTGAGGTGCGTTATCAGCCGTCAATCCTAGATAACATCAAACAATGGTAGGTATTTGAAGATGAAGAACGGATGAAGAGATTCCTGGAAACAGTGGGGAAATTATCCAATATGGAGATTGATGCTAAAGAAGGAGGTAAGTCTAAAGATACTTCAGAAAGAAATTGGGAGGAGAAAGTGGCAGGTAATAAGGTGTTGCAGTTAAAGGGAAACATTATACCTAGAGGGTTGGTGCCTTTAGAAAGATTATTTGATAAAAATGATGTCCCACTGCAGCCAGGAAAAGGGGTAGAAGAAAATCAAGTAGAAGACCTGAATCTTGGTACTGAGGCTAACCCCAAAATTGTCAAATTGTCCAAGAAAGTCCCAGAAGAATATAAAAGGCTATATCAGAAATTGTTTCAATCTTACAAATATGTGTTTGCATGGTCCTATCAGGATTTGAAAACTTTTGATATCGGTATAATGCAACACAAAATCCCACTGAAGGGAGATGCAAAGCCTCATAAGCAAAAGCTCAGACAAATAAATCCCTTGCTGCTTCCCTCTATTGAGAAGGAAATCAAGAAGCTGCTAAAGGCCAAAATAATTGTGCCATTGAGGTACTCTGAATGGGTGGCAAACCTAGTCCCTGTCCAGAAGAAGAATGGGGAAATAAGGCTGTGTGTGGATTTCAGAAATTTAAACAGAGAATCCTTAAAAGATAATTATCCACTGCCTA
Source organism: Pinus albicaulis (assembly GCA_034641835.2). Lineage (NCBI taxonomy): Eukaryota > Viridiplantae > Streptophyta > Pinopsida > Pinales > Pinaceae > Pinus > Pinus albicaulis. The sequence continues at coordinate 554,614,064 of CM076577.1, read as the reverse complement.
AGATGGATCACATCCTGCAGAAGGTGCTTGGAGCTTCTAGGATGTCAATGATGGATGGATTCACTGATTATAACCAGGTGGTTGTACTTCCAGAAGATCAAAAGAAGACTACTTTCACCACACCTTGGGGTACATTTATGTATGCCATGATGCCTTTTGGATTGATTAATGCAGGGGCCACTTTTCAGAGGGCCATGGACATTGCTTTTGTTGGGGAGCAAGATAAATTTTTGGTAGTCTACCTTGATGATATCACTGTATTTTCAAAGAATGATACTGAGCATACTGAGCATCTGCGTAGAACCTTTGAGAAATGCAGAAGGTATGGTCTTTCTCTCAATCCTCAAAAGTCTTTATTTGCATTAGAAGAGGGAAAAATTTTGGGACACATTGTGACTAGAGAGGGGGTGAAGATAGATCCTAAGAGGGTAGAGATTAAAAATGGTATTGCTCTTCCCAGAAATAAGAAGGAGATACAAGTATTCCTAGGGCGCATTAATTTCCTGAGAAGGTTTATTCCTAACTATGCTGAAATAGTCAGACACATAACTGACATGCTGAAGAATAATAATGAAGTTAAATGGTCCTAGGAATCACGAGAGGCATTTACCAAGATAAAAAATGATTTTGCAGAAGCCCCTATGCTAGCGGGACCAGATTATGCTAAACCTTTCATGATCTTTTCTTTTGCATCACCTCATACAATAGCAGGAGTTTTATTGCAGGAAAATGAGGAGGGGTATGAGCAGCCCATAGTTTTCTTCAGTCAGGTGCTTCGTGATGTAGAATTAAAGTACAACGTATTAGAAAAGCAAGCATACGCCCTAGTGAAATCCCTCAAAGCATTCCGCGTATATATCTTACAGTCCCATATCACTGCATTTGTGCCTACAGCTGCTGTAAAATATATTCTTATTCAGGGGGATAGTGAAGGAAAAAGGGGGAAGTGGATTGCCAAGATATAGGAGTATGACTTAGACATCCGCCCTACTAAGCTGATCAAAGGACAGGGGCTTGCCAAAATATTATCTGAGTCAAACTATCAAGCTCTGGGCATAAATTTGTCCATAATAGCAAGTGAGGTATCTGAGGAGAAAGAAGAGCGATAGGGAATTGGAGTAGCTACTCCAGAAACACATATAAAGTACCTCACCAGTCAGTGGTACAAAGAGATAGTAGAATATCTCCTCACACTCAGCTTCCCTCCAAGATGTGATAAAGCTAATTACAAAACACTAAGATTGAAGTCACAGAGGTATATAGTTTCCAATGGCCGGCTATACTGGCGAGATCCCTCAGGCATCCTACTCCTGTGTCTCACAGAGGATGAGGTAGAGAGTATTATAGCTAAATTTCACGAAGGAATCTGTGGGGGTCACTACAGCTGGAGGGCCACTGCTCACAAGATCCTGAAGGCTGGTTTTTACTGGCCCAAAATTTTTGGAGATGTTTTTGCCTAGGTAAGAGCTTGTGAAAAGTGTCAAAAATTTGTTGAAAGACAAAAGTTGGCACCTCTACCCATGATTCTCGTGCATGTGGATGAACCATTTCGACAATGGGGAATCGATTTTATAGGTGAGATACATCCTCCATCAAGTGGTCAGCATAAGTGGATCCTAACTACCACTGATTATTTCACAAAAAGGGTGGAAGCCATACCTATGAGGAATGCCACAGATACTGTGATAATAAAGTTCATGGAAGAAAACATCATATCCAGGTTTGGCTGCCCTACCAGAATAGTGACTGATAATGCACAGGCCTTCAAATATACAAAGTTTGTAAGCTTCTGTCAACAGTATAACATCACACTAAGTGACTCTACAGCCTATTATCCACAGGGAAATGGCTTGGTAGAGTCTTCCAATAAAACCCCGGTGAGAGCATTAAAGAAGGCTATAAATGAAAACCAGAAAAATTGGGATTCCCAATTGAAATTTGCTCTATGGGACAATAGAATTACCAGCAAGAGAGAAACTGGGAAATCCCCATATGAATTGGTATATGGGAGGGTAGCAGTATTTCCTATTCAATTAGCCCTACTAGTAGCCTGATTCATGCAGGAAAGTCAAGAAGAGCCTGATGATATGATCAGGAGAATAAACCAGCTGGTGGAATTGGAAGAAACACGCAATTAGGTGAATCAAAGGCTAATAGAGTATCAGGAGAAGATGAAATACCTTTTCAATCAGCATGCTAAAGGAAAGAATCTGCAGATTGGTGATCTGGTGCTCAGATGGGACATCCGAAGGGCTGAAAAAGGAAAACATCGTAAATTCGACACTTTGGTTTGGTCCTTTCAAGATTGTGGAACAGGGAGGTAACAATACTTTCAAGTTGGAAAATTTGCAGGGTGACTTGCCTGATGCCCCTGTAAATGGTCAGTTCCTTAAACCTACTTCCAGTTCTAATTTAGGCAAAGATAGCCTGATGTATTATACTGTATATTAGTTTGTTTTCACACTTGTTTGAAATAATGTGGGCATCGTGATGAATTATGGAAAGGAAAGGTAGAAGTGCTGAAGAGCAGAGTTTGCACAGAAGATTATCAGAGGGTTTGCAAAGTTCTTGACATGCTCAGGGATGAACGTGCCGTCCCCAGGTGGAGCCAATGTTAATCATTTCAGCCCCCATTGAATCTTTGATGAGAAATCCCCTTTTTTTTGGCCTGGTAAATCCATTTCCCCCCCATCATTACCTTCTCCCAGTCTCAAAATTGCATAAAAAGGCCAAAAAACCCACATTCGAAAATATTTTTGAGGCCTAGCACCTTTCAACCCTAGCCCCTACACCTTTTCCTCCACGTGACCCGGGCGCTAGACCAAGTGCCAGCCGGGAAAGGCGCTTACCAAAAATTTATATCAGAAGTGGTATTAACCGTCGATCTACGCAGATCTGATGACCTTTGCAACCCTATCGCACACACGGTTCCCACTCTGTTTGCCCGTCTGATCCTATCTCAACCGTCCGATCAACCTGCAAAATCAATAGCTTACAGTACTCCCACCCTGGTGGTCCCCACTCCGTGCACTATACAAAACCGATGGTTTATATTGCACCGCTTTTCTGAGGTGGGCAATATTTCTCAAATCAGAGCGATTCCATACATCGCTTGCCGCGTGTCTCCGCGTACGGCTCCAAAACTGCCTTCCATCACACGTTATCATTCGTCTGAATTCACAGTGCGATATTCATCTCAGCCATCTAATCTGGAGGTCTTCATCCGACGGCCGTCGCACTCCGAAGCTGCATGAGTGTTAGTCCAAGTCAATAGCGCCCCTGGCCCACCATCTCATTGCCCTCCGATACGTTTTCCAGCGTCGATCCCCTCCTGAGATCGGACGATCTAGATCAAACTCATGCCACGCCATTGCCCAACTCCCTCCACGTTACCATTCCACATGCCATTTTTTCCATATTCTCTTGTCCTCCGTATATATTCATTCAATGGGTCATTTTCCTAATGTTTCAAATTAAAGTTTCCGCCTGCGTCCACCAGACTATATTACATGGATACACTGCATTTCCTACCATCGCTCTGCATTTCTCAATCCATACACCATGCCGCATTGCTACACAGTCATCTCCACTACATCTCCATCTCCACGCATGATTTTTCTTAACAAGTTTGCGGGTTTTGCAGGGTTTCAGTGACGAAATACTGTTGTGATTTACAATCTTGATTTCAGTAGCGGAGCACATCCAAGGATGATTTTTCGGAGACTGTAATTATGGAGAAAGGCCTAGGAAGTAATTCCGACATGAATTCCATTAAAAGAACATATTTAAACTCTGTCAAACCTCCCAGGGACATTCAAGGCACCGACTTCATAGATGAAGATATTAATGGAGCATCAGAGAAATATCAGTGAATGATTGAGGAATTCAACGTTCAGCATTGAAGGTTTTCAGCCGTAACTCAGGGTTTAGAAGGCAGAGGGTACAATGCACAAGAAAAAATACCCTCCAGGTTTCATTTCAACACCATTTTCCCTTTAGGAAAGGACAGAATGTTTATGTGATTTCACTTCTTTGCCGTGTTCCTGGAGAGATTTATACCCAGTGCATTTATTTTAGCTAGCAGGCCACAAAGTACAAATAACATTACAAATTCATCGAGAAGTATGTGCGTGCACGTTTCCACCATTTTTTTTTAATGAGACAATTAAATGTTCATCACCTACTCCCTTTTTCGAGCTTGCTTGTTCTCCTATAAAGCTCCCAAAGAACAGATGATTTAGGGTTCCAGATTTTATCAGAAAATTATGCAGTGAAAGGCTTTTTGTATACATTTTGTAAAATTCTTGTATGAATGCTCAGAGTCCATAGGGTCTCAGTGAGGAGGAGTTCCATCTGTTAAAGAGGATTCTGGCCTTTGGTATTTCACAGTCTGTAACTTTCTCTTATGTGTTATTTAAATAGATCATTTCGTTTCATCCATCTTTCTTGTATCATGTTTTGGAATGCGAGTGGCTCATTGATTTTTGGTATGGATTTATCCTAGTTGATACCCATGCTTGGATTATTAAAGCACTTTAATTATGGCTCATGCATGATAATCTGTTCCATTATTCATCTAAACCATACTTCTGCTATATTAGTTTCTTTGGGAGGGTGTTTTTAAAACGTTATTACCCTGTATGGATTCTTAGATTGGTAAGCCCATGCATGGTGGTATTGTGTATCTGGATATCAGTTCAATGTTAACTAATATCTCCTCCATATTTCATTCACTACATACACCTTCTGATAACTTATTTCTGTGATATATTTCTGAATCGGCCCTCTTTGTAGTAAGTTGTCTCTGAATTGTCTGTTGCTTTTATATTTGAGCTTTGCATATTGCCACTGCAGTTCTCCTTTCTATGTGTCAGTTTCTGAAGGTCTTGGTCCCATTTATGTTAGTATTCCTTGTTTACAAGAGATAGCATGAGAGATTTTTATTGATAACTTCCTCTGTTATACCATATTCTTCTTGCTATATAAGATGTCCTAGGCACTGGTCTATCACAACTCTAGGTTGTCTCTAGGAGCGAAAACAAGCACTAAGACCTTTTTGAGTTATATGTAATTCCCTATTAAAAAGCTTATAAACCCTTCTAACTATAAATTACATCGCTCCTCCTTAAAATACAAGCAAATAGAGATTTCATACGAAAATAAATTGCGATGAGTGCGGACCCAATAGAACAATAAATGAACATTGAAACATATCTACAAAATTTTATTAAATGCAATGATTTGAGTTTTATCCCATATTGCACCCCGCAACATCATCCCGAATAAAATTTACGTCCACCTTGATAAAGTGCGATATGTGATTTGTGTAGATCACATCTCACATGCACTCACATTCGAAATACATAATATGGATGCTTGTAAAATATGTGATTTGTGATACAAAATTTATTACTAAAGTGCTTGAAGTGATACTTAATTAATTGGTCTGCTAATAAGATATAATGATTTAAATCATTTGATTGGACAATAAGTGTAAAATATGTAAAATATTTGATAATCGTTTAAAGGATTATTAACAGAAATCAATGGTTACGGGGCTCAAAAAGATCAATATATTCTTTCTAAAGCATGTTTCAAATAAAAGCACTAGATTTTTTATTTATGGTGATTAAAGTTTGTTTCTCTATTTCTCTTTGCTCATCATATCAATTTTGAATTTCCTGGTTTAATTGTATTCAAGAAACTGCTCGAGAAGGAGATATCAACAAAAATGGCAAATAAAGGCAAATCAATTGCCCAATCACCCACCTTTGAATTTACAAACATGCCTCCGCTCTTTTCAGACACTACATGCTATAAGGACAGTGGAAATTCTTGATGGGAAGCCATGTATAATCTATTTGAAGGAGAAAATCCAAGGGAACTAAAGAAAGTAGCAATGTAGGATGTGACTAATTCATCAAAACCTTCCTACTTTGAAGTTTCATGTTCATTTTTACATAGGATAGCTGCAAGGCCAACGATATTACCATACATTGATATGGTAAAATGGGTCATTGACAATCTCAATATCACAAACATGACGTTCAAGAATTCCAAACAAGAAAACATGGGTTCATTCACCCCTGAGGATATGCGTACAATGTAGCATTTTCCAATGCCACAGAAAGCTTATGATAAAATTTCCTAGAAAAGTTTGCAAAGGATAATCAAGATCCAATGAAGGTGGTGAAATAATGGAAGGAAAATCAAGGCAAGTTAAAGTGGGACAAACTTGGTATGTACCCAATAGCAAAATTGTCATCACCCCATTGTTTTGTAGCAACAATGTTGTGTATATTGATTTCTAGACCTGACACCACTAAATTTTTCATTGAATGGGTTCCCTTAATTGATGCAGTTGTCAATTCTACTATCATGAATTGGGAAAGCATTTTATCCAATAATTTGGCCAAAACCATTATGATTATAGAAAAAATAGGGCCTTTTCAACTAGGACAATCCCTAATTTTTACATGAGCGCATATATCATGGATGCTATATGTTTCTGCTCAAAATTTCCTGTTATGGGTTGGAAATGGACTAGCCAAGACCCTAACCCTCTTCATATTTATCATGAACACCTGTGGGAGTCTGAATTTCATTCCCATTTCTATAAGATTTTTTATGGAGTCATGTTTCCCATTCATCAAACCATTTTTAATGAGAAATCTCCTAAAATTTCTAAAGAGGCCAATGCATATAAAGTTTCCTGTGGACATATGGTTCAGAGAAGAGAATTTTACTTATGTCAGAGTTTTTGGGAGTCTTTCTCCCCTTGATGTTTTTCCCTACTATGTTCCAGATAAACCCTTTCCTAGATAATTTTCATATCAAACACTTGTAAATGGTATAACCAAGTAGCTCATGGATTCTAAGAAAGCCAATTGGCCTACATTTCCATTACAATGTGGTACCTTCACCATTTTTGATGTAGGTCATACAACGAAGGAATTACAAACATTACTTCCTTGAATCTGGCTTTAATGCTAGGGAGACAATATGATCCTAATAATGTGGTCCAAAATTTTACCACTGCTCTTAAAGTTAGACCTTTTATGCATGAAAAGGATGTTTTTTACGATTTATTTGAAGGAATAAAGAAATTTATAGATGTATTAAAAATTGCATCTAATAATCTCAGTGTAGCAGATATTAAAGCTTTTCATGAATTATAGAAACAAGAGGTTGGAAATAGTCCCATTGGGCTTGTTACTAATAGAATATGTCAGAGATCCAACCCCTACTATCAATTTAGATGATGAAGAAAAAGATATGTCAGAGGATGAGTCACAGGAAAAATCAATTCAAGATTCAGAGCATTCACAACACAAGTCTCAAAGTTCAGATCATTCTGATAATGAATCTAAAAGTAAAAATGAGAGCCCGGATAAGATAATTGAATATGTAATCAAAGGAATTGATAGAAATACTGTGGAAGGAACCAGTGAAGTTGAACTATTAAAAGCATCTTCAAAATAGCTTCAGCAAGTTCAAAATACACCTGAGAAAACAGTAAAATCTAAAGTAGAGGATTTGGTCAAAGAATGGATAAATTTTACTCAAGTACTGCACACACCACTTAATTATAATCCAGAAGGATCAACAGGTTTTCAAAATCCTAAGAAAACTTAGAAACTAGCAGAAACAATAGTGTCTCTTCAGCAAATCCCAGAGGTTTAAGAATAAGAGATCATCTTGGCCTACCCAACATCAGAAATCATTTTAAATATTGAGGAAATAACTCCACTGGATGTTTTCTATAGTCCAAGTCACAAAGCTGTAGAAAAGAGGAGGAAAAGAAGAAGAGTTGATGAAACAGTGACAACTCTCAATAAGGAATTAGTAGATGTTTTACACCTCATTTTTTCACCACGACATTTGACTGTCCATATGGGTCTATTACCATCAATATCATGTTCCCTTAGAGGTCAAAAAAATTGATGTTTCTCAATAAATTCTTGGAAATTTGAGAAAATCTCTATAAAACCCTTAAAAGTATGTCTGTGTGATTTTACTAGCCTTTCCCTGCACATGCGCTGATGATCCTTCCATTAGCTGCAGTGAATACTGCACTATTTTCCACTAAAACCTGCGCACCCCCATGAAAATCAAGTAAAAATAAAAATTAAATTCTAGAAGCCTAGTTGGTCGAATATTCTCCCAATTGGAAGCCGCTTGAGTCGAGCCAGTTCGAGATTTACCCCTCCACTCATGGAGCTTATCCCTTGGTCCAAGGAACTAAAATCCCTTCAAGGGAGGAATCCATCCCTCTCTTTATGGAACTAAAACTACCTCAATCTCCTTATAATTTGAGTTCAAGTTTCAGGTTCAGGGATTAGGAGAAGGTAGATTATGAATAATAGAAACTGATCTACATAGTTTCTAAGTTGAAGAGAGTTCATATAGTGCATACTTTATATACTAGTGAGTTGTTTTTGACACACTAAATATCACACCTTTGTGCCCATAACTTCATGCTGGTTATTCTAGAGAGGAAGGCTTACCATACTGAAGGAGAACGATTGCTCGAACCCCGGGAGAAATCTGTACAACATCAAGGCATCTGGTTGTAATATTCTTCTTTCTAACTTATGATAATACATATGGATCTATTTTTCTCATTTTTTTGTTTCTATATTCATGGGAATAATGTCAATACTTAGACTCCATGATTGTTGGAAATACTGAGAGGGGGGGTGAATCAGTATTCATTTCAATTAGTATTAGTGTTTGTACAATGATAGTAGTAAACAAAAGGAACACAAATGTGCACAATTTTTAAGGTGGAAACCCCCTCCGAGACAAAAAATACCTGAATGATTTTCTATTGATTATTTAATATTCAAATCAAATTGAAAAGAAAGCTCCAACTTCCTAGAATCTAGAAAATCATTCTTCTCCAACTCCCACTGGATGGACGCTCCAACAGCCGAGATTCTTTAGTAGTCAACTGAACGGATGCCCCAACACCCAATGAGCTAAAACTCACCCTAGAACCACCCTACCACTCTGAAGTTTTAACATCTTGAACCTGTTGGTGACTTCATGCACTATCCTACCACCAGCCTACCACCCTATCGAAGAATAAAAGAAGAATGGACTCCCGTACCACGGAAAATGGTCCACTTTATAATGATATAAAATGATGTAGAAGAAGAAATCACACTAGACCATAACCCCAAATATGAAATAACCATCTAATGATGATCCTAGACCTCCAAAAATTGCCTCTTCAATTCATGGCAGATAGACACTTGTACAAGTTTTACAATGACTCAGTACAATGATACCTTTATAATGACTATATGCAGTGCTACGCACTCGAAGACTTCAAGTGGTGAATGTCTTGCTATTTTTCTACGCCTTGATTACTGCTCTTGTCATGCTACCCTTTCTCACTCTTCAGAACATTAGATCATGCATTGAGTCTTACCTTCATGAATATATAATACCTCCAAAAATTCTTCAAGGAAATACCCATGACATGGTAATAGCAAAACTTACCTCATCCTGTAGAGCATTGTCAGTGCTAACAAAAAAAATAAAAAAAGTACAAAGAACCTAATGCAATTAAGAGATGAACGTGCATATACAGAATACACTTACCTTGATCTTAACTCTGCTGCATCAATTTTTTGCACCTTGCTTTGCTTTGCTGCCCTAGAAATTCTGTTCCTTTGTAGCCCTTTACAACACATGACATAGCTTTTTCTTTCCTTCTAGGAGCTTGATATTGAATCTGATGTATCTCTATTATTTCAAATCCCCAATATGTGATTTTTGGTCCTGTAGTATCCCTATGAGTCTTCTTTCCAATTCCACAGGTGTGACCCAATTTGGATTCTTCAAGACCTAATTATGTCGAATCTTTCACAATGACCTAATTATGGACTAGTTCAGTGGAGTGGAATTGTACGGCATGCCACATGTCATTGTTTCCTCCTTAAGCTCTAAAATTTATACAAAAAAACTAAATTACGTGCACTAACTACCACTTTTTACATAATTCCAAACCAATGCTCCGAGAGAGAGTTTTGACGATTTTCCCGAGGTCACCTCTTTGAGATGAAGTTAAGGAGCCTGCAAAAACCCTACCTTCCACATATCATATCTTTGAAAATATTACGAACCATGATCTAAAATTTTTACATGAGATTCCTCAAGATTGTGGCTTTGCGTGATAAATATTTCAGCTTCTAAAACTTCGTATAAAAACGATTATAGTGAAAATTCCATGATGACCTATTTCAAGTAGCAAAATCCCTACATGAGGAGGATATGAGGATCACGATTTATATAAATTCTTAGGTTGATAGGGCCTTCAAAAAGTGAATGTGGGAGGGATTTTAGGAGCCTAAAAATTATTAATTATTGATTGTTCAGTGACCACAACTGTAATATTCCAAAATTTGCATGCAGAATATTGGAATATTAATTTTTGCTAATTTCACTTAGGAGGTGAATAAAATGGGTAAGAGGCCCATGAGTAGGAATAAATATCCCTCATAGTGTGAAAGGGATCATTGGAGAAGCTTATTTTTCACCCTCTAGTGTGAAAAGGGGGCAAGTTGCATGAGGACAAGGTCAAGTTTGACCAAGTCAACAACGTTGCCTAAGAGGTGTAGCTTGCATGAGAAGACAACGCAGTTTGAGAGGGAGGAATATTCTTTGTGGAAGAAACCCTAATGTGTGGGGTCCATGGAAAAGAGGCATTCACTTGTATAAAATGAGGAAGGGGCAGCCATAGTGAGATATCTTTGAGAATATTGATTCTAGTCTGAAGACTATTTGCATTCTCGAGCTGTTCAGCTGAGTTGCAGTGCTGCTTAGCACGAGGGATTCCTGTTTAGGATTTACTCTCCTTCTTGAGAGGCCTCTTGAAGGATTTCGCTTCATTTTATCCACATCTTGGCTCAAGGCCAAAGCCACATATTTAGTCACTACGTTATTTCTGCTAAAGTATAACGTAGTGTTGCTAGGTGTTGCAGTGGAGGGGTTCCACAACACCATTCCTTGTCTCATATTTTAGAGGAGGGAGTCTCTATTCCTTGGTAAGGTTAGTAAGGAAGGTTTTAGTGCTGATTTGAATATCTTGGCATCAATTCCAAGCATATCCCATCATATACAGTGTATTCCATTCTCCATACTGCATTATTTCAGTGCACACCTGTAGTGAGGGGTTGCACCAGCTTCTTGGAGGGAAAGATCTTCAGTGTCGGGAACAGCCTTGCATTGAGAGATCCATTGGAGGGGGTTTCTTTTAGATTTAGAATAATATTCAGCCATATCCATGTATTTCTAGTATTTATTTGCAGCTGCTGCCCATCAACTTCGGCATTTCTGCAGATTTTCCATTTTCATGTATATTGTAGCCAATCCTTCCAAGGATTGTGTATTATTGCTGTATTAGTGTTTTCAGGGGTTTAGAGCTTTCTCCCCATAATTTCTTTGAGTTGATATTTTCATATCATCCTATTCCCATTTTGTATGTTGCAATATCTCCTATAAACTGCGTTAGTTTAGCCATATGACAATTTTCATTGCAGTATTGCTTTATTGTCTTGTACATGTTTCATTGAGGCTTCCATTGCCTAGCTAGAGTGATTTATTTCTCCACATATTGTATCCATTTGCTGATATATCATATATTTGTTGGATATATACATCTTTATGTGTTCAAAACTATAGAATAACATTGTCTTTCCATTTCTTACTTAAGAATTGTTGCAGTCCCTCATCAGACACTTTTTTAGGAAATCTAAGTGTGGGAGATCTGTTTAACCCACTTAAGAAGGATTTCTTTGGAACCTCCTCTTGGATTTATCACTTAGACACATTTTTCTAATGGATCCAGGTCTTGGTTTCAATTCTTGTAGCATCCATTACTGGAAAATGCGTTTTCCAGTCATGCCTTGCTAGTTGTTCCAAGTTTGGGATATTACAGTGGTATCGAAGTTGCTTTCTTGGCTCAGCCTGTGAGTCTAAGCCCAATAATATTATAATATTGAAGAGGATGAGTTTTATCTCATCATATTTCAGATCCATGAAGAACCTCCCCAAGGAGGATAAGCAGAAAGAAGAGGAAGAACCCTGCACTTCCTATTATCATCAAGGAGACAAAGAAATAAACAGGAGAAAGACTCCATCTTTTGGAGAAGAGAAAGGGGATAAGCTCACAAAGCTTCTTCCTAAATATGTACATATGATTCATGAATAATTCAAGGAGATCAGGAGGAATATGTATGGGGAATATCCTAGAGGGTTTGATGTAAAAGAAAACTCTAGATTTGAGGAGTGTGAGCATGTAGCTGCACATCTTAATACTCAGCGCAGTCACATGCCTAGGATTGCTGGAAGAGAGATGGAAAGAGAAGAAGAGGTTGTTTGGAGGTAAACCCTTAGTGATTTCTTAAGGGAGTATGAGTCTCAAACTCAGAAATATCAGGATCATCTCAGTTTCTCAGATTTTTGGAAGCACAAGGTGAAAGGAAGAGATCAACCAGATAGATTTCTTCTATCTACCTTTGAGGGTTCCCCTACATGTTCAGCCAAAGCTTGGGTGGAGGAGTTAGAGACCTTCTTGCAGCAGCACCAAATGTCGGAGGATGAAGCCATCAATGTTGCAATGCTGCATTTGAGAGGTAAGGCTTATGCCTGGTGGATATTTGAATCATTTTCTTTGAGAAATGTAAACATTGCATCTTATGCTAGTTTCACTAAGGCATTAGTGGAAATATTTGATAGAAGGATTCATGAAACACACATGGTGGAGTTAAAAAATAAAATAAAAATAAAACCCTTGCATGAGAATGCAGTACCATTGCAGAAAACCATGGGGAAGGCTGAAAACTTGCACCATACTTTGCCGGAGGAGAAAATTTCTTCTCACACCTTTGAGAAAGGGAGCATGGAGATCTCTTTTTCAAAAAGGTATCCAATTATTGGAGGGTTGCCCATGCATGTTGCAGAGATTGAGGGAAACAATGTTGTTCCATCTAGAGACTATCTAATGCCTCATGCATAGGAAGGAGGATCTCTTGCTCCAAATATAGGGATGCTTTCATCTTTTCAAGGAAGTCCCTAGGATCTCATGTCTGGAGATCAAGGCACAACACATGTTTTACATGTGCCATTGTTGAGGGGGTGCGGAACCATGGAAACACAAGGAGGAGGTAGGGAGAAGACCCAACATCATGAGATGAGGAGTATAAATCCCTATTCATTTATGGAGGTTGATGCACATAAGAAGGTGATTGGATTGCACAGTGGAAGCATGGACAGATTTGTTCATTCATATATTCAGTCATCTCTTGATGATGATGTCTCATTGCATGGAGAAATTTTGTCGAGGAGACCACTGGATCAGTAGAGAAGGATGGATGCTTCACCAGTTGAGGCACCACTCAATGATTTCAGAGGATTGGGAACCTTGGGAGAGCTTGATACAATGTTGGGAGTCTGGGGTAGACTCAAGGAGAGAGAGATCATTCTCTCAACATCATCAGTACCCACTTCCATTTCAGATTTTGTGCTGTGGCATACGCAACATGGGAAGGATAGAAACCTTCCAACTTGCATCTTTGGCATAGGAGATGTCAAAGAGGAGTATGAACATATGACAAATGCTCTTCATTAGAGATCATCAGCACTGTCACTATGTAGAATAGATCCAAATTGGAACTCCCATCTGTTGGTGGAGTATTCCAAGGATCTTTTCACTTGCATGATCTTGGATGACCAGTTGCATGAGGAGGGATACTCATTCAGAGATGGGGTCATATTTTATCATGGTAGGATCTTCTTTCCTAGAGCTTCTAAGCTTAAGAAGAAGTTGCTACAAGCAGCTTATGAAGATTTCCTTTTCAGCCCCACTTGTTCTATGAGAGCATACCACACCATCATGGAGGGGTATTCTTGGATGGGCTTTGAGGAGGAGATATATCAGCATATGAGGAGATGCATGGACCAGATGGAGATGGAGGAGAGACATAAATCTTTGGAGGAGTTATCACAGCCACCCCTTTTCTCTTTGAGGATGGAAGGAGACTCACTTATGAGCCACTCCACTTGTATGAGCAGGAGATATGGTAAGGGTATTCATTATTTTTTACATGATTATTTTCATTTAACCATACATGTGAAGGATGATGCTCCAAGGAGGAGCATTATTTTTTCTATACCACATGGTTTAGATGAGGCCATAAGCATGATTGATGGCCATTCCCTAGGAGGACTTGGGGAAGAGATATGTTATGAAGGACATGCTCAGTGTACACCTTACATTATTCACTTCCTCCATACTTATGAGGAGATTTGAGCAGCAGGCAAGTGGTTGAGAAGCCACTTATTTTATCGGTCTCTATTGCAGTTGAGGGTCAAGCTGCACTGGTTGCACTTGAGGGATCATTTTCCTTCTCAGTTTTTGCATATGGAATCAAGTATGATTCTAATTTTTGCTCCCTATGGCTCTACTATTTCTATCTTTAGGAGGAGCATGCTTGGGAGAAAGACACATTGGGTGAATGTGTCCTTTGAGGGAGAAGTTCCTCACATTTTTTGCACTACATGTTCTAGTGGGAGCATGGGATATGATATGGTCACCTTGATAACACCTTTGTCTCTTTATGAGGTGAGCCATATGATGGAGGAGATGCCATATGATGATGACTTCCAACTCATCATATATGGAGATACTTGGGCCAGCATGATTTGCAGCATTGGAGGAGAGATCCTTGAGGGTCTAGTCCTCATTTTTCCACTTGAGGGAAACATTATTGCAGCCCAAAGACATCGAACACTCTACACTTATCATAAGTGGAGAGATGGATAGCATGGGGTAGGCTACATAGTCTACCATGTGCAGATTTTCATCCCACCTACTTTTCTGGAGCCAAAGGTGGAGGACAGTTTCCAGAAGTTGCCTAGATGGAAGGTGACTCATTTTTCATGGCTAATAGCTTGGAGATGGAGGATCCATATGGGAAAGACAGTTCCCATTATATTTCAGATCCAATTCTTCAAATTGACCTCTAGACATCACCTTGCTATCCTCTTGAGTATTTCACCTTTTCATGATGATGGCTTGATAGCTAACTTGCATGTTGAGGAGGGGAAATGTGGAGATTTGATTGATGAGATAGCATCACTTTCCTTGGAGGAGATCATCATACATGGATTCTACAGGGAGAGGAGAAGAAAAGAACTCAGTCTATCCTTGTGCTTGCTTGAGGAAAAGCAATCTTTGAAAGGGGAGGACTGTAATATTCCAAAATTTGCATGCAGAAAATTGGAATATTATTTTTTGTTAATTTCACTTAGGAGGTGAATAAAATGGGTAAGAGGCCCATGAGTAGGAATACATATCCCTCATAGTGTGAAAGGGATCATTGGAGCAGCTTATTTTTCACCCTCTAGTGTGAAAAGGGGGCAAGTTGCATGAGGACAAGGTCAAGTTTGACCAAGTCAACAACACTGCCTAAGAAGTGTAGCTTGCATGAGAAGACAACGCAGTTTGAGAGGGAGGAATATTCTTTGTGGATGAAACCCTAATGTGTGGGGTCCATGGCTAAGAGGAATTCACTTGCATAAAAGGAGGAAAGGGCAGCCATAGTGAGATATCTTTGAGCATATTGATTCTAGTCTGAAGACTATTTGCATTCTATGGCTGTTCAATTGAGTTGCAGTGCTGCTTAGCATGAGGGGTTCCTATTTAGGATTTCCTCTCCTTCTTGAGAGGCCTCTTGAAGGATTGCACTTCATTTTCTTCACATCTTGGCTCAAGTCCAAAGCCACATATTCATTCACTACGTTATTTCTGCTAAAGTATAATGTAGTGTTGCTGGGCGTTACAGTGGAGGGGTTCCACAACACCATTCCTTGTCTCATCTTTTAGAGGAGGGAGTCTCTATTCCTAGGTGTTGGCCACCTATAAAATTTTTTCTATCAAAAGGTGGCCAAAACATTGTTTAGCCTTCAAGGAACAGTTTCATTTTAGA
The DNA here is from genome assembly GCA_034641835.2 of Pinus albicaulis. NCBI lineage: Eukaryota > Viridiplantae > Streptophyta > Pinopsida > Pinales > Pinaceae > Pinus > Pinus albicaulis. The sequence goes on along the minus strand of CM076577.1, from coordinate 554,598,066 downwards.
AAGTGTATCTCTTGAAGCCTCTGGAAGACATCATATCCTTGTTTCAATCTTCATTGCTGTTCCCATTTCAAGCTCAGAAAATTCTGTTGAATTCCATGAGAAAGACTGCTGCAAAATCACATTTTCTCCCCTTCCTTCACTCAGAAAATAACCTTCATTTTTACTCTCTTTTTACCCATCAAAATCCCTCATTCTCATAAATTTTCCATCTCCCCTTCATCAAAATCCCTTTCATAAGGTTTTAAGATCCTTTTTGGCCTTATCGAAACCCCCAAAACCCTTTTAAAACCATTGAAAATGTATGAAAAAACCCATTTTATTATTATTAAGGGTTTAGGCCCCCTTGGGCTAGGTCTCTAACCATTTTCTTCCATACGCCCTGGTGCTGGAACCAGGTGCTGAGCCATTTGGGCGCCTAACCTTATTTTATATTATCCCGCCCGAAAATATTAAAAACCTTATGTTACTTCCGAAACTTTGGGTTTTTTAATTATTTTCTGAATTTTCATCGGTTCAAAGCCTCAGCCGATCTCCGCCATCGGCCTGATCTGCAGATCGACGATGCCGAAACTATCGTGGTCGGTGGTCCCCACCGCACCAAACACTGTGCAGAAACCGGCAGTATCCATCGCACCGCCTTCTAAGGGCTGGAGGTATTTTTCATTTCGGAGTGATTCCATTCAACAGTTGATAGGCGTCCTGGGTATTGTTCATAAAACCTCCGTCCATCGCGCGTTAACGTTCGGACGTGGAACCCGTGCGATATTGCTGTGCACCGTCCGATCTGAGGCCGCCAATCCGACGACTGTCGCTCTCCGAAGATGCCCGACAGTTAACCGGCCTACGGCGTGACATCCAATTAATTTCTGCCGTTGATTTGATCTGCAGATCGACGGTTCATATTTCATCACCCAATTCTATCGCCCAGTCAACGATTCCCCGTTTTGACTTTTTTGCCTCCGATTCCCATCGTCGATCTCTGCGCAATCGACGGTTCTGATTTAAACTTTTCTTCCACCATCTCTTTGACTTTTCCCGATCAATCTCTACCGTTGGATGATGCCATCCAATGGTCACGCTCTCTCCATGTGCCTTCTGAAGTAGTTAGCCCATGCACGTAGGATTTATAATCTTTATTTGTATTTTTGCAGGGTTTAATTGGTTTTTTCTGCCATGCTGAATAAAAATTCACAGGTCTAGGGTGACGATCCTCCTGCCTGCGATTCACCACAAAATCACTTGCAGGGTTTTAAATTCGCATTTTATCAATGAATTCATGAGGCATTGATGCCATTAAACTCCTATACAGCCCTCCACACCAGAAATCGTAGTTAATCAAGCACCAATCAAAGAGTATCAGTGTCGAAGACATAACACACCAGAAACAGGATATTGAAGACCTAAAACACAGTTCTCAAGTAAATTAAAGGTGTTTAAGGAAATACAAAGACATCTGTCGAGCTGAGAAACCCTCCACCGCCATAAGGAGAGGCCAATTGAACACTCTCCATCTCCTAAAGACACCTGCAGCCTCACAAAAATCAATGAAGGTTCAGTCATTACCAGAACAATAGGTGTTTACCTGAAGACAGCTGAACAATTAATACAAATCAAAGAATATTATCCCTAATTGTCGGCAGAACCAGTTTAGAAGATTAAGAACAGTTCAGAAGCACATCTTTCAATCATTATGCCTCGAAAGGCAGGAACAGATGTTATGGAGCAAATTTAGAAATGATTAAATAATTAATGATATTTGATCCTTGGGAAATCATCCCACCTCCTCTTTCTTCTATAAATACTTCTATAGAAGATAAGAAAATGCTGGTCTCTGGACATCCGAATGCATGTAATGGTTTTATGAAGCTACTGATGCACTCTGTGCAATTTGAAGATAAATAAACTGATATGAGAAGTTTGAAGTTGTAGAGACCCTCCGGGCTTGCTGATTGTAACTAGTTTGAACATCAAATACAAGCTGCTGATTTATGGGATCCTGATTTGTGTCAATGGTGATGTGTTCCTCACCGTCAATTGTTATTTTATTTAAGTTTTCACTCTGTTCAATTTCTCTAATAAGGAATAGAAAACATAGAGCTAGGACTTACTCTCAGTAGTACCCTACTCTTATTGAAAGCTTTATTTTCTATGTTTTTCTCTTGTTAATACTGATTATATTAAAGCAGGTTGGTTTCAAAGCACTTGCCTGATCTAGATTGCTCATTATGATGATCACCCGTGTTTTCCTTTCGAATATGCTGAAAGCGGGTTGGCTTCAAAGTACTCACCTAATCTTAATCCATTCTAACTATTTTTGAATGTTTTTTGACTGAAAGTACTTCAAAGCAGGCAAGTTTAAAAGCACTTACCTGATCTCAGAATGCTTTTATATTTTGTTTCTCTAAACTGAAAGTACTTCAATGCAGGCTAGTTTAAAAGCACTTACCTGATCACATAATTTTTTTATGTTTTGTCTCTCTAAGCACATGTTGAAAGCAAGATAGTTTAAAAGCACTTACTTGATCTTAGACTATGCACTGTTCTTTATTTTATTTTATTCTCCACTTCCTATCTGTTTCACTCCATAAATCACCTTAAGAGATCCTTTGACATAAGTGACTTGCCCCATGGATCCTTCTTGAACCTTGCTGTCCAATTAAAATCCTCCTATGACTCCATAGCCCAATGGGTTAAAACTATATTTTCCTTTTTCTATCAGCCAAATCATTCCTTCACTTGCAGACATTTTCACCCTTTATTTTGAACTGCCTTCACTTCATCATGTCTTTGCCCAACCAAAAACAAACAAACAAAACCCATGCTCTTCATACCTAGCCTAATATCACAATTTAAGTCTTTAAAGATCACATCTTTAAACTCATTTATAGAGAGATCCCTCTCTGGATTCAGGAGGGCTAGATCATTGAATCCCAAATCAGTTTGATGTTCCCGTGCAGTTGGAATTTTTCCAATATTGCCAATTACAGGGTGCTAACATAATGGTGACTCCGCTGGGGAAGAAATATGAGAGTCTGTAATTGCTAAATACTTGGTCTTGTGTCCCATTGTCATCGCCAACATAATGGTGACTCTGCTGGGGACTTTTTGAGTTCATAGTTGCTTGGCCAGCTTTTATAAAACTCTTTAGTTTTCCATACAACTACAGAAACTCAAAGAACCCAAAATGTTTCAGATTGGTATTCAATAAACATGGTAGTGGACCATTAAACCTTTTACCTCCAAAAGAGCTAAAAACTTCCACTTGGCGACTCCACAATCCTGAACAGACCTTAAGACTCCACTGGGAAGAACTCTTATCACTGTAGTATCATTCAAACTAAGTTAGAGGACTGTAGGATTAAAAATGTTTGTAAAACAGATTAGTTAACCTCTCAAAGATTGTCATACCTGGTTGAAATTTTCTTGTTTATTTGGGTCTAAAAATCACAACATAGTGGCTCCTAGAAAGATTCATACTAGAGCCTATCCTGACCCAGATCCACCAGAGATAGTTGATAACCCAAAAAGTATTCTTAGGAACTCTCCTAGGATTAAATCATCAACTATTGTTAGATCACCCTTAAGAGCTAATTCAGTCCCTGTAAATCTTTCAGCTCTACAACAATCACAAGTTTACTTAGTAAATCCCTTCAGAACTAGGTCTCTTCGTGATTTAGATCAGTTAGATTCTGAGTCTTCACTTTCTTCTCCTGAAAAAAGTGCACATCCTGGTAGTAGAGAAACCACACCACCTGATTTACATTTCCTTCTTAATTTAGGTGTCTCTCATCCAAGATCAACTCAACAATCTATCCCAGTTCCATCCACATCTATTCATCCTACGTCCACTACCCCTTTTGTTAATCCATCTTTTGTGAATCCACCCCCACCTCAAATCATGGCAGCATGGTATGCTCCCTTGGTGCTTCCCTAGCCTTTAGCTCATTTACCCAATGAATATCAGTCTAAAATTCCTCATTTCACTGGCAAAGAATCGTCCACCGCTCAACACCATGTAGTTACGATGGAAGATTCCTTTGAATACATGGAAATAGAGGATGAAACAATTAAGATGAGGATTTTCTCTCAGAGTTTAGGAGGAGAACTGAAGAAGTGGTTTAAAGCTTTGCCTCCTAATAGTATTAATGATCTTCCCGCCTTACATCAAACTTTCATAAATAAATGGGAAGTTAGAAGCAACCCTCTCCAAATCCTAGCTGAATATAAGAATCTTAAAAGAAATCCAGGAGAGAGTGTCCAGGACTATTCTATGAGATTTAACAGTATCTAAAATGCTCTTCCACCACACATGAAACCTCCCCAAGGAATGGCCCTAGTAAAATACCCTGAAGGCTTTGATGCTGATATGGCTTACCAGCTTAGGGAGAGAGATTATAATAGATTGGAAGACATGCAGAAAGGAGCAATGAGTGTTGAGGCAAACCTGAATGAGAAAAGAGCTAGGGTGAGGGGTGAGAAAAAGGTAATCTATAGGGATGACAACAAAGCTTCTACATCTGATCCCAAATATGACCGTCTAGCCAAAACCATGGAGAGACTAGGAAAAATGGTAGAAAAATTGACTATCCAAGTCAGAAATCAGAACAGGAACCAAAATCAAAACCAGAACTTTAGGAGAAATAACCCCCCAAATAGACCAAGAGACTCTGATCAAAAGGTCATCCTTCCATTTCAAGAGAAATTCCTTGATGAGGATGAAGGAATAATAGAAGAGTCAGAAGAAACGGACATGAATATGATGGATGTGGATGAACTGGACCACACCTATCCCACAGTGGAAAACCAGACCTCATACTCATGTTGTGACGAGGAAGGGTTGGAAACTGAGGACTACAGGTTAGGATTCGAAAATGCCATCATGCAGATCCAAGAACAATATGACCTCAGGAGCAAAAAGAACATAGATGATCCTAAACCAAAAGCTTCTGAAATCACCATTAAGAAAAAGCCTGGAAAGACTCCTAAAGTGCCTATTGAAAGCAGTAAACTGGCAACTGAGAGTTCTGGTAAAAAAAAAGATAAGGACATCCTAACTAGTGACAAATCCAGTCAAGGACCTAGTAGCACTAGCATTGCAGCTAATTATCCTGATAAAATAGATTCAAACATTGTACATATTGAAAATCAACAAGCTGAGATTACTAATAAAACGGTGCCCAATAAGACAAAAGTGAATCTTTTAAAGAGTCATTATGCTTTTAATTTGGAAAGTGAGATTGCCAAAATTAAAATTTCTGTCCCCCTTGTTGAGTTGGCCACCCAGGATGTATATAAGAATCAAATTTTGAAAGCTTTAAACTTAGGAGAAAATAGTGACACCGTCAATTTGAATGATGAGCAACCAACTCTCTTGTTAGGCCCAAAAATTAAAGGGAAATTTCAAGAAGGGGTAGTACCTCCTTTTTATGTCAGCCTAAGTATCCATGAAAAAATCTTGCATAATGCTATGCATGAATCTGGAGCTTCACACAACCTTATGCCAAAGGTGATAATGGAAAGGATAGGACTAGAAATAAGCAGACCTTACAAGGATTTATATTCTTTCGACTCTAGCAGAGTGAAATGCCTTGGCCTAATTAAAGACCTTTGTGTGAATTTAACTCAAATCCTGGCCAAGTGCATGGTCATGGATGTTGTAGTGGCTGATGTACCTCCTAAGTATGGCATGTTGTTGTCAAGATCATGGGGTGCCAAGTTGCAAGGTACAATGCATTTGGATGGGACATATGCCACTATCCTTGCCTTTAGCAAGCTTAGAAGACTATACAGAGAGGCACACATGAAATTCATGGTCAGTAGCCCAGAAAAGCTTGAAAATTCTCCCATTTACTCTGTCCATACTGACCTGGATTTGTTTATCCTTTACAATAATGAATCCACAAATGAGCCAGAGCTAGGAGACAACGAATTAGATAACCAGTTAGAGGCCCCAAATCTAGGAATAATGGGAGTTCTAGATATGGAAGAAAACGAGAGAGAAACTATTGAACAGTGTGCTGAAACAACAAACTAGAGTGAAGAAAGTCAATAATGTGAAAAAAAGATTAACCATCACGCTAGACTCCTTGAAAATCATAAAAAACTAGACCCAGCACAACATGTTGCGGATCTCATAACAAAACATAATGATGAACAAGGTAATAGGGATGAAAACGATGTTAACCCTACAAACAATCCCTTATGGTGCATGACCTTCGATGGGTCTTACACTAAAAAGAGTGCAGGAGCTGGGGTATGGTTGGTTGACACTGAGAACAATTACTCTGAATGCCATGCTTTAAGCTAGATTTCAAATGCACCAATAACATCGCAGAGTATGAGGCTCTCATCCTAGGATTGCGTCTATTGAGAGAACTAGGAGCCAAGAAGATAATTGTTCAGGGAGATTCAGAATTATTCATCAAACAACTAAACAGAGAGTATGTCGTTAAGCATCCTAGATTAAGGGTATACCAAAATAACACCATAGATTTCCTGAACACGTTTACAAAATATGAGCTTGTGTTTTTCCCAAGGAATCAAAAAATAATTGCAAACGGGCTGGCCTGCGCTGCTAGTTCATGTCAAGAATCACCTGGTGATAAATAGATCATCATTCAAAAAAAATATAGGCCTGCAGTGCCAGATAATGAAAAATATTGGCAGGTCTTTGAGGGCGATAAATAGATAGATGATTTCCTGCTTGGTAGAAATAAATTTGAATTATCTAATTCAGATTCTAGATCCAATGAAAATTTCCCAAACAAAAAGCCCCCTGAAGAAGAAAAACAAACTGATCTCGTAAAAATCAACAGGTTAACTAGTAAACGTGGAACTCATACTGAAGAGTACGAGGACACATAAAACGAAGATATTGAGGTATTGTCGTCAAAGCACAAGAACATACCTAGGGAGTTAGCACCTTTAGAAGACCTTTGGGATTTTAACGACGTAACAAAGAAACCCACTGTAGAATATACAGAGTCTAAGGTCGAAGAATGCAACATAGGCACTGAGGATCAGCCTAAAATGATTAAATTAGCTAGCTCCTTGCCAGCAGACATGAAAAATAAATACATTGACCTGTTTAAAGAGTTTTTCGATGTGTTTTACGAGAGCTATGAAGACTTAAAAGCCTATGATACACAAATCATCCAGCACAATATCCCTTTGAAAGAAAACCAAAAACCCTTTAAGCAAAAACTGCATCGAATTAATCCAATACAACTGCCTCTAATGGAAAAAGAAATCAAGAAAATGTATGAGGTAGGAATCATTGTGCCTGTGAGGTTTTCAGATTGGGTTTCTAACCTTGTAGCCATGAGGAAAAATATAGGAGAAATCAGACTATGTATTGATTTCAGAAACCTTAACATAGCCTCCCTAAAAGACAATTACCCCTTACCCAAAATGGAACACATCCTACAAAGGGTAGTTGGTTCAAAGAGGATTTCTCTGTTAGATGGTTTTTTAGGGTATAACCACGTTTTAGTACTCCCAGAAGACCAACTCAAGAAAGCTTTCACCACTCCTTGGGGCACTTCATGTATGTGAAAATGCCTTTTGGAATAATGAATGTTGGGGCCACTTTTCAAAGGGCCATGGACATTGCGTTTTCAGAGGAAATATGGCACGTCATTGTAATTTACCTTGATGATATAACAGTTTATTCCAAATCTGATGAAGAGCACCTTAAACATCTAAGGAAGGTCTTTGAAAAATGCAGGAGATTTGGGCTATCTTTAAATCCCAAAAAGACAGTATTTGGCCTACAAGAGGGTAAACTCCTTGGCCATATTATATCAGAAAAGGTGATTAGAATAGATCCAAAAAGAGTTGAGGGAATACTACAGATTAGCCAACCAAGGAACATAAAGGAATTGCAGTCCTTTATTGGAAAGATTAACTTTTTGAGGAGGTTTATTCCCAACTTAGCAGAGCTCCTTAGAAACATGACTAATATGCTCAAAAAGGAAGTAGGAGTGAAATGGACTGTAGAAGCCAAAAAATCCTTCGAATTGGTAAAACATGCACTCACCCGGGCCCCAGTCCTGATCAGCCTGGACTTTTTAAAAGATTTCCTTATTTTTTCCTTTGCTTCAGAACATACAGTGGCTGCGGTCCTGTTGCAGAAAAACCCAGAGGGACAGGAATAGCCTATTGCTCTTTTCAGCAAGGCTTTAAGGGATGCACCCTTGAAATATAACATAATGGAAAAATAGGCCTATGCTTTGGTAAAGGCTTTAAAAGACTTCAGGGTGTATATTATGCATTCCCACATCATTTCTTATGTGCCTAACATAGTGGTAAAGGACATTTTGTCACAAGACCCAGATGGGAAGAGGGGCAAATGGATTGCAACAATACTAGAGTATGATTTGGAAATCAAACCCACCAAACTCATTAAAGGTCAGGGCTTGGCTCAATTAATGGTTGAATCTAATCTACAAGCCCTTGACATTAACATGGTAGATGCCTTGGATGAACAAGAAGAATTACCTTCTCGCACTGTGGAAGAGCAGTTCCAAAGCTCATCTTGGTACACTGATATCTTGTATGTACTTACAAATCTTAATGCTCCTATTGATTTATCAAAAACAAAGTCAAGGTTTTTAAATTTGAAAGCTAGGAACTATTGCATTTTAAATGAATGTTTATATTGGAAAAATGCTAATGGTTTATTGCTGAAATTTTTTCCTAAAGTTGATGCAGAGAGGATCAAACATGAATTCCATGAAGGAGAGTGTGGAGGTAATCTCTACTGGAAAATCACAGCCAATAAAATCCTTAGAGTTGGCTATTATTGGCCCACCCTCTTCCAAGATGTCCAAAATATGATAGTTGCCTGTCACAAATGCCAAATTTTTTAGGGCAAAAGAAAACTCCTTCCTTTACCATTACAACCCATCATTATTGAAGCTCCTTTTCAACAGTGGGGCCTATACTTCATAGGAAAAATCCATCCTGCTTCATCTTCCCAACACAAATGGATTCTTACAACCACTGACTACTTCACAAAGTGGATAGAGGCCATCCCTTATAGGAATGCCACAGATTCTGTCATTATAAAATTTCTTGAAGATCATATCCTGTCTAGATTTGGCTGTCCTAGGAAGATTATTACTGATAATGCTGCTTCTTTTGGTTCCAAAAATATGATTGATATTTGTTACGGGTATCATATTACACTTGTTCATTCTACTGCTTATTACCCTCAAGGTAATGGGCTAGCAAAATCATCAAATAAAATTTTGGTGACCATCATCAAGAAGCTACTTGAAGAGAACAAAAAATCATGGCATAACAAGTTGGTGCATGCTCTGTGGGCAGATAGATTGACCACAAAAAAGTCCATTGGAATGTCCCCTTACCAGCTTGTTTATGGAGCAGATGCAGTGTTTCCTACCAGCCTAGGTGTGCCAATGATAAAATTAATCCAAGAAATACAGTCAGAAGAAGACAACATGATAAGGAGGATCAATCAGACAATACATCTCCAGTAGACAAGCGAAGAAGTTTACAATAGAGCTGAGAAGGTGCAAGAGAACATAAAGAAGTTATTTGACAAGAGAGCAAAGGCTTGTGATTTCAATATTGGAGACAAGGTACTCAAGTGGGACTCCAGAAGAGAGTATAAGGGTAAGCATGGAAAATTTGACTGTTTGTGGCAAGGTCCTTACATTATTCAGTCCACCATTGGTCCAAATGCATTTTTTTTTGCAAGAGTTAGATGGCACAGATCTGTTTGGGGGTCCTGTTAATGGCAGGGATCTTAAGCATTAATACTGCTGAGTTCAAATTTTGAAGCTTCATTTCCATTGTAAATACCATTGTTTTGTTCAGTTTCATAAAGAAAAATACAAAAACAATAAAAAAAAATAAAAGGAAAAGAGGGCAGATTATAAAAACAATAAAGGTATAAGCTCCATACCAAAAGAAAAAGAAGGAAAAAAAAGAGAGATAAATTCTGAAAGTGTGCAAGCTCAAATGCCACTCCTAGAAAACACACTCCTAGTTAGTAAAATAGCCTAATATTGACTAATTAGTTTTAAATTTACTACTGATAGGATAGTGAATTTGATTTGCCAAACTGTTTAATCTTGGCTTATCAGTGGATAGATTAGGTTAGAAATTAAAGGTTCAAACATGCTCAAAACCTGAACCTAAGTTTCCACGCAAGAATTGACTCCAATCTATGTTTCAAATTCTAAGTCAAAAACGATGTAAATATGGTTCTAATTAGCTCAAAATCTAAACCAAAGAAAAGGAAAGAACAACTCAATCAAAAGGAAAACAGAGCTGTAAAAAGGTGAAGGAAGTGCATGAACTTTCAGATCTTAAGCCTTCCATTTTTTATTTTAATTTTTCTGCAAAATAATGTCTATGTGTAGCTTGTTTTTATGCCATAGATCACAGCAAGTCAAACAACTTAATCTTGACTTGACTATTTTTAAATTTCTGTTGTAGAATTTAGAGAATAAAATCTGTTGGACAGTTTAATCCCAATAGATAGTAGATTATGTAGAGAATCATATGGAATCAACTGTTTAATCTGAGTCCATGGAGAAATAAGGAGTAGAAATAGATTAGATTTCCTACTTTCGAAAAAAAAAATGTTGCAAAGGAGTTTGCCAATCCAAGTGCACTCTAAATGAAGAAAAAATGTTAGATCAATAGGATTGGATAGATAGAAAGCTTTTTGATGAAGATCCATTGTTTTCCATGGTTGCTAATATGTTTTCAAGAAAAAGAAGAGCTTTCAAGCAAAGAAGGTAGCCCAATGGATAAGGCACTGATCATCCCCCCAGAGATTGCAAGTCTGAAGTTCTTGATGCCTTCAGGAAGGCACCATCCCCAAGTGGAGCCACTGTTGGCCACATATAAAATTTTCTCTATCAAAAGGTGGCCAAAACATTGTTTAGCCTTCAAGGAACAGTTTCATTGCAGAAAGTGTATCTCTTGAAGCCGCTGGAAGACATCATATCCTTGTTTCAATCTTCATTGTTGTTCCCATTTCAAGCTCAAAAAATTCTTCTGAATTCCATGAGAAAGACTGCTGCAAAATCTCCTTTTCTCCCCTTCCTTCACTCAGAAACTAACCTTAATTTTTACTCTCTTTTTCCCCATCAAAATCCCTCATTCTCATAAATTTTCCATCTCCCCTTCATCAAAATCCCTTTCATAAGTTTTTAAGATCCTTTTTGGCCTTATCGAAACCCCCAAAACCCTTTGAAAACCATTGAAAATCTATGAAAAAACCCATTTTCTTATTATTAAGGGTTTAAGACCCCTTGGGCTAGGTCTATAACCATTTTCTTCCATACGCCCTGGTGCTGGAACCAGGCGCTAAGCCATTTGGGTGCCTAACCTTATTTTATATTATCCCGCCCGAAAATATTAAAAACCTTATGTATTTCTGAAACTTTTGGTTTTTTAATTATTTTCTGAATTTTCTTTGGTTCAAAGCCTCAGCCGATCTCCACCGTCGATCTGATCTGCAAATCGACGGTGTGGAACCTATCATGGTCGGTGGTCCCCTCCGCGCCAAACACTGTGCAGAAACTGGCGGTATCCATCGCACCGCCTTTTAAGGGCTGGCGGTATTTTTCATTTCGGAGCGATTCCATTCAATGGTTGACACGCGTCATGGGTACTATTCATAAAACCACTGTCCATTGCGCGTTAACGTTTAGACGTGGACCCTGCACGATATTGATGTGCACCGTCCGATCTGAGGACGCCCATCTGATGGCTATCTCTCTCTGAAGATGCCCAATAGTTAATTGGGCTACGATGCAGCATCCAATTAATTTCCGTCGTCGATCTGATCTACAGATCAACGGTTCATATTTCATTGCCCAATTCCGTCGCCCAGTCAACGATTCCCCATTTTTACTTTTTGCCTCCGATTCCCATCGTCAATCTCTGCGCGATCGACGATTCTGATTTAAAATTTTCTTCCGTCGTCTCTTTGAATTTTCCCGATCAATCTCGACCGTTGGATGATACCATCCAACGACCATGCTCTCTCCATGTGCCTTCTGAAGCATTTAGCCCATGCACGCAGGATTTTATAATGTTTATTTGTATTTTTGCAGGGTTTAATTGGTTTTTTCCGCCATGCTGAAGAAAAATTCAGAGGTTGAGGGTGATGATCCTCTCGCCTGCGATTCACCACAAAATCACTTGCAGGGTTTTAAATTCACATTTTATCAATGAATTCATGAGGCATTGATGCCATTCGACCCCTGTACAGCCCCGCACACCAGAAATCACAGTTAATTGAGCACCGATCAAAGAGTATCAGTGTCGAAGACAGAGCACACCAGAAACAAGAGATTGAAGACCTAAAACACAGTTCTCAAGTAAATTAAAGGTGTTTAAAGAAAGACAAAGACATCTGTCGAGCTGAGAAACCCTCCACCGCCATAAGCAGAGGCCAATTGAACCCTCTCCAGCTCCTAAAGACACCTGCAGCCTCACAGAGATCAATGAAGGTTCAGTCATTACCAGAACAATAGGTGTTTACCTGAAGACAGCTGAACAATTAATACAAATCAAAGAATATTATCCCTAATTGTTGGCAGAACCAGTTTAGAAGATTAAGAACAGTTCAGAAGCACATATTTCGATCACTATGCCTCGAAAGGCAGGAATAGATGTTATGGAGCAGAGTTAGAAATGATTACATAATTAATGATATTTGATCCTTGGGAAATCATCCCACCTCCTCTTTCTTCTATAAATACTTCTGTAGAAGATAAGAAAATGTTGGTCTCTAGAAATCCAAATGCATGTAATGGTTTTATGAAGCTATTGATGCACTGTGTGCAATTTGAAGATAAATAAACTGATATGAGAAGTTTGAAGTTGTAGAGACCCTCCGGGCTTGCTGATTGTAACTGGTTTGAACATCAAATACAAGCTGCTGATTTATGGGATCCTGATTTGTGTCAATGGTGATGTGTTCCTCACTGTCAATTGTTATTTTCTTTAAGTTTTCACTCTATTCGATTTCTCTGATAAGGAACAAAAAACATAGAGCTAGGACTTACACTCAGTAGTACCCTACTCTTACTGAAAGCTTTATTTTCTATGTTTTTCTCTTATTAATGCTAAGTATATTAAAGCAGGTTGGTTTCAAAGCACTTGCCTGATCTAGATTGCTCATTATGATGATCACCAGTGTTTTCCTTTAGAATATGCTGAAAGAAGGTTGGTTTCAAAGTACTCACCTGATCTTAAGCTGTTCTAACTATTTTTGAATGTTTTTTCACTGAAAGTACTTCAAAGCAGGAAAGTTTAAAAGCACTTACTTGATCTCAGAATGCTTTTATATTTTGTTTCTCTAAACTGAAAGTACTTCAACGCAGGCTATTTTAAAAGCACTTACCTGATCACAGAATTCTTTTATGTTTTTCCTCTCTAAGCACATGTTGAAAGAAAGATAGTTTTAAATCACTTACTTGATCTTAGACTGTGCATTGTTCTTTATTTTATTTTGTTCTCCACTTCCTATCTGTTTCACTCCATAAATCACCTTAAGAGATCCTTTGACATAAGTGACTTGCCCCATGGATCCTTCTTGAGCCTTGTTGTCCAATTAAAATCCTCCTATGACTCCATAGCCCAATGGGTTAAAACTATCTTTGCCTTTTTCTATCAACCAAATCATTCCTTCACTTGCAGAAATTTTCACCCTTTATTTTGAACTGCCTTCACCTTCATCATGTCTTTGCCCAACCAAAAGCAAACAAACAAAACCCATGCTCTTCATACCTAGCCTAATATCACAATTTCAGACTTTAAAGATTACATTTTTAAACTCATTTATAGAGAGATCCCTCTCTGGATTCAGGAGGGCTAGATCCTTGAATCCCAAAGCGGTTTGATGTTCCCTTGTAGTTGGACTTTTGTAAATCTTGCCAATTATAGGGTGCTAACACTAGGGAAGGTTTGTAAGGAAGTTTTTAGTGCTGATTTTCATATCTTGGCATCAAGGCCAAGAATCTCCCATCATAGACAGCGCAGTCCATTCTCCATACTACATTATTTCAGTGCACACCTGCAGTGAGGGGTTGCACCAGCTTCTTGGAGGGAAATATATTCAATGTCGGGATCAAAATTTCATTGAGAGATCCATTGTACGAGGTTTCTTTCAGATTGAGCATCATCTTTAGCCATCTCCATGTATTTCTAGTATTGAGTTGCAGCTACTGCCCAACAACTCTGGCATTTTTGCAGATTTTCCCTTTTCATGTATATTGTAGCCAATACTTCCAAGGATTGTGTATTATTGTTGTATTTGTGTTTTTAGGGGTTGAGAGCTTTCTGCCCCTCATTTCTTTGAGCTGATATTGTCATATCATCCTATTCCCATTTTTTATGTTGCAGTATCTCCTATAAATTGCGTAATTTTAGCCATATGACAATTTGCATAGCAGTATTGCTTTATTGTATTGTACATGTTTCATTGAGACTTCCATTTCCTAGATGGAGTGATTGATTCCCCACATATTGTATCCATTTTCTACTATATCATATATTTGTTGGCTATATACATCTTCATGTGTTCACAGCTATAGAATAACGTTGTCTTTCCATTTCTTGCTTAAGAATTATTTTAGTCCCTCATCGGGCACTTTTTGAGGACATCTAAGTGTGGGAGATTTTTTTAACCCACTTAGAAGGATTTATTTGGAGCCTCCTCATGGACTTAGCACTTAGACACATTTTTCTAAGGGATCCAGGTCTTGGTTTCAATTCCTGTAGTAGCCATTTTCTGGAAAATGCATTTTCCAGTCATGCCTTGCTAGCTGTTCTAGATTTGGGATATTACAACAGCCGATTATTAGTGTCATGCCACAACCCCATGGGGTTTTAGCCCACTAAATGGGGTTACTAACTTAAAAAATGAATATCACTCAAACCTTGAAGAATTACATGGCGTGCCATATATCAACGGAAACATTTTGACAGGTAGAAACCATCAAAGATATCCTTGACTCAGAATATAGTGATTTGGTAGGTCTAACTTCCCCTGCAAGATCGGGGTAGCCCTGGTGCTGCTTGGGTTGACATCAATGACAACCATTGATAAAAAAATCCCCCCCTTTGCCATGATGGCAACACAAGTACTCCCCCTGCGATCATGATGCATATTACTACAAAATTTTCTCCCCCTTTGACATCAATGGAAAAGGGTAACTCCCCCTAACACACAACCATCCTAAGGACCTACACACACTTCCACTCCCATTTTATTTTATGAATAAGGAAAATCTAATGAGAACTTGGAAGAATCCCAAGCTTCTGGCAAAGATCTTGAAATGGTTCATGAGGTAAAGGTTTAGTGAAGATATCAACAATTTGTTCCTTTGTACCAACATATTTAAGTTTGATATTCTTTTCAGCGACTTCTTCTCTAACAAAATGATCTTTGAACATAATTTTTTTTGTTTTGGAATGCATGACAGGATTCTTGGAGATGTTGATGGCATTAGTGTTATCACAAAATATGAGAATAGGCTCACTGAATTGTACTTAAAGATCTTGAAAAGTTTGTTTCATCCAAAGGACTTGAGTACAACAAGCTTCCACTGCAATGTGTTATGCTTCCGTTGTAGATACCGAGATTGAGGTTTGATTTTTTCTCAACCATTATACAAGACAACCACCTAGATAGAATGCTGCTCCACTAGTACTGTTACGATCATCAACTCTTCCTTCCCAATCTACGTCTTTAAAGGCTTGAATAATGAGATTTTTACCCTTGGTATACCACAAGCAATATTCTGTTGTGCCCTTAGATTTCGAAGAATTATTTTGACGGAAAGAATATGTGATTCTTTTGGTATTGCTTGGAATCTTGCTACTTGTCAAAATGCTTGCATAACATCTAGTTAGGAGGTTGTTACATATAGAAGACTACCAATCATATATCTGTACAACGTTTGATCCACATCCTTAGATGAGTCGTCTATGCTCAATTTACAACTTGTTGCCATCGTATTAAGGACGGGTTTGCAATATTCCATTTTGAATTTCTTTAGAAGTTCGTTGATGTACTTGGCTTGACATATAAATATTCTTTTCTCTTACTGAGATATTTAAAGCCCTAAGAAGTATGTCATCTCACCAAGTAAATACATCTCAAACTCACTTTGCATATTTGTAGCAAAGTTCTTACTTAGTCGATTATCATTGGTACCAAATATTATATCATCCACATATACCTAAACGATTGTTAAATTATATTTTTCTATTTGTACATAAATATTGTTGTCATCAGTACCTTTCTTGAACCCTTGTTGACATAGATATCCATCCAGATGAGCATACCATGCTTTGGGAGCCTACTTGAGACCATATAGAGCCTTCTTAAACCTGCTAATATAGTCTTCTTTTTCTGATAGTAGAAATCCTTTAGGTTGTTCGATGTAAAATTCTTCTTCTAATTCACCATTCAGGAATGCTGACTTAAAATCCATTTGGTAGAATTTGATTTTTCATGAACATGCATAGGAAAGAAACATCTGGATGGCTTCCATTCCGGAAACTGGTGCAAATGTTTCATCGAAATCAATTCCTTCCACTTGTGCATAGAATTTTCAAACCAATCTTGCTTTGTTTCTGGTAACCTATCCATCTTCATTCAATTTATTCTTGAACACCCATTTTGTCCCAATGACATTTTTATCTTTTGGTCATGGAACTAATTCCCAGGTGTTAGTCTTCTCTATTTCATCCAATTCTTCATTCATAGCTGCTACCCAATTTTCATTTTGGCTGGCGTCCTCAAAACTACTAGGCTCAAAGGTTGCTAGAAAATAAATGTGAGCTTGTTGTGATGAATGAAGTTGTCGACCTTCATTTATGTCACCAATGATTTGATTTTATGGATGGTTCTTTTGAATCCATTCTTTTTTTCTCTTTGGAGGAGCTTTTTGTTGTTGTTCCTATATATCTTGATGATCATTATTTACTTCTTCCTAGTTGACAATTCCTTCTTGTTCTATAATTTTCTCTCTGTATTTTTCAGCTTCTATCTCAAGTTTCAAAGATTCTAGGTCCTCATCATTATTCGTTAGAACACCATCTTCATAAAATTTCACATTTATGCTCCCCACTATCTGTTTTCATATTATATTATAGAATTTATAGGCCTTTCTTTTGCTCGAGTAACCAACAAAGATACCTTTGTCAACACGTGATTTAAACTTACCCAAATTTTGATCTTATCTTTTGATATAACATATGCTTCCGAAGATTTTGAAATATTTTACATTAGCCAATTTCCATTTCCATAATTCATATGGGGTCTTGTTGCAATTATTTCTGAGAAGACTTTGGTTGATAATGATGATTGTCATATCAATTTCTTGAACCCAAAAGTTTTCATCCAATTTTGAGTCCTTCAACATTTTTCTACCCATTTCCTTTACGTTTATGTCCTTTCTTTTAGCAACTCCATTTTGCTGAGGTGTTCATGTTGTTGAAAATTGTCTTTTTATTCCATTTTCATCATAGTATTTCTTAAATAATTTGGAAGTGAATTCTCTGCCATTATATGACATTAGACAATTTATTTTCAAATCAGTTTCATTTTCGACCAACTCCTTGTAGATCTTAAAACACTCAAATGCTTCATATTTTTTTCTTAGAAACTGATGGCTGTCATCCTGGTATAGTCATCCATCATTAACATGAAATATAATTCTCCATCTAAGCCTTTTGTTCTCACAGGAACACGTAGATCAATATGTATCAATTCCAATGGATTTGATGCAAAGTTTTATTTTTTTCTTAAATTCAACTTTTGTCTTCTTGCTGTGCTGACATGCCTCACATAGTGTGTCTGAATGTTTTGAGATTTTCAAAATTTCTCGTACTACTTCCTTTTTTCTTATCCTAAGAAGATTTTCAAAGTTTATGTGACCCATTCGTTTGTGCCATAACCAAATTTCATCTTCTTTAGCTAGTAGACATGCTTTAGTTGCTTCATCTAGAACATATATGTCATTTGGAGCTCGACTTGCTGTAGCCACAATTTTACCATACATGCCTTTCCTAATTTCACATTTTGTGGAGTTGAATAGCATTGTGTGTCATTGATCACACATTTCTCCAACACTGAGCATATTGTGATTCATGTTTTCAACCAATAGAACATTCTTGGCTAGAAAATATTTTCTTCCGAGAGTGATGGTACTTGATCCTATAACATTTGAAGATCCATCAATTCGAAAGGATACAGTTCCATCCTTCTTCTCTTTCAGAGATAAAAAATTCTTTCTATCTCTATTCATATGCATTGAGCAACCACTATCAACATACTACACATCTTTGTTGTTTTGATCATTGAGAGTGAGAGCACAATTATCAGTCTTCTTCTTCTTCCCTATTCGTTCATTCTGTGGCTTCGAATATTCTTTAGAAGGATTTTAAAGTATGCAGTCTCTGCCTATGTGTCCAAATTTTCTACATTTGTAACATTCCATATTATTTCTTAAATGCTCAAATATATTGATGATTCGTTGAGCTCTCGGAGGTTCATATTTGACAGATCTCCTGAAACTGTATTGGTTCCTAAGGTACGTGTGACATTCTAAAAATTTATGACCAAATTTTCCACATGAATAAAGATAGCCATGAAAAATAGATTGGCACCTGGATGGAAATCTTCGTTGGGGAATTGTCTTCTAAGGATTTTAATGTGAAACTTGTCCATTGAAGTCTACATGCATGTCAGATCTCATAGGTTCATTGTATTTTGTTGTAGAAGTTCATGTTTCTTAATATTTGTTACCGAGGCCAGTTTTGTCATTGTAAGATCATCGATTGTTGATGAGTTCTTCCAATGCCCTTAAGTTGTTAGCATAGTTTTGGACAAATTTTCCCTTCTTCACTTCCTTACACAGCGAGACTACTTCAGCTTCTACTGCTTCCCTTTCTTGGTTGCTTTCTTCCAACTTCTTTTGAAGTGACTCTTCAATAAATTTGTGTTCTTCAACTTAAATTTTAAGACCTTATGTAATATTCCTACTTAGCCCTTGCTAAGAGGATTATTCATTTTTGTTTTAATTTCTATTCCATGAATAAATGAATAAAGGAGGACATGTAAAACTCCTAAAAAGTTGAATAAATCAATGCCCATATTAAAAAAGACAAATCAGGGCCATGTAAATAATCACTTGCAGGTGTGAAAGATGTTTGAGCTGAATATTGGGTCAACCTTGACCAAATCAGCAGTGCTGTCTAGATTCATTGCATCTCCAAAAGGGACAACGCAGTTCTAGAAGGAAGCCTCTCATGTGAAAAGGGGTAACTCATCAAGATGGTTTAGGGTTTGCAAAGGCTTTCTCATTTTATAAAATGAAAAGGAGGGCAGCAAGAGAAGGTTTTTGATTGATCATATTTCTAAGTATTTGTCTGCTTAGACAAATACCATTCTCTGCTCTTTAGTGGAGGATTATATTGGGAAATTCCTATGCAGGGATTTCACCTCTTCCTTTGAGGATTCTTGGAGGAGTGTTTTCTGAAGTGAACCACTATTAGGCTTGAGGAGAAGCTCCACCTTACATTACAACACTGCTCATCTTGAGGGTTGATCTGTCTTGTGAGTTGCAGCAAGTGGGAATTTATATATGTAGAGATCTAGTGTATTTTGGGAGCCTCTTTCCCATGGAGTGGGTCCTTTGACCTCTTAGAAGAGTGTCTCATTTATTTGTGCTTCAGATCTGAAATTTTATAGTAGTTTTCTGTGTCATTTGAGCTACAGCGCTGTTCCCATCATAAGACTACGTTATTTCTATATGAGGGCTTTCATGGTGTCTTGCTCATAGTTTAGATCAGAGATATCTAGTGATGGGCTTTGCCTTCCACTTGGTGATCCATGGATTAGCTTGCTGATCTATGTTCTATTTAGATCTGATCCATTGTAATGAAATTATATATTCAGAAATTTACTGCAGCAATTTCCAGATCTACAACTTGTTTCTCAGATCTACTCTTATTCATGCATGCTTTTGTCAAAATTCCAAGTGGATCTTGAAGAGAAGACTATTTAGCTTCCATATCTGGAATAGATCTGATGTTTTGTTCACATATCTGTCCTAGATCTGAGTTGTAACTTCTAGCTACTGAAGCTTCATAAAAATAACGTTGTTGAGCTATTTCTGTAAATATACATGTGTTATAGCTCTTATCTCTGAAGGTTTCTTGCTGTAATCTCTCCCTCATTCTACTGTATGTTGAAATAACTTCATCATAATGTTGATTAGCTACTGTATTACTGAAATATGAGCCTACTTACTGATCTCCACTGAACATATGATAAAACTGTGCAAATTCTGAAGCAGTGTTTGCATTTGGCCGCAGCCTCCCTCTTTGGGTGCTTTTTAGCTATTCTAGTTTTTGGGAGATCTGTTTAATGTGTCTATACTGATTTTTTTTTTTATGAAATTCCATATATAAGTCCCATACAACATAAATAAGAGGCAACAAGTCCTGATCTATGTTATTTTTTTATATTTTTACTTATACAATGTTTCTTTTTAGCACATTGTGAAAATTTTCGAAAAGGAATATTACAGTGGTATCGAAGCTCCACTCTTGGCACAACCTATTATTGCCTTGGAGCACTAGTCATGCTACATTCCAAAGAAGAGGATCCTCTCACTGAGAGGGAAAGGAGGTACCAAAGTAGAAGTCATAAAAAATATGACTACACCACTGATGACCTTTACAAGGGTCAAGACAAAGGGAAAGCCCCTGAATCTGTGAAGGATAAGGATAAGGAAGCAGAGGAGTTTGAAAAAAATCTCTTGGAGACTATGAAATATCTTTCCAAGGAGATAAAAGAGATGAGGGTGGATAGAATGAGGGAATCCCTTGGGAGATTCCATCAAGGAGAAAGTTCTGACATGTCTCATTATGGGACTGGTCAACCTGTGAGCTTGCCACAAGCTCCACAGGCCTCAGAACGCTCTACTATGCCTACCTTCTTAGTTTTAGAGAATGAAGGACCGCAAGAGACAACCTCCCTGGAAGGTTACTTTGTGTAATATGACTCACAAAGTTAGAGATTCAAGGATAACTTGAGTTTCCAAGACTTTTGCCATCTCAAGGACCGAAGGAGACCATGGCAGTAGTACAGATATGGTGGTTTCTTTCATGGGAGACACCACACTATTGGCAGGTTATTTTTTCCCAAGTTCAATGGATCATCCTCTTGTTCTGCCAAAGCATGGGTGGAAAAGTTGGATATCTATTTCCATTTGAACAAAGTCCCCAAAGTAGAAGCCATCAAGATTGTTGCGCTACACTTTGAGGGTGAAGCCCAAAACTAGTGGTTCCATGGGCTATTTACATTGGGACACAGTAATGTGTCTACCTATGATGAGTTCACTAGAAGAGTGGTGGAGAGATTTGACCGGAAGGATCCCGAGGCACCTTTCATAAGCCTTGAAAAGCTGAAGTAGACAGGAGATACAGAGGCCTATATCTATGAGTTTTTGAGATTATATGTCATGGTCCCTGATCTATCTGTAGCAAGGAGAGTCTACATGTTCATTGATGGCTTGGAGGAGGCTTTTCATGGATTGGTTAAGTCTACCAAGCCCACCACCTTACATGATGCTATCAAGAGAGATAGAGATCTCCAAGATGCCTTGCCAAAAGCAAAGGCAACTTTCTAAAGCAAGGTCCCCCACTCTTCTGAGGAAAGGAAGGAAAATATGCTCCTCCCAAGGAGAGCTCTTTGAAGAAACCTCTTGATATTGATCTCAGGAGGGAATTGAGGAAGAAGAAGATGTACTTCACTTGCCAAGAATCATGGGTGCTTGGACATAGGTGTGCTGCTAGAAGACCACACTACATAGAGGTCTTCTCTAATTTGGAGGAGGAAGAGGATGATGAGGACTCTAGGAGGGGTCATAGCGTTGATGATGAGGAAGGAGAACAAACACCCACCAGAGATGGGAAGGGAACCTTTTCTCCAACCAGTGGAGCTCTTGCTTCTTTAAGAGGAGTGCCCAAGTACTTGACCCTAAGAGTACAAGGTTCAGTTATGAACTAGAGAGTATCTACATTGATTGACAGTGGGGCAACCCAAAACTTTATTGATTCTCACCTTGTGCAAAATAGAGGAATCCCCACTGATACTTTTGAGGGGTTTTCTGTCTTGGTTCCAGGAAATAGAACCATGTAGTGCATGCAATATGTTCCATCACTTTCTGTCACTATGGGATCCTACACCCTGGTGGATCATTTCTTTGTAGTGGACATACCAGACACAAATATCATCTTGGGAGTCTAATGTTTGATTACCTTGGGGAAGGTTACCACTGATTGGAGAGTGTTGCAAATGGAGTGGGTGGATTTGAAGAGTGGGAAACCACAAATGATCTAAGGCATGCACACTTATCCTTCACCCAACTCTTCCACACAAACAACAGAGATGGATTTGTGCTATAAAAGCAGGGATCTCACAGTCCCTTCTCTCATGTTCATGAGGATGCTGCACATTCTCATCTTATGGCAAGCCATCTGGAATGCCATCAGACTAAAATCTTGTAGGGGAAGCCTCACAAAGTGCTACTCCAAATCTAGATCCAGAAAGGATGGGGGAAATAGAATACCAAGCTACAACATTGTGGGAGGAGAAGTATGGGAGGATCAACCTACCAACAAACCACTTTGGCATGTGTAATGTCAAGAACATAATCAACAAGAAGAAAAGCACTCCCATGGGTTCATCACCAGTATTGTCATTGTTGGAGAGTGTGGATCCATATTGGATATCTCAACTCCTTGTGGAGTACTCCAAAGATCTTCACACCGAGATAATACTAGATGGAATGAAGCAAGGAGGAGGCTATTTTTTCCATGGAGGGGTCACCTATCATCTTGGGAAAGTACTCTTGTCTAAAGCCTCCAAGGTTAAGCAAGAGATACTACAAAGGGCATATAAAGAGTTCCTCTCTAGCTATATGCAATCATCAAATATCTACACCCTAATCATGAGAAGTTTTGATTGGGAGGGCATGAAGGAGGAAGTACATCAACACTATGATTGGGAGGAACTACATCAACACATCCAAGAGTGCAAGAGTGAGGAGGAGTGGGGGTAGCCCAAAGATTCTAAAAAAGAATCATTTCAGCCATCTCTTCTTTCTCTCGAAAGAGGAGGAATGCCCATGCCCAACTCCAAGTGTGTGGGAGACTTGAATGGTAAGAAATCTAATCTCATGGAGCATGTTTATTTTTCTAATTCTCTTGCCATATGTATGTAGTCCATGGCTCCTAAAGGAAGTAATATTGCATGTAGATCGCATGGCATTGGTGATGCCAATAAAAATTCTGAATCTGGCCACTCCCTTGAGGTGCAAAGGGAGATCATTTTTCATGATGGGTGCTTCCCAAAGGCACCAAAAATATCTCTCATTTTCAGCTATGATGAGATAACATGTACAACAAGTAAGTGGTGGGGGAACCACTTACCAAACATAGATCTATTGCAGGAAGGAGATACTCTATGCTGGTACCTCATGTGGGGTCACGATCCACCTCCCTATGCTCAACTTTCAGTTTGTTTATATGTACTCTTGCTCCCATACTTAGATGATCTAGTTGTAGTGTTTATGGGGATGTATGGACAAATTTTGAGTAGTGTATATGTATCACATGGTTTGAAACTTCAACTGGCACTTCATGATACATGTTTTAGGAGTAGCATTGTTTCCCCCATGTTTATTTTTGTTGAGTTTTTCACTCTAGAGGGATGGACTATGCACACATTATGTTGGCCTTGGAGGAGCAATTCATGATTATTTGGCTTTATAATCACTTGGGTTATGATGAAGATTTTATCCTTGATGATGCCAACCATGAAGGGGGAGACGAACTACAACTCTTACCCTATCAGTTGCTTGAGGACAAGCAATATTTTAGAGGGGAGGACTGTAATATTCCTACTTAGCCCTTGCTAAGAGGAATATTCATTTTTGTTTTAATTTCTGTTCCATGAATAAATGAATAAAGGAGGACATGTAAAAATCCTAAAAAGTTGAATAAATAAATGCCTATATTAAAAAAGACAAATCAGGGCCATGTAAATAATCACTTTCAGGTGTGAAAGAGGTTTGAGCTGAAGACTGGGTCAACCTTGACCAAATCAATAGCACTGTCTAGATTCATTGCATCTCCAAAAGGGACAACACAGTTCTAAAAGGAAGCCTCTCATGTGAAAAGGGGTAACTCATCAAGATGGTTTAGGCTTTGCAAAGGCTTTCTCATCTTATAAAAGGAAAATGAGGGCAGCAAGAGAAGGTTTTTGATTGATCATATTTCTGAGTATTTGTCAGCTTAGAAAAATACCATTCTCTGCTATTTAGTGGAGGATTGTATTGGGAAATTCCTATGCAGGGATTTCACCTCTTCCTTTGAGGATTATTGGAGGAGTGTTTTCTGAAGTGAACCACTATCAGGCTTGAGGCGAAGCTCCACCTTACATTATAGCACTGCTCATCTTGAGGGTTGAGTTGTCTTGTGAGCTGCAGCAAGTGGGAATTTAGATTTGTAGAGATCTAGTGTATTTTGGGAGCCTCTTTCCCATGGAATGGGTCCTTTGACCTCCTGGAAGAGTGTCTCATTTCTTTATACTTCAGATATGTAATTTTACATCAGTTTTCTGTGTCATTTGAGCTACAACATTGTTCCCATGAGAAGACTGTGTTATTTCTATATGAGGGTTTTCATGGTGTCTTGCTCATAGTTTAGATCAAAGATATCTAGTGCTGGGATTTTCCTTCCACTTGGTGATCCATGGATTAGCTTTCTGATATATGTTCTATTTAGATCTGATCCATTTTAATGAAATTTTATATTCATAAATTTACTACAACAATTTCCAGATCTGCAACTTGTTTCTCAGATCTACTCTTATTCATGCATGCTTTTGTCAAAATTCCTAGTGGATCTTGAAGAGAAGAATATTTAGCTTCAAGATCTGAAATAGATCTGATGTTTTGTCCATAGATATGCCCTATATATGATTTTTAGCTTCCAACTGCTGAAGCTTCATAAAAATAATGTTGTTGAGCTATTTCTGCAAATATACATGTGTTCTAGCTCTTATTTCTGAATTTTTCTTGCTGTAATCTCTCCCTCATTCTACTGCATGTTGAAATAACTTCATCATAATGCTGATTATCTACTATATTACTGAAATATGAGCCTCATTTCTGATCTCCACTAAACATCTGATAAAACTGCACAAATTCTGAAGCAGTGTTTGCATTTGGCTCCAGCCTCCCTCTTTGGGTTCTTTTTAGCTAGTCTAGTTTTTGGGAGATCTATTTAATGTGTCTAAAATAATTTTTATTTTTTATGAAATTCCATATATAAGTCCCATATATCACAAAAAAGAGGAACCAAGTCATGATCTGCATTATTTTTGCACTTTTTTACCTATACATTGTTTCCTTTGAGCACATTGGGAAAATTCCTGAAAAGGAATATTACACCTTGAACTTGTTCTTCAAGGGTATTGGAACGAATCTTCTCAAACTTGAGCTCTTTTATAAGCCTGATTGCCTCCTTAGAAAATTATTCTATGTTCAACCCTTCTTCTTCATTTTTTGATACCTCTTGTTTATTGTGCTTGGCCATAAGCAATACTCTCTCATTGACTTCTTCTTCGTTGTAACTTTCTTGATCGGATGATGGGCTATCTTCTTTAGAGAGAAATTTCCTTTTGAATCCTTTCTTTTTGCCTTGATTATTGAATTTCTTAAAGCCTTTATTTCCTTTTTAGTTTCAATTACTTATGTTTGGACATTTTTCTGTGAAATTCCCAACCTCACCACAACCGAAACATATCAATGGAAGTTTACCTTTGAATTTTCCCTTACCAATTTTTAGTTTTATCGTAAAGTAAGAATATTCTCCATTTGAAAGACCTTCTTCGTCATCTTCCTTTTCTTCACACTTGCAGGAGCAGGTCTTTTCCTTTTAAGGTTGTTTGTCCTTATTGGTTTTCTTAGATGTAGTGAACGCAGTTTCTAGATGCGAAGTACCCTCTTCTTCATCAAGTCTCATTTCATACGCTATGAGAACTCCATTTAATTCCTCTTTGTTGAGTTTTTATAGATTTTCATTGCATTCTAAGAGCTATACCTTTGGGTTGAATCTCCCTGGTAATGTTCTAAGAATATCTCATATAATAGTCTTCTTGTCAACAAGCTCTCCCAATACTTCTAGAGTGTTGGTTATTTCGCCAATGTGTTGGAAGTATGCATCAATGTTTCCATCTTCTCTCATTTTGAGTTGCTCAAATTTTTCTCTATAGGTTTGAAGCTTTGTTTCTTTGAAATTAGAGTCACCTGCATATATATTCTCAAGCTTGTCCCATACATTTTTGGCGGTTTTACAACCCAACACCTTATGATAAGCAGATTCAATAAGTCCAGTGATAACAATATTCTTTTCTTTTGCATCAGTTATCAAATTCTTCTTACCTTGTTCATCCGCGATTGATGCAAAGCCATTCTGAACAGTGTCCCATAATTCGTAACATTGCACCAAGAGATAGACCTCCAAGGTACACCATTCTTGGTCTATTCCATGACCTCCTTCCAGCTGTTAAACTACTATTGAAGGAACCAAGCTCAGATACCAATTTTTAAAAATACTAAGAGGGGGTGTGAATCAATATTCCTTTCAATTATTATTATTATTATCTTTCATAGCATTAGTTAATATTCAATTATTATCGGTGTTTCTACAATGGTAGCAGTAAAAAAAAGGAACACAATTGCACATAGTTTTTAAGGTGGAAACCCCCTCTAGGAAAAAAACCACCTAAATGATTTTCTAATAATGATTTAATATTCAAATCCAATTGAAAATAAATCTCCAAATTCGTATAATCTAGAAAATAATTCTTCTCTAGCTCCCACTAGATGGACACTCCAACGCCCGAGATTCTTCAGTAATCAACTGAACGGATGCCCCAACACCCAATGAGCTACAACTCACCCTAGAACCACCCTACCACCCAGAATTTTTCATAGGCTTGAACTTGTTGGTGACTTCATGCACCAGACTAGCACCACCCTACCATCATATCGAAGAATAAAAGAATAATGGACTCACGTACCAGGGAAAATGGTACACTTTACAATGATATAGAATGATGTAGAAGAAGAAGACATACTAGACCATAACCCCAACTATGAAACAACCACCCAATGATGATCCTAGACCTCCTAACATTGACTCTTCTATTCTTGGCAAATAGAAACTTGTACAAATTTTACAATGATGCTTTTACAATGACTCAGTACAATGATACCTTTACAATGACTATATCTACTGCTGCTCACTTGAAGACTTCATGTGGTGAACTTCTTGTTCTGCATCTTGATTGATTCTATTGTCATGCTACCCTTTCTCACTCTTCAGAACATTAGATCATGCATTGAGTCTTATCTTGTTGAATATATAATACCTGCAAAATGTCTTCAAGGAATTACCCATGACATGATAATAGCAAAACTTACCTCATCCTGTAGAGCATATGTCAGTGCTAAAAAAAAACAAATTAGAATACAAAGAACCTAAAGAAATTAAGAGATGAACATGAATATACAGAATATACTTTCTTAGATCTTACCTCTGTTGCATCATTTTTATGCACCTTGCTTTGCTTTTCTGCCCTAGAAAGTATGGTCCTTTGCAGTTCTTGACAACACATGATCTAGCTTTTTCTTGCATTCTAGGAGCTCGATATTGAATCTGATGTATATCTATTATTTCAGATCCCCAATATGTGATTTTTGGTCTTATAGTAACCCTCTGAGTCTTCTTTCCAATACCAAAGGTCTGATCCAATTTGGATTCTTCAAGAAAAGGTTATGCCCAATATATCACAATGACCTAATTATGGACTAGCCCAGTAGAGAAAACTTGCACGATGTGACACGTGTCACTGTTTCCTCCTTCGGCTCTCAAATTGATACATAGAAAACTACAGTCCGTGTGCTATCTTTATTTTTACCGAATTCCAAGCCGATTCTTAGAGAGAGAGTTATGAATATTTTCACAAGGTCACCTCTTTGAGATGAATTTTAGGAGCCTAGAAAAATCCTAACTTCCTCAGATCATATCTCTGAAAATATTGTGAACCATGATCTAAAATTTTTACACAAGATTCCTCAGTATTTCGGCTTCGTGTGATAATAATTTCAGCTTTTGAACCTTCTTAGACAAAATGTTATAGCGAAAATTCCACGATGACCTATTTGAAGTAGCTAAATCCCTACAAGAGGAGGATATCAGGATCAAAATTTATATAAATTATTTGGTTGAGAGGGTATTCAACAAGTGAACATGGGACGGATTTTAGGAGCTTAAAAATTATTAATTATTGACTATTCAATGACCACAACCAATGATTAGTGTCATGCCACAACCACATGGGGTTACTAACTTCAAACATGAATATCTATCAAACCGTCAAGAATTGTGTGGTGTGAAATATATCAACACAAACATCTCGACAAGTAGAAAACATCAAAAATATCCTTGACTCAGACTATAGTAATTTGGTAGGTCAAATTTTACATGCAATATTGGGGTAGCCCTTGATGTTGCTTGGGTTGACATCAATGACAACCACTGATCAACATTGATCACTAAGTTGGATTAGTACTTTTTTATTATTATATATTGTATATGCTTTGATTCTTTGTCTTGTCTTTGATTGCAAGTTCTACTCATCATTGGAGAACTACTTTGGAGCGATGAGACAAAGGGCTACATTAGACATTTGGATTTCAAGGTAGGAGCATGTCCTCTCTACTTTACTATTATAATGATCTTAAAATAAAAATAATATAGAGAAAGAGGTATTCAAATGGATCTTTGTATCCATTTACTTGCTAGAGTACTAGGGAGATCACTCTTGTTCGCAAGAGGGATTAATCCTCATAACAAGATGTTGTCTCGAAAGACACTTTTTTCAATATAATAGAACATCTTACCAAACTGTCACAATTGCAAGGGCATATGTAAATTCCACGATGGATAAAGCAGCAAAAGTGTAAATTCTACTCAGACAAAGAGAAGATAGAGTTAAAGAGCTAGAAAGACAACTGGAACAAGAAAAACATAAGTCCAATAAACAAGTTGAGATGAAAATGACACAGTTCCACAAGAAATTTGAAAGATTGAAGTTGCAACATCAAGTACAAATCTCTAAGAAGGATAAATAGAGAGAGGCAATAATGGATAAGCTTAAAATCCAACCTTAAATAGAATTGTTTATAAAAGAGGCACTTGAATGGAATACAAAGTTGAAACAAAGGCATGAGACTTTTTTTCAGCAAGTCTCAACTACCAATTCATATTATGAAACAAGTAAAGTATTAACTCAACAAGTGGAAAATAGAAGATTCGAATGTGAAAAGATTCATAAGAAAATTTCTGAATTCATTTTATGGCAAGAATCTGAAAAATGGAAGGAGGATGATCTCCCGAAATTTGACAAATTTCATAAAGATATTTGATTTAAAGACTGGGAGATGCAGTCAAGACAAGCAGAGAAAGAAACGTCAAAGGAAACAAACTTAGAAAATGAGATCATTGAGTCTGTCAATGGATAGCTTCATAATGCTAAGATTATTAAAGAATATATAGCCGAAGCAATCCAAAAGGTCAAACTATTGGAGACACAGTGGAAAGAAAGTATCAAGACACAGGTAGAATCTATCAAGCGGATAACAAATTGGATCAAGAAAATTACTGGAACTTCTTGATCAAACCACATCACCAGTGCATGAATCTGCAATCCTTAACTGGTTCCACTAGAAAAGCATTGCTAGCACTCTCAAATGTCATGTTTAAAGGCCAAGTCAGATCCGAGATCACACAACCAACTCAGTTTAAGCTGATGATGGATATTTGTCAGCTCATAGATCAAATGACAAAATAAGAACAACCCTTTTAAGAAATATTGTTATCTTTATTTCTAGATTTTAGTTTAGTTTACTTATTATGAGGAGCGTTGTTTGAAACCTCCTCAATTTTTTATGTAATAATCTATTTTTGACTTATTTAGTTTAGTATTTAAACCCTTCTCATACATTTAGAGAAGGGTCTAGAATTTTATCACAGAACAATTTGTGAAATATTTCACTTCTATACTTTTATGAATGCCTTTGATGAAATATGTTATCACCAAAATAGGACCTGATAGGCTGTTGATTAGACCACTTTAGTTTAACTATTTCAAACCAATATTTTGGCTAAGGCTTAGCCTCCTCAGCCTAAGAGGGCTCTCTCAAGGGTTAATGATATAAGATATAGATAGATGGCTAACTCTATGGTTTGTGTTTTTTTATGTTTATAGGTTGAAAGATCGAGAATTTCTACCATTGGGCTATGGAGTTAGTGACAGAGATAAGGATAAAAAATAACTCTTCTTATAAAATTGAGGCTTGTATACACTTCAATGAAAGAGTGACACAGTCAGAAAAGTCTGAATAACTTGAGGTTCAAAGGAAGTCAGAGCATGTGGTACATGAATTCTAAGTAATGATACATCAAGGTATTCAAAAGGAAGGTATTAAAAGTGTTTAATCAAAGATTAATACTTAAAGGAAGTTAGAGCATGAATAACCATGAATTCTGAGTAATAAGTATTAAAACATTGAAGGAAAACATCCAAAGATAGGACCCAAGAACTCAATTCACCATAGTTTAACACTTAAAGGAAATCAGATCATGTTCCTCCATGAATTCTGAGTAATAAGCGTTAAGACTATGGAAGTAAAACAATCAAAGATAAAAGATAAAACTCACTGAAGTACACTAAGAATCTCAGATTCAGAAAAGTTAAACTGCTTCTGTATATATCAGTTCCTTCACAGCATTTACAAAAGTAGTCATTTTCTATAAGATTTTCCAACATCTAATACATTGAAGTTTCTACTACTTATAGGCACCTTGCCTTTACATCAAATCTTCCAAGTGGCTAGACCATTTAAATTTCAATTGACACTTAAATCTAACTACTAACTAGATTCATAAAACTAAGCCTGACACCTTTCGAATTAGGAGTTAGAGTCCTGCTATGACTCAAGCTCCTATTTATTACATTTAAACTAAATATTATCCCAATCTTCCTCGAAAGGAATCATTTCTTTGAGCCATACTTACCATGAACAAAAAATTATTAATATGATTGCCTTCATGAAGTTATTCTGCCTATCAGGAGATATCAGTTTGATGACATGGCACATGTGAACTAGTGTCTTCAAACTCTTCCTTTAACTAAAAGTCTCCACTTGGAAAATCTGATCCTCTTTGTCATAATCTGATACTCTTTGAAACCCTGGTGAGGAACAACTTTAAACATGTTTTTACCTTCTTGATGCCTCTAGCCTTGTTATAAACCCTGCTGATTCATGACTTAAATGTCCTAAAAACCAGGAGACAGAGTTCTTGATTTTTAGCCCTTAATCCTTCAATCTTATCTTCAAATAGCTTGGCTAGCAATGTTGAATATTTCATAAAAGTGACATGTGCTAAAATCCCATTGAAACTTAAATCTTCCACCTGTACAAAAATAAACCCTCGAAAAAGTGCAAAAGGAAATGAGTTATGATTGTGCTACGAAAATAGGAGCTGTTTTCGTAGTGCAGAATTTGTTTCACTGTAAAACATCCCCTTTAACCCTTCTTTCTTCTGATTTTCAATTTGAGTCTTCATCTATGATAATTACCTTTTCATAAGTAGCATCAAAAGTTGAAACCCAATAGTTTTTACCTTCAAAACACATATGTAAAATGACAAAAGTTCACCTTCAACAGTTTTGTAGCACGCTACGAAACTGCTGTGTATGCCTCCTCCAACACAGTTTTTCCAAAATTTATAGTTTTAAGTTTATTTTAACTTATTCAAGGATTAATATAGACCTCAATCAAGCAAAACAACTTAACTTTGAAATGTTTTTCCTCAAAAAGTGATCTTTTTCTTAATGCCAAAACTGATTTAGGATTTATCACTTACTGCCCTGTTTCATTATTGTTGTAGTATTTTTTGTGAATTTTTCAATTCCATGATACTCTTTGTCATTCTGATGGTGAAAAAATTTAAGTATCTGCTTACCTTTCTTTTAATTCCAAAAATTAACCTTGTTGTGAAAACTCTATTTTAAGCTACTTTCATAGCTAGTTTAGTATCAAAAACAAAGTAAAGGTCATTTATGATAATCCTCTGTTATTTTTTACCATTGGAGGGTGTTAGGTGATCAAAAAAATTTAAAAAAAACCTTTGAAACTCTTCATTCCTATCAGTTTAGGTCTCTTAAATCCAAAAATAAATCTTCAGAAATTCCGCAGAAAAAACTAGGCTTCAAGCCTGGGACACGCTGCGGAATTTCCTAACTGTCCATAGACTTCATAGAATTTGAATTTTTGGCCTATAAAAGGTCCATTGATGTGTGAAATGATAATATGAAGCCTAATAAGTAAAATTTGGTTAAAAATACCTCTTATCCTTCTCAAGAAACAACCTTTTTACCTTCAACCACTTCATCAACCAATAAAAATAACTCTGTTTTCCTGAAAAATAAGGCTGCACTCCTGAGCTCCCATCTCTTGATAACTGATAGTTGTTACAAACATGGAGGAGGTTTTTTTATATAATAATTTTTATAAGAAAAACCTCTCTCTGTTTTTTGAAAACCGGCTTCAGTTGTTTGGAATCTGCATTTTAACATCATGTATAAAACATGAAAAATTCAGAAATATGAAAATAGGTCCCAAAGAAAACTTCGAATATTCAAATTGGTAGCACCTAGGAGAAACTTGAAAGAGGTTTTTGTTCCTTGTCATTTTCTTAGAAAAAAATGTAATTCATATTTTTGAAACTCATCTTCATTTGCCTGCAAATTCCTTTTGAAACCAACATCTCAAACAGTCCAAGGAAAACTAAAATCCCCTTGCAGCTCCTGGTAGAAAAACATGTAACTTGTTTGAATGAAAGCTTTTGTGAGGCTGAGGTCATCCATGATTATTTAGAACTCCATAGGCTCCTATCCAAACACATAGCCTTCTTTTTATGCTTTCCTCTTCATGGAAATTTCCCTTTATAACCACAAACTGCCCTCTTAAAAATATGACAGTTGTAAAAAACTATTTGGACAGCAAGTTGTTTATCACAAAGTTAAATTTTCAAAGGTGACAGATGACTCATACATGAAAATTTTGAAAATTAAATTACAGAGAGGAGCTTGGGTAACTTGTTTAAGGAATGATATTCGAATGTGTAGAGAAAGGTGACAAAATGAGGGAGTGGAAAGCAAAAGGTGAGATGGGATTTATTTAGAAGCATGACCTTGAAAATCTCAAAGTTCAACCACTAATCATTATGGATAAAACCGTTATAGATTGGCACACTTTTCATAGACAAGTGTTAATTTTTCTACGGAACTAGTAGGTGTTTCTGCAGCGAATTCAGTTAATTTTGTACTGAATTTGCTACGGACTCAGACAATTTTTGACAAATGGCCAGATTTAGGATTTGTGGTCATTTCAAGGTATCTACTTATAAAATATTCTTTCAACATGGCTTGGGATTATTTATAATATCATATCCAAAGTTTTAACACCTAAGTTCATCATAAAACTTATCATTTCATGATGTTTTGCAACCTAACAAAAAAAAAAAAACTTGACACATTTCAAGCTGAAATTTTGAGAATTTTTTAGGTGATAATAGTGGCTCCACTTGGGATAGTTTTCCCCTATGGTACACTAAGAACTGGTAGCTCCAGTGCTGCTATCCATCCTTTAGAATAAAACTCTAAAATTTTTCCAAGCTTCTCCTCAAACTTTAATGGCCTTCACCTCGAGCTCAAGCTTGATGATCACTACATAAGAAACAAATATGTACCTACTGAAAAGATGCTCAGTCAACTTTGAGCTTATTCACACACTCCTACCTACCCTATCAGCTACAATATCCATTTTTAGCTCAAGGAACATGAAACTTCCAATGAAGCTAGTCATTGATTTGATCTGACACTTGAATCTCTTGATTGTGCTTGAAGAAAAAATAAACATGATACTGAAATAACCGAGGTAACATGAGATGTAACTGATCTTCAAGATGATAATATAAATAGAAATGTGAACAGTAAATCATTTCCATTTAGTCAATTATAGAACCATATAAGACATAATCTGTTTGAAGCTTCTCATGACATTCTGCAACTTTGGATCACACATACATACTTTGATCAACCAAATAAGACATTAGTTGTGTTCTCTCAAAATTCTTTTCAAACTGATTTTCAAAAACAATGCATTTTTCCTCAATCCCAAAGGAGAAAGGTAGAAACACTCTTGCTTTGTGTTCTGCCATAAAAAGCTTTTGAAAAGAATGATCATGATCATGAAGACTATATGATTGAATTTGACCTTGTAAGCCTTCAATGTCTTTCTCAATGTTCTTAGCAACTTCATCTAAAAATTTCATCTTGTCTTCTATCTTGAATTCAAATGATTTTAGATAAGAAGACAAGGAAAAAGAAAAATTTTCATCTATTTCTTCATTAATATGGTCATCATTCCATTGTTTGAAATTGAAGGAGAGTTTTCCACCAACTCTGTTATGTCTATCCATTCCTCCAAAAACATAAGCCAAAAGTCTTCAAATGACTTAATAGATTTGATAGGAAAACTTTCAATCTACTGTTTACATTTCCCTTGAAATGAATCATAGAACAATATAATGCAAACATCTTCATGTTTGACTCTAAGAAGCTCGGTAAAATCTTAGAAATCTGATATATGCTTCAGAGTTAAACTCAAATCTTCTCCATTGAATTTTGGACCATTCCTTAAAAAATATGTATCCTTGGGAAAATGATTTGGGAAACCATGAATTCCTGAAAAATTTATGCATGCATACCTTGAAATAAGAATGGTAGAATATGAGTTCTTCATAACTCCAGTGGAATCACCATGAATCAATGAATTTTGAATTCTTCAACAATGGAGTTTCCAAGGTAGTTCTACAACCTCGAACAGATTCTGAGCTCCTTCTAACTTCAAGAGTTCAGCTTCATAATTTTCGGGAGATGTATATCTTTAGACTCTCGACAGACGCACCAAAATGTTATCACCAAAATAGGACCTGATAGGATTCTAATCAGACCACTTTAGTGTAACTATTTCAAACCAATCTTTTGGCTAAGGCTTAGCCTCCTTAGCCTGAGAGGGCTCTCTCAAGGGTTAATGATATAAGATATAGATAGATGGCTAACTCTATGG
This sequence comes from Pinus albicaulis, assembly GCA_034641835.2. Lineage (NCBI taxonomy): Eukaryota > Viridiplantae > Streptophyta > Pinopsida > Pinales > Pinaceae > Pinus > Pinus albicaulis. The sequence continues at coordinate 554,562,724 of CM076577.1, read as the reverse complement.
TTTGTGATTTTGTATGTTTATAGGTTGAAAGATGGAGACTTTCTACCATTGGGCTATGGAGTTTGTGACACATATAAAGATAAAAAATAACTCTTCTTATAAAACTGAGGCTTGTATATACTTCAATGAAAGAGTGACACAGTCAGACAAGTCTAAATAACTTGAGGTTCAAAGGAATTCAGAGAATGTGGTACATGAATTCTGAGTAATGATACATCAAGGTATTCAAAAGGAAGGTCTTAAAAGTGTTTCATCAAAGCTTAATGCTTAAAGGAAGTCAGAGCATGAATAACCATGAATTATGAGTAATAATTATTAAAATATTGAAGGAAAACATCCAAAGACAGGGCCTAAGAACTCAATTCACCATAGTTTAACACTTAAAGCAAGTCAGAGCATGTTCCTCCATGAATTTTGAGTAATAAGCGTTAAGAATATGGAAGAAAAACAATCAAAGATAAAATATAAAACTCACTGAAGTACACTAAGAATATTAGATTCATAAAAGTTAAGCTGCTTCTGTATATATCAGTTCCTTCAAAACATTTACAAAAGTATTCATTTTCTATAACATTTTCCAACCTCTAATACATCGAAGGTTCTAATAATTATAGGCACCTTGCCTTTACATCAAATCTTCCAAGTGGCTAGACCATTTAACTTTCAACTGACACTTAAATCTAACTACTAACTAGATTCATAAAAATAAGACTGACACCTTTCGAATTAGGAGTTAGAGTCCTACTATGACTCAAACTCCTATTTATTACATTTAAACTAAAGCTTATCCCAATATTCCTCGAAAGGAATGATTTATTTGAGCCATACTGACCATCAACAAAACATTAATAATCTGATTTCCTTCGTGAAGTTATTCTGCCTATCATTAAGGAGATATCAGTTTGATGACTTGGCACATGTGAACTAGTGTCTTCAAACTCTTCCTTTAACTGAAAGTCTCCACTTGGAAAATCTGATACTCTTTGTCATAATCTGATACTCTTTGGCACCCTGGTGAGGAAAAACTTTAAACATGTTTTTACCTTCTTGATGCCTCTAACCTTGTTATAAACCTTGCTGATTCATGACTTAATTGTCCTAAAAACCAGGAGACAAGTTCTTGATTTTTAGCCCTTAATCCTTCAAGCTTATATTTGAACATCTTGGCTAGGAATGATGATTGTTTCATAAAGTGACATGTGCTAAAATATCATTGAAACTTCGATCTTCCACCTATACAAAAAGAAACCCTCGAAAAAGTGTAAAAGGAAATGAGTTATGACTGCGCTACGAAAATAGGAGATGTTTTCGTAGTGCATAATTTGTTTCACTGTAAAACATCCCCTTTAACCATTCTTTATTTTGTTTTTCAATTTGAGTCTTCATCTATGATAAGTACCTTTTCATAATTAGCATAAAAAGTTGAAACCCAACAGTTTTTACCTTCAAAACACATATGTAAAATGCCAAAAGTTCACCTTTAGTAGTTTCATAGCGCATTACGAAACTGCTGTGTATTCCTCCTCCAACATAGTTTTTCAAAAAATTACAGTTTTAAGTATATTTGAACTTCTTCAAGGATTAATATATACCTCAATCAAGCAAAAAAACTTAACTTTGAAATTTTTTTCCTCAAAAAGTGATCTTTTTCTTAATGCCAAAACTGATTTAGGATTTATCACTTACTGCCCTGTTTCATTGTTGCTATAGTTTTTTTTGTGAATTTTCAAATTCCATGATACTCTTTATCATTCTGATGGTGAAAAAATTTAAGTATCTTCTTACCTTTCTTTTACTTCCCAAAATTAACCTTGCTGTCAAAACTTTGTTTTAAGCTACTTTCATAGCTAGTTTAGTAGCAAAAACAAAGAAACGGTCATTTGTGATAATCCTCTGTTATTTTTTATCATTGGAGGGTGTTAGGTGATCAAAAAAATTTAAAAAAAACCTTTAAAACTCTTCATTCCTATCATTTTAGGTCTCTTAAAGCCAAAAATAAATATTCATAAATTCCACAGCAAAAACTGGGCTTCAAGCCTGGGACACACTGTAGAATTGCCTAACTGTCCATATATTTCACAGAATTTGAATTTTTGGCCTAGAAAAGTTCCATTTCTATGTGAAATGATAATCTGAAGCCTGATAAGGAAAATTTGGTTAAAAATACCTCTTACCCTTCTCAAGAAGTAACCTTTTCACCTTCAACCACTTCATCAACCAATAAAAATAACTTTGTTTTTCTTGAAAAAGAAGGCTACACTCCTAAGCTCCTATCTCTTGATCCCTGATAGATGTTACAAACATGGAGGAGGTTTTTTTTATATAATAATGTTTTTAAGAAAAACCTCTCTCGGTTTTTTGAAAACCAACTTCAGTTGTCTGGAATCTGCATTTTAACATAATGTATAAAACAAGAAAAATTCAGAAATCTAAAAATAGGTCCCAAAGAAAACTTCGAATCTCCAAATAGGTAGCACCTGGGAAAAACTTGAAGAGGGTTTTCCTCTGTTTTATGTTCTTAGAAAAAACCTCCTTCATATTTTTGAAACTCATCTTCATTTTCCTGAAAATTCCTTTTGAAACCAACAGCTCAAACAATCCAAGAAAAACTAAAATCCCCTTGCAGCTCCTGGTAGAAAAACATGTAAGTTGTCTGAATGAAAGATTATGTGAGGCTGAGGTCATCCATGATCAGTTAGAACTCCATAGGCTCCTATCCAAACACATAGCCTTCTTTTTATGCTTTCTTCTTCATGGCGATTTCCCTTTATAACCACAAACCGCCCTCTTAAAAATATGATAGCTGTAAAAAACTATTTGGATAGCAAGTTGTTTGTCACAAAGTTAACTTTTCAAAGGTGAAAGCTGACTCATACATGCAAATTTTGAAAAGTAAATGATAGAGAGGAGCTTGGGTAACTTGTTTAAGGAATGATATTCGAATGTGGAGAGAAAGGTGACAAAATGAGGGAGTGGAAAGCAAAAAGTGAGATGGGATTTATTTAGAAGCATGACCTTGAAACTCTCAAAGTTTAACCACTCATAATTATGAAGGAAAAAGTTATAGACTGGTAGAATTTTTGTAGCACGTTTAAATTGACAAGTGTTAATTTTTCTACAGAACTAGTAGGTGTTTCTAGAGCGAATTCGGTTAATTTTGTACTGAATCTACTGTGGACTCAGACAATTTTTGACAAATGGCCAGAGTTAGGATTTGTGGTCATTTCAAGGTATCTACTCAGAAAATATTCTTTCAACATGGCTTGGGATAATTTTTAATATCATATCCAAAGTTTTAACACCTAAGTTCATCATAAAACTTATCATTTCATGATTTTTTGCAACCTAACAAAAAAGAAAAAACTTGACACATTTCAAGATGAAATTTTGAGAATTTTTTAGGTGATAAAAAAATATATGGAACATGATCTAATTTTTGGAAGATTTAATATGCTTATTGAAATTGCACTTTTGTACTCTTAAAGTATATTTGAATTGAAGAGAAGCGGATCAATATTGTGGATTTCATGAGCAAAAATGATCATATGTGGTACTTTTATCTTATGATTAAGTCTTGATTGCGAGTTTACAATAATTTCTTTTTATATTGTGATATGTATGCAGTTTGACTTACAGTTTATCATTCATGCACTTTTGTATAATGTTTCGGTTGTAATTCCTTATTATATACATAAATAAAATTGATAGATGTTGTTGTGGATCATTTGCAACATCCTTTTATTTTAATTTTCAAAAATACAAAAAAAAATAGAAAACTACCAAAACGATATGTTAGAGTATTACAGTTCATATACTCTAGCATAAAAATAGATCTCCTCATTATATTAAAGTTAAAAGTTTAAATATTTTTAGGCTTTATGAAAGCAGGTCCCAGTTCAAAGTTTAAATATCGATCACTTTATCGAGCGAGATTCAATGATTTATAAAGCAATGAGCAAAGGGCTCAACCCACATGCACTTGTAGTGTGTGGGTTAACATGAAGGGTGCCTCTGCAGTTGACTATGTTGACTGCGGGAGTAACCCAGATGAACATTCAAGATTAGCTGCAGGGGAATAAACCAAATGAATCCTCCGTACCTCGAGCCCCCCCGCAGTGACGTTTGCTGCCAAGTTGGTTACAGTTGTCATCCATGTTAGGATTTATTAATGGCCTATTGGCACGTCTTATCGGAATTTAAGTTCAAAGTCGTGCCACCTATTTAAGGGAAATTCTCATTCTTTCTGAAATTATCATTGGTTAGTTGTTGTTTGAAGTTTGTCTGTGCTCCGTATTTTTTAGTTTTCTGTCACCCTCTCAATTATTGGTCACCCTGTAAGTTGTCTACCATCCAAAAGTTGAACTATGGATAAACGCTCATCCCTGTCAGGTTTTTCTAGTCACATTCCTCTCATGGATACCGTGAGGGATATACAGGATACAGATTGTTCCCTTGACAGTAGATGTGAAGAAAATCCCATTGCTAGATAAAGTGAATCTACACATGAAAATAGGTCAGCTGATTATGAATGACCTAAAAAAAACTAATGCAGTGGAAATGAAGGCAAAGAATATGCCTGGAAAAGTGATAAATTAGTTGAAGTTAGAAAAATCCAATTCCAGGGCTTTGACAATCCAGAACGAAGAGCTCAAGAAGATCATAGTAAAGATTGGAGTAGATCCCAATGACAGGTCAGTTGTGCAAAAGCTTTTGCAAAGTGCTGAATCAAAAATATCTGTGCTAAAGAAAAAATTGAAATTCCCTACAGGAGAACATTCCATGGCAGTAGAGGTTGCAGAGGTGGAAAATGAGAATGAAAAACTTCTTCAACAGCTCATGCAAAAGGAAGAAGTCACTAAATTAAAGAAAACTGTACTATTATTGTAGAACCGTATTGAATCTCATACTTACACTTTTGTTTTTCCATCAGGTAGTGAAGATCCATTAACACAAATATCTCAATTAACCACTGAATTGAAGATGGTAGAAATTGATCGGAAAAAGGCACAATCTGATTTGGAAACAGTAACAAAGGTTATAAAATCTACTAAGGGAGAAGTCAATAAATACAAAATGGAATGCCAAACTGCTAATGTTGATGTTGCACCATTTTTTAGTCATCTAACCTATTAATATTAGATGGACCTAAGTACACCATGTAAGACCCATTTTACCCTAAGTAAAATTGCTTTCACTATGAAAAAAACTTAGTAAACCACTTTTATTAAGTTATTTATAGTCTAAACAGGAAACCCCATGAGGAAATATTAAATAAATCCACATTTGTTTGATTTTCCTCAAGGAATAATTAGTTAAACAATAGTTTAATTAATATTCCTGGTCATGTTTAACCCAAAACAGGAAAATTAATTAGATAAATTATTATTTAACTTATTATTTTCTAGGAATAATTATTTAAACCTTATTTAAATAATATTCCTTGTTAAATTTGACTAAATCACTCATAAATAATTAAATAAATCATTATTTATTTGATTATTACTCAACCACATCCTTAAAATGATAAATAAATAATTTATTTATTTATTATTTACAAATAAAGGGATTTGACCCAAGTCAAATTATTTTTCCCTCCAACAAATATAATAAAATATTCCATAAAAGTTGGATCTTGATTTGGTTAATAATATTTTAACTATGCATAAACATCTAGACTAACTCAATATTTTGTTATAAATAGAAGGGTTTTTCCATTCATTCATCACCTTTTGTTGCCTAAAGATCACTCTAGATCTATACTTTTGGTTTGACTTTGATCCACCATCATTGTCATATTTTTCTATCTTTTGCTTGTGAGCTCCCTTTGAGCTCCATTTTTGTCTGGGTTTTCTACACTATCAAGAGAGAGGAATTCTTAGATCTGAAGTGCTGACGACTTACAAGAACCCATCCCATTGAGGAGAACTAGTTACATCCTTCTATTTTTTCCTCCCAGGTGCCCTTAATATAAATTTCATTCAACATATTCTTGTCTTGTCTTTTGGATGCATGAAGTAAATATCGTTTCTATTTACTCCTTAATGTCTTTTGATGCATAGATCTAGATTTTTGCAGCATTTATCTTGATCACCTAATTACAGATCTAGAGATATTGGCAACCATCTTTGCTATTAGGGTTGTTCGTTATGCATAGCTAAAGAAGTCTTTTTTCGTACACTTGCAATCAAGATTCATACTAACAACTAGCAACTCCACACGGGGTTACAATTACAATCGTTGTCGTTTTTCAGATCCCTGCATATCTGGCTACTTCAAACAATAGGATTTATCCTTAGCTTCTTGTTTTAATTTTCTTGATGTTGATTTTAACCTATAAAACCCTAAAACATTAAAATTTTTAACTTCTGTGTGTTTTCGGACCTATTGTGTAGGTGACCGACATCAGCCGTAGTTGAGATGACAAATTCTATTGAAACCTGCTACCGAGAGCGTCGGAGGTGCAAGTCATGCTTTTTTGCCCTAAAACTGCAACCTAGAGCTTTAGGACATGGATATCTGCCCAAAAACTGTGACCTCAGCAAGAAACAGGTCAGAAACTACGACCTGGACTTTTTGCGGGAGTTTTTCTGAACGTTTTATGGGTTTCTTTGGGCCTTTGTTCAGGGTTTTCTGACCTCTGTATCCGCCAATTTTGGACCTGTACTTGTTCTTTTTTACTCATATAAGTGGGAACCTAACTCCCTAGGGCTTCAGTACCCTCCACACTTTGTGGAAGAGTTTTAGCCGCTGCAAGTTCTCTGAAATTTTCAGAGTGTTCAACCATTTTTCAGATCTGATACCTCACCTTAAGATCCGCTTCAGATTGGCTATTTATCCATCCAAATCACCTCCTTTAGTTTTTTTTTGGTTTTCCTCTAGGGTCTACTATGTTTCCCTCCAGGAGATAGCCTTTCGCCACCTCATTTACAACAAATTTTCCTCTGATTTTTTGTTGTTTATCTTCACCTATTTCCAACAGATCTGACCTTTAGATCCATGTTCCTACTAACCTTAGATATATTGGCTATTTTGGTGTGTTTTGAATAGTTTTTTACCCACCCACAGACTACTTGTTGAGAGGCCATCCTCCTTGGGTTTAGATTATTGCATTATTAGCTGTTTATTTGTTGTTATTTCAGTTTCATATACTGTTATTTGCAGGTTTGTTTACAATTATATAACACACATTTCCTTTTTCTCTACAAACTTCTAGGTTTAAAAATTAAAATTTACAAACTTTACACACACACCCTAAGTGAATAAGAGCTTCGTTAGCACTGCTAAGCAAAGACTTTAACATTGAAATCAATTGATCTTGCACCTCTCTGCCCTTGTTTCGACATTTTAATAAGTTGATCTTGCACCTTTCCACCCTTGTTGGTCTCTCTTCCCCTTGTTCCATGTTTGTGTCGTCATCATTGCACCACCAAGGCATTTATCCTGAAGACTTCTTAGCCTTCATCCTCAATTTCCGATAGGAATACTTACTCCTCCGCGTAGGATTCAAGTTAGTCCTCCAGCGAGTCCGCACTCCGACTCCTCTTCTTGCTCATTGGGTTCTCCTTCTGGTTCCACCGCCGATTCTCCTCCTGTCACCTTCACCATGTCTGGTTAAAGACCTAATGCTGGTAGTAGCCTCGGCCCTAATGTTGGGAATACTACTAGTGGAACCGCAACAGGAACTACTTCGGATGCTCCCTTGCTCCCCTATATGGCAGGCCTCAGTCTTCCCGATTTTAACCAGTTGATTTGTGACCCTATACACCATGATGCTAATTGGCCTGCTATGCCAACCAAGCTCCCTTCCAACATCCCCAAGTTTTAAGGCCTTGCTGGAGAAGATCCTACAAATCATGTTTGATCTTTCCACATGTGGTGTTCATCTAACTCCATTACCGATGACTCTGTCTGTCTTCGGTTGTTCCAACGTATGCTTATAGGTGAAGCTTCTAAGTGGTATGTTGATCAGGCCTCATCCTCTCATACCACCTTTGTGACTCTTGCTCGGGATTTTCTGTCTTATTTCCAGCTTCCCTTCGTTACAACTTTGGTACTGAAATTTTGACTTCTTTTCGTCAATCGTCTGTGACCCGCCTATCCAATCATGTCCAGGAATGGTGGAGAAGAAAAAGCCTATGTCGAGCCCCTACATTCTAAGACCGTGTCTACATGGACTGGTTCCTTAGATCTCTCTTGCCTTCTATTGGCAAATATGTCACATCAAATTTCCCTCAAACCGAAGAAGCCACTCTCCAAATTGCATTAAAATATGACCTGATCCATGCTTAGTCGGGTTATGTTTATACCGTTCTACCTGATCTTCCTAGACCTGATGGTGCCAATGCACCGGGGGCATCTCATGCCACTGACAGTATCGTTGGAGCTCTCTCTCATCCATACGCTCAGCCTCCCATGGGCTATGGTTTTCCTCGGGGGGGGGGGGGGGGGGCGCCTCACCCGCTTTTCCCCTCCCGTGTATGTCAAGATAGGGCATGCCTCCTCCTTTTTCCCAACCTCATGTTTACCACAGTGTTACCCAACCTCCTTATTATCTGTATCCGTAGCCTAGTGCTCCAGCTCCTCCAGCATTAGCACCTCCACCTCCCTTGCCTTCTCAACCCCTGCAACAGCAGCCACCACCCCCTCAGGGGTAGGTGTATGCACAGCAGGGCACAACTAATCCTCCTCCCTCCAAAAACAAGAGGAAAGGCACTCAAAATCAATTCGTCTCCTGTAAATCCTGGATATAATCCTCAAAATAATGCACCTAACACTACTAACCAGTAACAGGGCACTCAGCCCAAGCAGGACATGCCTGTTTGCACGAACAAACCTTGTTCTTCTTGTGGTGTTTATGGTCATTACATGCATGATTGTCCTCTTTTACCACATATGAAGCAGATGTGGGAGTCTCAAGAAACATTTCAAGGAAAGCAAGCCTCCCCTTCCATCCCTGCGAGTGCTGCGCCTAGTCAGCCGGCTGTGTTTACTAATCCTTTCCCTCTGCAAGGATTTGTGGATACCCAACCACCTGAAGGTCAAGTGGCCACTCAATCTCTTTCATATGGTACCTCTGATTACCAGATCCTCATGATGAATTTTGAACAACCTATCACCGTATACATCAATCTTCAAACTCGGTCCCATCAGTACAAAAAGCCTCCCGCTACGTCTGTCCCCGAGCCACCTCCTTCGGTCTCTATAGAGCCTCTTTCGACACCTAATGGTCCCTTACATATCCCTCAGCTTAAGGCATAGGTTCATACTAAGATCCCTAAGGGAAAAATACACCGAAAATGCTACTTCTGTTAAAGCTTCCCATTCGTATAGTATAGTAGATGATTTGGCGCAATCTCCTGCTGCCATTTCAATGCTGGAACTCCTCCAGTTGTGCCCTTCACAATTAAAATCTCTATTATCTGCCATGGGCGCTGTAGATCCTTCCGATGATCAATTGATTATCTTCAACATTGACCGGTCAGAACATCCTCCTCTCCCTACTTTCGTCGCCTTCCAAATCCCAGTCAAGATCCGAAATGCCAACATTTCCCAGTGCATCAGTGACGAGGGGGCATCCCCCTGTGTGATGTCTGCTTCAGTTTGGAAGCAACTTGGATCACTTAAGTTGGTTCCTTCCATGATCACTCTTCGAGCATGGGATGGCCATGCCTCCCAGCCCATTAGCTTATTCTGTAATTGTCCTATTACTCTTGCAGGCAACATTGTTTGCATTGACGTAGAAGTCATTGATGCCTCCTTATATTACAACATTCTATTGGGTCATAGCTACACCTATGCGATGTCTGCGGTCCCATCTGCGGTCCACCACAATATTTCCTTCCCTCATAATGGAAAGATAATCACCATTGACCAGTTGAAATATTACGAATTGAAGTCTCATACCTCCCTTGAGTCCATCATTTCTTCGGTGGCCAATAAGAAAACCATCGATCCTTTGACCAGTGTCTCACCTGGAGTCTACAAAGACTCCTCTCTGATTGGTACATTCCCTGGTATTCCTCCTATCTCTGATCCCAGCTCATTGAATGTTTTCATGATGCAATCATTTCAGGCTGCCCTCAAGCGGTCCACTTCGGCTAGTTAACAGCCTCCTTGCCCTCCACAGCCTATTCCTAGCCCTTCAATTTAGCCTTTTGGACCTCCTCCTCCTGGCCCTTCACCTGCAGCTAGTATCGATGAGCCTCTTTACCCTCCTAGAATGGTTCCTCCATGCCTTAACCATCTTGGAGCTGTCTTGCTTGGCCATTAGCCCTCCGGTCAGATACCATTCCTAGCTCCCCCCTAGAAGTGTACATGGTACCTGTCATGGCTACCCTCTCTCTTCCTAACCTGACCCTTGGGATTACCGTCTGGTACCTTGATCCCCCAACCACTACCCCACCTGGCGAACCCAAAACTTATCTTGCTTTGACCTCAATTCAACTGGTCCCCATGACTTCTCCTGCTGATGCAGTGCCTCAGCCACCTCAACAGGAACCACCTCCTATTGCGACTGCTTTGGGTAAGAAGGGCAAAGCTAGAAAGAGGGCATCAAAAGACAAGGCTCCCTCGACTAACCCTACTCCTCCTCAGCCTCCAAAGCCTTGTGCTTTGTGTGATGTAGTCAGTCATGCCACCCATAACTATATTTAACTACCATGTATCAAGCCCATGGTTAATGTTGCGTTCCCTGAGTCTACTTTCCCTGAAGCCTCTATTTCTTCCTCAACTAAAGCCAAGAAACCTAAGACTATTCAAACCAATCAACCTTGTGCTTTGTGTGATCTCCATGGCCATTATTCCCACCATTATCCCCACCTTACACATTATCGCGCCTCTTTGGAGGTAGTTCGGTAGTACGAGGTTGAACAGAACCAATCTGCCTCTCCCGTACTTGTGCAGTATGTTGCGGGCCAACTTGAGGATTTACCCACTCCCATTGACATTCCCCCTCCTGATGTCGAGATGATGGAGCCTGTGGCCACCATCCTCTACCTATCATCATCCATGAGACCCTCAGTGGAAGTTCCCTCTGCATCTTCCCCTGTTGTTTCACGTGACCCCCCTTTAGCGATCACCCTGGGCTCAACATCGGTAGATCCATTATCTACTTTTTCTTCTGTCATCCCTCGTGACGATGCACATGCGAACCTTTATTCTCATGATGATGAGTCAAGTAGCTTCACCGCATCATGTGGTCTCCCTTCCTCCAGTCACTCCATCTTCTATTGTGATGATAACATCATCGAGGCCTTGTCCACCCATGACTTCATCTTTCCCACCCATAAGTGGGATGGCACCATCCATGTCTATGGTGAGTTTCGGCATGAGCACAAGCTACACCTGTGGTAGCTCCCACACTCCACCTCACCATTGGTGTGTGAGTAGTAGACATCCTACCTAGATCACTCCCTCTTGCGGAGTGTGTTCGCTTTCTACTTTGTGCTTAGGATGCAAGCATTATCATCATCCTCCCATTTATTTTCTTGTGGCACTTTTCAGATGGACCTCCCATCCACACCTTATATCGTGTTTGCCGATGGTGCAAGTCACTACTCCCAGAATCTATCCATGGTAGGTTGGGCCATTTTTACTCCCTTGCATTCGCTTGTTCTCTCAAACAGTGTATGCATTGGTAGTGTTGGCTCGAGGGGTCTTGACCCAGGTTCAGAGCTCAAGTTTTGCAAAAAATCCCTATATTACTAGCCCTTTCGGAAATGACCTAATTTCACAGGTCAAAGTCTCACCCGAAGTAGTATGGGTGGGTGTTGGAACCAGGCTTTCACACCCTGAGAAAGGATAGGTAAGACAAGCAGAGCTACGTTTGGCCCTGCGATACCCAGATCACCTTGTTCTGCACAGGGCCAAGAGGGTCTCTATTCACATCCATGTGCACTAGATCTATAATTATATGCTTTTATGATAGTAACACAGTAGTGCATAAACAGAACAAAACAAATCTAGGTATAGAAAGCACACTTACACAGATCTTCGCAGCTTAAATACAGAAACGCACAGTGTAGTAATTACAAATGATTCACACAAAGATTACTCATAGATTCAGTTCTCTATCAACCTTTCTTATTCATCAATTGATCAATTCCTTCTTACAATTCATTTCCCAGCTTTCGCACACAATAGCAGGGTCTGCACACAATTGGACTTGGATCTCCACACACACAGCCAGTAGGAGTCCATTCCCCAAAAACCCAAGCAGATAACTTAAACCACAATTCGCATCAATAGCTCTTCAATTCTCTCCCTTACAATACAAAATGTTCCTCTATTTATAATAATCTAGCCTAAGCTTTCCAATGGTCTGTAAACCGTGGTTTTCAGACCCCTGGTTTACCCTTTTACCCGTTACAAGGCTTTCGGGGCTTTGACCCACCCCAAAACCCCCGCACTAGATTAAATATAATCAAAATTATTCAAGGTGGACCAGTTTCATAGCTATTAGGAGACCCTGTTCCAATAGTCCCCCAACACAATCTTGTGACTCGTCCTGAGTCACTGCGGTGGTGTGGCCTCAATTTGCGCACACAAGGTATCAAGAGCATGAAAGAGCGGAGGGAGAACTTCCTGACTCTGGGCAACAACTCATTGTGCAATGTTGACAAGCGTCAAGGAGGCAGGGCTATTTGGAGCCACGGTAACCTATTCTAACATTTGGTGGAGGCGCGCAATGGCGGTATGAGCATCCTGGGAGATCTGGAGAGCAGTGTCACCCCATGGTTTCAGCCACTTCCTGATGACATGCTTGGCGTGGTGAAGATTCTCAATTGTGTCCATGTCGGCGAGATGCTACGCAAAGATGCTGGAGGGCAAGGGAGCGCTGACCTGATCGAAAGAAGCTTCTACCTGTTGTAAGTCTTCCTAGATACGCTGAAGCATAGGATGATACCGAACCATTTTCCAGAGCTACGTAACTGTTTCGACCAACTCTGTACCCTGTGTAAGCTTCTCCTCAATAATATTTGTTGCATCTGTGACCAAGGCAACTGGTTGTGCCCGAAATTTCGAAGGTATTTCACACTACTTTCGTGCAGTCCGGTCACGGTGAAAGACCTCTTGCAACACCGTGGTGTATAATCCTTGTAGTTCCTTGTGGGAGAGCTGTGCCAAATCTATTTTTATGTCCGTAGTGGTTGGAGCATGATTTTTAAGTTGGACAGTGTGATGGAGTGAACAAATATGGCTTCCACTGGTTGGTAATTTGAGATTGCGGAGAAGTCGCAACATATCCCTATATCTCATCATGCCTTCCCGGCATAGGACTATTCTTGACCTGACTGTGACACGGTTGGTGGGGGACCGTGATAATAGCGTACCCTCCTCTGTTGTATCATTCGAGGCCCTTCGGCTGGGTTCCGCGGTCGTCCCCGGGGTGCGAAGGTCAATAAATTTCATTACGCAACTATGGTGCCTCTCCGCGTGAGATTCATTGTAAATTCCCTTTGCAGGGGGCCAACGACCAATCATCTAATCAAACTCATCATCCCCAAGCCCTCTCAACATGATGTCTGCGGGTGTTGAATAGACAAGGATCGAAGCATTCTAAGATGTCCCTTTTTCAGAAATATCACAAGTCTATGCCAGAGATGGACTGCGGAGGAATTTACTAGATATGTCACCTTCTAAACAAGGGTGAGATCCAGAGGCTTCCTGGCCCTTTGTAGACTCTGTCTACAGATATGTGAAATTTCCTAGTAGGAATGGCTAGCAATCCAAGCCTGGAAAACGCATTTTCCAGAAATGGAGGCAGCAGGATTTGATCCCTTGTTTGGAATCCTTCAAATATATCTATCTGGAGCTAAAATCCTGAAGTGTACTCAAAACAAATCCTTCTAGGAGCTTGGGGCAAGCCTCCTTACCCTATATCATCAGAAAAATGCCCAATGAAGAGGGCTACAACAACACTTTGCTCAAAAAGGGAGATGACTGTGTTATTTCTAATGAGCCACGTCATAAGAAGATGAAATCAGCCTTCAAATACATATGCAGCAGAAAATGTAGACAACTCTTGATAAATCTTTTACTCAAAACAAGTAAAGAACCCGAATGAGACATGTGCATAGAAATGGAGAAAACACTTCTTGCATGATCTTATTCTCAACTAAGACTGCGCAGTCTATGGAGGTACTGTAGCAATAGATACATAAACATGAATGATACAAAAATTTGACTCAAATAAAGAAGGGGGAGCAAGGCTACAACCCCTAAAAATACAATACAACAATCCCTTAAGGGGATTGGATTAAAACTATACAAAATGGCATTTTCACCAAAATGCCGGAGTTGCTGGGTAGCTGCTGCAACTCAATAGAAACTAGAAATGAAAGGAATTTGCTGCATGTGATGCCTTTGCTGAAACAACCCCTTTATTCAATCTTCTAGATGAAAGGCTGATCCTTTCATTGAAGATCTCATCACCCATTGAAATACTGCAACCCTCACTGCAAATGCTCTCTATGAACTGCGCAGTCAAGGAAGAGGGATGCTCTTTTGCTGATGGAAGTGATTGGCCTTATGCCAAAGATGATGGAATGAAGATCTGAATTCCCTCACTAATCTCCTAAAGGAATGGAGACTCCCTCCTCTGAAATACAATTCTGGAAGTGATGTTGAGAAACCCTCCCCTGCAACACCCAACAACACAACTCAACCACCAATGGAGACTGCGCTGGAGCTGAATGGAATGCTTTGGCTTCAAGCCAAAAATATGGGGAAAATTAAGAGCAAGCTCTTCCAAGAGCTACTCAATGGAAGAGATGGGATTCCCGCCCGAGAACACCCAGTGCTAGCAGCACTGCATCCCGGTGAAACAGCTAGAGAATGCTCTTGTCTGAGAAGACAAGCAAAATGATAATCACAAGCATGAATGAAAATGGCTGCTTCATTCTCCTTTTAAAAAAATGAAATATGCTTTGCCATGGGCACCAAACCTTAGGGTTTCCTCTCTAGAATGATCTCCTCCTCATGCAAACTGCGCTGGACCACCAAGGGAATCTTATCTTCTCTATCTGCGCAGTTACTTGGCTTCTTCTAGAATTATCCACCTGCAAATTGTCTCTTTTCACACATGGGGTGTAAAATCTAGATCTTTATTGACCCCTTTTCAAATTAAAAGGGTTCCTTATTCAGATTTTTATTATCAATGGGTTTTCCTACCCATTTATTCTTCTCCTAAAGCAAAAACAAAAGTTTTTAATGTCCCACAAAATTTTGGGACATTACACATTTGGCAGGTTAGGGACCGCTCTAGCAACAAAAGGACAGGCATCCATGAAAACATCAATGATCCCAATACTCCAGTAGGCAGATAATAGGGGCATGGTGTAGATACAATGTAACCTGCTACAAAGTTATCCTGCTAACTGCACACTGTCTGGAGCTATCTAATGGTGGAGTAACTCGTATGTGAAACTTACCATCGATCATTTGGAAAAAACTTACCATAAATGGCTGCATTGATGGCCTGACACCCATTTTGAGTAATTTTAATGTTCCTTTCCTATCAAATTAGGGTGGGCTGAAATTCCTTATTCGTACCCGAGGATTTTCCTATGGATCGTCAGACCTCAGATGATGCCTGCATGTTATTCGCGTACCCCGAATTAAGGTTGTCGCCAGGTGTTTCGTAACATGGTTTAGGTACCAGTTTAGTAATTTGGCCACCAGAATTCTTGATCGGTGCACTTTTCCCTTGGTCGGGATGTCCCTGTATGGCAGGGCTATGGTAAGCGTCCTCATGCCATCTGTCACCTGAATTATTCACAAATTCTCCTAATGACGTGTGGGTTGGTGCAGCTCCGTAGTCAAATGCCAGCCTAGGTCATTGGTAACCTAGTGAGCCTATTTGGGAGGGGTCCTATCGCACCCTTGATTTTAGCATGTCAGAAAGTATTTTCATGGGTCTAATAACCTCGAGGTCCGTCTGTCAGCTGGGGTCCCTAAGTGCAGGATCATCCTACTCCGATACTTCTCCCCAGCAAGGAATACCGACCCTTGCGTATCCCACCAATGCGTAGGTGCTCCGCGCCAGGTTAGCGGCAGTGCCCCTAGCCTATGTTCCTTGGGAATTTTGGCTTCAACAAACTTCATAATACTACCTGCGTCATCACAGTAGGGCAGGTCCCTTACCTTGGTAGAGATACGGTAGAAATTCCTGTTGGTCCAAAGACATTGTAGCACTGAAACCTCGTGCAACCATCCTTGCCAGTTTTCTAGTTCCTCATCAGAGTCAGAAAAACATTCACTGTCCTTTTCCTATAAGATTTCGGCCGTGGGGTTAACCCGATCTTCGTCCCACGCAGTTAATTTGTAAATGTGACCTATTTCCTCTTCCTTGTAGGTTGGCTCTGTATACCGCGCACCTTCTGCTGGATCTAGTGGTACTATTACGTGCGTACCGTTGTTCTCGAACACCATGCTGTGATTTTTGAGATTGATGACAGCCCCCATGTCTATAGCCCAGTCCAGTCCTAGGAGTGTAGGGTAAGGATTCACATCTTCCACAATTTCTATGACTTCAAAATTAGCTAGGACTTTTACTCTTGCAATATCTACCATGACTTTTGGCAACCTTCCCAGTTGGATGATCTTCTGTTGATTTGCCATGCATAGCTGGATGGTTGACCATTCCAATTTAGGCTCTCCCATTCGTTGCCATGTTTTCTTTGGTAATACATTCGCATCCGACCCAAGATCGAGAATAACTTGATCAATCTCGTAATCGCCAATCTGTGCATTCAACCGCATCTCTCTTCCGATGCATTTCTTATAGCTGTATAGTTTGTGTACGTCCTTAGAAGCAAGAATTGTGTTGGGCTGGGCTGCGCAGCTATGCAGTAATACTTGAAGGATTTCTATAGCCTGTGGGTTATGTAGCAGCTTTAGAAATACCTGCAGAAGGGGCTCAAATCCTCCCTCTATATTTAGGTGCATTTGTGGCTGCGCGGGAGCTACTATTGTTCCTTGCCCTTCAATGTTCAATCCTTCTGAAGAGGTCGTAGGATCCTTAGCGAGCACTTCCTTGGCTTCTTGGGTGACCATCCCGCTGCGTGTCATGATTTTTACACTTGGGTCTACATTCCTTAGCTCGGTTTTAACTCTTTGCACATTTTGCGTAGGGGTGGGTTGTTTTTCCTGCATCTTTCCTATCAGGGTCGGGAAGTCTTCAATCTCATGGTCCAACTACAAAAAATATTTGTAGGATTGCTTGGTGGGATTTGGGTAGTCCCTGGTGAAGTGCCCTACCTCTCCATAGTTATAACCGATTAGTTGGCCATGTCCTCGACCTGCACTTCCCCCCCCTGACCCTGTCTGCCCTTGGCTAGTGATCCCCAGAAGGGCATGAACTTTCTTGGCAACGCAGGGTCTGATTGTACCCTATTAAAGTTCCCACGATCTATCATCAAGTCATAAGTATGACAGTTCTGCTCATCATGTCCCACCGACCGACAGAATCTACACCATTGTTGCTTTAGTTCTGGGACATATGCACCTAGCCAAGGGTAATGGTTCGTATAGTGCAGTCCTTCTACACGACAGTCATCACACCACAGGGTGCGTCCGCTTGAGCCTGGTTGTGATAGGATGGGTTCCCCACCTGCTCCTGGGCATACCAAACTAGGTCCTCCTACTTGCATATAATTTGCTAGTAGAGGACACTGATCCTTCGTGTGGCTAGATACCCGACATCGTATACACGATAGACCTGTGAGACCATCCTTTCCTCGCTCCTTTCACATGTTCTGTATTTTCATATTCATAGCCCCAAGCTGTTCCTGACTTTGATGTACCCCTACCGACGTATCCTCTCTGGGTGTAGCTTCTAGTTTCATAGCGACTTCCACAACTTTCTCCTGCGACTCAAGGGTTTGGTGACTCATCGGCGTGTCCAGGTGAGGTAGCAACATAGCGATGAACCATTCCATATGTTGTCTATCTTCATACTTGAATCCTCCTTCCATGATTTCCCTCTTCAATCGCTGATCAACCTCCCACACTGACTCAGATGCACCTTGTTTGAAGTCCTTTACTTCCTCTACCAGATGAGAGTAAGATTTTGGCTTTCGGAACTGTTGCTTTAGAGAATTTTTGATATCTTGAATAGACGCACTCCCATTCTGGGCAATGTACCTCATATACCAAACCAGTGCCCTATCCTCAAACGTTAGGGATAGTTGCACCCTTTTCATAGTATCCATTTCCACATTTTGCGCAGTCTAGAGAGTCTGCAACAAACCAAAATCACTCCATATATTCATCCCCTACCCCCTTGAAGGTAGGTAGTCTCAGGTACATGGCCATATCGTTGTTCGGTGGGGGTGGTGGTATGGGAGAGTTCTTACCTTTGTGCTACCTAGGCAGTGGTGTAGCCGGGGGATCCTGCACAGCTGGCTCTTGCAACAAATTATAGGTCGATCTCCCCCCGTCAAGGTTGATCTGATAGTATTTACCACTACGCGTTGCGCTCCTGTCTAGATCCAAGGTCATTCAGTCGGTATGACTACATAGAATTCTCTTTTCACACAGTAATATCTTAATCAGTAACGGTAGTGTCCTCAGAAATTTGCCCCAGAATCCTTTAAAGAATCGTTGTTCGGCCTCATAGTATGAAAAAGACTGATCAATGGAAAATTCCATCACTAATCCTCCCAGCACACTGTTCACCCAATGATCTACTGTGTGCATGATAGTATTATTAGTCTTTTCTAGCTGCTGGATTAGCTCTGGGGTCCAATGAGTGATTCGTTCATCCTTCCAGCACTTTTGGAATTCTACAAGTCTAGCCAACCACTCTTGAAGCTCGATCGCAAATTTCACAAAGAATATTTCGTAGCTCTTTGTAAGAATGTACCTATTTTTCCACCTTTCTACTGTCAACTTCTCGCTGTGATTTTATTTTATCGCAAATTCCTGGATCTGCCTTTCAAACTAGTCTTCGATTTCCTTTCTTTCAGGCTTCCAATATTCTCTTGTCATTACCTGATCCCTTTCTCAAAATTCTCCAGGTCCCGGCAACAGAACCATTTTTTGGATTGAGGAGTCCTGACCTAGGTTCGGAGCTCAAGGTTTGCCAACAAACCCCTATACTACTGGCCCTTTCGGCAATGACCTACTTTTGTAGGTCAAAGTCTCACTCGAAGTAGTATGGGTGGGTGCTGGAACCAGGTTTTTGCACCCTGAGAAAGGATAGGTAAGATAAGAAGAGCTGTATTTGGCCCTGTGATACCCAGATCACCTTGTTATGCACAGGGCCAAGAGGGTCTCTATTCGCATCCATGTGCACTAGATCTATAATTATAGGCTTTTATGATAGTAACACAACAGTGCATAAACAGAACAAAAAAGATCTAGGTATAGAAAAAACACTTACATAGATCTTCGCAACTTAAATACAAAAATGCACAATGCATTAATTATCAATGATTCACACAAATACTATTCGCAGATTCAATTCTCTATCAACCTTTCTTATTCATCAATTCATCAATTCCTTCTTACAATTCCCTTCACAGCCTGCACACACAGCAGCAGGGTCCGCACACAACTGGACTTGGATCTCCACGCACACAGTCAATAGGAGTCCTTTCCCCAAAAACCCAAACAGATAACTTAAACCACAATTCACATCAATAGCTCTTCAATTCTCTCCCTCACAATACTAAATGTTCCTCTATTTATAATAATCTAGCCTAAGATTTCATATGGTCTGCAAACCGTGGTTTTCAGACCCCTGGTTTACCCTTTTACCCGTTACAATGCTTTCGGGGCTTTGACCCACCCCAAAACCCCCGCACTAGATTAAATCTAATCAAAAGTATTCAAAGTGGACCATTTTTGCAGCTCGTAGGAGACCCTGTTCCAACAGGTACTGCTACCAATAATCAGGCCGAATATGATGTAGTTCAAGGTTTATTAGCCGATGCCCTTTCAGATCGCATCCTCCACCTTCATGTTCATTTATATCCCCTGCTTCTTGTCATGCAATTGAATGGTGTCTATCATATGCATAACCCTATCCTTTTTAGAATATATTTACAAGTGAAGCTCTTGATGCGTGAATTTGAAATCATTACATTCAACCATGTACCTAGAGCACAAAATCACTATGTATATAGCATTGCAAACAATATTCTAGATTGGCATTTAGCACACGCATTTAACACAAGACAATAACATAAAACCATCAAAATGATGCATATCCATAATATGTGTCGTATAAAATATTTTAGAGTCCATCAACTCTGATACATATTACATGCCCATAGCATGTTACAAAAACTCAAAAGGTGGGGGCACCATCTGCCCCTACACACCTAATCACTATTGGGAGGATCCCGAGCCAATGGCTCTCCTCCCATAGCTCATAGATCATGCATCCCCTGTCCGGCCATCGCCATGCGTTGCATGACCCCTCGCCACTCCAAGGGTAGAACAATACATGGCTCTATGTATTGGTCCTCTAAGTCTTGCCAGTCGTGCTCTGAAAAACCGGTCAGAAGCCTCTCACATCTATGATGGATGTCCTCCAGGAGGGCTGCCACATCCTCATTTTTTGGCACTCTCAATCCACTAGGTCTGACAGTTCCTGATACTGTAGGTCGTCCCATATACCCGACTGGTTTTACCGGTGCTATATCTGCATACCAAAAGTGGAAGAATCAGTACCATATACAATATTCTGAAACTTTACTATGCACATAAAAAGATTAGCAATTTTTCACTTACCATTGGGCCCCCAAACTCGACCAGGAGGTAGTGGCAAATCCGGGTCCCCACGATAACTCATCCCACTATAGGGATAGTCATCTATGTACAATGGAATCTGATCCTAATGTGCAAAAAACTTGGGTCGGAACACCTGTCCGACCTCCTCCTCTACATAGTAGTCGCCCCCACTAGCACATCCTAGGCTCTCTCGAGACCCCATCTTGGAGCTGTATATGAGGTCAAAGTGTCAGGATCTTCTTAAAGAAGAGAGAGCACAACACCATACCATATGCATAGTCATGGTTCACTTGCCGCTTACATAGCGAAAACTGTCGTTTCAATGACGACAACATCATCTGGGCCCACCCATAGTAGGTCCCACTCAACACACTCTCCAAAAGCATCAACTGCCCTCCAATGATGTGGTGGAGTGCCTGGTTGCCCAGGATCCACAGCACTGTTGTAGCCACAACACGGGTCTCTAACCTCTCTATATCCCCGATGGGTATCTGTGTCCCTTTGACATGGAGACCTGGTCGACAATGACACTCTACAAACTCCATGATGTTCCGCCCTCATGGTAACACTTGTTGAGTATTCCTTACCATCCAAAGTGGTGGAAGGCCAGTCAGGAAATATATATCCTGGACCGTCAACTCGATCTGGTGCCCCTTCACTATAAAGACCTCATGGTTTGGGTCCCAATAGCTGACAATCTGGGCCAATAAGGGCTCTCCAACTCTCATCAAAGGGTTCTCCATAAAATTTAGAACCCCAAAGCTAGCCAATGCACTGCGAACACCCTGATCCTCCCGGATCTCCGACCGTAACGTACCCAGGTCTCTCTCTCTCTCTCGAGTTGATCCATAATTCTGCCATATCTGCACAAAACCATCATATTTGTCAGTGGATAGATAGGAAAGACTATATCCAAACAAAAAAACCCAGTTCTCAGCCAAAAATAGCATAGAAAAACCCCTCCCTGTTAAGTCGCACTTTTCAGGCCCAGTCCTGGGATAGGTCACAGTTTTGTACCCAAAACCTGCTACCCAGGTCACATTTTTTGCCCCAAAAAGTGCGACCTGACTGTGAAGAGGAGTAAAGTTCTATTCCTAACCTCTGGGGACCTAAACTAAACTTTCAATCCAGTGAAATGAAAGAGTAGGGTTAGGCCTCTTACCTGCAACTGATGGATCTTGATTCCAACGATCGGTTTGTCCGCTACGATTTCCGTGAGATTTAGGGCCTTCTCTCCTCTCTACATTCACCACAACACCACATGCAAATGAGTGAATTTGGAGGGAAAATGCCTTATTAAAAGAAAACTCTTGATTTTTCTTTCGCCTGTTGCGGCCAAACCGTAGCTCATTTTGACAAAATGTCTGCACAGTTGGAAAGCTCTCACCGAGCCCTCAAACGGGTATGTTAGCCTTTTTTCATTGGATACTTCACCGGGACACATTTTTTCCATGAAGCGTCACTTCACCACTCCCCAAAATTGAATTTCTTCACTTGCAACACTTGTACTTGGGGCACCACTTTGCCTTCATACTTGTCCATGTTCGTGTCAATTTTCATCGTGAGTAACCATCAGGTATTCATGTTTTTATGGTCTCCATTGGACCTTTTCTGTGTGGCAGCATCATCGAGTCGCCCTTGTTTAGAGAATTTGAGTTGAGTCATCATCGCATCCATGGAGTCTATCCCGATTCCCTTTATATCCCGCTATAGTCCTCCATCCTTCATTTCTTGGTTTCTCTCTCATGTCACACATTATGGCCTTCAGTAACACTTTCCCCTATCCCTCATGATATTGTGTCAGTAGATGCTAGGTCATCCATGCCATTTATGCTATAAAAAGGGAATTCATACGTCCTCTATTCAGTACCCACCATTTCATCATCATCCCCGGTGTCAGTCTATTATTCGCTCTACTATTTTCTCTCGTTCCTTAGTTGAGGCTCCCTTATTGCCTCACCTATAGTGGACCACCTTCTGTCGACATGAGATCATTAATTCTAGAAGACAAGTCTAGAGGGCGGTGTACCTTGGTTCTAGCTTCCACTCTTGTTAGGTGCCTCAAATCAGGAAAAGGGACTCCATATTGCCCTTTGACTTGATTGTTTCTTAACTCTAGCTCCTTTCAGCATGATTGAGATCTGTATACTTGATGGTTCAGTGATGCAACAGATGATACCGGCGATTCCCGGGTATGTGTGATATGTCTCAGCCCTCATGAGGGGGTGGCCCTACAAGTAGCCCCCCACATGCTTGGATGACCTATTCATTACAGCCTTTGATACAACTCCATATATTTGATGATGTCGGCCTCAGCCGCTTGCAATGCCTTTTTGTTTTCATGTATTAGTTAGATTTTCAGAGCCCTTTCCTGTTTACAGGGGAATTTGGGTTGTATTTGTATCTCATGTACTCAGATATTATTGTATAACTCCTGACTGTTATGCCAGGCACAGTATATATGTGGGATTCATTATCATGTTTTTACCTGGCTCATGTTTATGCCAGCATTTACTATATTTTTCAGTACCTTGTTTACTGGACACACTATTCTTTTCAATTTGTCTCGACGGGCATAGGTATCCCTCCCCCACCACTTATAGCACAGGTACTCACTCATAAAAGAGACTTGTTGCACCTGTAAGTCTCACCTCCTCAGGGTCTAGTCCTCTAGTGCTTTGGTCTACCTTATATTTCTCTCTCTTTGATTTCCCCTTCGGTGTCTAGTGATTGAGTTCTTACAATGTACCTCGGTCATACGATTAGCTCCTAACACTCGCATGCTAGGGGGAAATCTGTTACACCATTTTTTGGTCATCTAACCTATTACTATTAGATGGACCTAAGTACACCATGTAAGACCAATTTTACCCAAGTAAAATTTCTTTTACTATGAAAATAACTTAGTAAACCACCTTTATTAAGTTGTTTATGGTCTAAACAGGAAACCCCATGAGGAAATATTAAATAAATCTACATTTGTTTGATTTTCCTCAAGGAATAATTAGTTAAACAACAATTTAATTAATATTCCTAGTTATATTTAACCCAAAACAGGGAAATTAATTAGATAAATCATTATTTATCTTATTATTTCCTAAGAATAATTATTTAAACCTTATTTAAATAATATTCTTTGTTGAATATGACTAAATCACCCTTAAATAATTAAATAAACCACTATTTATTTGATTATTACTCAACCACATCCTTAAAATGATAAATAAATCATTTATTTATTTATTATTTACAAATAAAGGGATTTGACCCAAGTCAAATTCTTTTTCCCTCCATCAAATATAATAAAATATTCCATAAAAGTTGGATCTTGATTTGGTTAATAATATTTTAACTATGCACCAATATCTATACTAACTCGATATTTTGTTATAAATAGAAGGGTTTTTCCATTCATTTATCATCTTTTGTTGCCTAAAGATCACTCTAGATCTATACTTTTGGTCTGACTTTGATCCACCATTATTGTCATATTTTTCTATCTTTTTTCTTGTGAGCTCCCTTTGAGTTCCATTTTTGTCTGGGTTTTCTACACTATCAAGAGAGAGGAATTTTTAGATCTGAAGTGATGAGGACTTACAAGAACCCATCCCATTGAGGAGAACTGGTAACATCCTTCTATGTTTTGCTCCCAGGTGCCCTTAATATAAAATTCATTCAACATATTCTTGTCTTGTTTATTGGATGCGTGGAGTAAATATCATTTCTATTTACTACTTAATGTCTTTTGATGCATAGACCTAGATTCTTGCAGCATTTATCTTGATCACATAATTGTAGATCTGAAGATATTGGCAACCATATTTGTTGTTAGGGATGTTTATTATGCATAGCTAAAGTGGTATTTTTTCGTACACTTGCAATTAAGATTCATACTAACAACTTAGATTAAAAATCTCAAAGAAATATTGAAGGGAAATATATCCTTAATACAGGCTAAGGATATCATTTGGAATTATATTATTGAATAAATTTAAACAATCTGGGATTTTCTGACTGTTATTGTAGAAGAAAACAACATTATCATGGAATTTGAAGAGCAAGTCATGAAAGAAAAACAAAAGAAAATCAATACTCCTATTTGGGCAAGGAAGTTCATTAATTTCATTGATTCTAAAACAAATTAGGAATTGGAAGAAAATGAAATTAAAGACAAAATTTTATATGCAATAGAAATTAACAAAATGATTGTCAAAATTATTGTAGGAATTCTGCATAAAAGACGCTGATTGAGTTAAAGGAAGTAGTGAGTCAATTTGATAAATTATTTGATAAAATAGCAAGAGTAGGTTTTCCATCATGTTTGGGGCTTGGAGGTCGTCTTATGTCATGGAATTCTTATTATCCCTTGCTAGTTTTGGCAAAAGGTAAGGTAGACAACACTCATGAGAAAACTTAGGTTCTTAAAGGAGCAACAATGATCAATTTCCTTCAGAAAAATTTTCAATTGCTATGGTTAGTGAAAACTCTTTTGGTGGAAAGACCATATTTCAATAGAATCACTAATTTCATATTGGAGTTTCACAAGCTGGTTCATTCACCAAAGAAAAACATCGAAATATGGAAGAAGTGCAGAGCCTGGATGACAGATTTACCAAAGGATCCCTTGACTGCAAAGAAGGATAAATCAACCAATCAAGGAAATGTAGCAGCATAATCATCAATCCATATTTTGCATATAGATTAGGATTTTAATTTCATGTTATTTCCTCTTTTAAAGAGAGAATTTAATTGTAATAAGACATTTTTGAAGACATGTAATAGATATTCTATGACATCCTAAGTAGTTAAAGTAGTTAAGATCAGTTACAACAGTTACAAACTACTTTCTATTGTATTTAATGAGATAGATAAGAAAGAGAAGGGTTCCGAGTTTTGGACCTTTAGACTGCAATTTTTGTACTCATATTTCAAATGATTAATGAATGAAAAGCAAGTTTCTGGCATTAGTTGATGTTGATGTTTCTTCTAGTTTACATTGTGTACTTTCCATCTTTGAATAAAATGAAGTAATGAAGCTGCAAGTCTCTTTTTAATTGTGTAAATAAGAGTTAAAATCCTTAATAGGTGCTCCTTCATTTTAACTGTTTATTTCCTTATAAATCTTATGGAGTTTCAGGTGATATATTTTGTACAACAACATATCAATTTGGGCTTCTTTCTTACATATTCTCCTGATCATTCCATTCTATATCAGCAAATAATAGCATTGTGGAACATTTATTATATTTGATCTCTAAGGGTTTAATGATAAATATTTGAAGGTGATAAAACAAAGACCAATATTTATGTGACATAAATATATAAATGTCTTAAGCATGGATTCCTTATCACAGCTAAGGGATTGTCTCTTAAGGTACAACATATGTGATATATTACACATAATTATTTGGATTAACTATTTAGTCAAGATAATCATTTTACATAATTTTCATCTCTTTCAGCACTTGAATGATATTTATTACCTTTTGATGCAATACATCTTTCTAGATCGCATCAATGGTAATTTTTCCCGGGTTATAGATTAAGTTAAATAGCTATATTAAGTAGATGCATATGTTTTGTTATTTAGATAGATTAAATTCATTAGTTTAAATTCATTTATCATTTCACATTGTATCAAAACCTACCATTACCATATCAATCTCTTTATTAGAAAATTTTTCCCATTATCCCCAGTCGGAGCCACTACACCAAACGAAAAAGGAGTTACTTTATGTCTCGAACCGGGTAGTTACCCCCCATGTTGTTGCAACGTAATTGTAGGGCTTCAACATGCTAGTACCAAAAAAAGGCATACCATAGAAAACAAAAATTTTAGGCTTAAGTTCGGGGCTCTACACAATCCAGGCTTATCGATAGAGGTCATTGATATAGAAGGTAAATATGAAGGGTTAAATATAGAGAAAACCAAGAAGAAAGATAAAAACCAAACCCCTTCAGAGCAATAGTCAAAACCCTCAAAGAGAAGAAATATACAAAAAGGTTTTAAGGAGGAGAAGGCCACTGTCAAGGAAGTAGCCACAAGAACAACTGGATCAAGATCAGCTATTGACAACAAGATAGAATTGGATAAGCTTGTTGAAGCTGCAGCCCACATTGAATGAAGGTAAAAAGGTTTTTTAATACAAACACCTTTTTTCTTATCAATCATAATTTTGCATACCAAAGACAAAAAAAAGTTTAGGCTTAAGGCTAAGGCTCTACAAAATCCAAGATTAATGACAGAGGTCATTGATATAGAAGGTAAATCTGAAGAGTTAAATAAAGAGAAAACCAAGGATAAAGATAAAAACAAAACCCCTTTAGAGGAGTACTCAGAACCCTCAAAGAGAAGAAAGATACAAAAGGGTTCTAAGGAGGATAAGGCCACGTTAAGGAATCAACCACAAGAACAACCAGATCAAGATCAGCTGGTGACAACAAGATAGAATTGTATAAGCCTGCTAAAGCTCCAACCCACATGGAAGGAAGGTAAAAAGGTTTTTTGATACAAACACCTTTTTTGTTATCAATCAAAATTTTGAACAAAAACTTAGATGCCAAATATTTCAAGTTTTCATAGGTTTTTAAATATTTTATGTGCATTTTTTAAAAAGAAATAGAGTGCTACTAGAAATTTCAGTAGCATTCTAGTTTTAATGCAGTTACAGGTTTTTAGCGGAATTTCCGGTAGTGCCCGTTTTAACTGAATTTTTACACATGTCAACAAACTTTTCTGAGCCAGTTAAGGAAGGATAAAGACACATAACCAAATGGATATAATAAGTGATGGTGAAAGGTAGTTATGAGTTTTTAATAGGTCTTAGTAAATGAAGATACATGGTTATTTAAATACCAAATACATAGAGAGACAAATCAATAGAAAAAGGGGCAACATGACAACACACTTAGAATTTCAGCCCAGATTTCTTCTATTCTTTCTTCTACATCTGTCCTTTCAGTTTTATTTCGATGGGATATGGTTGTAATGTCTTATGACACCTATGTAATGATAGGAGTGGTGTTTCATTCTTTTTAGAAGAGATGTAGTTCGTGCTTCTCTTTCTATATATACCATTTGCAAATACCATTTCCAAGTTGGATGTTTGTCTACCTAAAGGCTGAATATAATAAAGAAAAGCCTTTTTTACTTCATGCTGGAATATTTTGTTACTAAAGAACCATCTAATGTATGGTGTGTCTTTTTTATTTGTTAATTTATTTTAAATTATGAGTTGCAACAACTAGAAAGGTGAGAGTGAGAAACTATTAAAGGATTTAATAGTAAATTATCTACTTTCAGTTTTCTACAAATCATATATGTGTTGTAGAAAATGTGAGTGAATATTTCATAAAGGATTTGTGGAATAATTTATACATGCAATCTAATTTTTGAGCGTTGTTTAATTTTCATAAAATAAATTTGTGTAAAGAGCCATCATCATAGTTGTGTGACTGATTTAGGATATGAATATTTCCTAGAATATGTACAAGCTATCCATCTTATTCATTTGTTACACTCTGCTCCCTATACTACCAATTTACCCATACAATTTATACTTTCCACAACTTTCTAAATGCATGAAAGTTTTAAAGAATATAAAAAATATTTTCAAAATTTTTGAAAAGCCATCCCACCACTCAAACAACCCTTTAAAATTTGAAATGAACTATGATGTGTACGGCTTTCTCCTTTTGTATTCAAGGAGTGACTCCTTGTGCTAACATTTGTACCATGCTATTGGGGTTTATCTCTGTGGGTGTGAGTTGTTCAGAAATGTCTTATGTGTCCAGTAATGGTGGAAAGTATGGTTGAAGGTGGTCCACATTGAACACTGTGTGCAGGCAAAGGAATGGGAAAATGTTGAGCTCAAAAGCATTATCTCCTGTTAGTGTCAATATGTTTAGTGATAAAACATGCTCTTTATATTTATTTGCTAGTAGTTCTAGATCAAATGTTTTTGTCTTTTCAAACAAGTTTTCAAATAATTTTTGGTCACTGCATATGGTCTAGGTCAGAAATGATGCTCCCCTCATTCCATCCATGGCCATCATCATCTCAGAGGTCATGTCACTCATTTCCATTTAGAGTATTAGGTCAGTTACCCCATCTCCATTTATGTTTGTTGTTTAAGTGTCCTTGTTTTTCCACTGAAAAGTCCAAAATGTCACCAAAAAGGGTGAACAAGGTTTCATTTTCATCATATCAGTATTTTAAAGGGAGTTATCATAGTTAGGGGAATAAAATAAGACACTTTGTCTTATTTCAAAACTTGTTTAATTCCCAAATTTTTTCAAAAAGGAAAAAATGTCCTCAAAGTCTTTTGTTTCACTAAAAGACAAAAATTCATTTCAAGATGTTATAAAAAGGAAAAGGAAGGCTTTTTCAACACACATTATCTTTTCATGATTCATAGAGCTCCTCCCTTAACTTTAGAATTCATCCATTATTGTCAAGGGTTTGAAGAAAAGCAATAAAACTACTCCAAAAGGGCTTTGTTATGCATCTGTTGGAGTTGTTACACATTTGGCAGTGTTTTGTTACACATATGGAGGCTTTGTTACACATCTAGAAGTGTTTTTTTACACATCTAGAGTGTTGTTACACATATGGAGAGTGTTGTTACGCATCTATAGAGTGTTGTTATGCATATGGAGAGTGCTGTTACGGATCTCGAAGCCCTTGTTACACATCTGTCAGCGTGCTGTGTTTTTGGTATTTTTCTCCCAAATAATTCATCCAAGCTCCTAGGTCATTGCGATAAGTTTTTAAAGCTTCCTTAATATTAAGTAAGCACCCCATATCCTCATTAAGTCAATTTATCAAGCACTGTTAGTATGAATCTTAATCGCAAGTGTAAGAAAAAGGCTCACTTTAGCTGTGCATAACAAATAGCCCTAACTACAAATATGGTTGCCAATATCTTTAGATCTGCAATTTGTTGACCAAGATAATTGTTGCAAAAATCTAGATCTATGCATTAAAAGACATTAAGCGGTAAATAAAAGCAAGATTTTCTCCATGCATCCAATAGACAAGACACGAATGTTTTAAAGAATTTTTTGTATTTACAACACCTGGGAGGAGAACATAGAAAGATGTTACCAGTCCTCCTCAATGGGATGGGTTCTTGTAATTCCTCAACACTTCAAATCTAAAATCCCTCTCTCTTGATGGTGTAGAAAACCCAGACAAAAATGGAACTCAAAGGGAGCTCACAAGAAAAATGGTAGCAAAATATGACAATGATGGTGGATCAAAGTCAGACCAAATGTATAGATATAGAGTGATCTTTAGGCAACAAAAGGTAGTGAGTGAATGGAAAAACCCTTATATTTATAACAAAATATTGAGTTTGTCTAGATATTGGTGCATAATTAAAATATTATTAACCAAATCAAGATCCAAATTTTATGGAATATTTTATTATATTTGTTGGAGGGAAAAAGACTTTGACTTGGGTGAAATCCCTTTATTTTAAATAATAAATAAATAAATGATTTATTTATTATTTTAAGGATGTTGTTGAGTAATAATCAAATAAATAATGATTTATTTAATTATTTATGTATGATTTAGTCAAATTTAACAAGGAATATTATTTAAATAAGGTTTAAATAATTATTCCTAGAAAATAATAAGATAAATAGTGATTTATTTAATTAATTTTCCTGTTTTGGGTTAAATATGACCAAGAATATTAATTAAACTATTGTTTAACTAATTATTCCTTGAGGAAAATCAAACAAATGTAGATTTATTTAATATTTACTCATGGGGTTTCCTGTTTAGACCATAAACAACTCAATAAAGGTGGTTTACTAAGTTATTTTTCATAGTGAAAGCAATTTTACTTAGGGTAAAATTTGTCTTACATGGTGTACTTAGGTCCATCTCATAGTAATAGGTTAGATGACCAAAAAATGGTGTAACATATTTCCACCCATCGTGCGAGCGTTAGGAGCTAATTGTATGAATGAAGTACATTGTAAGAACTCAATCACTAGACACCGAAGGGGAAGTTAGAGAGAGAGAAATATAAGGTAGAACAAAGTGCTAGAGGACTTACAAGTGCAACAATTATATTTTATGAGTGAGTACATGTGCTATAGCTGGCGGGGGAGGCATACCTATGCCCGCCGAGACAAAGTACAAATAACAATGCTTCCAGTAAACAAGGGACTAAACTATATAGTACATGCTGGCATAAACATGAGCCAGATAAAAATATGATAATGAATCCCACATACATATTGTGCCTAGGATAACATCTAGGACTTATACAATAATATCTAAGTACATGATATACAAATACAACCCAAATTCCCCTATAAACAGGAAAGGGATCTAAAAATCTGTCTGATACATGAAAAAAAAAGGCGCTGCAAGAGGCTAAGGCTGATATCATCAAATATATGGAGCTGCATAAAAGGCTGTAATGAAGAGGTCATCCGGGCATGTGGGGGGCTACCTATAGGGCGACCCCCTTATGAGGGCTGAAACATCTCACACACACCCAGGAATTGCCGGTATCATCTGTTGCATCACTGAACCATCAAGTATACTAATCTCGATCATGCTGAAAGGAGCTAGAGCTGAGAAAAAATCAAGTCAAAGGGAAATAAGGAGTCCCTTTGCCTGATCTGAGGCACCGAACAAGAGTGGAAGCTGGAACCAAGGTACACTGCCCTCTAGACTTGTCTTCTGGAATAAATGATCTGATGTAGAAAGAAGGAGGTACACCATAGGTGAGGTAATGAGGTTTCCTCAACTAAGGCATGAGAGAAAATAGTAGAAAGACTGAAACACTGACACTAGCGATGATGATGAAATGGGGGGTACTAAGTAGCATACGTATGACTTCCCTTGTTAGAGCATAAAGGGCTTGGATGACCTGGCAGCGACTGGCACAACATCAAAATGGGTAGGGGACAGAAGGACTGAAGGCCATAATGTACGATACGAGAGAGGAACCAAGCAATGAAGGATGGAGGTATATAGTATGTTACGAAGGGACTTGTGATATACTCCATGGATGTGATGATGACTCAACTCAGATGATCTAAACAAAGGCAGCTCGATGA
This sequence comes from Pinus albicaulis, assembly GCA_034641835.2. NCBI lineage: Eukaryota > Viridiplantae > Streptophyta > Pinopsida > Pinales > Pinaceae > Pinus > Pinus albicaulis. The sequence continues at coordinate 554,530,900 of CM076577.1, read as the reverse complement.
TGCTGCCACACAAAACAAGTCCGGTGGGGACCATAAAGACATGAGTAAAAGATGGTTACTCATGATGAAAATTGACACGAGCATGGACACATATAGAGGTGAAGTGGTACCCCAAGTACAAGTGTTTCAAGTGAAGAAATTTGATTTTGAGGAGTGGTGAAGTGACCCTTCTTGGAAAAAATGTGTCGAGGTGAAGTATCAAATCACAAAAAACTAACAGATACCCATTTGAGAGCTCGGTGAGAGCTTTCCAACGGTACAAAAGGTTTGTCAAACTGAGCTATGATTTGGCTGCATTAGGTGAAAGAAAAATCTGGGGTTTCTTTTTTAATAAGGCATTTTCCCTCCAAATTCACTCATTTTCAAGTGTAGCTGTGGTGAATGTAGAGAGGAGAGAAGGCCTTAAATCTTGCAGCGATCATAGCGAACAAACCGACCGTTGGAATCTAGATCCGTCAATTGCAAGTAAGAGGCCTAACCATACTAGTTCAATTAATGGGATCAAAGTTTTAGTTTAGGTACCTAAAGATCATGAAAAGGTCAGGTCACACTTTTTGGGGTCTGTTCTGCGACCTGGGTAGCAGGTACTAGGTAGAAAACTGTGACTTGCCCTAGGAAATGACTTGAAAAGTGCGACCTATAAGAGAAAGGGGGTTTCAGTGCTGCTTTTGGCTGAGATCTGGGATTTTTATGGTTGAGGGGCATGGGCGCCCCCAAGCATGTTATGGTCATGCCAAAATGTATTTAGAAAAGGTGAATCTAAACACATTTAAATGATGTGGTGCACCATTTGTTTTTCTTATGGTTATGTAGTTTGAGAAAGTGGATGGAGGATTACCAATCTCTTTTGGTACTGCATATATGAAGAAAATGGACTAAGTTTCTGGGTTGGCATACATGGTGTCACTATCCCAAAGAGTGGATTTGGAGATAGTGAACTGTTGCTCTCCTAGAAAGCCCACAGGTTGGTAAACAACAATGTCGAAGGGACTGGTTGTTGATGTAAGATGAAGGAATGATGAGGGGTATCATCCTTAGAGTGATTTGGAGTGATATGGGACCCTAGAGGTTCTTCTGAATGGATAAGAATAAGGGTAATAGAGTCGACATGATGAGATACACTAGGAGAGTTGTGGAGAATTTATTCTCCTGACCTCTCAAATATGGGTGCCCCCTTACCCAAACATTGGGTGTCAATGTAATGGCCGCAAGGTGTATATGGTTTGAATGCATGGGTTTGATGTAAAGGGGGAAATATGAAGTCAGGGGTGGTGACTACTTCCATAATGTCGTCATCGTAATAGAAGATGGTGTGACTGGTGGAAGAAAGACCACTTCACATGGTGAAGCTACCTGACTCATAATCATGAGAAGAGAGGTTCACATGCGCATTGTCACAAGGGGTGAGATAAAAAAAATTAGATGAAGGATCCACTAATGTTGAGCCCAAGGTGATCGCTGAAGGAAGGTCAGGTGAAACAGAAGGGGAAGGCCCAAGGGAGTCTTCCACCAAGGATCTCATAGATGATGACAGGTAGTGGACAGTGGCCAAATATTCTGTCATTTCGACATCCAGAGGGGGAATGTATATGGGAGTGGATCTATCCTTTGGTTCTGCTAAAGCAAAACACGCAAATAAGGGAGCGGAGGACTCGTTGCGCTTGGCCTCAAATTGGCGAACTTCCACTAGAGAGGTGCAGAAGTCCTCAAGGTGGGGACAGAGGTGGGTATAATGGCCATGGATATCACAAAAAGCATAGGGGTGGTTGGTGTGAATAGTCTTTGGGTTATTGCTTGCAGTCGAGGAAGGAACAGAGGTTTCCGAGACCATTGACTCAGGGAACGCGACATTAACCATGGGCTTGATACGGGGAAACTCAGGACATCTATGGGTGGCATGAGTGATGACATCACATAAAGCACAAGGCTTTGGAGGCAGAGGAGGAGTAGGGTCAGTTGGGGCAGCCTTATCTTTTGATGCCCTCTTGTGAGTTTTTCCCTCTTTACTCGAAGCTGTCACAATAAGAGAAGGTTCCTATTGAGGTGGCTGAGGCACTGTAGCAGCGGGAGAGTTCATAGGGACCGGTTGAACCAAGGTCAAAGCAAGATAAGGTTTGGGTTGACCAGGCAGGGTAGCAGCTAGGGGATCGAGGTACCAGATGGGAATTCCTAGGGTCAGGATAGGAAGAGATAGGGTAGCCATGACAGGTACTGAGAACACACCAGGAAGGGGAGCTAGGAATGGTATCTGACCGAAGGGGTAATGGCCAGCCATGATGGCTCCGAGATGGTTAAGGCTTGGAGGAACCATTCCAGGAGGGTAGAGTGGCTCATGGATACTAGTTGTAGGTGGAGGGGTAAGAGGAGGAGGTCCAGAAGGCTGAATTGAAGGGCTAGGAGTAGGCTACAGAGGGTGAGGCTGCTGACTAGTCGAAGTGGGCCGCTTGAGGGAAGCTCGAGATGATTGCATCATCCAAACATTCGATGAGATGGGATCAGAGATAGGAGGAAGAAGACCAGGGAATGTACCAAGAAATGAGTAGTCTTTGTAGACTCCGGGTGAGACACTAGTCAAGGGTTCAATGGTTTGCTTATTGGCCATCGAAGATATGATGGACTTAGGGGAGTTCTGAGACTTCGGTTTGTAATATGTCAACTGGTCAATGGTGACTATCTTTCCATTATGGGGAAAGGACATCTTGCGGTGAACCATAGATGGTACAACAAACATCACATAGGTGTAGCTATGACCAAATAGAATGTTGTAATCTAAGGGGACATCAATGACTTCTACATCAATGCAAATAGTCTTGCCCGCAAGAGTAATAGGAAAATTGCAGAATAGGCCAATGGGCTAGGAGGCGTGGCCATCCCACGCTTAGAGAGTGATTGTAGAATGGACCAACTTAGGTGATCTGAGTTGCTTCCAAATCAAAGTGAACATCTCACAGGTGGATGCCCCCTCATTAATGATACAACGGAAAACGTTGGCGTTTCATATCTTGACTGGGATTTGGAAGGCGATGGAAGAAGGAAGAGGAGGATGTTCTGACCGGTCAACATCGAAGATGATCAATCGATAATCTGAAGGATCTACAGTTTCCATGGTAGATAATAGAGCTTTTTGTTGTGAAGGGCATGACTGGAGGAGTTCCAGCATTGAGATGGCAACAGGAGATTGTGCCAAATAATCTACTATACTATACAAATGGGTAGCTTTGCTAGAAGAAACATTTTGGTGTAGTGGTCCCTTAGGGATCTTGGTATGAACCTCTAACTTAGGTTGAGGGATATCAAAAGGGCCATTAGTTGTTTAAAGAGGCTTTGTAGAACCTAAAGAAGGGGGCTCGGGGATAGATGTAGCGGGAGGCTTGTTGTACTGACGAGACTGAGTTTGAAGGCTAAGGTCTATGGTTACAGTTTGGTTAAAGTTCATCATGAGAATCTAGTAATCGGAGGTACTAGAAGGAGGAGGTTGAGTGGTCGCTTGAACTTCAGGTGGTTGGGTAGCCACGAATCCTTGCTAAGGGAAAGGATTAGTAAACATAGTTGACTGACTAGGCGCAACATTGGGAGGTACAGAAGGGGAGGCTTCTTATCCTCAGAATGTTGCTTGAGACTAATACATATGCCTCATTTATCGTAAAAGAGGACAATCATGCATGTAACGACCATAAACACCACAACGAGAATAGGGCTTGTTCATGCGAACAGGCCTGTCCTACTTGGACTTAGTGCCCTGTTGCTGGTTAGCAGTGTTAGGTTTAATATTTTGAGGATTTGGTCCAGGATTACTGGGGGCAGATTGATTTTTAGTGCCTTTCCTCTTATTTTTGGAAGGAGGAGGGTTAGTCGCGCCTTGTTGTGCATACACCTACCCCTGAGGGGGTGGTGGCTGCTGTTGTGGGGGTTGAGAAGGAAAGGGAGGCGGAGGTGCTAATGCTTGAGGAACTAGAGCACCAGGCTACAGATATGGATAATAAGGATGTTGGGTAACATTGTGGTAAACAGGAGGTTGGACAAAAGGAAGAGGCATGCAGTATCCTGGATACATGCTACCGAGAGGGGGAAAAGTGCAGGAGGTGCTGGCCCCTCCCCGAGGAAAACCATAGCCCATGGGAGGCTGAGTGTATGGATGAGAGAGAGCTCCAATTATACCATCGGTGACATGATATGCCCCTGATGTGTTGGCACCACCAGGTCTAGGAAGATCAGGTAGAATGGTATAAAAATAACCCGACTGAGCGTAGATCAGGTCATATTTTAACGCAATTTGGAGAGTGGCTTCTTTGTTTTGAGGGAAATGCTATGCAACATCTTTTCCTATAGCATGAAAAAGAGATCTAAGGAAGAAGTCCATGTAGAAAAAATCTTCAAAGGTAGGGGCTCAACATAGGATCTTTCTTCTCTGCCATTCCTGGACATGATCGGATAGGTGGGTCATAGATGATTGACGGAAAGAAGTCAAAAGTTCAGTACCAGTGTCATAATGAAGGGGAAGCTGGAAATGAGACAGAAAATCCCAGGCAAGAGTCTCAAAGGTGGTATGAGGGGATGAGGCCTGATCAACATACCACCTAGAAGCTTCACCATTAAGCGTACGGTGGAACAACCAAATATGAACATAGTCATCGGTAATGGATTTATATGAACACGACATGTGGAATGATCGAACATGATTGGTCGGATCTTCTCCAGCAAGACCTTCAAACTTGGAAATGTTGGAAGGGAGGTTGGTCAGCATAGCAAGCCAACTAGCGCATCGTGTATAGGGTCATTGATCAACTGGTTAAACTCTGGAGGACTTAGGTCTGCCATATAGGGGAGCAAGGGAGAAACGAGGGTAGTTCCTGTTGTGGTCCCACTAGTAGTATTCCCAGCATTAGGGCCAGGGCTACCACCAACGTTAGGTCCTGAACCAGACATGGTGAAGGTGACATGGGGAGAACCGGGGGCGAAACTAGAAGGGGAACCCAATGAACCAGAATAGGAGTTAGAGTGCGGACTTGGTGGAGGACTAACTCGAATACTACGCAAAGGAGTAAGTCTTCCTACCAGAAACTAAGGATGAAGGCCAATAAATCTCCAGGATAAATGCCTTGGTGGTGCAATGATGAAGACACAAACACGACAAAAAGGGAAGAGAGACCAACAAGGGCAAAGAGGTGTAGTATCAACTGATTACGATGCCGAAACAAGGGCAAAGAGGTGCAAGATCAATTGATTCAAATGTTAAAGTCTTTCCTTGGCAGTGTTAACCAAGCTCTTCTTCACTTAAGGTGCATGTGTTAAGTGCGTAAATTTTAATTTTTAAACCAAGATGTTTGTAGAGAAAAATCAAAAGTGTGTTGTATAACTATAAATAAACCTGTAGATAATAGTATATGAAATTCAAATAACAAAAAATAAATAGCTAATTATGCATTAATCTAAACCCAAGGAGGCGAGCCTCTCAACAACTAGTCTGTAGGACCGTGGGAAAAAATCTAGTCAAAACACACCAAAATGGCAAATACATCTAAATTCAGGAGGGACAATGATCTAAAGGTCAGATCTGCTGGAAATCGGTGCAGACAAATAGAAAAAAATCAGAGGAAAATTTATTGTAAATGAGGTGGTGAAAGTCTATAACCTAGAGGGAAGTGGACGGGACCCTAGAAGAAAACCCAAAAAAAAATAAAAGGAGGTGTTTTGGATGGATAAATAGCTAATATGAAGTGGATCTAAAGGTAAGGGATCAGATCTGAAAAAAATGGCTGAACACTTTGAAATTTTAGACAACCTGGAGCAATTAAAACTCTTCCAAAAAAGGTGGAGTTTACTAAAGCCCTAGGGGGCTAGGTTCCCACTTTGATGAGAAAAACAGAACAAGTATAGGTTCAAAACGGTAGAGACGGAGGTCAGACAACCCTGAAGAGAGGACCAGAAAAATCTTAGAAAAATTCCTGCAAAAAGTCCAGGTCGCAGTTTCTAACCTATTTTCTGCAGAGGTGACAAGTTTTGGCCTGTTTTCTGTGCCCTGGAGGTTCAGGTCGTAGGTTTTCACCCAAAAAGTGTGACCTACACTTTCGGCACTCTCGAGAGCAGGTTTTAGAAAATTTTGTCGTCTTAGCTGCGGCTGATGCCTGTCACTTGCGCAATAGGTCCGAAAACACGTGGACGTTAGAATTTTCAATGTTTTAGGGTTTTATAGGTTAAGAAAAACATCAAGAAAATAAAAACAAGAAGATGAAGATATATCCTAAGGTTTGGAGCATCTGGGTATGCAGGGATCTGAAAAATGACAAAGGTTGTAATCATAAACCCTTGCGAAGTCACCAGTTTTTAGTATGAATCTTAATCGCAAGTGTACGAAAAGGGCTCACTTTATCCACGCATAAAAAACATCCCTAACAACAAATATGGCTGCCAATATCTTTAGATCTGCAATTATTTGACCAAGATAAATGCTGCAAAAATCTAGATCTATGTATTAAAAGACATTAAACAATAAATAAAAGCAAGAGTTGCTCCATGCATCCAATAGACAAGACAATAATGTTTTAAAGAATATTTTGTATTTATGACACCTGGGAGGAGAACATAGAAAGATGTTACTAGTCCTCCTCAATGGGATGGGTTCTTGTAAGTCCTCAACACTTCAGATCTAAAATCCCTCTCTCTTGATGGTGTAGAAAACCCAGACAAAAATGGAACTCAAAGGGAGCTCACAAGAAAAATGGTAGCAAAATATGAAAATGATGGTGGATCAAAGTCAGACCAAAAGTATAGATCCAAAGTGATCTTTAGGCAACAAAATATAGTGAGTGAATGGAAAAACGCTTCTATTTATAACAAAATATTGAGTTAGTCTAGATATTGGTGCATAATTAAAATATTATTAACCAAATCAAGATCCAACTTTTAAGGAATATTTTATTATATTTGTTGGATGGAAAAAGAATTTGACTTGGGTCAAATCCCTTTATTTGTAAATAATAAATAAAAAATGAATTTTTTATTATTTTAAGGATGTGATTGAGTAATAATCAAATAAATAATTATTTATGAATGATTTAGTCAAATTTAACAAGGAATATTATTTAAATACGGTTTAAATAATTATTCCTAGAAAATAATAATATAAATAGTGATTTATCTAATCAATTTTCTTGTTTTGGATTAAATATGACCAGGAATATTAATTAAACTATTGTTTAACTAATTATTCCCTGAGGAAAATCAAACAAATGTAGATTTCTTTAATATTTCCTCATGGGGTTTCTTGTTTAGACCATAAAAAACTAAATAAAGGTGGTTTACTAAGTTATTTTTCCTAGTGAAAGCAATTTTACTTAGGGTAAAATTGGTTTTACGTGGTGTACGTAGGTCCATCTAATAGTAACATGCTAGATGACCAAAAAATGGTGTAACAAGCACAGTATTGGATTTCTTGCTTACCTTCTTTTCCACTATGTTTTTATCTTTTATTATCATTGAATGATTTCAGTGAACTAAACCCTAACCCTACCATCTAATACCCTCATACACCTTCCCTAGACCATATTATATAATTCCCTACCATTCAAAGCCTCCCTACACTTCATTACCATCAACACCTAATTTCCTAGTATTTTTCTATTGTAGAATTAGGAAATCTCTTTGTTTTCCTAATTTGATCACCTTATTTACATTCATTTCACCAAATTTCAGTTGTGTTTTGAAGCCAATATACAACCCTACCTCCTAATTTCTTTTTGTAATTTTTCTTGGCTTCACAACCCTTCATCTCACCCTCCAAACCTACCCTAACCCTCCTCTTTTTTTGCAGATTCAATGCATATACCCACTACATCCTAAACTCTTAGGGTTTGATCATTCTCATAGATATTATGGAGAGTGAGAAGAAAATCCACAAATGAGGGCTTCACATCAGTTGAGCCCTCTACCTTGTAATAATTCAATGGCTCACCTTTTTACAAAGGATGTTTTGAGAGGACTAGATGCTTGAGATTGTGTGAGAAAATCATGGAAGAACGTTGTCATCTCCAATTGACAAGATTATTTGCCACAAGTTTTAGTATGGGAAAGGCCATCACTACAGGTGTAGAGTTAAAATTATTAGTAGATGTGATTTCTTCATCAAAAAGTATACCTAGTCATGAAAAAAAGTGGTTTAAGGGCATGAACATAGACCTTGAAGATTACAAAATGTTCCTTAAAACTCATGCTAGAGAAAACCCTGGGTACATTTTTCCTCTCAGGCACCTCCTTGACAAATATGCTCCTTTTATGAGGTTAATTATGAAATATTTCACATGTGAAGGGATATTCTATAGGTTGTACATATACCATATCATATTATTTATGCACTTTACCTATAATAAACTACCTGAATTTCCACATTAGTTGTACATAAGTTTGCTTAGAATGACTGAGAAGGCCCAGAGTAGAAACAAAGATCACTATACAAGTTTATTCCACCATGGTCTAGTCAAACTCATTGTTTTGCATCATCTCTCAGCCATTAACATGACTTGGGAAACCTTCATGGATAAAGTAGCAACAACGCCCACCACTAGTCCTCCTATCATGCATAGCACAACATCGCCATCAGTATCAGCACAACCAATAGAGATTGGCTCTTTTAGCATGAAAAATTAGATTTCAAAGGCTCCTAGGGTTGTTGAGGCCACTCACACCTATGAGAAGGGAAAGAAGCAGGTCTTTTCTCTCGAATCCATAAAAGGTGTATCTACACTTGATACTATAGCTGAGAAAAGAGAAATAGAAGAACAACCACTCATGCATTAGATTGAATCACCATTGCACCAACATGATGAAAATGTGCCCATAGATGTTGAAATGGTAGAAAACGTTGAGGATAAATAATTTGAATAGATCATAAAGAAAAAGGATGATAAAATAGTAGAGTTGATGGAGATTTTCTCCATTGCAAATTCTCACATCACATTCTTACAATAAGAGAATTTTCAGCTAAAGGTAAAATTATTCCTCCAAGATAAACCTAAGATACATGTTGATGCAGACAAGGAAAAGGGAAAGGGAAAAGAAATTTCAGATGATGATGAGTTGGAGGATGTAGAGGTTAAAACGAAAAGAAGAAAACCAAGGACAATGTGCCTCAAAAAGGCACTTCAGAAAGAAAGAGAATCAACATCTCCTAAAGCAGGTTGGCAGACCTTTAATGAGTTGATCCTTGATGAGATCAATCAAGACAAATATTACTGGATTGATAGGGTCAATGGGAAACTTGAGAAGTTGTTGAGGAAATCCAAGAATAAAAATAACCTCAAGAGGCATATGGCCAATCATTATTGCACCAGGAAGAAAATTTCACAAATCAGCCTTAAACAAGTGAAAAAGAAGCTCAAAGAGACTCAAATGAAGCTTAAGGAGAAAGCCAATTTATACCTCCTTGCTGAGGCATATATGGATATTTATCCCACCCTCCACAGGTCTTATAGAAGAAATTTTGAACAATTTTGAGCATTTTTTTCATTTTTGGTGATTTTTGCACTAAACTGGAAATTCAACCTTTACAAATGCGTAGCGCCAAGTTGTTACAATTTTTACTAGGGAACCTAAATGATGAATGGATTACATGGTTGGATGCATTTTGTTGAGTAAATAACAGATCAATTACTGCGTGAAAAGCTCTAGTTTGGAAGAAAAAACAGAAAAAACCACCAGTTTTCTATGCTTCTACCACTATTTTTGACATTTTGTTATGCATCTGGAGTAACCTTGGGAGAATAAACATTTGGAGGCCTTCCCATGGGTAATTTCTCAAAATGAAAGATGTTATGGAAATTATACACATAGGGCTAGTTGACCTACCTTTCATATTCGGATTTTGAGTCCTAAAAGTCCCTCAAAATTAGCTTCAAAAAATTGTTAAGAATTTTTAAAAAGGTGTTACACATCTGTCAAAAAGTGTTACACATATGCATAGGATTTCTTAGGAGACATGTCAAAACCACAAAATTCAGATTTTCAAAGTTTTTTTGTCCTTTGAGCTGGAATTGGAGTAATTGAGTTGGTTTTTTCCTCTTATCATGAGGAAGCATGTAATTTAATGTGGGGGACACACACTCTTAGTCATTAGCTGAATTTGAGGGAACGGTTTCTAACCTCCCTAGATTCCAAGAAGTGACTCATCTCATGTATTTATGATGCATTTTGGAGGGGATTTCGACCCTATGAGGTGTCATTATTCATATTTTCTATAAGTATACCCACTTTAGTCTTTTCTTGTGTTGGATAATTGTTTTTTTGTAGTGGAGCTATTGTACACGCCTCTTGGAATGAAATCAAAGACAATGTTGCAGAATTTGTATTGAGATTATTGTGGTATGCCTTGGAGAATTTGTTATTTCTATGAATTTTTATCTTATCATGTTGAATGATATGTTTTCCTATTTCATATACATGCTTCTATGTGTTTATATTTTCAGTATATAAGAAAAAAACATACCTTTTCATGATCTATATAAACAAGATTTACATTATATGTCTATGTTCTTATAAATGAAAGAATTCACCTCAGTGCTCATTCATATTTTTTATCATTTCATCTTATACACAATGAAAAACTATACATTCTTTAAAGCTACCTACCTGGCCTCATCGATATTCTTTGAAAATTGATCTTGAATTCAAACCTTAAACCCTAGACCTAGTCTCCTTGTTGTCATTCCTATATAGCACACATACATCAAACAAAAACCCTATTTACTGAGCTTATATACCTAGCCTAAGATCATTAAATATTCAGTAATTTAATTGACTGCAAAGTGACATTCAGGGAGCCTTCTCTAGTCCAAGTAGGGCTAGCTAACTAACCTAAAGCCTGGTTTATGGTTACCTTCCTTCAATCACACTCTCACCCTTGGGAATTTGGGGGAGTGATAACATCTCCCACAACCTTGGCGATGGTGCAGGGAAAATTTTAGGGGCTAATATTCACAAGTGGTCTAATTTTCCATCTTTTTTCAAAAAAAAAGATTCATTAATTTCCATTTTTTCTAAAAAAAATTCGCCCAAATTTTATAGTATAATTTTTTTTACCTTAAAAAGCACCAAAATTTTAAATAGTGACTATATAAAACTATTATAAATTTGAATACTTTTAGAAAAACATTGCCAAACATTTTAAAATTTCATATTATGTACTAGTGAGATTTTCCAAGGTTTCTAAACTTTAAAATAAATTTACATCCTTAAAATTTTCCCTGCGATGGTGTAAGGCCATATCATAGTGTTCTAAGCTTTCGATGGGCTCCATTAAGGCATTATTTCTTAAAATGAAACCAAAATTTTTTTCCCACCTGAAACTTGTGTGTCAGTCGATGTTGATGGCATCGTTTCTTGTACTTGGCATTAGAATTATACAAGATGTCATGTACGTGCTGTAATTTTTTTTGGATGCATTCAATAAACTAGGTTTCCTTATAAGCCTTGGACTGTACATGGGTGGATTCTATCTGTGTAGTCCCATGAGGCATTTTTTTGGATTCATAATTGACACATTTTCTTACCTTGTTTCCTTATCCTTTCATTAGTTTTTCTAAGTATTTTATTTATACAATATGGTGATTTGTGTGTTGTGAAATTTAGAAAGTAGTTAATAAAGCATTTCATCATTTTATTATTCAAACTAATTAATTTAACTATGAAAAGATGTGTTATGCTTACAATTTGAAATGATAACTGATAGGGATTTCGATAAGTTGATGCTATTCCCTGGGAAAGATGGACAAGAATGAGTTGCACGGAGTTGCTTGGGTTACTTGTGCCCTTGATAAGCGAGCGTAACAATCATCATGGAAGGACCAACTGTGAATGAGATTTTTGCCATCTATTCCGAGGGAACTTAGGAGATTTTGTAAATCAAATTGAGCATCCTAAGGATCTTTAGATTCTCAAGATCAATCCTTTATTTTTAATTATAGACTCGGTTGTAATTATAAAAGCGAGGGACAAAGTCTCAGTAAAATAGATTTTACTATCATTCTCGTCCCTATGCTCTGTGTTTTTACATACATATTTTGTAATATTGTTGTTGATTAATCTAATAGCGACTTCCACGACTTAGCTTTAATGATTGCAATGATTTCGTTCTAAGGTGGTTGAGTACCAGTGATCATGGGCCCAATCCTCGAATGACTACTTCCTTCTTGTGTTATTAAATTTATATTTAATCTTTTTAATTCTTGTTTTCAATTCTCTGATTACTTTCTAGAATTAACCATTGTTACTAGATTGTTCATTACAATGATAGTTGTTATAGAAGGTTCATTACAACGATATTTGTTACAACATTTTGAGAAAAATTTATTTGAATCATATTTCTGATAGTTGGTTTTCTAAAGGCGTTATTTATCCTGACATTTCTTATAATTGATGAAGAATAGTTGAGTGCAAGTTTTGATATTTCTTTTAGAAATATTTCCTTCTAGTCAAGCATGTTGTTTCTTTCCTATAGTTGTAGTTTCCTAAGAAAAAAACTGTACTTAGCATAATTGTTTGTAGAATATTTAAATATTTGATTATCTAAGATGAGATTTCGATTGTTTGAATTCATGAATTTATGAGTAAATATGTTCTTTTATGAAATCCTAGTTGTTTCTTGTGTTTTCATTCATTTTCCTCTCAATAGGACTAGACAAATTAGGTTAGAAAAACACTATTCTTTGCACATACAATGTGGACAATATTGAAATAACCATACGAGTTCTAGGTTGAAAATATAATTTTTAAAGGTCTGTTGGTATTTTTAAAGACAAATTTAGTAACCCAAAATTTTGGTGCCATTTATAGGGAGCTTTTCAAAGAAGTGTTAGCTGTATCTTTGTAGAGTTGGGTATTAAAGATGGAAGGTAAGAACCTGCACACGCACCAAGTAAAAATTTTGTGCCAGTGCCTACCATTAGATGATACTTTTAGAATTTTTTAGTGTCAATGAATAGAAAAAATCCCAAGACTGTAAATCAAGAAGTCATAGATTCAAAACCTATTCCAAAATCCACCAAAACTCAAGGTCACTCTAGCCTTGGGAGAAAGACCTTTATAAAAAAAATCATTTGGCATTCAGAATCTCAAGCATCGGTAGGTCCCCGAACAAAATATGAGAAGGGTTCTACTGTTGCCTCTCAAGAGACATGATCATCATCTGCAGCTCATGCTAAGATTCATGATAATACTGTGAGGTCTGAACAAAGTTTCCAAAATATATTCATTAATAATCTCAATCCTTCCAGTAAGAGAGAGGATGATTTTTACAATTCTAAGAGAGGGGGAAGGTGAGGCAAGTAAGTCACATCCACAACTTTTTGAGTCAGAATTTCCAGTGACACCTATTGCAAAGGGAGAATCTAAAGTTCCTGATCTGAACAAAATTATAAGACCTACTAAGAACCCAGAGTTTAACCAACATATCTCCTTTGGATAATACCTCCTGATTACGAAATCCCTGAGGATTATTGGAATATTTTTAACCAAATGAAAAATGAAACACAAGGAGTACATAATTCGACCATAGAATACCCTATTGTCGATCCACAGGCCAATGTGATCACGAAAGCCATCCCATTACAAAATCTTCCAAATTTTCATGGAATACATTCTAATGATCCTGATGCATTTTTGTTTGAATTTGATGTCTTATTCTGAGGTTATGACTATACAACCGATCCTTAGAAACTAAAGCTATTTCATTCCACCTTAAAGGGAGTTGCAGTACGTTGGCTTATGGGATGAGGATGAGGCACTATAAACTCATGGGAGAAAATGAAAACCTTACCAAATATGACATAGGGAATTAGGGGCAAGTAGATAATGAAAAACTTACCAAAGAGAAACTTTTAACAGAACATCCTTCATCACCCGTAGTTATCAATAAAACAAAAACGCCTAATAAATTGACTAAACAACAAGAATCTGCTACAACTATGGATGTTGCTCCAACATACCTTGTAATTAAATTGTCATTTTATTGTGATTTTGATACCATATGGGAATTAAGATATTTATGTATTAAAATTCTTCTCCTCTAGCCTATTCGAGACATTCCAATCTATGCCAAAACTATTAAGGAAATTTGTGTAAAGAAGCTTGGAAGAAAACCAAAATGCCCTCCTACATTCCATGTGTTAGGAACACTTTATAACCTTATTATAGGGAAGAAAGTACTTGTAAACTATTATGATCATGGAAATCGAGTATTTACCATTCAAATCCAAGGACATAACTTCCCAAACACCCTTGTGGACTTAGGAGCTGCAATAAATATCTTGACTATAGAAACTTATGGGATCCTTGGGATTACAAAATTTAAACCAACCTCCATTATGTTGGAACTGTCCGACCTATTGGTAGTCATACTAGAAGGCACTCTGGAAGACATTTATGTCTCTATAGATTCCCAGAAATACCTAGTAGACTTCTGGTCATTAACCCTATAAATCAGTTGGATGGACACCCTCTGATACTAGGAAGGTGATGGTAGGAAACCGTAGATGTGTATATTGGGTGCCAAATAGGAAGCATGATGATTTCAAAAGGAACTACTGTTAAAAAACTCATCCTATATCCACCTGACAGACTTAGTCTATCTATTGATAATTATCAATCGTCTCCTCCAAAATATGAGGAATAAAATATGCATCCTCCCATTATTTTAGATGAAGCTCTTAATTTTAAAAGGAAGACTAAGGACGATGGGATTAGTATTTTTATTAACCATCCATATACTATGGGGAATCCAACGTACTAAATTTTAAAAGAAATGTTCAATAATGAGGCCCAAGGAGATCTGTTGAATGTTCCAATTGATGATTATATACCCACAACTATGGTTCATAACAATATTCCCATAAAAATCGAACCTGGAAATACTTTGAATATCAACGCTAATCTGGATAACCTACATCGTGAAAAATTGATTTAGATCCTCAAAAAATATAAATAGGCCTTCACATGGGATTATTTCGATATGAAATGAATTGACCCCCAATTATGCACACCACATTTATATTGAGAAATATGCTCATGAAATTCACTAACCACAAAGAATATTAAATACATACCTTAGGGACATAGTAAAACATGAGCTACAAAATCTTCTTGATGTCAATTTTATATATCCTATTTCTGATAGCCAATGGGTCTCACCTCTCGTTGTAGTTCCTAAGAAAAATGGAAAATGGATAATTTTTGTGGATTACAGGGAATTGAATAAATCTACACAAAAATATCATTTCCCTCTTCCTTTTGTAGATCAGGTCCTTGATACTCTTGATGGAAAGAATTTTTTTCTTTCCTTAATGGATTCAACGGATATAATAAAATCTAGATTTCTATTGAAGATCGGGACAAAAACACATTCACATGTTCACGGGGAACCTTTGCATACATGGTTTTACCATTTGGGCTGTATAATGCACCAGCCACCTTCCAAAGAGTAATCCTGAGTAATTTTTCTGATTAAATTTCTGAAGGACTTGAACTCTACATGGATGATTTTACCCCCTATGGTAATGAATTGGAACAAGCCTTACATAATCTGGATAAAGTTCTTGAATGATGTATTTCCACCATACTATGCCTTAGCAATGAAAAATGTCACATGATAGTTTTGGGGCATTATATCTCTTCTCTAGGTATTCAAGTCGATCCAACAAAAATTGAGGTAATTATTATGCTACCTACTCCGCATACGTAGACAAAGGTATGTAGTTTCCTTTGGTATGTTGGCTATTATTGTTTCTTTATAGCACATTTTTCAAAGATAACAACACCTTTGTATGTATTAACAGGAAATTTGGAATTCAAATGGACTCACAAATGTGATGTTTCCTTTGTAGATCTTAAGAATTTGGTCTCAACAACCCCCGTATTATGAGGGCCAAATTGGAGCTTTCCATTCCACATTTCAGTGAATGCATCTGATACAACAATAGGGGCCATACTTGGGCAAGAAGAAGACAAAAATCCACATGTTATTTATTATATTAGCAATAATCTTAAACTAGCAAAGCTAAACTATAGAGTGATGGAAAATAATTTTTAGCTGTTGTTTACTCTATTAATAAATCATGTCACTATATAACAGGATATCTTTTTTTTCTGTGTAATGATCACTCGAACATTATATATTTAGATGATACACATGTTACTAATGGTCGAATAACATGATGGCTATTTTTATTACAAGAATTTGACATTACCATAAGATATCGGCTAGGGAATAAGAACCTAGTTTTCAAATGTTTTGTTGAGAATCCCTACCGTAGCCAAATCTTCACATGTGGAAGATCAGTTTCTAGATAAACATCTATTTTTTGAAACGATTAATAACACCCTTTTATGCAGATGTGGAAAACCACCTGGAAATAGGGAAAATACCAACACATTTACCATCTCGGGAAAGCAAGCTCATTGTTCAATGAATTGCACAGTTTCCTACATCGATGTATATCTATTTCAAAAGGAGGCTGATATTCAAATACGTATAAGCATCAGGGAATATGAGATTTATAATATCCTTAAGGCTTTTGATGACGAAGCATGTGGTGGGAATTTTTCTAATCGGAGGACTAGGCATAAAGTGTTGCAGATGGGCTATGATTGGCCCACACTATTCAAGGATCAAAACGAATATGTCCAGAGCTGTGATAGTTGTCAGAGAATGGGTCATCCTATTCAAGTTGATGAAATTCCCCTACAACCTCAAATTGTACTTGAACCCTTCGAAATATGGGCATTATATTTAGTGGGCCCCTTTAATCCACCTGCGAACCAAAATACATATATTCTTCTTTGTAAAAATTATGTGACTAAATGGGTCGAAGCGGTAGTGCTCTAAAAGGATACAGAAGGGGGAGTTATTAAATTCATGTTTGATCAGTTCGTGCGATATAGATTTCCCAGAGAGATCATAACAGATGGAGGTTCAAAATTCACTTGCCATAAGATTTCTGCTACAATGTAAAGGTATCACATCAAACACAAGATTACTTCCTCTTATCATCCTCAAGAAAATGGACAGGTGGAAAGTACCAATAAAGTTATGGAGGTGATTCTAACCAAAACTGTATCCAGAAACAACCGAAAATAGGATTCCAAGCTTCCTTACGCCCTATGGGCCTATTGAACAACTTGGCACAACAATATTGGTTATTTGCCAAACCAACTTGTTTTTGGGAAGGAGCCCATTTTCCTAATAGAATTCAAAATTAAGACTCTCAAAATCGCAAGGGAAGTCATAATGGATTTGACAGAAGCATAAAAGCACCGCCTCCAACAGCTTAATGAAATACATGAAATATGCCTAGCGGCCTTACATTGTACAATTATTGTTCAACAATAAAGGGCCAAATGGCATGATCACCTTATCAAGAAGAAAGATCTCCAAAAAGGCTATTGAGCCCTATTGTACAATTCCAAATTCCAGGATTTCACGGGGAAGCTTCAAACTAGATGACTGGGACCATATGAGGTCACCGAAGTTCACGACAATGGTACGATGAGCCTTACTACTATTGATGGGCCTGACATATCTCTTCTTGCCAATGGACATCAACTATGCCTATATCACCAGCCACTTATGCATGAGTAGTTTCTTCATGAGGTAAATAATGATTCGAAATTGCAGGTTTTAGCTGATTGGGGAGCTAACCTTGCAACTACAACCCGATGAAGAATTTTTTTCAAAATTTTTTTCATTTTGTACATAATGTATATACATATTGAGGAGTTTTTTTTTTTTTAAAGAAAAAAAAGAAAAAAGGAAAAAACAAATAAATAACTAAATAAATAAAATTTATAATACAATAATAAGACTTGGGGGGAATGTTATTCCCTTTTGTTGTTCCCTTAGTCATAGTTGATATTCCCTAGGTCACAATTGTTATTCCCTTATTCACTGTTGTTGTTCCCTAAATTGTAGTTGATGTTCCCTTATATCATAATAGTTGTTTCCTTAGTGACAATTGTTGTTCCCTAGGTCGTAGTTTTTGTTCCCTAAGTCGCAGTTTTTGTTCCCTTAGGTCGCAGTTTTTGTTCCCTTAGGTCGCAGTTGTTGTTCCCTTAGGTCACAGTTTCCATTCCCTTAGATCACAGTTGTTGTTCCCTTAGGTCACACTTTCCATCCCCTTATTCACAAATGTTTTTACCTTAGGTCACAGTTTCCGTCTCCATAGTCACAACTATTGTTCCCTTAGGTCTCATTTGTCATCCCCTTAGTCACAGTTGTTGTTCCCTTGGTCATAGTTGTTGTTCCCTTGTTACAGTTATTGTTCCCGTAGTCACAACTGTTGTTTCCTCAATCACAATTATTTTTCCCTTGGATACAATTTCTTTTTCCTTGTTTGTGATTGTTGTTTTCTTAGTTTTAACTATTTTCCCATTGATTTTTAACCTTAATATTGTTTTTTAAGGATTATTTTTATTTTTATTTTGAATCCCTCCTTGTATTCATGGTAAAACTATTAAATTTCTTGAATGATTTCCATTATAAAATATATTATAAGAAAATTTTAAAGTAGATCTAAAAAAAATCCCAAAATTCTTAAAACATCTTGATATTGTAAGTATCTAAATATGATTGTCCTACACTTATTCAAAATACCACTGGAATAGCTTTTGTTTCTTCTCAAAATTTTCCTGTAATTCTTCGATCTCCTTAAAAATAAATTTTGGGTAGCAAAATGGAAAAATAAAAAGGTAATCATTGTGATGCTCTTTACACCAACCCTAACTCTTAAGGAGTCGATAAGCCACTCCTTTCACTAATAATTTATCATAACAAGACAATAAAATAAGGGAATAGACAAAGGATAGGAGGTCTCATCACGAGGAAACCTACCATGATCATTAGATTTAGTGTGGGGACATTACCATTCTGGTCACCAAGCCAGAGTAATGGCCTTTGATCATCATATCAAAGGACAAGAGGTCTCATCATGATCCGACTTTTTCCTCTCATTATCTCTATTGAATGGAATTATTATACGTTGGTCACCACTCAAGAACAATGCCATTTTTTCAATAAGTAGGAAACATCAAAAAGTTGTGAATACTTTTAAATGTGAAATGGTATATTAGCATATAGATGGATTAAAAGGAAACCTTGTCAAGGCTATAGATGCTTGCTAACAGCAGAGGACATGCCCATGGTATTGAAGTACATTTGAAGTTGCCATTAAAAAATAACCATTTTTTCTTTCCCTTAACAATAATAAAGGAGAATCATTGAATTACTATAGGGGCTTATTTCTTTCCCTTGGAAGGTGGTAACAATGAATGTGTATCAATAATTACTTCTTATTCTACATGTCACAAATGTAACTTTTGGGGAATTATTAAATCTACTTTAAATTTCCTTTACTTTTACCTCAAAAGGAAAATTTTCAATGAAATTCCATATTATCCATAATCGGAGCCTAGAAGATCTTTCCGCATGCTTTTTATAATTTTTTTAATACCTTGGGTGTCACAAATATCTCGTTTCATCAGCAACTTTCATGATCAATCCCTCAAATAAGTGAGTCACACACCTCACCATTATTTCCCTTTCCCTGGAAATTAATCCATCATGTTGAATTAATGCATAAGTCACGTCAATTATCTTGTCAAGTTACACATAATAAATGGTGGAGGACAACCTTTAATTTCCTTGGAGGGGGGTGAAAACATTAAAAACAGAACCAGATATTTATAAACTCTGTGGCAATTACTGTGTGTTATGATATTTGAATTTCTTGCCATTATACAGTATTTCTGATCTTAGATTTTATAAGCTTGTTATTTTTAGTTTGTTTCCAAGATTTATACCTGTAGAGATAATGAAAATGGGTGGACACTCAATACGTAGTGAAACTTCAAAAATGTAGGTTTCAGAATAGGCACGAAGCATTCTAGACCAGGTGGGATGGTCAAAATATTTCCTCTAGTTTCAAGGTTTTGACAGTTGAGTTTCCTCAAAATTCATGAGGAATCTGAACAATGGAATGAAAAAAGTCAAAGGCAGAAAAGTTCAGGTGAATGCAGAAGTACTCGTTGAATTAACAGGCATACCCTCAGAAGGTGAGAAATGGTACGATATGCACACTTCATTACAAAGTGCAACATCTTTGTTTGTAAAATCGAGGGAAGAATTGGTAAGGAAAGAGAAGGGGTATAACCATACTTCATTTCCAGAACCTTGGAAGGAACTAGCTGGAGTGGTCCAAATATATATCACATGTGATGGATGTCACGATGTGGTAAGAGGGTGCCACCTAAAGCTGCTGGTGGCACTAAGACGAAAGGTAATTCTGAACCTACCCCATTTTATGAATTCACTACTGCATGAGACCGTTGTGAGATTTAAAAGGTCTAAGGATCAACCTTTGGTAGTGAGCCACCATGGATTGATAAAATTAATAGTTTCCAAGAACCTGAACCATTCACAATTAAATTGGGAGAAATTCTTGGGAATCGCAGAGACTTTAACAATAAAAAAAGAACCCAATGAAGAACCTAAACAAATCCTATTTGATTACAAGCAACCAAAAGAAGTTGAAGAATTTGAGTATGTTATAGTGGAAGGGACTTTAGAGACCCATGCTTCTCAACAATTAACTAGGAAAAAAGAGAGGATGGGTTCTCTCTTCGCCTCCTTACTTAGAAAAAGAAGAAGGTCAACTAGGTTGGAAAAATACTAAGACTCCATAAACCTTGCATAATAGTTTATGGAGGGAGGTGAACCTCAAAACCATGAGGAGGTCCATCTTCAAGAACATGAAATGGACGCATCCCAAGTTCTAGAGGGGCTGATTTTTTTGTATATATTCAATGGACTTTGAAACTGTTGTAGGTTATTCAAAGGATTCTATTAAAAATGTGGTATCACCCATATCTCCAGCCTCTCCTTCATATTGTTTTGCTACTGTTATTTTAAGGCCTTTAGGAGAGCCTAAAAACATTCGAGAATGCTTTGTTGACTCTGTCGCAACCATCCCCTTTTGAAGAAGTACAATATCCTCAGGAAAATATGGAGCAACAAGCCAATGTTGATTCTCCCAAGGGACCCCAAGATGGTAGAAAGATTTTTGAATCCATAAATTATTCTATAATTGATACTGTTGAAGACTGGTGACTGAAAATCCAACAACCATTGTTTTTGTTCCTTCTCCCCTAGTTACCCTAGCCGAAATTTGTACACAGAAGAGTAATAGTGGATTAAGAAACAAACAAGAAGACAAGGATAGCAAAGAGATGGAACAATTAAAGAAATAAAATATGAAATTACAAATAAGGGTCTGACAACTCAAAGGATGGTTGCAAAAAAGTAAAATTCAGAGGCAGTCTGAGAAAAGGAAAGAAATGAAGAAGGAAGTTCAATAAAATGGTACCCAAACTAAAAGTGGAAATTTTTCTGCTTCTTCTACTATAGGGAGTCAGAATGAGTCAGAAATTTCAACTGTTGAAGTTTGGATTCAAACAAAAATGCCAAATTCTAGTGCAAAAGGAACATAGAATGAACCTATGCCTCCTTACGCTCCTCTAACTGTGGAAGCAACAATCCAAGTCTTGAATACAAAAATGGAAGGAAAAAAAGAAACCATAAGATGATATCAGAAGGAAGTAGTTCCCCAGAAAGAACATTATGAGTTATTGCAAAAGTTTGAAGCATTGTCATTCAGAGAAGATGAAACTTATGCCAAGTTGCGGGAAACCAAGGGGAAGATTAAATCTCTGGAAAACAACTTGAAAAAGCTATAGAGAAATTAAAGGAAGCATTTTCTTTGTATTCAGATGCCTTGTCATGTAGGGCCCCAGCTAGGAAGTACTCTTTATCATTACTGGAGAGATACTAATTGCTCAAGGTAAAGGTTATCCAGGGTGGGAAACCTTATGAATTTAGTGATGTTTCCCAGTTTATTAACTCTTTTAATAAACGAGATGATAACACATTGTATGTGATAATTATTGCTCAAGGTAAAGGCTATCTAGTCTGGGAAACATTATGAATGTAGTAATGTTTCTGAGTTTATTAAATCTTTTCATAAACAAGATGATAGCACACGGTATTTCATATGTGAGCTATACATGCAGAATTTCTTTCTGGAGGAGCAAAGAGATGAAAACCTTGCCCCTTTCATAGGGGATATACAATTTCAAGCTTTCATATCCTATTATATGAATAAAATCATATGGGAAAAATCTCATAACATGTTCCAAAGGCGAGAACTTGGTCTTGAACTATGGCTAAGAGGATAACCATAAAGTCCTCTACGCACACTCATCCACCACAAGAGATTTATAGAGAAGTCCAGAGTTGTCAGAGATTTAGCACCCATTCAGGGTTGGAATATTTGCTGGATATCAAGTTTGAGGCTCTATAAGGAGCGAAAGAAAGGTGGAAGGCATCAATTAAAGAAATAAAATATAGGGAGCCCTTCAACTACCGAAATTTTTAAGATATAATGGATAGGGCAGAGGATGATGCCCGCATGGTATTATAAGAGGGCCCTAAATAAATAGATTCTAGATAACGGTGCCTAATAATTTGGTTCCCTCAAACTGATTATAAGGATGACAATGACTTAACTGAAGTGGGTAAGTACACCTCTCTCCAGGAAATCCGAAGAATGAAGGGTTTCTGACACTATGGAGAGGATTCTTACCCAGCCTACTCTTTAACTATTATTCATGTCAATCATTTGTTTGCATGAGGTGATGCAAACCGGTAAGATGGGGGGAGATGTTGGGCTTCAAAATTGACACATTTCTTACCTTGTTTCCTTATGCTTTCATTAGTTTTCAGATTTATGTATATAATATGGCGATTTAAAATATTTTTTATGCTTACAGTTCGAAATGATAACTGATAGGGATTTCGATAAGCGGATGTTGTTCCTTAGGAAATATAGACAAGAATGAGTTGCATGGAGCTACTCATGTTAGTTTTGACCTAGATAAATGAGTGTAAGAGTCATTATGGAAGGACGAGTTGTGAACGAGATTTTTTCCATCTATTCTGAGGGAACTTAAGAGTTTTTGTAACTCAAATTGAGCATCTTGAGAATCTTTAGATTCTCAGGATTTCTCCTTTATTTTTAATTATAGCCTTGGTTATAATTATAAAAGCGAGGAAGAAAGCCTCGATAAAAGAGCTTTTACTTTCATTCTCGTACTTATTTTCTGAGTTTTTACAGACATACTTTGTAATATTATCGTTGATTAATATAACAAAGAATTCCACAGTTTAGATTTAATTCTTGTATTGATTTTGTTCTAAGGCTGTTGAATTCCAGTGGTCGTGGGCCCAATCCTAGAATGAATACCGCCCTCTTGTATTATCAAATTTACATTTCAAATTTTTAATTGTTTTTTTTCCATTATATGATTACTTTCTAGAGTTTACCATTTTTACTGGATTGTTAATTATAACGATAGTTGTTACAATAGTTTGAGAAAATTTTATTTGAATAATATTTCTGATAGTTGATTTTATAAAGGTGTTATTTATCCTATTATTTCTTATGATTTATGAAGAATAATTGAGTGTAAGGTTTTATATTTCTTTCAGCAAGATTTACTTCTAGTCAAGCGTGCTATTTCTTTCTTGTAGTTGCACCTTCCTAAGAAACAAATTGCACTTCCCATAATTTTTTGTATAGTATTTAACGTTTTCATTATCTTAGATGAGCTTCTGATTGTTTTAATTGATGAAGTTGTAAGTAAAGTTGTTCTTTTAGGAAATCCTAGTTTTTTATTTCATTTTCATGCATTTTCCTTTCAACATGACTAGACAAATTAGGTTACACAAACATTATTATTTTCATATAAAGTGTGGACAACCTTGAAATAAACAGACAAGTTCTAAGTTGACAACCTAATGTTTAAAGTTCTGTTGGTTTTTTTAAAGAGAAATTAAGTAACTCGACATCATGGAAACATAAATTGTACATAATGATTGAAAACCTAGACAATTTCTAGTTGAGATATGGAGAGCTTTGTTATAACTATGTTGCACATAAGGAAGGCTCTCATATGAGGTTCATGGATGCCTTGAGTTGTACATGCGTAGTATGTGTGATATCATCCTATTGACAACCTTTTTCCAGCCATCAGTCTTGGGATTTAATGTAGTCGAATTGGTGAGCTTAGTGTCTAATAATGTCTTGAGGCTCGATAAGAATGTGCTTAGGAACCTCTTATCCTGATTTGATATAATGGTCTATAGGATTACAAGTTGTACCCATACTCATTCAAAGAATATTTTGGAAGTTTCCTTTGTTGTGATACTCTTCTTGCAAGTTGACAATGTCGCCATCTTATAAATTATGTACACAACCTCAAATACAAAGTCATTACCATGCTTGGTATAAGGGAGAACTCATAGAAAGCCCATGGAGATGGATTCCTAGGTTTGGCTGTGATTAGGCAGAGGATTGTATAATCCTTGCTTCTTGATGGTTCACTTGGTGATTCCATAGGTAGTGCAATATCCGATATATTTTACAACATTCTATTGGAGTTTTGGTAGATAAAAATACTTCTGTAGTATGATCACAATTTTCTCCACACCAACGTGTCCTATGAACCAACTGTAATGTGTCTCCCGAACCAATTTGGTGCGCTCGCTTGAAGGAACACAAAGGTCACCTAGATAGAATAATAATGCATCGTGGAGGTGGAAATCAGGAAATATGGTAAGTGTTGGTGAACTTTGGATCATTATTTTACATTTGTGACCATTTAGAGGTGAAACTAGGGGTTGGATGTGGAAATTTAAAACATGATTGCTGCTACCTTTCTTGTACTTAATGTTCAAGTGGAATTGTTGCAGATATGTAGACCACTTATGATGGCGATCATTTTGAAACCTCCCTTGTGTCTATATAAACTAAATATATTGGTGATTTATGTGGATGAATATCTCCTTCCCCAGAATTGAATGTTTCCATTTCCAGGAATCCTGCACGATAGAATACTTCTCTTTATCATAGGTGGGGTACTTATGAATTGTAACACAAAGTGTCTCACTGTGATAGGCCACCAGATTCCCTTTTTGGGTGAGAAATACACTAATAGCATAGTCATAGGCGTATGTGTCAATTTAAAATGGCTATTGCAGGTTTTGCAATGTGAGTATAGGTGTAGAGAAGAGGCGATTCTTCAACTCAAAGAGAACTTTCTGTAGGGACTCAAACTATAAAAAAATTTCTTCCGCTCCACTCTTGGTAACCTCACTCAAATACCAAGTGATATGGGAGAATTCCAACATGAAGCTCCAATAAAAATTAGCAAGGCCCAAAAAGCTGTGAAGCTCTATTAGAGTGGTTGTGGATTACCAATATTGAATTACTTAGATCTTATACAGATACATATCCATGTCTAGCTCATCTATGATGTAACCGAGATATTGGACTTGACTCATGACGAAGGTGCATTTCTCTAGGTTGGCACATATTTTGTGTTCCCATAGGGTCTGAAGGACTCATCGAATGTGTTTCAAGTTCTCTTCCCAACTCTTGTTGAAGATATTATTTTCATCTAGATATACAACCACAAACGATTTGGTGAAAGGTTGCAATATGCCATCCATTATCCTCATAAAATTTGTAGGGGAATTTTTCAATCCGAAAGACATGAACAACCATTCAAAAAGTCCCTCCTTGGATTTGAAGGTGGTATTCCATACATATGTGGGCTATATTGGAGCCTAGTGATACCCATAATTCATATCAATCTTGTTGAAATATTTGGCCCCCTTGAGCTAGTCAAGAAGGTCATCAATTCACGGGATTGGATACTTATTCCTGACATTGATATTGTCTAGTTCTTTATAATCAATGTAGAGCTTTCATGACTTATCCTTATTCCAGACAAGTACAATCTGTCTCCCACAAGGTGAGGAAATTTGTCAGATGTGCCCTTTTTGCACAAGGGGAAAGACAAGGGCTTAGATCGATCAAACTCTTGACATAACAGTGTAAGGGCACACTTGTAGGTGAGGAGAATATGTCCCTGTATTCTTCCATGACCTTATCCACCTGATTCTACTGCGTGGAGGAACCTTTCCTAGGGTCCATGTATCTTGCCACAATCTTACCCTTACTTTTAAAGTGAATAAAAAAGAAAACAAAATTTTCGGTTTTGTGAGATGATGTTACCTCATTTCTTAGCAGAGATCAAAGAGAGATGATAGTATGTAGGACTACATATGGTATATTTGATAACTTATCTAACAAGGTAATAATGATAGTGTGAGGCATAGAATCATACACATTATGACGCTTCCACAAGTATGGTTGACTAATAATACATCACAAACTTCAACGGGAGCAACATCACACAATACCTCATCTGTGAAGGGCTTGATGTTGTAGGGAAGGTCAAATTATTGGTTGAAGTATAGATCTTGTCTTTGTTGATGCCACTCGATGGTGTGCAATTGTGGGTGTGGTGTGGTCGGTAGGCACAAGTACTTCACAACCTCTGCTGAAATCAGGTTTTTTTGGCTCCCACTATAACCAATGAACTACAACGGAGAACACTTCACCCACATCTCTAAGTGGAAGAGACACTCCCCCACCTCTGTATCTTCGAGCTCAATATTCTAGAAATTGGTGGTGGCAATGGTGGCACTAGGTTCTATGCTAATAATCTTCTTCCCCTTTTCTTTCCCCTTGTCAGGTTCTAACTCAGAATCAGAAAATGCAACTATCTTTGAAGCTTTGGATTCGACCATCAATGAATGCTTGGCACAACACTCATTTTTGTTGTGAGTGAGGCTCTTGTGAAACTCACACCACTTTCTTGTTTCATTTTTCGTCTTGGAAGAACCATTATTTTCTTTTGGCCTCGATGGGTTGTACAAGGTCACTCCACCTTGGTTCTATCCTTTTTTCTGCAGTTTGGGGGCACTATTTCCTTGTTTTTGATTCACAGATCCAAAGTTTCCCTTCTTTTGTTTATTTATTTTTTCAATATTGGTAGCAGATCGGTAAGTTGCACCAAGCAAGGAGATTTCAAGGAACTTTTTTTCTCCCTGAATGTATTTATGCAGAAAACAATGATACTTGAGCACCAAATGTCACTAAGAGACTTCGATACCCAATTTTGTGTATAGAACACAAAAAAAACTTGTGATCTCATGCACATCTTGGTCCCTTTGCTGCCATAGTGTGGTCCACCATTTTTACTTGTCTTCATATCTCCCCATAGGGTAATACTTGTTGGAAAATGTAACTAGGTGCGATATTCATTTAATGTATTTGAGTCATCTTGTAATGTACTTGACAAACGAATAAAGAAAATGATAATTATTATTATTATTATCATTGTGACTTATTAAAGCCTATGTTTCATGTTTGGGTCACCTTGTTATAGGTCAAAGTCCCCATTGTAATATTCCCAATTAGTCCTAAGCTAATTGGAATATTCATTTTTGTTTTATTTCTTTGTTTGAAGAATAAAAGAGCAGAGGAGGTTCATGATACTCCTTAATAAATAATAAATCAATGCCAAATGTGAAAAAGGCTAAATATTTTCTATTTAAAAAAGCACCCTTAGGTGTGACAGGGGTTGGATATTTTGACTAGGTCAACCTTGACCAAATCTACAACGTTATCATGGAGGAGTGGCCATTAATGAGGCATAGCGCAATTTTAGATGGAGATGCTTTGTGTGAAAGGAGTGATCTCATTAGAAGTGGTTTAGGGTTTGCAAGCTCTTAACTTATAAAAGGAAGAGGATGGCAGCATTAGAAGGTTGATGATGATGTTGTATTTCTAAATATATTGTCTATTTAGACATATATCATTCTCTTATTGTTTAACTCAGAATAATGTTGTTTAGCATTGTGTGTTCCTGGTCGGGAATCCCACCTCTTCCCATTGAGTAGCTCTTGGGAGAGTTTTCATTGTATTGTCCACTATCTGGCTGAAGGCCAAGCTACTTCTTTCAACTACAACACAGATCCTATAGAGGGTTTGGTTGTATTTTCAAGATGTAGCAAGTGTAGGCTAGATATTTTCAGATCTAGACCATTTCAGTGCTCCTTTTAAGTGGAGGAGGCTTCTATTCCATTGGAAAGAGATTATTGGATAATTGGAGCATCATTTTCATATCTTGGCATGTGGCCAACCATATTCTAAACCCCACAACATAGTTTTACTTCCAGATCTGCGTTATTCCTGCAGGTGTTGTTGCAGGGCCTTTTGGAACACCATCTAGAGAGTTGGTTTTCAAGTGTTGGGGATATTCCCTCCACTTTGGAGATCCATTGGAGGGATCATTCTCTTGTTTCATATTAGATTAGTTCTAGTTCTAGATCTGAATATTTTTGTATATCTGTAGTCTTAAAACTCAGATCTGCAAGTTGTACATGGTGTAAAGCTGAAAACCCCAAGGGGAATTTGAAGAAGAGCCTATATAGTGTATGGATGTATTATAGATCTGACTTTTCATGCACTTGTTTTCTCTAAATATAAAGTGTAATCCAAACTATTTGCATCCCAATAAAATAACATTGTCAAGCTATTTCCAGTCTTAATACATGGTTGTAACACCTCTCTTTGAGGACTTTCTCTCATTGGTGACTTGTATTTCCAGTTATGCATCTTATGGTCCATCTTATACATCTATTTATCTTCTTTAAATACATTTGAAAGGTCTCCATATTGGCCTCCTTCTTTGTCTTAGATGAACTGTGTTATTTTTCTGCAAATCTTCATTGTATTGTTGCATTCCCTAATTGGGAATATTACAGTGGTATCAGAGCATCATCTTGGCACAACCTGTGCTTTCTAGGAATCCAATATGTCTTTTGAAGAAGAAGGGCCTCTTACTAATAGAGATAAGAGGTATATAAAGAAAAGATAGAATTTTGATTACACAGATGACAAATAAAACAATGGTAAAACTCCATTATCTGGAAGAATGAAAGGGGAGGAGTTCTGAAAGACTCTTTTCCAAACTATGCATGAGATAAAAAGAGAAATCAAGGGAACGAGGAGGGAAATACATGAATATCCCTCAAGAAGACTTGTGCACGAATAAAGCCCCGGTTCTTCATATTATGTGTGTGAGCATTCAGCCACACAATCAGATCTACAACATTGTAGCATGCCTACATTCTTGGCAAGAGGAGAAGCAAAAGGAGAAACACCAAAGGAGGAGACCCTTGGTGACTATCTCCAAGAATATGAATCTCAATCTAGAAGATTCAAGGAGAATCTAAGCTTCGAAGGGTTTTTTCAACTTAAAGAAGAGTGAAGACCCAACAACTATAATATAAGAAGAGGGTGCATGCAGCACACTTTCGGTAGATTCCTTCTACCTACTTTTAATGGGTCACCCAAGAGAATAACCAAGTCTTGGATAAGGAAGCCAGACACATTTCCAGCTACATCAAGTTTCAGAAGAGGAAGCCATTAGAGTAGCAGCACTGCATCTTCAAGGTAAGGCTTATGCCTGGTGGTTATTTGAATCTTCTTCATTGAAAAATGAAAATATGTCTACTTATGAAAAGTTCACTAGGAGGTTAGTGAAAATATTTGATTTTAAACAATCTGAAACTTCCTTGGGAGAGTAAACCAAGCCCAAGAATTCAGAACCTTTGCATGAGTTGGAAGGATCCATGAAGCCAACTCCATTTCAAAAAATTTTTGAGGGGGTTAAAGATTTACTTCTATTGTAGATGGAGATGAAGCAATTGCTTCCATTAGAAGAGCTCTTGTATCTTTGCAAGAAGCTCCAAGGGATCTTACACATGAGGATCATAAGCAGCATATGTCTATGTTGGTAGGAAATGAGACAAAACAATGGAGGAAGTGTGTTCCAACATTGAATACAGTCTTGGGAACACACACTATAATAGATCATTCCTTTGTGATCATGACTCTTGACACCAAGGAGATGTTGGGTGTACATGGGTTAATTACATCTGAAGAAAGCACCTTAGACTGTGAGATATTGTAGAAGGTAGGAGAATAAGAACAAAGGAGGGATCACAACATTGGAATAGAAGGAGATGATCCTGCACCACATGGAGGTGAGGATGGAGCAATTGCTCCAATCAAAAGCACTCTTGCATCCTGAAGAGTGATACCCAATTATCATGCAACTTCCACACAAGAAACATAGATAAATTTTTGCAGTGGAAGTAGGGATATGATGATCCCATCTATTATGAGCATGAGTATGATCCATGAGGCATCATTATCTTGTAGTAAACCACCTGGGAGGCCACCTAATTTATATTTGATGAAGAATTTTTGACATTCTGATGCTCCATTCATAGATCCAGGAAGGAAGGGAGCATTGGAATACCATGATACAGCACTGGGATTCTTGGGTAGGCTCAAGGAGGAGGGAGATCTTCTCCCAATATCATCATCACCCACTCTCATTTCAGATTCTGTGTTGTGGGATGAGAAGAAGAGAAGGAATGACCTTCCAACATATATCTTTGGCATGGGAGATGTCAAGGAGAAGAGCAGCCACATGACAGACATTTTAGTTGATACATCATCAACGTTGTCATTGTTGGGGAGTTTAGATCCATATTGGAAATCCCAACTATTGGTGGATTATTCCAAGGATCTTCACACTTGCATGATACTTGATGACCAATTGCATGAAGAGGGCTATTTATTCCAAGAGGGAGTCATCTATCATCATAGTAGGATCTTCTCGTCTAGAGCCTCCAAGCTCAAGGAGAATTTTCTACAAAGAGCCTATGAAGATTTTTGTTTCAGCCACATATATTCCATGAAGATCTACAACATCATCATGAGGAGATTTGATTGGGAAGGCTTTGAAGGAGAAATACATCAATATTTTCAAGAATGCATGAACCATGTTGACTTGGGGCAGCAATATGACTCTATGAAAGAGTTATTTCAACCATCTCTTCCTTATTTTGAGAGAGGATAAATCATGTTTTATTTTCTAATTGTCTTTATTCTTTCACCATATTTATGCAGGCCATGACTCCAAGGAGGATTATTGTACCTTATAAACTTCATGGCCAACTTTGGGCCACAAAAATTTCTGAACTTGGCCACTCCCTTGGTGGACAAAGGGAGATCTTGTTTCATGATGGGTGCATTCCTAAGGCACCAAATATATCTCAAACTTTCAGCCATAGTGAGATGACATGGGCAGCAAGTAAGTGGTGGGGAAACCACTTACCACATCTTGATCTGATGCAGGTAGGAGATGCACTACATTCGTTCCACATGTGGGACTATGACCCACCTCCATATGCACAAATTTCTATTTGTATGTATATAGTTTTTCTCCGATACATTGATGATGTACTTGTACCTTTTATGGGAATGTATGGAGGAAGGAGGGAGGGTATGCATGTGCCCTATGGGATGGAAACTCTCCATTTACCTTATGCTACATGTTTCAAGGAGAACATTGGGCAAGCCATGTTTTTTTCATTTGAACTTTTGTCTCCTTATGGGATGGGCTCTTTGCATCTCATGAAAACTTTGGAAGAAAAATTCATGGAGGGATGGATTGGTGAACACTTAGCTAATGGAGGAAGCTTATCAGATGTGGGTGTCACCAATGGAGGAGGAGAAGAGTTGCAACACTCACCTTATCAGTTGCTTGAGGACAAGCAACATTTAGGAGGGGAGGAATGTAATATTCCCAATTAGTCCTAATCTAATTGGAATATTCATTTTTGTTTTATTTATTTGTTTGAAGAATAAAAGAGCAGAGGAGGTTCATAATACTCCTTAATAAAGAATAAATCAATGCCAAATGTGAAAAAGGCTAAATCTTGGCTATTTAAACAATCACCCCTAGGTGTGAAAGGGGTTGGATATTTTGACTGAGTCAGCCTTGACGAAATCTACAATACTATCATGGAGGAGTGACCATCAATGAGGGACAATGCATTTTTAGATGGAGATGCTTTGTGTGAAAGGAGTGATCTCATTGGAAGTGGTTTAGGGTTTGCAAGCTCTTAACTTATAAATGGAAGAGGATGGCAGCATTAGAAGGTTGTTGATGATGTTATATTTCTGAATATATTGTCTATTTAGAAATATATCATTCTCTTGATGTTTAGCTGAGAACAATGTTGTTTAGAATTGGGTGTTCTTGGTCAGGAATCCCACCTCTTCCCATTGAGTAGCTCTTGGGAGAGTTTGCATTGTATTTTCCACTATCTAGCTGAATGCAAAGCTAATTCTTTCAACTACAACGCAAATCCTATTGAGGGTTTGGTTGTCTTTGCAAGCTACAACAAGTGGAGGCTAGATCTTTTCAGATCTAGACCATTTTAGTGCTCCTTTTCAGTGAAGGAGGCTTCTATTCCATTGGTAAGAGATTATTGGATCATTGGAGCATCATTTTTAGATCTTGGCATGTGGCCAACCATATTCTAAACCCTGCAACGCAGTTTTACTTCCAGATCTGTGTTATTCCTGCAGGTGTTGTTGCAGGGTCTTTCGACACACCATCTAGAGAGTTGGTTTTCAAGTGTTGGGGATCTTCCATCTACTTTGGAGATCCATTGGAGGGATAATTCTCTTGTTTCATATCAGATCAGTTCCAGTTCCATATCTAAATATTTCTGCAGATCTATAGTCTTAAAACTCAGATCTACAATTTGTACATGGTGTAAAGCTGAAAACCCCAAGGGGAATTTGAATAAGAGCCTATTTAGTTTATGGATTTGTTATAGATCTGAATTTTCATGCACTTATTTTCTCTATATATAAAGTTTAATCCGTAACTGTTTGCATCCCAATAAAATAATGTTGTCAAGCTATTTCTAGTCTTAATACATGGTTTCAACACCTCTCTTTGAGGATTTTCTCTCATTGGTGACTTGAATTTCTAATTATGCATCTTATGGGCCATCTTATACATCTATTTTGTTGTTGTAAATACATTTTAAAGGTATCCATATTGGCCTCCTACTTTGTCTTAGATGAACTGCATTATTTTTCTGCAAATCTACATTATATTGTTGGATTTCGTAATTGGGAATATTACACCCATTTAGGACTTCTAGGATTTATTCTGAGTCAATAGAGTTATTTTACATTTAAAGATACCCTTACTGGGATTTTTAATCATGTAAAAATGTTTATTATTGAGTCAAATATGAATTATGTGACCTTCGCACCAGGTCGTCCTAAAGGGGATCATGTGGGTGCAACACACTCTCTCAAAGAGACTTTGATATATCTTGTAGCTGGGAAAATTTTGAAGTATATTGCTGGGAAGCTGAAAGAAGTGCAAGTTTGAGGAAGTATAAGGAGAATAAAAACAAAATTTTTGTGCCTCTATCTCTGTTTCATGCCCTAGATTGGGAGATCAAAGTCTTCCAAGTTTTGCTGCCATCGGAAGCTGTCTGCTACTGGAAGTTGTTTTCTAGTTGGAGTAGTTGAAAAGGGGTCGAAGATATGGGAGGCTGATTTAGTGTGGAGGGAAGGTCTGGTATATGTCCATAGTTAAAAGTCTCAAAGAATATTATTGAAAGGAATAATTCTATTGAATGGGTTTTCCGCCAGAGGAGGGTTTTTCCCTACCATAGTGCCGACATATGGTGTGTATTGTTTTATATGTTTCTGCTTTGGTAATTTCTTGATGAACTAAAATAAAGAATATATAAATAATTGTAATAACAAGAAACATCAAGTAATTATCAAGAATAAGAAAATATTTTAGCCTTTCTGATTTTCTAACATGGTATTAGAGCTTTGGTGAAGAAGGAAGAAAAAGGTTGTCTTCAGCACTTGATCAAGGAACCATTCAAAGGAAAATGTCAGGGAAGGAATGTACTACATTCTAAGACAATCATGGGAGAAAACAAAATTTAAGGAGTAAGGAGTCTCAAACTACAGGTCCTAGAAGAAGAGAATTGACCTCATCCTTGAAAAAAATAAGGTACTGGACTTGATCAAAGGAAAAGTAAAGAAGACTATGGAGGATTCCGGTGATGGTGACAAAGTGAAATACAGGGAATTAGAATTAATATCCATGACTCTACTGGTAGAATTAATAAAGGACAACATTTTCCCATTCATAGCGAACATCGACCATGCTCAAGAAATGTATGAACCCTTGCTGAAGTTATTCACTATTAAGAAAATTAGTCAAGTAGCTACTTTGAAAAATGAGCTAAGGAATACAAATATTACTAAATAAGGCACAACAGCCTCCTTCTTTGTAAAGATATCAAGAATCAGGGATGATATTTTGGCCATTTATTAAATTTTTCCAGATAAATAACTCATGATCACTGCTCTACTATGATGGCCACCTCCTTGGGGTGCATTTTATACAGGACTTAATAGTTGGAAGATAGCTCCCACCTTTGAAGAATGATGGAATTCTTGCAGTCAAGAAGAATTAAGGATCTCGCTAGCTACCAACCTTGAAGGAGTATCTAATGCCTACATTTCTCAACATAAAGGAATTAAAATGAAAGCACCAAGGAAGAAAGTTGACATGTCCAAGTTAGAATGATATAAATGCCATAAGGAGGGTCACTATAGGAGTGAATGTCTCAAAAATCAGAGAAACAAGAAGAGAGAAAGATATCAAGCCAATATTTTTGAAGAAGGAAACCCAAAGAAAGTCAAGCCTGAAGAATTTGACACTAGGGAATTACACTACTAAATCCTTTGCTTTTAGCTTTAGATATCTTATTTCATATTTTTGATGTTTTATAATTTATAAGTCTTTAATGTATTTTTAGAAAATAAATTTTATTGTTTTTACAAGTTTATAGGTATCCATCAAGGTTTGGAGGGAGCCCTCAACAACTTCCAAAGATAAGTATATCATTTCCTTTTAGTTACTAGTTTCATGAGCTTATTTAATTTTTGATTATCTTAATACTAATCACCTTTATCCATATATTGTTTTGATTATGAAACCATCTACTAAATTCTCAAGGAGTATCAAGGAGGACCACTCAAGACAATGTTTGTCAAGAAACAAAGGTACGCCTTAAAACATTGACTTCTTTAGGAAAAAGTTTCATTTCATTTGACAATATATTACTAACAATGTTGTGCCTTGGAATAGTGAATCATATTGATTCTTATTTTGGGCGATTCATCACTTGATAAATCTACCCCACTCCTACTCTTAACTGTATTTATTTAACCCTAGACAGGTTCTTTGAAAACCCTAACCTAAGGGTATGCTAATATGAATGTATAAAACCCTAAACATCTTAGGGCTATTTTGAAATGTTATTTGGAGTTTTTATTG
This sequence comes from Pinus albicaulis, assembly GCA_034641835.2. Classification (NCBI taxonomy): domain Eukaryota; kingdom Viridiplantae; phylum Streptophyta; class Pinopsida; order Pinales; family Pinaceae; genus Pinus; species Pinus albicaulis. Next base: position 554,495,647 of record CM076577.1, on the reverse strand, counting down.
ATGATGTAATGTTTAGGATTTTGGTAGGATCAGGAAAAACTAATGTGTTAGGGTTAAATGATAAGGTCTAAAATCCTAAACATTTGAAATATTGGTAAATTTTGGGTTTTCCATGTTCCTATATTGAAATACTATCTCATTAGGGTTTGGTGGAATGAGAAAGAAAGACCATTATAATGTCTTAGAAATGATTTCCTTCGGATGTGTGTGTTTTTCTGATCAAACCCTAGTCTAATCAAATTAGTTATTGTGTTTGACAATGATATGAAATATCTTTGCATGAAACCCTATGTACATGAAGATGTCCTTTTTGGTTATAACCCTAACTTGGTCTAGGTAAATGTATGTCTAATGCATTAATGTTATAAGACATATGATATGCCTTTGCATGATAATGAATTCCTAGGTACATGTGTTGACCTAGGAATTGATGGTCATAAGTCTTAGGATTCAATGTAAATCCTTGTCCGAGTTTCTAGGATGATGATATTTGGAAATCTATGGTTTTGTAGCTAAATCATAATAGTGCTTAAATTCACTGGTATCTGTGATATAAATATGAGATATATTCATATAATGATTTTTGAGGTTGTGAAAATAAATTTCTAGGGTTTTGAAGTTGAACCATAGTATAAGTGAAAATATCTGATGAATGATGACAATATGATGATTTGAGATTTGTGCAAGATTGATGAAATCTAGGCTTTTATTGAATTTGATGGTTGATTGAAAATATAGGGTTTGTAACTCACTCTAATGGAAGCTGTTCATATTAATGACTAAGTTGTGATTGACTTTTATTGTTTCTCTTATATGAAATCTAGAATTTGTGTAAACATCTAGTAGAAAGTATAACATATGAGTTCTAAAAGTTGTTAGATATCTTAAAAATATATATTATTTCTAGGGTTTTCTACATGTTATAGTATGGTGTGTTACACCTTTAAAACAAACATTGAAACCCTAGATAGAATGAAAGTTGTTATGATATAGTCTAGGGTTTATGACAAAGTCCCTAGAAAACTGATAAAGATTACATGTCTCTTGTTTGTAGTTAAGTTTGGGTATTTTATATGTATAAATTTGAAATGCTTCCATGATTATGATATGGCTAACTTCATGCTTCTATATATTTTTTTGTAATTTCGACCTAAATTGTGCATGTACACAATCTTCAATATGGTGAAGATGCTCGTTGATGTAATAAGCATGATGAGGATGATGATAAATTTGATGAAATGGTTGGAAGCCACTAAATATTCTCCAATGACAAAAAGAATAAGCTAATATCCCAGAGGAAGCCTGAATAGAAGAGAAATCCCTAATATTAAGAGGGGAGTCTGAATGAAGAGATGCTCCTTGGTTAATAGGGAGGTCATATCTTGGTTTTTATTGAATAATTAATTCCAGAGGATATGTTTCTGCATGAGAAGTAGGATAAGGAAGGTTTATGATGAAGGAATCTTCTATCCAAGCTTCGGTTCATAGTCCTACTATGAAAAGTTGAGAAGCGACATCAAGTTGTCTGAAAGACCCCAGATGTTTATATTTGTTTATGTGGATGTGAAAGTATATTATTGATTGGGGTTGTGTTTGTACAGGTCAATCTATTGAAGGTTTTGATAGCATGTTGGGTACCAATCAATTTTATTGGGATATATTTGACATCCATGATCTGTTGGATCAAGGAGTGTCGAGGCTTTGTGAGTGAAGTATTTCCTGGGAGGACATTTGGATGACACTTTGTGTTGATGTCTAGGTCCCGAAGTTGGAAAGGTTGTGTTGATTATAGAGCTCTAATTTTTGATACAAAATTGGATTGTTTGGTTGATGGTTAGCACGTAATACTGATGGTACCTAAAGGGGCTAAAATATTAAGTCCATATTAGTCCCACCCTAATAGATTTCCATGGTCAGGAATCTATTCTATGTCATTGCAGTGCCTAAATTGTTGAAATACCAATAGATAGATTTCCCTGGTCAAGAATATAGTCCATGGTATTATGGTGCCTAAAATTCTTAATTGTTAATATAGTATGATATCTTCCATTGTACATGTATATGATGAATACCTCCTACTTAGGAGGGAGTGTTGGAAAATGTAACTAGGTTCAATCTTAATTTAATGTATTTGAGTTCATATTGTAATTTACTTGTAAAATGAATAAATAAAATAATTTCTATTATTATTGTGACCTATTAAAGCATGGTTTTGATGATTGGGTCAACTTTTTATAGGTCAAAGTCCCCATTGAGGAATTCTAGGATTTATTCTGATTCAATAGAGTTATTGTACATTTAAAGAGACCCTTCTTGGGCTTTTGAATCATGTCAAAAGGTTTATTATTGAGTCAAATATGAATTATGTGACCTCCACACCAAGTCAGCCTAAAGGGGATCATTTTGGCCTAAGATAAACCTATTCAAACTCACCTGAAGCCTATACAAGGAAGGAAATAAAATTAATTTGGAACACACTCTCTCACAACAAGTTCAATATCTCTTGTAGCTCGGAAAAGTTTGAAATTTTTTGCTGGGAAGCCGAAAGAAGTGCGAGTTTGGGGAAGTCTAAGGAGAAGAAGAAAAAATAAATTTTGGTGCCTCTCTCTCTCTGTTTCGTGCCCTAGATTGGGATATTGAAATATTTAAAGTTTTGATGTTGCCAGAAGTCATTTGTTTCTAGAATTTGTTGCATAGTTGAAGTTGTTGGAAAGTGGTCGAAGATTTGGGAGGTTGAATTGATGTGGAGGGACGGTTTGGTATATGTCTAGGGCTAAGAGTCTCAAATAATACTATTGAAAGGAATAATGATCTTAACTAGGTTTTCCCCTCAAGGAGGGTTTTTCCCCAGCATAGTGCCTATATCCAGTGTCTAATTTTTATGTGCTACTGATTTGGTAATTTCTTGATGAACTAAAAGAAGTAAGATAAAAATAATTGTAATAACAAGAAACATCAAAATTTACTATCAAGAATAAGAAAATATTTATGCCTTTCTGATTTTCTAAAAATATTTTTCTGTGACAATGTCTTAGAAAGAGTTCCAAGAGGAGGTGACTGTAAACAAAGAGGGTTCCTCAACCCTTTTCTCACAATAATTTTCCCACCAGTCCTTGACATGGGGGGAAACCTTGAGCAATGAAAAAGATATTCTCCCTATCCGAGAAACCATGGACCAAAATATAACCTTCCATCAGATTCAACCATTTATATACAAAATTTTCATCTATTTTACCTTCGAATATATGGATATCAAAGTTTACTTATACCTTGAAAGGGGAGACGCCTTAAAAGTGATTTATAGTTGAATATGTGTCGCCAGTGGGCATCCACCAAATTATTTGGGAAATTTTTTCCATTATCGTGTTCCTTTATCACCTGAGGGATTATTCGAAAAATATTTTGAAGGGATCTCTTTCTACCTCATCTTTATTTTCTTCTGCCATGGGAGGTCGTTGAGGTCAGTGAGGTAGGTGTTGAAAAGGTTCAACGAGTTCAAGCCCTAACTCCTTATACCACGATCTTATTGGGGACATGCATAGAAAATGAGAGAAAGAGAAGATTGCTCTGATACCACTGATCCATTTTTATGAAGGAGCAAAATGAAATATAAATATAAAAAAAAACCCAGAGATACAAAAAAAACAGAACCTTAATTAATTAATAACAAATTATTGAAATTTTTTTACATGCATAATTGAAATAAACTTACTCAGGAAATGGTATATTATATTTGAGAAGATATGTGGAAACTACACGCCTTCTTGATTGTGTTATAATGAAGCTGGAATGCCTATTTATTATTGAGAAGCTATGCAAAACCTTAGACATCCAAAAACCTAACCCTAGGAGTTGAAGCACCAAACGTTTGTGGGCCTCGATGGGGTAAATTGGTACATCAACTTCCCAAGGTCATAACTTTGGAAAATTATCTTCATTTGATCCATATGATATCTCGTTAGAGATATATATCCAAGGAACAAAAATTGTGACTGCAAAATCATAACATGGGTTGTTAATTTATAGATGAATATGTGTCGCCAGTGGGCATCCACCAAATTATTTTGGAAATTTTTTCCATCATCGTGTTCCTTTATCGCCTGAGGGATTATTCGAAAAATATTTTTAAGGGATCTCTTTCTACCTCATATTTATTTTCTTCTGCCATGGGAGGTCGTCGGGGTCAGTGAGGTCGGTCTTGAAAAGGTTCAACGAGTTCAAGCCCTAAATCCTTATACCACGATCTTGTTGGGGACATGCATAGAAAATGAGAGAAAGAGAAGATTGCTCTGATACCACTGATCCATTTTTATGAAGGAGAAAAATGAAATACAAATATAAACAAAAACCCAGAGATACAAAAAAAACAGAACCTTAATTAATTAATAACAAATTATTGAAATTTTTTTACATGAATAATTGAAATAACCTTACTCAGGAAATGGTATATTATCTTTGAGAAGATATGTGGCAACTACACGCCTTCTTGATTGTGTTATAATGAAGCTGGAATGCCTATTTATTATTGAGAACCTATGCAAAACCTTAGACATCCAAAAACCTAACCCTAGGAGTTGAAGCACCAAACGTTTGTGGGCCTCGTTGGGGTAAATTGGTACATCAACTTTCTAGGGTCATAACTTTGGAAAATTATCTTCATTTGATCCATATGATATCTCGTTAGAAATATATATCCAAGGAAAAAAAATTGTGACTGAAAAATCCTAACATGGGCTGTTAATTTATCTGTTTAGAAAAAACATTGTTTAGGGTCTCAAAATGGCTTCAGAAGTTTAGGAGCCAAAAAAGTGCCAAAAATAGTAAACTATGCTACAATTAAGCAAACTGAAAGTAACAATGGTGGTGGTCCAAGAGAAATAGGTGGGTGGCCACCAATATCCATCTAGATCAGTCCTCCCCCCTTAGGAAGCAATGGTCCCATTGCATTGAGTACCTCCATGAGATGGGGAAACTTTTGCCAAACTTGGTCCCTAGTGAGCCACTTGCCTTGGTGCAAGAGTTTTCCAAATTTGACAACCTGATATAGGTGGATCTAATGATGGAGAATGTTCTTGATCTGTGTGTCCATGACACAATCAGTTTTGGCCTTAGTCATGTAGTCTTAGTTTAGCTCTATTGGTGTGAGCTATTATTCGATGTCTGATTTGTCTATTAATGGTGGAAAGTATGGCCGAAGGCAATCCACATTGAACAATGGGTGCAGGCCAAGGAATGGGGGAATTCTGAGCTCAAAATCATTGTCTCCCTCAACCTTGGTGATCGTGTAAGGCCCATATCAAAGCGGTATGAGCTTTTGATGGGCTCTAGTAAGTCGTTGTTTCTACAAATGAAACCAAACTTTGTCCCCATTGTTAGTGTCAATATGTCCTGTGATCAATAATGCTCTTTTATTTTAATTTCTAGTGGTCCTAGGTCAAAATTTTGTCTTTTCAAACAATTTTTCAAATAAATTTTTGTCACTGCAAATGTTTTAGGTCAGAAATGCTGCTCCATTCATTCCATCCATGACCATCATCATCTCAGAGGTCATGTCACTCATTGTCATTGAGAGTCTTAGGTAAGTCATTCCATCTCCATCTAAGTCTGTATCTATGTCTCCTTGTTTTTCCACTAAAAAGTCAAAAAAAGTCACCAAAGAGGGAAAACAAGGTTTCATTTTCATCATATCATCCTTTTAAATGGAGTTAGCACAATTAGCATAATAAAGTAAGATACTTTGTCTTATTTCAAAACCTATTTCATTGTTAATTTTTTATAAAAAGGGTTGAAAGTATAAAAAGAGGCCAGTTTATATCAAATGGATTTATCATAAAGTATAGGCTTATTAGTGCATTTTATCCAAAATTTGAGAAACATTATAAAACATGCAATAATAGCCTAATGTTCGAGTTTAATTGTTTTATCCAAATTTCGGGCTATGATGCATTTTATCCAAATTTCCCTGCATATGTAATAAAGGTTTGAAAATGACAAAAAAATTTGTTTCTTGTGGTTAAATGTCAAGCTCCTCCTAGTCTCTCAATCAATCTCTCCATCAAATCAATGACCCACAAAAATTTTCGCACCCCCCTATTCATTCGATATTTACCGAGGGGGTTTGAAAAGCAGTTTCCTCCCCACTGGTCCAACGTCAATGTGTCTTCACAACGTCATTTCGCACTCCCCCCTCTAAATACAAAAAACACACTCCCCCCTCCCAAATCCACCAAAAATTCCCTCCATTTCCACCATTTCTCCCACGTACCTCCCTCCAATCCCCTACTACCACACACCTCCTCCCGCCTGATCCAATTCCTGCTTTATGTTCCATTCCCCACTTGCTCCCCTCCTCTTTCATCCTAATGCATGAATCATTTGGAGGATTGTTTACTATTTTGTGTGTGTTATATTATTTCCATTAATATTTGTACACGCAGGGGGGGGTCACAGTTGGGGAATTAGTGCTTGCACGAGGTTCGGGGCACCACCCCGAGAAATTTTTTTGGACTCTATTTTAGGTGTCCAAACCTGCCTATGGTTTTGTGCATGGGTTTGCACATGGTTTTGAGGCATGCTGGTTTTCTACCCCTAGTATTTTGTAGATCTGGTCAAGGGAACTATGGTTATGTTCTAATGCAGGGTTAATGGATTGGGTGTTATGAATGCTTTGACATGTATATATATGTGTTGTAACACTAGAAAGAATATAATGAAAAATAAATATACTAGTCCCCATTTTGGATCTATGGGAAAACATCTGTGTATATACGTTTTATGTTTTATGCTCTCGCTACTATTTATTTTCTATTTTTAAGAATTCGTTTGTAAATAATTTATGTACAGGGTTAAAACCTATAATTGGTATTAGATTTTTTTCGGCTTCAAGGGGTTTTGAGGAGGTAAATCCCCTCTGCGGACAGAGGCGATCCCTACTAGCCCAGCAGGGGTCTAGCAACAATCATCAAATGCTACAGTGCAAGTTCCTAATTGCGAATAAATAAGCCAATGATGGAGGCCTACCTGGAGTCCAATGCTATGATCCATAGAAGAGACAGCGTTCCCGTTCCTCAGCTTCGGCAAATCACGATCTCCATGATCTCCGTGAATGGACACCTGCACATGCAAGAAACAACACGAATACAAGCATAAAATCCAGAATACGCAACTATATATCAGTCAGAAAGGATATAACTCATTATTATCATAAATGAAAAACAGAGTGGAACCATAACTGGTAGTCATTCATTAATAAGCAATCGAAAGAGAGTACAACCAATGTTCTGACGTTGCGGTCTCCTTCGAAAGGGTCTCCAGTCGTTCACGTCTCGCAAAGCTCACCAGAGAAGGGACAAGCCTCTCTAGAGTCTCTCGACGATAGTCTCCTTGCTTGAGTCGGCCTTAAGGGAAAAATGAGGGCTTTTGCAGAATGAAGGCTCTTGGGAATTTGGAGATTCAAAGCTTAGGCACTTCAAGACTAGATTGCAATGGCAATGAGAAAGCTTTTATAGAAGGAGGAAGGGGAGTTGGGATCCCTATAATTGTGGGATTGGCCCTATCATCAAGGAAGCTTCCATGAGAGGTGGCAAACCACTTCCCTTCCATGGAACTCCCGGAGCCAAACCTCCCAACTCAAGATAGATAGTTGTTTCTGAGTTTGTTGAAAAAAAACTTCTGCCTTTATTATTTAAAAAAACACTCCTTAAATTGGTTGGCGCGACTGCGACTCTGGGATAGAGCGCCAGTTGGCGCGGCCTCTTTGCAGGATTTTCCTCATTGGCGCGAGTTATGAACTGGCTGCCCGCGCCAATGCAAAAAGGGATGTTTTTATGGTTTTGTGCAAGGAGATGTCTTTAGGGCAATTGAAGCTCATGTTTAGAGGAATGCAATGATGATGGTTTCAAGGCATGACATTGCTCACAGGTCACATAATGGGCCCTCCAATGTGCGGGACGGGGAATGGTAGGGACAGTGACAAATTACTGTGTAATAGATGCCCCATAAAGCATGAGGCCCGAGAGAGAGAGAGGGTTGAAATTCTTTACGAGAATGTGTTCAACTGAAGCTCCGCCGTTGGAAAACCTGCATAGAGAAATACAACTGATATCTCAAGTACATGATGTATATGTGGTATGGACGCAACCATCCAAAACAGAGTATACAATAATCCAGATCTAAGGTATGGTCGCAGCCATCCAGTGAGGATTGATAAAGAGACTCAGGCATGGTCGCATCCATCGAGTGAATAAGTCATGTAAATAATCATAATAATCCACAATATCGCAGCCTAGATTACAACAGACAAAATCCAGGGTCTTGCGCTCCATCTCGACCCGAACAAAGTAAAAGTTCAAGCATGCGAATATGTAAGCTGAAGTCGAACATGCAAGAACATCGTCTGATTACCAGCCAATGATGAAATCCGTTAACAGACATGAGAGGAACCAACAATAATGACAATGGCCCTCAAGGTACTATAGGTACAATCTACGGCATGTGAATCAATGAGCTGGTGTCGGACACCTGTAGAATCACTCGATCGGAGGCCAATGATGAGAACCTCTCGTCGAATGCGATGAACCTGCCATTGAGGCATGCAGGCTCCAAGGTACCATAAAGGAGTCTCTAGGCCAGCTTCCTGGATAATGAGCTGAAGTCGACAGGAAGTGACCTTGATCGAAGGTGGGCCATAATGTTTCCCACATCATCGATACGAGACAGAGGAACATGATGTTTTTGTTGTGAATCAGGATCATATGAGAATAAGAGGAAGGTTGATATTTGCAGAGGTCAACTTCTCTTGAACATGTAACGGCACTAATAGTGGTTTTGGCAGTATTTTACATCAACGGATCAGAGGTCATGGTGACAAGGCAATGAGCAGAGGAGAGGTCAAAAAGGATTACCCAAACCCATGGAAGCAAGTGAAAAAATGAGATGAGATGTCCCCAACCCGACACGAATGCAGACAAGTGCCATGTTCAAGAGCGACATACTGCCGACACGACAATGATTACGGTTCCATTTTCCCCCCACCATTTCTGGCGAGTACCCCAATTATTTTTGATAACAAGCTTGAAGGGGATAGCATATGCTTGTAATATAAGTCCGCCCTTTGGGTGAATCCATCCTAGTACATTTAACGAGCTCTAGGAAGGAGGAACTCGGAGAACGTCATTTCGACTAAATCCGATGTCATCAGGGTTTAACGAGTCTGACAAAGGAAGAACTCGGCGTATTTTCATGTTTAGAGAGTTTGAAAAGACAGCAGAAAAGTAAACTCCAAAGGTCCCTTTTCGTAAATAGTTTCTCAGATCTGAAAAGTTAGAAAACAATATCTGAGAAAACCTCCTAGTCGTGATAGGCTAGGGTATTCCTTTTTCGTAATCAATCTATCCCAGCCTGAAAAAGGGGTAAACGTATATTGGGTAGATGTCGATTCGTGTCCATTTTAATGAGATCGAAACAACAAGGGCCTCGGAAATCTTTTCATGTTTAGAGAGTAAGAAAAGACCTAAAAGATGACTCCAAAGTGACTTTTTCGTGTATTTACCGAGTTCGAAAAAGTATAAAATACAACTCGTTTTCACCGTTAAAGTCGCGAAAAACCTGTTGTTGCACATACCATGCAAGCGTAAAACCCATTTTCGACATAATATATTAAAATATTTGATAAAAATAACTTTTAAAACCTATCTTATGTCGAAAAAGTTATAAATATGCCAAAATGGTAAAAACAAAATTACATTTACTATTTACCTTGGTGAAAAGAAGCAGTGGTCCATTTGGTGTGCAAAACTTCTGACGGTGATTGCGACAGATCCGGTTTACCATTCAGGTTCTTGTCTGTGACAGGTAAGAGGCGCTTCCATGTTCTTCATTTCAATCCATTTTTTAATAGTTTTCCCTCATGTATTAGTCTCTTGTGGCAACTTTTTGAATTTTTTTGGTTGCGCTCATTGGCGCGGGTATCGGGCACAGACCCGCGCCAATGGGATTTTCCATGTAAAGGCCTCGCGCCACATGGCACAACTGTTCATAAAACAGCCACGCCAGCGGCCGAACCCAAACTTCCGCCTAGAAATTCGAAATTTAAATCAATTTAAATGAAATTTGAAGCCTACCAGAGATCTAATTAAGGGTTTGTGACCATGTGGATGCAGGAAATCAAGAAAAATGGTGATTGAGTGGAAAGAAAGAGAGCATGGAGAAGAGGACGAACAGGCCATAGAAAGTGAGGCTTACATGAATGCCCTCAGAAACTGTGGGCTAAAGAAGTTCTTCCTAACACCCTGTTTACGAGCTCAGCCCGAGCTCCTCCAGTATCTAATCAGTATTTGGGATGAACAGGAACAAGTGTTCAAGTTACGAGACCAGGTGTTGGAGCTGGAGGTTTCTGATGTGTATTTCATAACCGGATTGTCTCGCAGAGGTCCGGTACCCATCTTAACTGGGAGCAGACCATCTAGCGAGAAGATGGAGGAAGTGATGGCACGAGTGTGCCCAAGAGCACAAATGGGATCAGGGAGCAAAAAGGTGGATATCCACACCATCCATGATTTGGCATTGAGGGTAGTCCTACATACCATCACGCGGGCTGCAGGGTTGCAGGCACCGCACGAGGCCACAAAGGCCCAAATCCTGCTAGCCTCAGAGTGCATGACTCCACTTTGTTTGATTGGGCTACAACAGTAACAATCAACATGAAGAGACACCACCAAACAAGAAAGCCAACCGAAAATTGGCCAAGCGTGCCTGGCATCGGTATCGTTTTTATTCTAATGAGGACCACCTCTCCAAGGCCAAGGGGCCATTGTAGCTGAGCCGATTCCACGAGAGCCAAGAATGGCTCACTGGGCAGCACTAATGCCCAGAGCTGGAGGAGGCCAACAGATGTCGTGGAGGCCGGAGTTTTTTGGGTGGTTGCGGTGCCAGTTGATTGTAGTGGAGAACTGGCCATATGCAGGAACCGATTTCACTGGAGACCCAGATCTCCCACTGCCGGAAGGAGATGACTGAGACGAGGAGTTGGGTATGACCTCATCTCTTTTGATTTTTATGTTTTATGATTTTTTTTGTTAATACACATTTGTCCTAACACATTTTATGTGTATGCAGATGTGGGCCCCGAGAGACCAGCTGGTATGTCTCTAATCGCGCGGAGGACTCTTCTCGCCCCTGATCCTCAGGCAAAGGGCACAGGAGGGGAGGAGTTGATCCAGAATCTCAAGGGTATTGCCCGAGGGATCCCAGACTATGCTCGGCTGGCGGATGTACCGATGGCGTACCAGCGACATACGGTGGGATTACCTAGTCGAATCCACCGACTTCTGAGACGCTTAGTGCGTGCAGTTACATGCTATCATGAGCACCATGCGGATTATATATTTTAGGGCTTTTACCACATATATTTTTTGAGAGACATATCGTCTCCGGATGTATTTAAGACGATTATGTATATTTTTTACTTTATGTAACACACGCTATGTAAACACTTCGATATATATATATGCATATCTATTTCTGGATGGATCTTTCTTTACATGTGATGATGATTTACAAATTGCGCAAATGTCTGTCTAACCCCAAATTAGCTACCACATCTGTTAATGTATTCAAATGCCTGGGTATATGTTGATATGTAATGTAGTCAAAATTCCTTTCCAGTAATCGAATACGCAAATACAGATGTAAAATGGACGGGTTTCTTACCGAATAGTATCCGTTCAGCTGTAACACTACAAGTTGTGAATCTAGATACACAAGCAATTCACGGATACCAAGGTTTACTGCCTCGGTTAATAATTCTAACACAGCACTATATTCCACGATGTTGTTTGTAGTACGTCCTAGACACACACTCGCAAAGTCAATAACCTACCAAATAGGATTACAGATTACCATCTACAAGATAGATTCCTGTACTACGGGAGGCACCATTTACAACCAACAAATGGATGAATAGAAATCTACACAACTAGGAAGACTCGATTTCCACAGAAGATACTATAAGGCACACCACACCATACATGCACACAAATGAAAAACACACACTTATGTACACACACCACACCAAAAATCACTTCAGGCGTAGTATTTTTTGAGTTACAGCCCATTTTTGGGCTGCGCCAGCGGAACTCCTTGTTAATCTATAAGCTCATAAGCCCCGTTCTTCAAAACGTGTTTTACTATGTAGGGCCCATGCCACATAGGTTGGAACTTACCGGCTCCAAGCTTGTCATGCGCTTGATCGTATAGGAGGACGAGGTCTCCTTCGATAAAGGAACGTGGAGAAACAGATTGATCAAAGTGAGCTTTGACCCGCTTCTTTTGTGATTCAATGACTAAAGCAGCTAAGCGGCGAGTTTCATCTAACCGTTCCAGATAAAAAAGACGCTCTTCCTCAGCAGAATTGTCGGGTAGAAGTTCTACAGCTAATTTCAACAAAGGAATCTCGCATTCAACCAGAAGAGTTGCTTCCAGACCATATACCAATTAAAATGGTGTGAATCCAGTTGCACTCTTTGTAGACGTCCGGTATGCCCATAGAGCTGAGAACAGTTGGAGGTGCTAATCGGATTTGTGGATACCAACTGTTCGTTGAAGCATAGTGACCAGAACCTTGTTCACTGCTTCAACCTAGCCATTCGCCTGAGGGTAATACGGCCTTGAGCTATCGTGACGTAAGCCCAACTTTGAAGTCAGCTCGGCCATCATATAATCTTGGAAATGAGTACCATGGTCAGTAACGATGGCTTGCGGGACCCCGAAACGTGCAATGATATGGTTGAATATGAATTGGGCAAATTGCTTACCGTCGTTGTTTGCGTAGGTACGTCGTCCACTTGGTGAAGTAGTCGATACGATAATTATATACGCAAGTATTCTCACTGTGAAAGTGAGGGTTACACGTCATAAAATCCACGCCCATTTTGCAAAAGGGCTGACGAAGAATAATGTGATAATGAGAGGCACATACAAGATCTTGCGCTCAAACATTCAAATAATGTATGATGCATTTCTGGACTCAGTGATACGCCTTTTGAATATGGAAGGCCAGAAATAACCTGCTCGCAGAATTTTCTGGGCAGTAGCATATCTGGACATATGTCCACCACAGGCGCCACTGTGGTAGTCATTTAGGACCTTTTCAGCCTCTTCCAAGGTTAGGCACCGCCGAAGCACCGAATCTACTCCAATGTGGTATAAGGTATCTCCTACTATACGGTAGGGCTGGGACTGATGCCGAATTTGATGACGGGCAGTTTTATCCAACTCAGACCGAAATGTCAAGGTCTGAAGATACACAATTATGTCACCGTACCAAGGGTCATGAGTACTGATGAGGAAAAGTGTTTCGTCTGGTATATGGTCTTCAGAGTGTGAGGGAGCGGAGTCTGTAGGGAGAGAGCATATAAGATCCGTGAAAACCAGTGATTTAGTTGACTTAGCGGTAGTGAACTCTAAGTCAAACTCCTGCAGGATAACAATCCACTTGGAGTACTTTCCCCCTAGTAATTGTCGAGAGAGAATATACGTCATAGGGTTGCAATCCGAAAACACTGTTATCGTATGCAAAAGGATGTAATGGTGAAAGCGCTGCACAGCGTGTACTGCGGCTAACACCAACTTCTCGACATGAGCATAACACGTTTCTGGATCGAGAAGGTTCTGTGATAGATAATAAACAACATGTTCATTACCATCATCATCATCCTGCACCAAGACCATGGCTATGGTGCTAAATGCGACGGCGAGATATAAAGTGAAGTCACGATGGTAGTCCGAAGGACGAAGCAACGGAGCATTGACAAGCACCATCTTCAGCTTCTCAAAGGATTGCTGAGCGATTTCATCCCAATGGAAGGGAACATTCTACTTTAATAGACGAGTGAATCCTTTGGCCACCTCGGCATAATTCGGGATAAAGCGTCGAAGAAAGTTAGCTTCCCTTGCAGACCCTAGAACGATGAAAGAGAGGAGGTGACAGGGAGATTACTAATGCCCCACCCAGGTAATAAGGCGAATTCATCTTTGGAGATGATGAATCCGAAAGACGGCCGTAATCCACTTTTAATACACACGAAGGAGGATTATTTGGAGTCAAGAGCTGTAAAGGCCGCAACGAAGAAAGATCTGGCGGAGATGTTCAGGATGGTCCTCTCGCTTAGCTGAATGAGCTGGAAAGTCGTCCAGATAAGGCTGAACGATATGGCGAATGTCATGAAAAGCGTAAGACATCGCACGCTGAAAAGTGGCTCCAGCGTTCTTCAAGCCGAACGGGATTTTTTTATACGCGAAAGTACCCCACGGACAGATGAATGTGGTCTTGTGCTGATCCTCAGGTGCAATATTGATCTGATTATATCCTGAGAAACCGTCCATCAAGGAATAGATCTCACTTCCGGCACATTCGTCTATGATCTGGTCTATGAACGGAGTGGGATAATTATCCTTTGGACAGGCGCGATTGATGTCGCGATAATCAACACAGACTCTAATCGAACCCTGCTTTTTATCGATAGGGACAATGTTAGACACCATGTGAGTTCTAATGAGGGGATAGGATTATAGCCTCCATGTCTGGGTTTCTTCAACCTCTACCACTGCGTTTTCCGAGGATGCATGGGGCGTAAGTGTTGGTGCATGGGCTTCGCACCAGGATAGGTTGTAATCTCATGCACTACGATACTGGGATCAATCCCCGACATTTCCTCGTAAGACCACGCGAAGACATCTCTGAATTATTTTAAAAGCTCAGTATAGACTTGAATCTCATCGGGAGAACAAGTCACACCCACATGAATATTCTCAACGATCCGCGGTTTAACGGAGATGTTGATCGGGATGGTTTGAGTGATGTTACTCAGGTTTCCCTCCGAAAAAACCTCGTGCGTCAAAATAGGAATTTGAAGAGGAGGGGTAGGAACCTAAGAAGCATAACGCTCCAGACAGTCAGTCATTTCCCCCAAGCTAGGCATAAAAGAGGAGTGATGATGTCCATCGCCCCAAGGCAGCTCCTCAAGAGACATAGTTTCAATGATGGCTTCATCGGAAGGAAAATTCTCTTTGAGAGGATCAGGAGAATCGGCCTGACCAAGCCTGTGGAGATTGAGAGTAGAGAATGAGAGCCATGCCCAAAGGTGAGCATGTCGAGAGGGTGGAGGATCTAAGGCAAACAGCCAATTTCATAGTAGCTGATCTCTACTGGAGTCAAGGGCATTGATTCTCCAAACTCAAACACTTGCTCAGGCGTAGGAATAAGCCAGGGGTCATCGAACCTGGAAATCATGTTAACTTGAGCGGTGTGTGGTGGTGGTGCGGGAAAAATGCCCATGAGGACTGGGTCTTTGAAGAGACCAGGTCCTACACTGTCCGGGGGATTCGGAATCTGATCCACGTATGGCACGTTGTTCTTAGAGGTAGAGGTGAAAAATGACAACTGATCCACCGTGAAAATTTTGTACTCGTGAGGGAACTTAAGGAATCAAAAGATGGTGGATGGCACGCAGAGCATGGCATGAGTCCAGCTGCGGCCAAGAATTATATTGTAGTTGAGTTTGGCGTCAACCACTTCTACTTCCACGTTGACAGTCTTCCCCTGCAATCTGATCGCTATACTCTCGAGAACACCCAGGGGTTTGGATTCCCGACCATCAAATTCCTCGAGGGCATTGGGAGATGACGAAAGGGCTGGAGAGTCGATGGCCTTCCAGCAAGCGGAGGACATAACGCAGGTAGAGGCACCTTCATCCACGACGGACCTATGAATGTTAAGACCGTTGAGCCCGACTTGAATAACAAGAGCGATTTGATGTGGAAGCCGGGGAGTGAAATTCTCTAAATCGAAGGTGAGAAGACTCGAATCGGTGGGATCAATGCCCCTGATTGCAGACAGTAAAGCCTTCCGTTGCGAAGGACAACTTTGAATAACTTCTAGCAGAGACATCGCAGAAGGCGCCTATGCCAGATCCTCAACAATGTTGTAATGTTGAGCGGCACGAGCATTTGGATTATAAGAAGATCTTCTAAGAACACCTTTAGAAGGTGGCTTCACAATGGGTTCAGGAGTAGGCTTCTCAATTTCCAATGAACCCGAGACAGGTAGGGGAGGCGGTCCATCCGCAACTGCCTTCCCAGGTGCCTGCCGCAATTCGTTGTAATCCTTCAAACGCGTAGCGACAGAGATAGGTGCAACAATCTTCACCATGAAAACTTGGGACCCAAATGGTGCAGATGGTGACGGATGTTCAACCATCTGGGTCTGCTGATATGGGAATGGCTCTTTTAGAACTACTGGAATCCCTTTAGGGCCTTTGAGAATTTGACTAACCTCGGATCGTTGTGGACAATCCTTAGTATAATGGTCCCCTTCACAAATGAGGTAAGGGTACTTCGGTTTACGCTGAGAGCCATCCTCAGTGCGAGATTTATATTCTGGCTTCGGTGCATCAGATTTAGATTTTCCTTTGCCCTTCTTCTTCCCTTTGGAGGATTTCTCTGTAGGATTGGCCTCAACGACATTCACCTCCACGGCTTTGCCAGAATCAGACGGGGCGGGATTAGCAGGAGCATTGTTGGAAGAATTAGACTTCTGCTTCCCATTCGAAGATTTCTTCGAATTCTGAGAGACAAAACCAATGACACCATCCACCGCAGGGGTAGGCGGAGCCTTAGAGGTTCCAGACCGTGGAGCATCAGGCAAGATATCATAAAGCATGTCAGACTGAGAATACACGAGATCCAGATATTGGGCATGCGCAATGGCTTGTTCCTCTGTCACACATGCTCCCATCACAATATCTTGAGCGATTTTATTCACGAAGGAGGTGGTGAACTGGTCAGTCAGTATTTGATAAGGTATGTGAAACTTGATCAATCTACGATGGCGTCGTCACTCATGAATGTGATCAGAGATGTGAGTGGCTTTATCCTACTTCAGAGAAGTCAGGAGGTGCATCCCGGCTTCATACCGAACCGGTAACTGAAAATGCGTGAGGAAAGCCATGGCTAAAGAATTGAAAGCTTGGAAAATGCCACGGGATAACTCTATGTACCACTTAGCAGCAGCTCCAGTTAAATTATGCTGGAAGAGGCGCAGACGAATCGAATCGTCGACCCAAGAGTTATAAGAACACCAAAGATGATACGTCATCACATGCGCCTGGGGGTCCTCTCCAGCTTTTCCCTCAAACTTCGGGAAATCACCTGGTATCTTGGTGGGAATCGGAGGCCAATACGCATTATGTAAAATCGGATCATTGGTTAATTTTGAAACATCCGGAAGCTCCAAGGTAGCCAAGAACGGCAATGGTGGATTAACTGTCATGCTAGGCCCAAGATGAGGTCCCGTACCCATACTCCACAATGGTTGTGAATATCCTTGCCCCCATGGGTTCTGTCCCATAGGATTCTGACCGTAGGGGGCGTAGGTCGTATAATCAAACTGATTTGGATGTTGGTAACCAAAGTGTGGGGCTTGATAACCAGAGTACGGACCCTGATTATGTGTCGGCCCGGTGTAAGCAGCATTTGGATTTGGCTGCTGAGTGTAGGTAAAACTGGGTGGAGGAGGATAATACTGAGAGCCTCTGGGGTGGTTATATTTTGGTTGAGACTGACCATGAGGATGAGTAGGCTGCTGAAAAGTGGAACCCTGCGGAGCCTGATAAGTAGGGCGCAGTTGTTGATTTGGCTGCAGCATCAAATGAATCGACTGCTGTGCAGGGTTAATGGAATGAGCGGGCTGCCCCGAGTGAACAGGTTGACCCGACTGAGAGGGATGACCTGAGTGAATAGGTTGACCCGACTGAGAGGGCTGACCTGAATAACCAGGTTGACCCGGATAGACAGGCGGCGCCGGTTGCGGAGGTTGACCTGGCTGTAAAGGAGCCCCAGGTTGTGTCGGATGAGCCGGTTGGCCTGGAGGAAGAATAGGGCCAGGTGGTTTCTGGAAACTGGTTTGACTTAAAGCAGAACCATAGGATGGTCCCAGCTGATATGCAACATTAGAAACAACAGGATACTGCGGTTGCATTGGTAAAGAAGGCTGGATTTCCCCCCCAGGACCATAGACCGGTCCCGGTTGGTACCCCGACTAAGGATGAACGAGTTGACTGGAAGGGCTGTAATACTGTCCTTGTAGACCATACGATGGCCCTTGCTAGCTCGCAAGGTAGCCTTGGATGGGCTGCCCCTGTGGGTCATAAGGATAGCCAGGTTGGCCCGAAGGTTGACCTTGGAAAGGTTGCCCTTGCAGGTTATAAGCCTGGTGATGAGGTAAACCTTGAGCATGGAGGTAAGCCTCAGGAGCGGGCAAACGTAAAATGTCCCCGTGCTCGTCATACTGACCTGGAAAAGCATACACGGGTGTACCATCCTGTGCATAGTGCGAAAAATAAGAGCGGTTGGGATCTTGGGAGGATGGTCCAACCTCGGGGTTCGGCTGTTGTAGAGACAACCGATACTCCTCCAGAGAGATGTTCTCCAGTATAGCAGTCGCTCAATAGATATCTTCAGGAGTTGGCATAGCCCTGGTAGAGGGTGTTGTGACAACAGGAGAAGAGGCGGCCACACAAACAGTGGGCCGAACGGGTACAGAAGTAACGAGTGTTTGAGGGGACACCCTGGGTGAAGGAGCAGCTGGCCTTGGAGAAGGAGCTGACACTCCCATTGAGGCTGCGGCAGAAATGATCTGACCCAAGGACCTGTACCCCGGTGGTAAAGAGGGACTGGCTGTTGACATGTCAGCCAGTTCAGAGTTGTCTCCCGGAAACAATCTTCGTGGGAAGAGCTGATAGCCTTCACCAGACGTTGGGATTTCCTCACCAGAATCACTCATGGTTGAGCCTGCCGCTAGATCGCACAATAGACGGCGAGGACTAGGAAGAAATACAACAGCAACAAAAGGCAAACCCGATGTAAGAGAAAGGAAATCAGCTCCTAATCTCAATTCAGACACAGGGTCTGAAAAGGGCCAATCGAACTCAACTGGTCCCCCAAAGGGTTGCTCAGAAAGAACCAGTCCCCCGTCAGGAAACTCGGAAACAATGGGCTGCTGTGGTTCAGTAGAGGATTGGGACACCTCTGATGAATCGTCCGTGTAAGGACTACCAGTAGACGAAACCGAGGGCTCTGCCACTGTGACAAAAACGACAAGAGAAAAGATCAAACACACACACGGGCTGAAAAAGATTCAAGACACACGATCAAACGGTCAACAAGAAAAATCTAACAGGGCGTGTAATCGTGGGTGATTAATTTTTTACCACATTGAAAAATAAGAAACTTCACCGTTTCATGTTTTAAGAGTCGAGAAACGGTAAAAAAGGTGACTCTATCTCTTTCAGATTTGACACAAGCGTGAAAGGACAAGCGCTTGGTGATCCTTTCAAATTTAGGGAGTCAAAAAAGATCAAATGACTGCTCAGGAATACTAGGCAAAAGGGTGTACCAAATAACCGTGAACTGCAATATACACCTTGGTTTCAATAATGAAAGAGAAATTGACCAAGGACTTTCCGTACGTGCAGGCAATCTCCCTGAATGCTGTGTCCGGTGTATCACGGGTATAGGGCGGCAGACTCAGCTTCCTATGGATAAAGGATTGAAACCTAGAGGGGTCTCCTTTTATATACGCGATGGTACGGGGAGGACAAGTCCGTACTAACGCTGTCTAAAGCCAAAAGTCAAATGACAGCTACTAGGTTTAAAGATGTCGGAACACGTCTCTAGCCTAGACCTCTAAATGTGTTTCGTTAGATTTCAATGCTGCCTTAGTGTAAATTGAGTAGATTTTAAAGTTGATCTTCAATTACGTTTCAGTTTTCAGGCCCTAACGAATGTGTCGTCTCAAAAACTCCTAAATGCAAAGCTACATGCCACAGTCCATCATTTCATTCGATGAAAACTAGCTACAGAAGAGTTGAGAGCTTTTACACAAACAAAATGATCGGAAGACAAACAATGATACCTCTAATGCAACTAATGAAATCAAAAACTTTTCATTCAAATCACTAATTACTAGTAAAATTGAAAATACTTCAATTTTCACTAATCAACCAAAAGAAAAAGAGTTTTTTTTTTTTAATTTTCAATGTTTGATAGCTAGATACACTAAACAAACTGAAAACAAACGGAAAAACTTGAGAAACGATATTAAGAGAGAAAAACAAACCAATTTCACTCAATGACACCAACAATCAGATCTCAAATCGACCAAAGTCTCTCAAACCAAGAAAAAGACTCAAAGGCTCCAATGGACCGTGTGATCTAGGCCCAAAGCAAGACCAAATGAAATTTGAATGAAAAGAAGAAGAATCACTCAAAAATCGCAATAAAACGGTGGACAACTACTAAGAGAATGTGGAGGAACAATCAGAGGATTGACCGCACTAACAAAACGCCAAAATTCCCAAGGAGGGCTCAATGCACAAATCCACTAGATGCCCTAGGGCTTAAAACGTGAAATCGATGGAGAAAAGAAAAAAACCAAAGGACGAAGGAAAATTCCCAATCAAACAGGACTCCAACACACTCAAGTAACCGAAAAACCAAGAAGAAAAACACTGACTAGACCCAGAGAGCTCAAAACTGAGAAAACCCTAATGCCTCACAGGTGTGGCGCGACTGTGAGATTGAAACTGGCGCCAGAAAGCAATTGGCGTGAGCAATACAAATGCAACATGCACCAATTGGTGCGACTGTCGAGCTAAAAAGCACGCCAGTCGAGTTTCTCAGCCAAAAAAAAAAAAGAACTACCCCAGAAGCAGATCAATGATAACTAAGCAAACCAAGAAGCAAAAAACAGCAAAAGAACCCAACCCAGAAGGCTAACCAAGCAAGGAAAACCGCGAAACAATCAAAACGAGACAATCAAAACGAGACAACGAAACTAGACGATCCCCAGTGGAGTCGCCAAATTTTTGAGGAGGTAAATCCCCTCTGCGGACAGAGGCGATGCCTACTAGCCCAGCAGGGGTCTAGCAACAATCATCAAATGCTATAGCGCAAGTTCCTAATTGCGAATAAATAAGACAATGATGGAGGCCTACCTGGAGTCCAATGCTATGATCCGTAGAAGAGACAGCGTTCCCGTTCCTCAGCTTCGGCAGATCACGATCCCCACGATCTCCGTGAATGGACACCTGCACATGCAAGAAACAACACGAAGACAAGCATAAATCTAGAATATGCAACTATATATCAGTCAGAAAGGATATAACTCATTATTATCATAAATGAAAAACAGAGTGGAACCATAACCGGTAGTCATTCATTAATAAGCAATCGAAAGAGAGTACAACCAATGTTCTGACACTGTGGTCTCCTTCGGAAGGGTCTCCAGTCGTTCACGTCTCGCAAAGCTCGCCAGGGAAGGGAAAAGCCTCTCTAGAGTCTCTCGACGATAGTCTCCTTGATTGAGTTGGCCTTAAGGGAAAAATGAGGGCTTTTGCAGCATGAAGGCTCTTGGGAATTTGGAGATTCAAAGCTTAGGCACTTCAAGACTAGCTTGCAATGGAAATGAGCAAGCTTTTATAGAAGGAGGAAGGGGAGTTGGGATCCCTATAATTGTGGGATTGGCCCTATCATCAAGGAAGATTCCATGAGAGGTGGCAAAACACTTCCCTTCCATGGAACTCCCGGAGCCAAACCTCCCAACTCAAGATAGATAGTTGTTTCTGAGTTTGTTGAAACAAAACTTCCACCTTTCTTATTTAAAAAAACACTCCTTAAATTTGTTGGCGCGACTGTGACTCTGGGAGAGAGCACCAGTTGGTGCGGCCTATTTGCAGGATTTTCCTCATTGGCACGAGTTATGAACTGACTGCCTGCGGCAATGCAAAAAGGGATGTTTTTATGGTTTTGTGCAAGGAGATGTCTTTAGGTCAATTGAAGCTCATGTTTAGAGGAATGCAATGATGATGGTTTCAAGGCATGACATTGCTCACAGGTCACATAATGGGCCCTCCAATGTGCGGGACGGGGAATGGTAGGGACGGTGACAAATTACTGTGTAACAAGGGGATGCCTTTGTTGCTAAGGGGTTTTTTTCTTTGGCCTCGTCGTAGACCCCGTTTAGTGGAGATCTCGCGGGATCGATTCGTAAAGAAATAAGATGGTGAGCAATGGAAATATAAAGATCGAGAAATTTAATGGCTCTAGTTTTTGAGTTTTGGAATCTCAAGATGAAGGTTTTGTCAGACAATACAGACCATTTCAGATCCGGCACTAAATCAACATCAATGTCGATGAAGACTAGGCGAAGTTGATCAGATTGATCAAGGCAAGAGCTACAGTTGTGTGTCTCAGATTCAGTATTGTTGAATGTATCTAGGGAAGCACTGAAAAATCAGGTCAAATTTAGGGAATTTTTTACCAATATAAGTCTCGTGAAGAATCGAAAAAAGATGTCTAACCTAAGGATGAAGGATGGAGACTCTGGTGACGCAGAGTATCCGATCACCTTCAATACTCATGGTGAGGTAGTAATTTGTCATCTGTTGATATTAAAATATCAAATGAAGATAAGTGCATCAGTTTTTTGTGCTCTCTACCAGACTCGTGGGACAGTCTGGTTATTGCAATAGGTAGCAATACAACTACCTTGAATTTTGATGACATTGTCTCAGCCTTGCTATCGGAGGAAATGAGACGGAGAAATATGGAGGTTCATAATGGAGATGCCTTATCTGTACGAGGAAGGTCCCAGAACAGAAACAAGAATAAGGTTTCGAGTGGGAGATCTAAATCTAGAGGGAGATCTAAATCTCCTGGAAAGTTTGTAAAGGTGTGCTGGAAATGCGTAAAGGAAGGGCACTACAAAAAGGAATGCAGATCTAAAGCTCCTGAGAAAGGAAAGGGATCTGATGATGCTCCTTCTGCAGAGGCAAAAACCACCTCGGATGAAGGTGGGGATGTGTATTTGGCTTCTTCTTCAAATACACATGTGGATCATGAGTCATGGTTGATTGACTCAGGTGCATCCTTTCACTTCACTCCCCATAGGGAGTGGTTCTGCGAGTATGAGAAATATGATGGTGGTGATGTCTTCCTAGGGGATGATAGGAAGGCCGGAATCGTCGGACGTGGAAAGGTCAAGCTGAAGCTGCAAGGTGGAAGGATTAGAACACTTCCTGGTGTTCTGCATATTCCTACATTGGCCAGAAATCTGATTTCTGTAAGCAAGATGGATGATGCAGGTGTAAAAACAGTGTTCGAGAAAGATGACTGCAAGATGGTTCGGGGAGCACTGGTATTAATGGGGGAGTCTGGATTGGAACTCTGTACAATATTTAGGGTAGAACTATTATTGATGGGTGCAACAATTATGTGGTTCCTGAAAGTGGAGAGGAAAGCATAGCGGTGTCTGGAGAAAATACCATGCTATGGAATCAAAGGCTTGGAAACATTAGAGAGAAGGTCCTTCAGATATTGCATGGTAATCGTATGGCAGAAGGTATGTATAATTTGTATTTGGATTTTGATTTCTATGAACATTGTGTATATGGGAAGCAGAATTAGGTGATTTTTCCTTCTAGTGCTAAGAGGATCTGGTGGAAAACCAGAAAGAGAAGAAAATAAAGTTGTTGAAGACAAATAATGGTGGAGAGTTCCGCAAGAAGGAATTTGAAGAGTTCTGTAAGAAGTGTGGTGTAGCATGGAAAAATAATACTCCATACACACCTTAACAAAATGGAGTTGCAGAAAGAATGATCAGAACGTTGATGGAAAAGGAAAGAAGCATGCTTAGTGGTACAAGGTTACAAAAAGAATTATGGGAAGAGGCAGTGGAGACTACATGTTACCTGGTTAACAGATCACCTTCATTAGCGTTGGAGGATATGACTCCACATAAGGTATGGACTGGTAAGAATCCCTCTCTTTCACATATGAGGGTATTTGGATGTGATGCATATGTACATGTTCCAAAGAAAAAAAGGACCAAGTTGGATAATAAATCTGAAAGGTGCATCTTTATTGAGTATAAGAGTGGTTTAAAAGGTTACAAGCTTTGGAACCTAGAAATAAGGAAGGTTGTTTACAGTTGAGATGTGGTGTTTAGAGAGGTGAAATATGTTGTTAAACGTGAATTCCTACCAAAGGAACCTAAGAATATAGATTTTGAGCTAAAAGAGCATGAATCCAAATCTACAACAGAACAAGATTCAAAAAAGGAAGAGCCGTAAACTCTAGTTGTGAGAATATCATTTTGGGAAAGAAGGCAGCAAGAAAGGTATAGTCCATTTTCTTTCTGTTCAAATTTTTGTTTAACTATCACTGATGATAAAACCATAACTGTCAGGGAGGAATTGGATTTAGAGGATACAAAACTCTGGAAGGAGGCCATGGTTGATGAAATGGCATCCTTACACAAAAATGAGGCATGGGATCTGGTAGAGTTACCGGCTAGAAGGAATCCCATTAGGAGAAAATAAGTGTTTAAGAAGAAGATGAATGTAGAAGGAAAGGTGGAGAAATAAAAATCTTGGCTGGTAGAAAAACATTATTCCCAGGTGCCGGGAATTGATTTTGGTGATATTTTTTCTCCTGTTGCCAAGGTTACTTCTATTAGATTAATTTTATTCGTTTCTGCTGCATTTGATTTTGAGGTAGAATAGAGGGATGTGAAGATAACATTTATTCATGGGGATCTAGAAGAGGAGATCTGCATGAAGAAACTTGAAGGCTTTTTGGTGAAGGGTAATAAAGAATTGGTATGAAGGTTAAAAAAATTTATGTATGGGTTAAAACAACCACCAAGGATGTGGTATCAGAAATTTGATACCGATACACAGGGACTTGGCTTCACCAGAAGAAAAGAAGATCACTGTATGTATTTTAAGTTAATTGGTGACTGTGTTATTTATTTGGTCTTGTATGTGGATGATATGTTGGTTGGAAATGACAAAGAAATTATTTAAGATTTGAAGACCTAATTGTTCTCCAAATTCGACATGAAGGATCTTGGTTCTGTAAACTATATTTTGGGCATGGAATTAAGAGACATTGGGAAAACATGAAGATTTGGTTAAACCAGAGGAAGTATGCTGAGACAATATTGTAGAGGTTAAATATGTAGGATAGTAAACCAGTGAAGGTTCTTATTCCTGTAGGTGTAAAGCTATTTGCTGAAAAATGTCCCAAGACACAAGAAGAAGAGGAGGATATGTCCCATGTACCATATGTAAGTGAAGTGGGTAGCCTGATGTATGAAATGGTCTGTACTAGACCAGACATTACACATGTAGTGGGAGTATTGAGCAAGTTTATGTCAAAACTAGGGAAGGATAATTGGATAACAATGAAGTGGGTTTTCAGAGATTTGCGTGGCACTAGTGATTATGGTTTCTGCTACCAGGGAAGACCAGGATTGGACATATTTTTGGACATTCAAGGTTTTTTTTATGCAGAATGGACTGTAGATATGGACCAAAGAATATCTACAAGTGGGTATGTGTTTAGACTATTTGTATGTGCAGTCAGTTGGATGAATAACAGACAGTCTATAGTGGCTATTTCAACTACAGAGGAAAAATACATGGCAACCACTCATGCAAGTGAGGAAGTAGTTTGGTTGCAAAGATTTTGTTCAATTATGGGGTTGGTGCAGCGAGATATAACGACAGATTGTGATAGCCAAAGTGCAATTTTAATGGCTAAGAAACCTGCTTATCATTCAAAGACAAAGCACATTGATGTTCAATATCACTTTGTTAGAGATATGGTTGAGTATAAAAATTTGTTGCTAGAAAAGGTGGACACTTTGAAGAATGTTGTAGATGAATTGACGAATTCTGTGAGCACTCAGAAGTTCTCTTGGTGTAGAGAAACAATGGGTGTTGCAGGGATGGACTAATAATTAAGCTCTCTTGTGGCCCATTGTGGAAAGAAAACAACAAGTGGGAGAATGTTGGGTGTGTGTTATATTCTTTCCATGAATAGTTTCATGCCTATGGTTTTGTGCATGGGTTTGCATATGGTTTTGGGGCATGATAGTTTTTTAGCCCTAGTATTTTGTAGATCCAGTCAAGGGAACTATGGTTATGTTCTAATCCAGGGTTAATGGATTGGGGTTTATGAATGCTTCAGCATGTATATATATGTGTTGCGACAGTAAGAGGAATATAATGAAAAATAAAGCTAGTAGTCCCGATTTGGGATCCAGGGGAAAAATCTCTGTGTATATCTATTTTATGTTTTATGCTCTCACTATTGTTTATTTTCTATATTTAAGAATTTGTTTGCAGATAATTTCTGTACAGGGTTAAAACCTACAGTTACACATATGGCACCTTTTTTATGCACCTGTCAATGTGTTTTTACACATCTAGAAACCCTTGTTACGCATCTGTCAATGTGTTTCGTTTTTTGTATTTTTCTCCCAAAACATTCATCCAAGCTCTAGGATCATTGCAATCAGTTTCTACAACTTCTACAACAGTAAGTGAACACCCATACCCTACCTAAGCATCATTTCTATTAGACCCTCATTTCATACTATTTTTCTATTACATAATTAGGAAATCCTTGTGCTTTCCTAATTTGATTACCTTATTTACATCCATTTCACAAAAAAATCACTTGTATTTTGAAGCCAAAATACAACTCTACCTCCTAAATTTTTTTGGGAATTTTTCTTGGCTTCACGACCCTTAATTTCATCCTCCAAACCTACCCTATCCTTGTCCTCTATTTTTCTAGATTTACAGTCCACATACCCATTACATCTAAACACATAGGGTTTCATCATTTTGATAGATATTATGGAAAGTGAGAAGAAAATCCACAAATAAGGGTGCCACATCATATTTGAACCCTCACCTTGCAAGAAGTTAATGGATCACCTTTTTCCAAACGATCCTTTGACAGGACTGGATGATTGCGATTCTATGAGAAAATGATGGAAGAAGGTTGTCATCTCCAGTTGACAATCTTATTTGCCACAAGTTTCATTATGGGAAAGGACATCATTGTATATGTAGAGTTCAAACTATCAGAAGACATGATTTGTTCAGCAACAAATATACCTAGTCATGGATAAAATTTTTTTAAGGGCATGGATATAAACCTTGAATATTAAAAAATGTTCCTCAAACCTCATGCTAGAGAGAAACCTGAGTACATATTCAATTTCTAGCACCTCCTTAACAGATGTGCTCCTTTTATGAGGTTAATAATGAAATATTTCACCTGTGAAGGTAGATTCTCTAGGTTGTACATGTACCATATCAGATTATTGATGCACTTTATCTCTACTAAACCATTTGACTTTCCATATTACTTGTACAAAATTTTGGTTAGAATGATTGAGAAGGTTTAGATTAGAAACAAAGATCATCACCCAAGTATTTTTCACCATGTTCTAGTAAAACTCATTGTTTTTCATCATCTCTCAGCTATAAACATGACTTGGGAAACCTTTATGGAAAAAGAAGCAACATCACCCACCACTAGTCCTCCTGTCATGCATAGCACATCATCACCATCAGTATCATCATAGCCAATGGAGGTTGGTTCTTCTAGCATGCAAACTAATATTTCAAAGGATCTCAGGGTTTTTTAGTTTACTCACACCTATGAGAAGGCAAAGATACATGTTTTTTCTCCCAAATTCATCAAAATTGTATCTACACTTAATACCATAGACGAGTAAAGAAAAATAGAGGAGTAACTACTCATGCATTAGATTGAATCATCATTGCACCAACATGATGAGAAGATGACCCTAGATGTTGACATGGCATAGCAAGTTGAAGCCAAATCACCTAAGGCAGACCTAGAGACAGATCACTACTACATTTGGCGGAAATTCCGACATCTGTTTCCGACGCTTTTGACCAAATGTCGGAAATTTTCCCAATTTTTTTCCATCCCGCCTGAAACCGTCGCTATACCGATGTCTATAGAAAAGTGTTGCAATACCGCCACTTAAACAAGTGTCGCAATTGCGACGTTTAAAGGAAGACGTCGCAATTGCGACACCATGGCCCAAAGCGTCGCTATTGAGACGACTCTAAACGTCGCAACTGCGACACAATGTCTAGGTGTTGCCATTGCGATGTTTGTAGGCACCGTCCTAATAGCGACGCCTTTTCTGCCATCGGTATAGCGATAGTTATTTTCGTGCTACATAAAAATACCAAACTTATATGGGCGCTACATAAAAATTTGAAACTTATATGCGCCCTACATAAAAATGTTTCGTATTTGTCGCAATAGCTACGTTTGATATCACGCGCGCATTCGCCCTCTGCTCTTGCAGAACAGCATTTTCCCTCAGCATTCGCCCTCAGCTCTTGCAGAACAGCATTTGCCCTCAGCATTCGCCCTCACCGTTCGCCCTCAGCTCTTGCAGAACAGCATTCGCCCTCAGCTCTTGCAAAATGGTAAGTTCTTACTGCAGGCCCTTCCTCCTATAGTAGCGTTGACTCTATTTGGGTTTTTTTGGTCAATTCCATTGGATTGTGTTAGGCTGTAGGGTTCTCTGTAGATGTCAAGAGTCAAGATTCAATACCCTCTATTATCTTCATCACCCAATATAAGATTTAAATTTTTCCCAAAGAAACGCTTATTAATTTGGCAGCCATTATTTCTCCCTGCTTTAAAAACCCTACATTTAAATGAAAACAAGCATTGCATTTCAACTACAAAAATCTATTAGTGTTCAAATGTACATGTGTGCTACATTAACGTTTGATATCATGCGCGCATTCGCCCTCCGCTCTTGCAGAACACCATTCGCCCTCAACATTCGCCCTCAGCTCTTGCAGAACAGCATTCGCCTTCAGCATTCGCCCTGAGCTCTTGCAGAACAGCATTCGCCCTCAGCATTCGCCCTGAGCTCTTGCAGAACAGCATTCACCCTGGATTCCCCCTCAGCTCTTTCAGAACAGCATTCGCCCTACATTCGCCCTCAGCTCTTGCAGAACAGCCTTTGCCCTCAGCATTCTCCCTCAGCGTTCGCCCTCAGCTCTTGCAGAACAACATTCGCCCTCAGCGTTCGCCCTCAGCTCTTGCAGAACAACATTCGCCCTCAGCTCTTGCAAAATGGTAAGTTCTTACTGCAGGCCCTTCCTCCTATAGTAGGGTTGACTCTATTTGGGTTTTTTGGTCAATTCTATTGGATTGTGTTAGGCTGTATGGTTCTCTCTAGATGTCAAGAATCAAGATTCAATACCCTCTATTATCTTCATCACCCAATACAAGATTTAAATTTTTCCCAAAGAAACGCTTATTAATTTGGCAGCCATTATTTCTCCCTGCTTTAAAAACCCTACATTTAAATAAAAACAAGCATTGCATTTCAACTACAAAAATCTATTAGTGTTCAAATGTACATGTGTGCATCACTTGTGTAGGGTATTCCTTTTCCACTTTCACATTATCCAAGAATGTGTGCAGTATAGTTCATATTTTTTGTGATTTAGATTGCCTTGAAAAAGGAAAGGTAAATTATTTCCCATGGAAAAAGAGGGTTTTCCATTTTTATAGGTTGTTTGTACTTACGTGGAAAAATTTATGGTATTTACCGAGTTCGAAAAAGTATAAAATACAACTCGTTTTCACCGTTAAAGTCGCGAAAAACCTGTTGTTGCACATACCATGCAAGCGTAAAACCCATTTTCGACATAATATATTAAAATATTTGATAAAAATAACTTTTAAAACCTATCTTATGTCGAAAAAGTTATAAATATGCCAAAATGGTAAAAACAAAATTACATTTACTATTTACCTTGGTGAAAAGAAGCAGTGGTCCATTTGGTGTGCAAAACTTCTGACGGTGATTGCGACAGATCCGGTTTACCATTCAGGTTCTCGTCTATGACAGGTAAGAGGCGCTTCCATGTTCTTCATTTTAATCCATTTTTTAATAGTTTTCCCTCATGTATTAGTCTCTTGTGGCAACTTTTTGAATTTTTTTGGTTGCGCTCATTGGCGCGGGTATCGGGCACAGACCCGCGCCAATGGGATTTTCCATGTAAAGGCCTCGCGCCACGTGGCACAACTGTTCATAAAACAGCCACGCCAGCGGCCGAACCCAAATTTCCGCCTAGAAATTCGAAATTTAAATCAATTTAAATGAAATTTGAAGCCTACCAGAGATCTAATTAAGGGTTTGTGACCATGTGGATGCAGGAAATCAAGAAAAATGGTGATTGAGTGGAAAGAAAGAGAGCATGGAGAAGAGGACGAACAGGCCATAGAAAGTGAGGCTTGCATGAATGCCCTCAGAAACTGTCGGCTAAAGAAGTTCTTCCTAACACCCTGTTTACGAGCTCAGCCCGAGCTCCTCCAGTATCTAATCAGTATTTGGGATGAACAGGAACAAGTGTTCAAGTTACGAGACCAGGTGTTGGAGCTGGAGGTTTCTGATGTGTATTTCATAACCGGATTGTCTCGCAGAGGTCCGGTACCCATCTTAACTGGGAGCAGACCATCTAGCGAGAAGATGGAGGAAGTGATGGCACGAGTGTGCCCAAGAGCACAAATGGGATCAGGGAGCAAAAAGGTGGATATCCACACCATCCATGATTTGGCATTGAGGGTAGTCCTACATACCATCACGCGGGCTGTAGGGTCGCAGGCACCGCACGAGGCCACAAAGGCCCAAATCCTGCTAGCCTCAGAGTGCATGACTCCACTTTGTTTGATTGGGCTACAACAGTAACAATCAACATGAAGAGACAGCTCACGAAATGCAAGCAAGCCAAACTGAAACAGTTCGGCTACGGTTCCATACTGGTATCGTTTATTCTGGAATGATTACCAATCTTCCAAGGCCAAGGGGCCATTTTAGCTGAGCCGATCCCACGAGATCCAAGAATGGCTCGCTGGGCAGCACTAATGCCCAGAGCTGGAGGAGGCCAACAGATGTCGTGGAGGCCGGAGTTTTTTGGGTGGTTGCGGTGCCAGTTGATTGTAGTGGAGGATTGGCCATATGCAGGAACCGATTTCACTGGAGACCCAGATATCTCATTGCCAAAAGGAGATGACTGGGACGAGGAGTTGGGTATGACCTCATCTCTTTTGGTTTTTATGATTTATGATTTTTTTTTTAATACAAAATAGTCCTAACACATTTTATATGTATGCAGACGTGGGCCCCGAGAGACCAGCCGGTATGTCTCCAATCACACGAAGGACTCTTCTCGCCCCTGATCCTCAGGCAGAGGGCATAGGAGGGGAGGAGTTGATCCAGAATCTCGAGGGTATTGCCCGAGGGATCCCGGACTATGCTCGGCTGGCGAATGTATTGATGGCGTACCAGCGTCATACGGTGGGAGTACCTAGTCAGATCCACCGACTTCTGAGACACTTAGTGCGTGCAGTTACATGTTATCATGAGCACCATGCAGATTAGACTCTTAGGGCTTTTACCAAACATATTTTTTGAGAGACATATCATCTCCGGATGTATTTAAGATTATTATGTATATTTTTTGACTTTATGTGACACATGCTACGTAAACACTTCGTTATCTATATATATATGCATATCTATTTCTGGATGGATCTTTCTTTACATGTGATGATGATTTACAAATTGCGCAAATGTCTGTCTAATACCAAATTTGCTACTGCATATGTTAATGTATCCAAATACCTAGGTATATGTTGATATGTAATGTAGTCAAAATTCCTTTCCAGTAATCGAATACGTAGATACAGACATAAAATGGACGGGTTTCTTACCGAATAGTGTCCATTCAGTTGTAACACTACAAGTTGCGAATCTAGATACACAAGCAATTCACGGATACCAATGTTAACTGCCTCGGTTAATAATTCTAACATAGCACTATATTCTGCGATGTTGTTTGTAGTACGTCCTAGACACACACCTTGCAGGTTGGCCAACTCACCAGCAGGATCATAGATTACCTAGGCTGCTGAAGACAGATTCCTGGTACTACGGGAGGCACCATTTGCGAAACCAACAAATGGATGAATAGAAATCTGCACAACTAGGAAGACCTGATCAGCAGAAAGATGTTTACAAGGCACACCACACCATACATGCACACAAATTAAAAACACACACCTATGTACACACACCACACCAAGAAATCACTTCAGGCATAGTACTTTTTGAGGTACAACCCATTTCTGGGCTGCGCCAGCAGAACTCCTTCATAATCTATAAGCTCATAGGCCCCATTTTTCAAAACACGTTTTACTATATAGGGCCCATGCCACATAGGCTGGAACTTACTGGCTCCAAGATTTTCATGTGCTTGATCGTACAGGAGGACGAGGTCTTCTTCGATAAAGGAACGGGGGGAAACAGATTGATCAAAATGAGTTTTGACCCTCTTCTTTTGTGCTTCAATAACCAAAGCAGCCAGACGATGGGTTTCATCTAACCGTTCCAGATACAGAAGACTTTCTTCCTCAGTAGAAGTATTAGGTAGAATTTCCACAGCTAATTTCAAAGAAGGAATCTCGCATTAAACTGGAAGAGTTGCTTCCAGATCGTACACCAATTGAAATGGTGTGAATCCAGTTGCACTCTTAGCAGATGTTCGGTATGCCTAGAGAGCTGAGAACAGTTGGAGATGCCAATTGGATTTGTGAATACCAACTGTTCGTTGAAGCATAGTGACGAGAACCTTGTTCACTGCTTCAACCTGACCATTCGCCTGAGGGTAATATGGTGTTGAGCTGTCATGACGCAAGCCCAACTTTGAAGTCAGCTCAGCCATCATATAATCTTGGAAATGAGTACCATGATCGGTGACGATGGCCTGAGGAGCCCTGAACTGTGCAATAACTTGGTTGAATATAAATTGAGCAGCTGTTTTACCGTCAGCAGCTAGTGTAGGTATCGCCTCGGCCCACTTGGTGAAGTAGTCGACAGCGACAATTATATACGCATGCCCCCCAGCCGAGTGAGGGTTACACGTCATAAAATCCACGCCCCATTTTGCAAAAGGGCTGACGGTAATAACGGGATGCAATGGGAGAGGCAGCGCGCGCATCTTGCGCTGAAATATCTGGCACGCATGACATTTACGGACTGCAGTGATACAGTCTTTGAATATGGAAGGCCAGAAATAACCTGCTCGCAGAATTTTCTGGGCAGTAGCATATCCGGACATATGTCCACCACAGGTGCCACTGTGGCAATCATTTAGGACCTTTTCAGCCTCTCTCAAGGTTAGGCACTGCCGGAGCACCGAATCTACTCCAATGCGGTATAAGGTATCTCCCACTATACGGTAGGGCTGGGACTGATGCCAAATCCGTCGGCGAGCAGCTTTATCCAACTTAGACCGAAATGTCAAGGTCTGAAGATACAAAATTATATCATCGTACCAAGGGTCACGAGTACTGATGAGGAAAAGCGTTTCGTCTGGTATATGGTCTTCAGAGTGTGAGGGAGCAGAGTCTGTAGGGAGAGAGCATATAAGATCTGTGAAAACCAGTGATTTAGTTGACTTAGCGGTAGTGAACTCTAAGTCAAACTCCTGCAGGATAACAATCCATTTGGAGTACTTGCCCCCCAGTAACTGTCTAGAGAGAATATACGTCATAAGGTTGCAGTCTGAAACCATTGTTATCGTACGCAAAAGGATGTAATGGTGAAAGCGCTACACAACGTGTACTGCGGCTAATGCCAACTTCTCGACATGAGCATAACACGTTTCTCTATCAAGAAGGTTTCGTGACAGATAATAAAAAACATGTTCATTACCGTCATCGTCATCCTGCACCAAGACCATGGCTATGGTGCTAAATGCGGCGGCGAGATATAACGTGAAGTCGCAGTGGTAGTCCAGAGGACGAAGCAATGAAGCATTGACAAGCAACGTCTTTAGCTTCTCAAAGGATTGCTGAGCGATTTTGTCCCAGTGGAAGGGAACGTTATGCTTTAATAGACGAGTGAATCCTTTGGCCACCTCGGCATAATTCGGGATAAAGCGCTGAAGAAAGTTCGCTTTCCCTTGCAGACTCTGTAACTGATATAGGGAGGAGGGTGATGGGAGATTAATAATGGCCTCAACCTTTAAAGGGTCAAGGCGAATTCCGTCTTTGGAGATGATGAATCCCAAAAGACGGCCAGAATCCACACCAAAGACGCACTTATGAGGATTGAGCCTAATATTGTAGCGTCTGCAATGAAGAAAGATCTGGCGGAGATGTTCAGGATGGTCCTCTCGCTTAGCCGAATGAGCAGGAAAGTCGTCCAGATAAGGCTGAACGATATGGCGAATGTCATGAAAAGCGTATGACATCGCACGCTGAAAAGTGGCTCCAGCGTTCTTTAAGCCGAACGGGAGATTTTTATACGCGAAAGTACCCCATGGATAGATGAATGTGGTCTTGTGCTGATCCTCAGGTGCAATATTGATCTGATTATATCCTGAGAAACCGTCCATCAAGGAATAGATCTCACTTCCGGCACATTCGTTGATGATCTGGTCTATGAACGGAGTGGGATAATTATCCTTTGGATAGGCGCAATTGATGTCGCGATAATCAACACAGACTCTAATCATACCCTGCTTTTTATCGACAGGGACAATGTTAGACACCCATTCTATGAGGGGGATAGGATAAATAAAGCCCGCGTTCAGAAGTTTTTCAACTTCTGCCTTAATTGCGGCGGCTTTCCGAGGATGCATGGGGCGTAAACGTTGGCGCACGGGCTTCGCACCAGGATAGGTTGGAATTTCATGCACTACGATACTGGGATCAATCTCCAGCATTTCCTCATAGGACTAGGCAAATACATCTCTGAATTCTTTAAAAAGATCAGTATAGACTTGAATCTCATCGGGAGAACAAGTCACTCCCATGTGAATATTCTCAACGATCCCCAGTTTAACAAAGATGTTGATCGGGATGGTTTGAGTGATGTTACTCAAGTTACCCTCCAAAAAAACCTCGTGCGTCAAGATGGGAATTTGAAGAGGAGGGGTGGGAACCTGAGAAGCATAACGCTCCAGATAGTCAGTCATTGCCCCCAAGCTGGGCATAAAAGAGGAGCGATGATGTCCATAACCCGAAGGCAGCTCCTCAATAGACATAGTTTCAATGATGGCCTCATCGGAAGGAAAAGTCTCTTTGAGAGGATCAGGTGAATCGGCCTGACCAAGCCAGGGAGATTGAGAGTAGACATCGAGAGCCATGCTCAAAGGAGCATGCTGAGGAGGTGGAGGATCAGATGCAGCAACAATTTCATAGTAGCTGATCTCTACTGGAGTCAAGGGCATTGATTCTCCAAACTCAAACACTTGCTCAGGCGTAGGAATAAGCCAGGGGTCATCGAACCTGGAAATCATGTTAACTTGAGCGGTGTGTGGTGGTGGTGCGGGAAAAATACCCATGAGGACTGGGTCTTTGAAGAGACCAGGTCCTACACTGTCCGGGGGATTCGGAATCTGATCCACGTATGGCACGTTGTTCTTAGAGGTAGAGGTGAAAAATGACAACTGATCCACCGTGAAAATTTTGTACTCGTGAGGGAACTTAAGGAATCAAAAGATGGTTGATGGCATGCAGAGCATGGCATGAGTCCAGCTGCGGCCAAGAATTATATTGTAGTTGAGTTTGGCGTCAACCACTTCTACTTCCACGTTGACAGTCTTCCCCTGCAATGTGATCGCTATACTCTCGAGAACACCCAGGGGTTTGGATTCCCGACCATCAAATTCCTCGAGGGCATTGGGAGATGACGAAAGGGCTAGAGATCCGATGGCCTTCCAGCAAGCGGAGGACATAACGCAGGTAGAGGCACCTTCATCCACGACGGCCCTATGAATGTTAAGACCGTTGATCCCGACTTGAATAACAAGAGCGATTTGATGTGGAAGCCGGGGAGTGAAATTCTCTAAATCGAAGGTGAGAAGACTCGAATCGGTGGGATCAATGCCCCTGATTGCAGACAGTAAAGCCTTCCGTTGCGAAGGACAACTTTGAATAACTTCTAGCAGAGACATCGCAGAAGGCGCCTATGCCAGATCCTCAACAATGTTGTAATGTTGAGCGGCACGAGCATTTGGATTATAAGAAGATCTTCTAAGAACACCTTTAGAAGGTGGCTTCACAATGGGTTCAGGAGTAGGCTTCTCAATTTCCAATGAACCCGAGACAGGTAGGGGAGGTGGTCCATCCGCAACTACCTTCCCAGGTGCCTGCCGCAATTCGTTGTAATCCTTCAAACGCGTAGCGACAGAGATAGGTGCAACAATCTTCACCATGAAAACTTGGGACCCAAATGGTGCAGATGGTGACGGCTGTTCAACCATCTGGGTCTGCTGATATGGGAATGGCTCTTTTAGAACTACTGGAATCCCTTTAGGGCCTTTGAGAAGTTGACTAACCTCAGATCGTTGTGGACAATCCTTAGTATAATGGTCCCCTTCACAAATGAGGTAAGGGTACTTCGGTTTACGATGAGAGCCATCCTCAGTGCGAGATTTATATTCTGGCTTCGGTGCATCAGATTTAGATTTGCCTTTGCCCTTATTCTTCCCTTTGGAGGATTTCTCTGTAGGATTGGCCTCAACAACATTCACCTCCGCGGCTTTGCCAGAATCAGACGGGGCGGGATTAGCAGGAGCACTGTTGGAAGAATTAGACTTCTGCTTCCCATTCGAAGATTTCTTCGAATTCTGAGAGACAAAACCAATGACACCATCCACCGCAGGGGTAGGCGGAGCCTTAGAGGTTCCAAACCGTGGAGCATCAGGAAAGATATCATAAAGCATGTCAGACTGAGAATACACGAGATCCAGATATTGGGCATGCGCAATGGCTTGTTCCTCTGTCACACATGCTCCCATCACAATATCTTGAGCGATTTTATTCACGAAGGAGGTGGTGAACTGGTGAGTCAGTATTTGATAAGGTATGTGAAACTTGATCAGTCTACGATGGCGCCGCCACTCATGAATGTGATCAGAGATGTGAGTGGCTTTATCCTACTTCAGAGAAGTCAGGAGGTGCATCCCGGCTTCATACCGAACCGGTAACTGAAAATGCGTGAGGAAAGCCATGGCTAAAGAATTGAAAGCTTGGAAAATGCCACGGGATAACTCTATGTACCACTTAGCAGCAGCTCCAGTTAAATTATGCTGGAAGAGGCGCAGACGAATCGAATCGTCGACCCAAGAGTTATAAGAACACCAAAGATGATACGTCATCACATGCGCCTAGGGGTCCTCTCCAGATTTTCCCTCAAACTTGGGTAAATCACCTGGTATCTTGGTGGGAATCGGAGGCCAATACGCATTATGTAAAATCGGATCATTGGTTAATTTTGAAACATCCGGAAGCTCCAAGGTAGCCAATAACGGCAATGGTGGATTAACTGTCATGCTAGGCCCAGGATGAGGTCCCGTACCCATACTCCACAATGGTTGTGAATATCCTTGCCCCCATGGGTTCTGTCCCATAGGATTCTGACCGTAGGGGGCGTAGGTCGTATAATCAGACTGATTTGGATGTTGGTAACCAAAGTGTGGGGCTTGATAACCAGAGTACGGACCCTGATTATGTGTCGGCCCGGTGTAAGCAGCATTTGGATTTGGCTGCTGAGTGTAGGTAAAACTGGGTGGAGGAGGATAATACTGAGAGCCTCTGGGGTGGTTATATTTTGGTTGAGACTGACCATGAGGATGAGTAGGCTGCTGAAAAGTGGAACCCTGCGGAGCCTGATAAGTAGGGCGCAGTTGTTGATTTGGCGGCGGCATCAAATGAACCGACTGCTGTGCAGGGTTAATGGAATGAGCGGGCTGCCCCGAGTGAACAGGTTGACCCGACTGAGAGGGCTGACCTGAGTGAACAGGTTGACCCGACTGAGAGGGCTGACCTGAATGACCAGGTTGACCCGGATAGACAGGCGGCGCCGGTTGCGGAGGTTGACCTGGCTGTAAAGGAGCCCCAGGTTGTGTCGGATGAGCCGGTTGGCCTGGAGGCAGAATAGGGCCAGGTGGTTTCTGGAAACTGGTTTGACCTAAAGCAGAACCATAGGATGGTCCCAGCTGATATGCAACATTAGAAACAACAGGATACTGCGGTTGCATTGGTAAAGAAGGCTGGATTTGCCCCCCAGGACCATAGACCGGTCCCGGTTGGTACCCCGACTAAGGATGAACGAGTTGACTGGAAGGGCTGTAATACTGTCCTTGCAGACCATACGATGGCCCTTGCTGGCCCGCAAGGTAGCCTTGGATGGGCTGCCCCTGTGGGTCATAAGGATAGCCAGGTTGCCCCGAAGGTTGACCTTGGAAAGGTTGCCCTTGCAGGTTATAAGCCTGGTGATGAGGTAAACCTTGAGCATGGAGGTAAGCCTCAGGAGCGGGCAAACGTAAAATGTCCCCGTGCTCGTCATACTGACCTGGAAAAGCATACACGGGTGTACCATCTTATGCATAGCGCGAAAAATAAGAGCGGTTGGGATTTTGGGAGGATGGTCCAACCTCGGGGTTCGGCTGTTGCAGAGACAACCGATACTCCTCCAGAGAGATATTCTCCAGTATACCAGTCACTAGATAGATATCTTCAGGAGTTGGCATAGCCCTGGAAGAGGGTGCTGTGATAACAGGAGAAGAGGTGGCCACACAAACAGTGGGCCGAACGGGTACAGAGGTAACGGGCGTCTGAGGAGACACCCCGGGTGTAGGAGCAGCTGGTCTCGGAGAAGGAGCTGACACTCCCATAGAGGCTGCGGCAGAAATGATCTGACCCAAAGACCTGTATCCCGGTGGTAAGGAAGGACTGGCTGTTGACATGTCAGCCAGTTCAGAGTTGTCTCCCGGAAACAATATTCGTGGGAAGAGCTGATAGTCTTCACCAGACATTGGGATTTCCTCACCAGAATCACTCATGGTTGATTCTGCCATTAGATCTTGTAAGAGACGATGAGGACTAGGAGGAAATACAGCAGCAACAAAAGGCAAACCCGATGTAAGAGAAAGGAAGTCAGCTCCTAATATCAATTCAGACACAGGGTCCGAAAAGGGCCAATCGAACTCAATTGGTCCCCCAAAGGGTTGCTCAAAAGAACCGGTCCCCCGTCAGGAAACTCAGAAATAATAGGCTGCTGCGGTTCAGCAGAGGATTGGGAAACCTCTGACGAATCGTCCGTGTAAGGACTACCAGTAGACAAAACCGAAGGTTCCGCCACTGTGGCAAACAACAAGAGAAAAAATAAACAAACACACACACGGGCTAAAAAAGAGTTAA
Source organism: Pinus albicaulis (assembly GCA_034641835.2). Taxonomy (NCBI): domain Eukaryota; kingdom Viridiplantae; phylum Streptophyta; class Pinopsida; order Pinales; family Pinaceae; genus Pinus; species Pinus albicaulis. The sequence goes on along the minus strand of CM076577.1, from coordinate 554,456,452 downwards.
GACACACGATCAAACGGTCAACAAGAAAAATCTAAGAGGGCGTGTAATCATGGGTGATTATTTTTTACCACATTGAAAAATAATAAACTTTACCGTTTCATGTTTTAAGAGTCAAGAAACGATAAAAAGATGACTCTATCTCTTTCAGATTTGACACAAGCGTGAAAGGACAAGCGCTTGGCGATCTTTTCAAGTTTAGGGAGTCAGAAAAGATCAAATGACTGCTTAGGAATACTAGGCAAAAAGGGTGTACCAAATAACTGTGAACTGCAATATACACCTTGGTTTCAATAATGAAAGAGAAATCAACCAAGGACTTTCCGTACGTGCGGGAAATCTCCCCGAATACTGTGTTCGGTGTATCACTGGTGTAGGGCGGCAGACTCGACTTCCTATGGATAAAGGATTGAAAACCATGAGGGGTCTCCCTTTATATACACAACGGTATGGGGAGCACAAGTCCGTACTAGCGCTGTCTAAAGCCAAAAGGCGAACGACAGCTACTAGGTTTAAAGATGCCGGAACACGTCTCTAGCCTAGACCTCTAAATGTGTTTCATTAGATTTCAATGCTGCCTTAGTGTAAATTGAGTAGATTTTAAAGTTGATCTTCAATTACGTTTCAGTTTTCAGGCCCTAACGAATGTGTCATCTCAAAAACTCCTAAATGCAAAGCTACATGCCACAGTCCATCATTTCATTCGATGAAAACTAGCTACAGAAGAGTTGAGAGCTTTTACACAAAAAAAATGATCGGAAGACAAACAATGATATCTCTAATGCAACTAATGAAATCAAAAACTTTTCATTCAAATCATTAATTACTAGTAAAATTGAAAATACTTCAATTTTCACTAATCAACCAAAAGAAAAAGAGTTTTTTTTTTTAATTTTCAATGTTTGATAGCTAGATACACTAAACAAACTGAAAACAAACGGAAAAACTTGAGAAACGATATTAAGAGAGCAAAACAAACCAATTTCACTCAATGACACCAACAATCAGATCTCAAATCGACCAAAGTCTCTCAAACCAAGAAAAAGACTCAAAGGCTCCAATGGACCGTGTGATCTAGGCCCAAAGCAAGACCAAATGAAATTTGAATGAAAAGAAGAAGAATCACTCAAAAATCGCAATAAAACGGTGGACAACTACTAAGAGAATGTGGAGGAACAATCAGAGGATTGACCGCACTAACAAAACGCCAAAATTCCCAAGGAGGGCTCAATGCACAAATCCACTAGATGCCCTAGGGCTTAAAACGTGAAATCGATGGAGAAAAGAAAAAAACCAAAGGACGAAGGAAAATTCCCAATCAAACAGGACTCCAACACACTCAAGTAACCGAAAAACCAAGAAGAAAAACACTGACTAGACCCAGAGAGCTCAAAACTGAGAAAACCCTAATGCCTCACAGGTGTGGCGCGACTGTGAGATTGAAACTGGCGCCAGAAAGCAATTGGCGCGAGCAATACAAATGAAACATGCGCCAATTGGTGCGACTGTCAAGCTAAAAAGCACGCCAGCCGAGTTTCTCAACCAAAAAAAAAAAAGAACTACCCCAGAAGCAGATCAATGATAACTAAGCAAACCAAGAAGCAAAAAACAGCAAAAGAACCCAGCCCAGAAGGCTAACCAAGCAAGGAAAACCGCGAAACAATCAAAACGAGACAATCAAAACGAGACAACGAAACTAGACGATCCCCAGCGGAGTCGCCAAATTGTTGAGGAGGTAAATCCCCTCTGCGGACAGAGGCGATCCCTACTAGCCCAGCACGGGTCTAGCAACAATCATCAAATGCTATAGCGCAAGTTCCTAATTGCGAATAAACAGACCAACGATGGAGGCCTACCTGGAGTCCAATGCTATGATCCGTAGAAGAGACAGCGTTCCCGTTCCTTAGCCTCGGCAGATCACGATCCCCACGATCTCCGTGAATGGACACCTGCACATGCAAGAAACAACACGAATACAAGCATAAAATCCAGAATACGCAACTATATATCAGTCAGAAAGGATATAACTCATTATTATCATAAGTGAAAAACAGAGTGGAACCATAACCAGTAGTCATTCATTAATAAGCAATCGAAAGAGAGTACAACCAATGTTCTGACGCTGAGGTCTCCTTCGGAGGGGTCTCCAGTCGTACACGTCTCGTAAAGCCTGCCAGGGATGGGACAAGCCTCTCTTAGAGTCTCTCGACGATAGTCTCCTTGCTTGAGTTGGCCTTAAGGGAAGAATGAGGGCTCTTGCAGCATGAAGGCTCTTGGGAATTTGGAGATTCAAAGCTTAGGCACTTCAAGACTAGCTTGCAATGGAAATGAGCAAGCTTTTATAGAAGGAGGAAGGGGAGTTGGGATCCCTATAATTGTGGGATTGGCCCTATCATCAAAGAAGATTCCATGAGAGGTGGCAAAACACTTCCCTTCCATGGAACTCCCGGAGCCAAACCTCCCAACTCAAGATAGATAGTTGTTTCTGAGTTTGTTGAAACAAAACTTCCACCTTTCTTATTTAAAAAAACACTCCTTAAATTGGTTGGCGCGACTGTGACTCTGGGAGAGAGCGCCAGTTGGTGCGGCCTATTTGCAGGATTTTCCTCATTGGCACGAGTTATGAACTGACTGCCTGCGGCAATGCAAAAAGGGATGTTTTTATGGTTTTGTGCAAGGAGATGTCTTTAGGGAAATTGAAGCTCATGTTTAGAGGAATGCAATGATGATGGTTTCAAGGCATGACATTGCTCACAGGTCACATAATGGGCCCTCCAATGTGCGGGACGGGGAATGGTAGGGACGGTGACAAATTACTGTGTAACAAGGGGATGCCTTTGTTGCTAAGGGGTTTTTTTCTTTGGCCTGTGGTAGACCCTGTTTAGTGGGAGATCTGCGGGATCGATTCTTGCAGTGCAATAAGATGGTGAGCAATGGAAATATAAAGATCGAGAAATTTAATGGTCAGAGTTTTGAGTTTTGGAATCTCAAGATGAAGGTTTTACTGGTGGATAAATATTAGTGGATCACGGTAGATCCGGGTACCAAATCAACATCAATGTCAGATGAAGACTAGGCGAAGTTGGATCGGAAGGCAAAGAGCACAATACAATAGTGTATCTCAGATTCGATATTGTTGAATGTATCTAGGAAGCTACAATGAAAAATTTGTGGGTCAATTTTAGGGAATTTTTACCAATATAAGTCTCTGGTGAATAACCTGAGGAAAAAGATGTCTAACCTAAGGATGAAGGATGGAGACTCGGTGACAGAGCATCTGAACACCTTCAATACTATGCTAAGTACTTTATCATCTATTGATATTAAAATATCAAATGATGATAAGTGCATTAGTTTGTTGTGTTCTCTACCAGATTCATGGGACAGTCTAGTTATTACGATAGGTAGCAATACAATTACCTTGAATTTTGATGAAATTGTCTTAGCCCTGCTGTCAGAGGAAATGAGACAGAGAAATATGGAGGTTCATAATGGAGATGCCTTATCTGTATGAGGAATTTTTGAGAACAGAACAAAATAATTATTCGAGTGGGATATATAAATCTAGACGAAGATATAAATCTCCAGGAAAGCCTATAAAGGTGTGGTGGAAATGCAGAAAGGAAGGGCACTTCAAAAAGGACTACAGATCTAAAGCTCTCGAGAAAGGAAAGGGATTCGATGATGCTCCTTTTTCAAAGGCAAAAACCACCTCAGATGAAGGTGGGGATGTGTATTTGGCATCTTCTTCAAATACACATGTAGAACATGAGGCATGGTTGATTGAATCAGGTGCATCCTTTCACTTCACTCCCCATAGGGAGTGGTTCTGCAAGCATGAGAAGTATGACGATGGTGATGTCTTCTTAGGGGATGATAGGAAGGCCAGAATCATCAGACGTGGAAAATTCAAGTTGAAGATTCAAGGTGTAAGGATTAGAACACTTCTTGGTGTTCTAAATATTCCCACATTGGCCAGAAATCTTATTTTTGTAAGCAAGATGGATGATACAGGTGTAAAAATAGTGTTTGAGAAAGATATCTACAAGATGGTTCGTGGAGCACTAGGATTAATGTGGGGAGTCTGGATTGGAACTCTGTACAATATTTAGGGTAGAACTATTATTGATGGGTGCAACAATTATGTGGTTCCTGAAAGTGGAGAGGAAAGCATAGCGGTGTCTGGAGAAAATACCATGCTATGGAATCAAAGGCTTGGAAACATTAGAGAGAAGGTCCTTCAGATATTGCATGGTAATCGTATGGCAGAAGGTATGTATAATTTGTATTTGGATTTTGATTTCTATGAACATTGTGTATATGGGAATCAGAATTAGGTGATTTTTCCTTCTAGTGCTAAGAGGATCTGGTGGAAAACCAGAAAGAGAAGAAAATAAAGTTGTTGAAGACAAATAATGGTGGAGAGTTCTGCAAGAAGGAATTTGAAGAGTTCTGTAAGAAGTGTGGTGTAGCATGGAAAAATAATACTCCATACACACCTTAACAAAATGGAGTTGCAGAAAGAATGATCAGAACGTTGATGGAAAAGGAAAGAAGCATGCTTAGTGGTACAAGGTTACAAAAAGAATTATGGGAAGAGGCAGTGGAGACTACATGTTACCTGGTTAACAGATCACCTTCATTAGCGTTGGAGGATAAGACTCCACATAAGGTATGGACTGGTAAGAAACCCTCTCTTTCACATATGAGGGTATTTGGATGTGATGCATATGTACATGTTCCAAAGAAAAAAAGGACCAAGTTGGATAATAAATCTGAAAGGTGCATCTTTATTGAGTATAAGAGTGGTTTAAAAGGTTACAAGCTTTGGAACCTAGAAATAAGGAAGGTTGTTTACAGTTGAGATGTGGTGTTTAGAGAGGTGAAATATGTTGTTAAACGTGAATTCCTACCAAAGGAACCTAAGAATATAGATTTTGAGCTAAAAGAGCATGAATCCAAATCTACAACAGAACAAGATTCAAAAAAGGAAGAGCCGTAAACTCTAGTTGTGAGAATATCATTTTGGGAAAGAAGGCAGCAAGAAAGGTATAGTCCATTTTCTTTCTGTTCAAATTTTTCTTTAACTATCACTGATGATAAAACCAGAACTGTCAGGGAGGAATTGGATTTAGAGGATTCAAAACTCTGGAAGGAGGCCATGGTTGATGAAATGGCATCCTTACACAAAAATGAGGCATGGGATCTGGTAGAGTTACCGGCTAGAAGGAATCCCATTAGGAGAAAATAAGTGTTTAAGAAGAAGATGAATGTAGAAGGAAAGGTGGAGAAATAAAAATCTTGGCTGGTAGAAAAACATTATTCCCAGGTGCCGGGAATTGATTTTGGTGATATTTTTTCTCCTGTTGCCAAGGTTACAGGCTTTTTGGTGAAGGGTAATAAAGAATTGGTATGAAGGTTAAAAATTTATATGGGTTAAAACAACCACCAAGAGATGTGGTATCGAAATTAAATCTGGAAATGCAGGACTGTCACCGAAAAAAGACGACTCTTGTATGTATTTTAAGTTAATTGGTGTTTGTGTTATTTATTTGGTCTTGTATGTGGATGATATATGTTGGTTGGAAATGACAAAGAAATTATTTAAGATTTAGAGAACCTAATTGTTCTCCAAATTGACATGAAGGATCTTGGTTAAACTAGAGGTTGGGCATGGAATTAAGAGACATTGGGAAAAGATGAAGATTTGGTTAAACCCCGGAGGAAGTATCTTAGAGACAATATTGTAGAGGTTAAATATGTAGGATAGTAAACCAGTGAAGGTTCTTATTCCTGTAGGTGTAAAGCTATTTGCTGAAAAATGTCCCAAGACACAAGAAGAAGAGGAGGATATGTCCCATGTACCATATGTAAGTGAAGTGGGTAGCCTGATGTATGAAATGGTCTGTACTAGACCAGACATTACACATGTAGTGGGAGTATTGAGCAAGTTTATGTCAAAACTAGGGAAGGATAATTGGATAACAATGAAGTGGGTTTTCAGAGATTTGCGTGGCACTAGTGATTATGGTTTCTGCTACCAGGGAAGACCAGGATTGGACATATTTTTGGACATTCAAGGTTTTTTTTATGCAGAATGGACTGTAGATATGGACCAAAGAATATCTACAAGTGGGTATGTGTTTAGACTATTTGTATGTGCAGTCAGTTGGATGAATAACAGACAGTCTATAGTGGCTATTTCAACTACAGAGGAAAAATACATGGCAACCACTCATGCAAGTGAGGAAGTAGTTTGGTTGCAAAGATTTTGTTCAATTATGGGGTTGGTGCAGCGAGATATAACGACAGATTGTGATAGCCAAAGTGCAATTTTAATGGCTAAGAAACCTGCTTATCATTCAAATACAAAGCACATTGATGTTCAATATCACTTTGTTAGAGATATGGTTGAGTATAAAAAGTTGTTGCTAGAAAAGGTGGACACTTTGAAGAATGTTGTAGATGAATTGACGAATTCTGTGAGCACTCAGAAGTTCTCTTGGTGTAGAGAAACAATGGGTGTTGCAGGGATGGACTAATAATTAAGCTCTCTTGTGGCCCCTTGCGGAAAGAAAACAACAAGTGGGAGAATGTTGGGTGTGTGTTATATTCTTTCCATGAATAGTTTCATGCCTATGGTTTTGTGCATGGGTTTGCATATGGTTTTGGGGCATGATAGTTTTCTAGCCCTAGTATTTTGTAGATCCAGTCAAGGGAACTATGGTTATGTTCTAATCCAGGGTTAATGGATTGGGGTTTATGAATGCTTCAGCATGTATATATATGTGTTGCGACAGTAAGAGGAATATAATGAAAAATAAAGCTAGTAGTCCCGATTTGGGATCCAGGGGAAAAATCTCTGTGTATATCTATTTTATGTTTTATGCTCTCACTATTGTTTATTTTCTATATTTAAGAATTTGTTTGCAGATAATTTCTGTACAGGGTTAAAACCTACAGTTACACATATGGCACCTTTTTTATGCACCTGTCAATGTGTTTTTACACATCTAGAAACCCTTGTTACGCATCTGTCAATGTGTTTCGTTTTTTGTATTTTTCTCCCAAAACATTCATCCAAGCTCTAGGATCATTGCAATCAGTTTCTACAACTTCTACAACAGTAAGTGAACACCCATACCCTACTTAAGCATCATTTCTATTAGACCCTCATTTCATACTATTTTTCTATTACATAATTAGGAAATCCTTGTGCTTTCCTAATTTGATTACCTTATTTACATCCATTTCACAAAAAAATCACTTGTATTTTGAAGCCAAAATACAACTCTACCTCCTAAATTTTTTTGGGAATTTTTCTTGGCTTCACGACCCTTAATTTCATCCTCCAAACCTACCCTATCCTTGTCCTCTATTTTTCTAGATTTACAGTCCACATACCGATTACATCTAAACACCTAGGGTTTCATCCTTTTGATAGATATTATGGAAAGTGAGAAGAAAATCCACAAATAAGGGTGCCACATCATATTTGAACCCTCACCTTGCAAGAAGTTAATGGATCACCTTTTTCCAAACGATCCTTTGACAGGACTGGATGATTGCGATTCTATGAGAAAATGATGGAAGAAGGTTGTCATCTCCAGTTGACAATCTTATTTGCCACAAGTTTCATTATGGGAAAGGACATCATTGTATATGTAGAGTTCAAACTATCAGAAGACATGATTTGTTCAGCAACAAATATACCTAGTCATGGATAAAATTTTTTTAAGGGCATGGATATAAACCTTGAATATTAAAAAATGTTCCTCAAACCTCATGCTAGAGAGAAACCTGAGTACATATTCAATTTCTAGCACCTCCTTAACAGATGTGCTCCTTTTATGAGGTTAATAATGAAATATTTCACCTGTGAAGGTAGATTCTCTAGGTTGTACATGTACCATATCAGATTATTGATGCACTTTATCTCTACTAAACCATTTGACTTTCCATATTACTTGTACAAAATTTTGGTTAGAATGATTGAGAAGGTTTAGATTAGAAACAAAGATCATCACCCAAGTATTTTTCACCATGTTCTAGTAAAACTCATTGTTTTTCATCATCTCTCAGCTATAAACATGACTTGGGAAACCTTTATGGAAAAAGAAGCAACATCACCCACCACTAGTCCTCCTGTCATGCATAGCACATCATCACCATCAGTATCATCATAGCCAATGGAGGTTGGTTCTTCTAGCATGCAAACTAATATTTCAAAGGATCTCAGGGTTTTTTAGTTTACTCACACCTATGAGAAGGCAAAGATACATGTTTTTTCTCCCAAATTCATCAAAATTGTATCTACACTTAATACCATAGACGAGTAAAGAAAAATAGAGGAGTAACTACTCATGCATTAGATTGAATCATCATTGCACCAACATGATGAGAAGATGACCCTAGATGTTGACATGGCATAGCAAGTTGAAGCCAAATCAGCTGAGGATATCATTAGGGAGAAGGATGAGGAAAGAAAAGAGTTGAGGGAGATTTTCTCCATTATAGAATCTCAAATTACTTTCCTACAATAAGAAAGTTGGAAATTGAAGGTGAAGCATCTGATACAAAGTAA